>CANUEZ040000156.1:1200000-2400000 GCA_948099385.1 Fasciola hepatica
TGCTCCCAATGCCAAACTGCAAAACTCCAACTCACTGGGTCTAGTAGCTAAAACACAAAAAGGATCAATAAATTTTGGTTTTCAACTGATTGAATAATTACTTGAACCATGTTTGACTAGATTTTCCAAATTCATCAAAAAAGACTGCGATTGTTGTACTTAACCAGAAAAAGATGCTTCATTCATCAGTGCCATACTAAATACTGGTTGATGGTCATCAATGTAGCCCTAATATCACTCAGATGACTCTCTTCTGAGGTTCGTTTAAGATCACTGTAGCGCTTTCTTACTTATCAAAACAATGTGGACAATACGTTTATTACAGCGCAAATAAACAATGCAGAAAACGTGTTAAAGTAATCCCACATGGTTTACATGTTCACATGTAACTCAGCCGGTAAAACCAGTCAAATAATCATTGACAAAAGCAGATGGGCATCCTCTAATCCATTATCACTGCCCCGTGGAAGAGTTCTTATTAGAACTAAACGTTTGGGTTGAGAACCCCGATCGCTCTTCTACTAAGCGGTTGAACACCCTAGCACTGTACGTCCATCAGTTTTCATAAACTGCACGAATGCGAAGAATTCCGTATTGCACAGGTCGTCGCGAACATAATCAGAATAGCTCTGCTCATTCCACCAAGCAGGGTGGATACTGGTAGGTGGGCTGCTGCTCACAGATCGCTCTCGTTTGTTAAAGTTTTGTCTTCCTCCCCTAACCATCTCGTTTGTCTCGTCTACCTACCCATAAAGCTTCCACTCGCAGCCGTTCGTTGTCATCTAGTGTTGTAACAATCCTCCACCTTGCAACTCACTTTTCTCAAGCCTCGTCAACCTCTGAATCTAGGCCTCTTTGGAGTGCATACTCTCATGCAGGCCAGTCGGCAGGTACGTTTATCGCTCACAATGGACTCTGACGATTTTTGTCAGCTGCGCAAATAAAACGCGTGCTCAGCATTTGAGAAGTGCTATTAAACTAACGGGTATCTCATTGAAGCACATCTTGTGCACTTGAGGAGACGAAGTAACTACAACTACCGGTCAATGTGGGGTAGGGATAGTCTTGACTGGCAAGTCCACAGCTGCCCTCTTAGATTGGAACCCGGTTATTATTCGCGTACTTCCTGTGTGACTCCTGGGACTAGTCGTCTTTCGAGAGGATAGCTGCATCAAGCGCCTTTTGTTTCAGATCTCGGCAAACAGTCCAACAGACTGCGGGCTTTGACATACAAAAGGATGAGTTCTGTGATGAACTCACCTTTGTCTTTCGCAGTAACGAAGGCTTCGACATTGTAGTGGTAGCTGGTGACTGTATTGCACAACTGGCAAACTTAAAGCATCAAAAGCTTGTTAATTTGGGAGTTGTGCTTCACCCACTCAGCTCACAGATAACAATGATAGGCTCCTTCCTGCCTAGTATGAATTCCCGACACAGATCGCGTCATACAGCTTCACAATGCAATAAAGCTACGGGAACTCTGAACCTGATCGATCATATCGCAGTAAGCTGCCGGTGGCGCAGGTCTGTTCAGGACTGTAGATCCTACTGGTCCACCTATATGGAGTCGGACCATGTGTTGGTTTTAATGCGATTATCGCTCCAACTCTATGGTCATCGACGCAAACCACAAAGCCAGTTAGTCGTAAAACTTCTGTCTGATCGAGAATTCGCACGGGTTGTGAACAAAAATCTATCGCAGCAGCTCGAAACTACGACGAACAGTGTTGTAGATAAGCACTGGGCCCATATCAAATGAGTGACGCACGTGGCATCAGCTCTCGCCTGAGGTTCTAGATCACGTGCCCATCAAAGACACATGGTTTCTTAAGAGTCATTGAGTGTAATGGAGTAAAGTCGCCAGCCCTCGAACTGTAAGGAGATGAATAAGATATGAAAACGACTACACATGGGAGTTGTAAATAGCCATATAAGGGATCGCGAAAGTAGATGGGTCAATGTAGCAGAAGAAATGGAAGTAGAAGTTGTTCGGGTGACTTTCGAGGACTATTCGAATTTATTCGCGACTTCCGTGGATGGAAATCCCTGATCACAGAAAAGATTTATGCTAGGACTTCGAAAAATAATAAGAGTAGAAGTAAGGGCTTGTCCTTCGGGCTGAATATTCCACGGGGCAGTTCCGCTGGCCGTGCACTAATGTATTTACTCTGACGGTAAAAATGCGATTTCTTGGGGAGTATCCCTTAAGCCCCCATCGGAAGGGAAAGTAGAATAGAGATTTTTATTAATTGGGCGTGGGAAAGCGGCCGGTTCGGAGGAACCTCACACAACTTTCCTCAAGTTGGGTAGAGATTCCTTGGTGAAATCATCTGCATCCTTACTCCGTATTATCTGGAATGAGGGGATAGTTTCGTTTTATGGAGTGAGTTATTGATTATGCCCATCTCCAAGAAGTAAAAACGTAGTGTTTGTAGTAATCATCATTGGAACATCTCATTTCCAAAAATCACCAAGCTGGTGACCTACATTTTTCTGGGCTATTTCATGGAGAGTCACGGGAGAAGCTCCTGAGAACAACAAGCCCCAGTCCGCATAGGTCGATGATGAGTCGACCAGATTTTTGCTCGTCGGCATTTATTGATAAGCGTCACAAGTACCACCCACCAATCACAGTGTTTTCCTCGACTTGCAAGTTGTCTTCTTTTCAGTTGACCAAACAGTGTTATTCCGTATCCCTCACCAAAACGGTGTGCAGCAGAAGTTCGTGATCTACTGAGATTATTGTACTCTTATAAGTCTGTCTGCATGAGAGTTTATGGTGAAATCTCCGGTCTATTCGAAAAGACCAGCGGTTTTCGACAAGTATGTCCCATTTTACTTTTCCTATTCTACTTCGTCATGGACGAGGTAGCACATAACGCCTTGTGAAGTTTTCAGAAAGTGGGCGTTAAACTAACAAATAGTAAAAATCGGTATAACCTAGATTACCCCGACGACCTCGTCTGTTTGTTCAAATGCTCGGAGTATGACCAACGTGTACTGATAAAATTGCAAGAATTGTAGCCCCATTCGGCATGTACTCTTCCCCTTGGAAGTGTGAAGTGATATTGCAGTACAGGATGTCAACGGTTTCAATCCTAAAGCTCGATAGAGAGGAACTAAAAAACTGTCGAACCCTTCATTTACCTCAGCAATACGACGACGAAGGCGAGTGTGGCAGTATAGGCGAGCATGCCCATATCCAATGCTCTGGCAGCGTACGCTGGACTGAAGCACCTGTGGCACCAATTAGATATTTCACGGAAGTTGAAAGTTAGTGGGTGCTGTGCCGCGGAGCATTCAGTTTATTTGTATAGTTGCGAAACGTGGAGTGTGCGTGCGGAAGATGCTCATCACCTTGAGATTTTCGACCCTCTATGTCTGAGTAGTATCTCTAAGACTGGATGAAATGACCGAGTGAGTAATGCTGAGGCCAGAAATGAAGCATTAGACACTAGTTTAGAGAATGTTCTATCACAACGTATCCAGCTTAGTATAATCTGTTGGTTAGGGCATGTGTTACATAAGGCGAACACACGTCTACTGTCCAATGTCCTGTTTTTCATTCCTCCTCTTGAAGGTCATCAGATGACGTGGCATCGACGAATGATAAAACATTCCTTGAGATCAAATAACGTATTTGTCTCACATTTTCGTGGTTGGGGTTTAAAAAATCAATCAGCCAGCTGGCTGAAGACACTGAAGGATATGGCAGCAAGCACTCAGCAGTGGTGATCGGGTTGTTACTTTCTGTGGAACTAGAAAGATTGACCAGCGTGCGTGTGTAAACCTAGAATGCGTTCTCCTTTTGTTGGCTACTGGAGCTTTCTTTTCCTTTCCTACCCTTATAGGCCCACATTTTTTCACCTTGCATATTCACTGTTATATTACTACGTGCAACATGGTGGGGAAGGTTATGGTCAGTAAGGCTCGCCCTGATGTTTAATGCTGTAAAATGATGATACTGATGATGATGCGCACTGACTAGTGAAGTGTGACTCATTGGACCAAATTCTGGGGTAAGTTGTTTAATCAATAAACATGAGTAGTGTTTCAAAATTAACTAAAATTCACAAATTTATGTCACTCCGTCGTTGACCAAGAACTCACGTCCGACCGGCCTGTCTAAAACCGAGAAAGAAAGTAGTGGACATTTTCACGGACAAGAGCTCTTAGCTGTTGAAGATTGAAATGTAGAACTTTCTCGGTGGGGTAAACAACCCCGGTTCGAATAGTGTCTACAACGGTTTAAACATATACACATGCTTTTTAATATAGTTTACATATTCTAATCGCTTTTGGTTCAGTTCACTTTCAAATTAAAAATACCTCAAGAGGAATTTCCTACTGTGAGAAGTATGAGAAGAAGCAGGTGATGCGTCTTCTACAATTTCCTGTAGCCTACGGATCTTGTCTCGATAATAACTAGGTAATATTCGGAAAAAATAACTAAACCCCGTGAGACAATGGGCCTTTGCGTCTTTACGGGGATAATATCATATAAGTGAACATATTCGGTGCCATATTTTAGGAGTTGCCTTACAGTTTTATGTGTATTTACAGTGAGACTGCAATATTGGAAACCACAGTTACTCATTAATATTGGATTTTAATCTCACATTAGTAAAAGAAATAGGTATAAATTGCCTACGACATAAATTGACGAGCATCTGTTGCAAAACTCAACATTATTCACCAATTCCGTCCGGTTCATGCAAATTATTAACACCTAACTCCCGTTAAAGAGGTTGTCCTGGTAAACATACGTGTTGGTTAGATTTATTAGCAGCGCACAGAAATACGATCCATGAACGGAGAAAGTCTTGAGGTAGAAAGGCAACAACTCCACTCTGAAGTAAGTAAGCTATGGTTTTGAATATTGGAGTTGCTTGTAGCTCAGGGTGGTGGTTTGAATCCCTTGGTGATCGCTGGGCTTAGTGTTTAGGTCGCAAACGTTCCATCACCATTCGAGGTGATATCATCAGTGAGCACTGATGATGTCACCTCGAACGGTGATTACTTTTCCGGTGATTGCCAGGCTTCCAGTTAATCCTTCCAATGCGCGCACCGATTGTAGCCGATCTTTTGTTTACAAAGCAATATGGTTGAACTGACCGAAATCAAACGCTGACAAAGCTTACGATAAACGTGCCGCCGATCTACTAATACCACTCACTTGGTAGGATATCTGCGCAGAACATCCAAGTAATGAAAGTCAATACACAATGAAATGGTTTCAAAGCGTTATCGAAAAAACGAAACGTCAGCACTAAGGCGTAATTTATGGGAACTGAAGTTCACCACGGTTTAAAGTACCCCCTGTAGCCATTTAAGATGGAAACGGAATACTATTTATTATATATAGTATTATTTTTCCCAATACACATAATGTCTTTGAAATGCATTTTACGGAATAATTCAGTAGAAGAGCTAGATCAAACTGGAGCATCTTTCTGTGGGTAACAATGAACTAGGGTAAAGTAACTCAAATTATTTTTAATAAAACCATTTATTTTACGTATCCTGGATTAGGCAGTTTCCCAGGGTTGATCAGTTTCCCTGAAGGAATGATGACGGAGCATTCAACAAGAAGCAGAATTTTCATGTTTTCAGTATACTTGATATAATACTCCGTCTTTCCATTCCAACCAAAATAATTTAGTCAAGTCATTTCTCCGATAAAAGCACGGCTCACACAGATAGTGACCAGCTTTGCTCTACAGAAGGGTCTCTATTTAGGTATATTGAAATGAAGATTTACAGCACTCATTTTCTGTTCATTTATTCACGGATTATGCATACATTTGCATGTCTATGTAAGTTTACTAATTGCTCAACCTTGAATGAATCTCCCAAGTCTTGAGAAGTTGTGAAAAATAAATTAGAATGAGCGATTTCGTTCAAGTTCTTGGTAGAATCTCTGCTGTGTTCGTTTTGAGTTAATTTCATTGATTGAAGTTATCAGTGTTCTTTCTGCTTTTCTTTCATAATATCTGTCTATTCCATGACCAGTGGTATATCATAAAACAGGTAGTATTTAGCTGAAATATCAATACACTTCTCTAATTAGCAATAAAGATCTAACCAAACCATCCATAATCCAAATACAATAATTTTACCGAGTGAAAAACAATATCTCATAAACAATTGTGACTGTTTCAGTGGTATAAAAATCAATAATAACCAATGGGGACAAAATAAACTATTATTATCTTTGAACTATGAGAATACCACGGGTGATTTATACAAAAATCGTCATCCATTTATTCCTCATCAAACACGACTTCAGAAATGCAAGCATCAGCTAGCGAGACTTTCCTGAAGTTGCAGTCCTTGTTTGTTAAATACTAAACAAATGCTCAAGTTATTATTCCAGTTTGGTCTGCGGTAACATATCTAGCGCTACATTTCTCTAGAAACGAAAGATTGCCCTGGAAATCAATCACATTATTTCTTCAATCTAGACACTCATGCATCAACGAAGCTTTTTGCACACCTTCAGCAACCTGTGTTCAGCAGAAGCAAATAACATTTTGATGAGCAGCCCAAATAAAGGACTCGTTGAAGGGCAGGAGGACCCTACTTATTCAAAATGATACTGGAAATTTCAGTTCAACCAGCCTTTGGAAGAACAAACGAGCAGGTCATTTTCTGTGGATGGCACTCATCGAATAATGGAAAATGCATAACTGTGAAGAAATACATACAGTACGACCCTTCTTGCCTTAGAGATCGTCTTTGAATCCTTACTCTTTGAAAAAAACGACATTAGAGCCCTACTTGTATTTGTGCTTTTAGAAAAAGTTACTTTCCTGATGGCCACGTAATTTCGAGACATGCAGCTCATATGTCATCGGCTAAACCATCTTAACAATAATTATGCAGTTGATCGTATTAAAAGTGAGCATCTGAACCGCGGATTACCTTTATTATTTTTTATAGACGTTTACGTGAACATGTTTATCTCGGTACTCATTTAACTGAAATTATTGATTAAAAGTTTTTAACATCCAACACTCGAACTGATACAAAGGATGTTTCGGCACATACAGTCTCACAAGTAAAGTGAAAAACTAGTCCATTATTAGCCTTAGCAAGCTTTTACTCTTCTGCAGCACTGAGTTTTTGAGAAGATTGAAAAAATAAGGGAAACCAGTGCACCTCCTCATGTTCCGCCCTTGTCTGTTAACGCTCCCACTTTGGAATACCGTCCAAAAAGTGGTTCGATACAAGTGGAAATGAACGCGACGGCTCATAAACAGGTTACGGTATGATGAAAGCATTGCACGCAGGAATACAATGAAATTCAGTGGTGAATCACTTATTTCTTCCGACCGTCGACTTTCTAACTCTGATCTACCCTAATAATATGATACGACGAAATTAATATAATAGGTGTTTTATTTGATCTCCAGAGGAACGAATATCTTCCTTTTAGTGGGTATAAAATCTTTTTTTCTAAATGCTAAATTCTACCCTAACTGACGAGGGTTCATTCAACATGTACAACAAAACGGAATAACAAAAGGTCTGTATTTGTGCACATTAGCATTAATTTTCAGTCACCATAAAGAAACGGCACTCTAGATATATCTGCTGAACATATTATTAACCGACTAGTATTTCTTTGTATTCACGCTGAGAGGCACCGATATGATTACGTTGATAATAAAACCTCAATAATTTCCATTGATTATTCACGGCAACGCACTTGATATCTCACTTCAAAAATACGCAGTTTACAGAGCCCACATCAGCCAATGTTATACAGAATATCCGTGGATCAAGGCTGACTAAAGTATGTTCAATAGAAGAGCATAGCTGCGATCCGTTTTCAGGACAATATAGAGGAGGTCCACCTTGGCGGATATGTAACTATGATTCATATCCTTGCCGCAAGGCACAATTTCATGAGTAGCCACAACAGGCTTCCTTATTAGATAGGTTGATACAGCAGATATACCGAGTGAAATGAACTTTTATCATATTTGAACTCACATGGTTCAGTCGCTGTTTATGAGTAATCCAAAGTTGTTGACCAATTTTATCACGTTTGTCGCGTGAACAAAAGTGCAATAATTTGTATGCATTCAACTAATTCCTGTTTCGGAATGACTGGCGGAATAAAAGCCTGATTGTTCTCGTTTTGCAAGTGGCACACATTTTATTCAACAGAGTGCTGTATATTTGGCCGCGTAGTACATGCTACGGTTGGAACCGGAGATCGAACACCCCAATTGAAATCGATAATCAGTCACCACGCTCATCAACTTTTATAATCGAAAGTGAAACTGCCCTATTTTGTCACTTACTGATTCGGCCATCCAGGACCGGTGCACAAAGAAGGAACTCACTCCAAAGCCATTCATTTAGTAACGAATATGGCTTAACAATTATAAAACAAAACTTCCTTTTATTACTTGTTTCCTTGCCAGTGACATTTTTTTTACCATTCACTTTGAAACGTACTTCGTGTCAAGTTCATAAGTGTGATGGTTTCATGGCTTTATTGAACAGCAGGCATATTTTGAATGCTTGTCTCGACTTTGATTATTGAAAATGGCGGAAGAGAGAGAAATCGGAAGAGCGGTTTTGACTGTTATCGCAGAGTAAATTGGGGTGTCACTTACATTTACGGGAACGACGTGGAGCTGTAAGAGAAAATCAGAACACAATTTCCGAATCAGTGAATGAATATATCATGATGGGTTGATGACGAAATGACTTTGATACACTGAACCAACAGTGGCTGGTAAACCTATCACAAAAATAAACTTCCTGTAGATAAGATTACTGAAAATTTCACCAATTTAAACTAACGCTTTGATTCTGATAATATCTCAAAGTCGCCTGCGTACTTCAGTTTCATGTACGATAGAGGAGTATGCACGAAAATGTTCAAGGCTGTTTTCTTGCTTCTTAAACCTTGCCTTTCGTGACAACACGTGTGCGTTTTTTTTTTGCTGATTTCTTTCACTCCATCTGGACCAGTGTAAATCAGATAACGGGGCGGCGCAAGACGGATAACCATGACATCGCATATCACAATGGTAGTTATGAAAGCTTTGTTTCCCAATGCGCAACTGGTTCCATCTAGCAATCGATCGCGGACGCGAGGTTAAAATATGGCAAATGAAGGTGCCCTCAAAGTGACCAACTAAAAACAACTTGGTTTGTCGTTTCAGCTGTGTGGCTGATCCAGGCTATCATGACGAATAATAAACAGATTCAGCTAGCTTAAGGTGATCGCTTCACGAGTTTCGTAATTGCAAATAGATTTTTCTATAGTGTTGAGCGAAAATTATTGTAACATAACAAAAGCAAACCAATCGTATTGAAAGCACAGACATAACACAACCACTGATAGCGTACACTTTGATTTTTCTAATAAAACACAAACTAAAAACTCTCTTGTTACTTTGTGTTTAGTTCAATACACAAGTTTGAAGTATTTCTGTACTAGGGATAAGAGAAATTCCCTGTGCAATGAGTGGGCGGATCAGAGGTGTGGGATGATTAAGCAAATCATATTGTTCTTAAAAACTTGAAAATTGGTTTGACAATTGAATATAGAAATCCCTACTGGGAACATGTCGCACGCTCAGTGCTATTTAACAATGTACTACCTACTTTCCCAGCAATGGATTGTTCGTAATTAAAGGTTATCTCATGGTAAAATATAAACCGTATTTCCTAAATTATTTGGATCAGCAACTCTAACACATGCTTTAAAAGCAGTTATATTAATTGGGAGACAATTTGACGTTCTCCATAAGCAGTGAAATGTCCCAGGAAGCATACCTCATAAGCGTTTATGGCCAAACTCCACAGAAAGCTCATGTGCGCTTAAGTGGATTATAGACGAGACAGACAAACCTACGTATGTTTATTATGCATAATACCTTAGAATATGCGATAGCATTCCGTCTGTTTCATGAGTGCCATGGACAACCGGCTCAAATCCATTTGGTTCACTAAAGAGAAGTACGTAGGTGCAAAACTGACGAACTCTTCGAATGATGTTCAACATCTATCTTGAATGTAAAATACTCTCGTTAAAACTGCTGATCATTGTATTACTCTCAGTAAAAGTGGGCACAACATTTGTGGAGGCCATGCGAATCAGGACGAATATACGATTTCTTTCAAACTCACTCGGTGTGGTAGCTGTAGATAAACATTGGAATGCTTCTTAAGATCAGTAACTTATTTGCGGCATGAAACATGCCAACAGCCACATAAGACGAAATTCTGCATGGCTCCTAATGACTAGGCGACTCAGCGGCTTTTTCGAGTTTTGAGTGGAGACACGGATATTTGAATGGTTATTTCCAGATTGATGGCTATTTTTCAACGCTTGTAAATCAGGATAAATGCAGCAGAGTCTAGCAGTACGCAACCTGCTTACTTTTCCGTTCTTCATATGACTATTCAACAGACTATTTGATAGATGCAAGTTTCAAATACTGTAATTTCCTCTCAGTCGTGGCTGTACTATGCGCACACGAAAGCCAAGCCCTTGTTTAGCTCTGATGTTTGTTTTCACTAGAGTCAGTCACATGCTCTGAAGGTGAAAAGAAACAAGTTTGTTTCGCTGACCATCAAAAAATTTGCGTGGGTGACATATGCAGGTTTTGGGCCGCTCAGAAAATTGATCAACAATTACAACGCAAATATCTGTGATGATATGCACAACATTAATTTTGGAGTGGACTGATTCAATCCACTAAATGTGCAGGTAGGAGTGTTAGTCTGATCTAAATTTGGACATGTGCAGTAAAACCTCCTGATCCGATGGATGATAGCATGAACCCCAGGTGGAGTCCTATATGTGAATTTCGAAGTATGAAGTTAAAATTATCTGTCAAGGGTTTGGTGCTCAAAACTATGTCTGACTCGGAAATTCATTAGGCTAGTTTTCGAAGAGGATTTCGAAGACACTAACATCCACGGACTGATCTATTCGCAAAGGCGACAGCTTCTGGGAAGTCAAGAGTGAACTTACTAACGGCGCTGAAAAAACGACTTCTTCGCTCCATGACCTCTTAGTTGTGACTGACAGAGTTTGACCTCACGTATTTCATTTCAGTTTATAAGTTCCGCTAGGATGTAATTTATTTTTAACTCTACGCAAACAAATCCTCCGGGATGACATTCGGACTCATGTTCGTTCAGTCGATATTAAAAATTCCGTTCAGCCAATAATAGTTTACCCCTTAACAAAGCAATTCGGATTAAGTCAGTAACAATAAGCTGACTTCCGTCTCTCTCGCGGTTTTGCGATCCACGTAAATACGTCAACCGTATTGTTGTCTAAGAAATTAGGATGAACCAACTATTGGGAGTATAAAGTCAGCGTAACAGATCGTGATGCTACCGTATCACATTCACATGGACCGTCCGAACGATGTAACGAATATTTTATCGCGTGAGTTATTGAAAAACGTTGCGCTTATGAGGTCTCGAAAATAGGTTGGGCAGGTGATACTCAGATTTGTTAAAGAACCTATTTGAAAAGGGTTACAAAAAGTGAGAACTGCTCGAAAGGTCTCACAGAATATTATTACCCGTTCAAAGCCAGTGACGGAAGGGTGCTATGTTATGCAGAGTAGATGTTCAACAAGTTGTTAAGAGCCAGTCCGGATAGCCTTGTGGTTAAGGTGTTCGATTGACAATCCTTCACTCCGGGTTCGAGTCCCCGTGGGGGCTAGGTGGATGTGAACTGCAGATGATTCCCCACAAGGATGAAACAGCTGTACAGTGCTTCCATGGATTTCAATGGGGAGTTGAGCGTTCAAGCTGCATGGCCAATCATATTATACGAATTTGAACTTCGACTACCCAATTGCAAATAGGATATTACATAAATCAGATTCACAGAGGCACGTGGATAAATCCGTGTGAACAAATTTCATTACAGCACTCCATGTCCAATGTGAATCGAGGTTCAGTAGAACTGCGAAATACACCTAATAATTGTCATATATCTACACATAGATATGCATACATATATATATATATAATATACATATGCAATGAATAATTCTCCCAAATGCTCAAACCTGTTCTAAAATATAATTGGAAATGTTTGGAGTTCTATGAACTGGCATTACACCAACTTGTCGACGCAAATATATAAGTACCAAATCTCAGAGCACCTGTATCAACCAACGATCGTGCAGCATCATTTATGATCTGTTCAGATTTCAAGGAAAAAGTAAATGATGCAGATGCTCGGCATGGTGACACAACCGATAGAGAGTTGAACGTTGACGGCGAGTGTGTGTGTGGACATCGTTTTCCAATCGCCCGAAGAGATTCCATGTCGAAACTATACACAGTAGCTTGAGGCATGTGTAACAGATAAACATCCATGGATAAGCAATTCATTCACATTAACATTTCCACTCCAAGGCCATTCACATGAACATTGCAAAACCGTCAGTAAGAAATGTGATTTTGTACACACTAATATTGGTTATTGCTCACCTTTGTAATTGTCGTCTTAAAACGGAAAAACATTTTACAAACAGAATAAACCGACCGGATCAGAAAATTTTTGTATTTGAACAAAACTCTTTAATATGCTGATTGAAGGAAAAATAACTTGGCGAACGTGCTTGTTTTGTAAGTTTTCTTTCGTGGCTCATTGGAGCACAATATATCACTCACTGTATAATACGGACAAGTATGAATATGTGTTATCCAACTCATGTAGATAAAGTGTCTGCTGTGAGGAATCGAGCCAAAAACTTTAACGTCCTGTGTGCTTTACTTGTTACAGTTATCACTGAAGTATGTTACACTTACCCGGGAGGTTTTGGGGGATCCGCTCATTTAACTTAATTGATGTAAACATCCTCACGTCTATGAAAATTGATGTCATTTCACATGAAATCCACCTTCGCAGATCTACACGACAAACAAACAATTCACTCAGTTTTCTTTTTGAACTCACATGATGGTATGGCTATGGGCAAAAAGTTCACTTTGACGATTAGTGATGGATAACAATACGAGACATGCACTGTACAACATATGGTGCAGTTTATAAAAGTTCCATTCCGCTTGACACAGCAGATTTATAGTGCAAAACAGATGAACTCCTAATTGACCAGATTGTGAGTTCGGAATTCAATTTTTCGCTGGTAATTTTGAGTAATTTCTCTTCTGGAATATCAACGCAGAAGCGTGAAACCTGTATACGACCAACCATGTGGCGATCTAAGACGTCCCGTATAATTGGTAATGATTAAGCTAGATATGTTCTAAACGTGACTTTACCCATCCACATTTCAATACAAATTCATCGAGTATGTAGAACCGAAATCTTATTTGATATACGGACAGAACTCGGAATATACCCGAAGCGCACCACACACGAAAAGTTGGTTAGAAGTGGTGCACACGTATGGGTTGAATTTCAATGCAAAATGTGATAAAGTAAATTAGAATACGTCGATTTCTTGTCTCAAAATGTAGCACATTACCACCCCCCCTCCCAAACAGTACCGAACAACGTAGAGCTCTTCAATTCATTTGCATACATGTTCTCCCTAAAATTAGTTAGCACTTTCAAACCCATTTGTGAACTGAATGAATACTGGTCGGTTAGCGACAACAATTTGGTACGTTCATCACCCTTCCCACAAAGATCTCACATTTTGCACATTTCATGGCAAACATTGCCCACAATTAAACAAGAGTTGTAAAAAATTATTCTTCGCGTGTATGACGTGGAATTCCTCCGTGAAACATAGCTGTCTAATCCACCAAGGTGCACATCACTATTGAGATGTGGGATAAATCTCGTTTTTGTTCGTTTATTTGATGTGAATTGTTTGTGCCTTCTTTAAAATATTGAAGCACATCATTTTATCAACGTTTTCCTTAGCTAATCACAAAGTTTGTCCTACAACTTGGCTCTTTCAATGTAATTCAAACCTAAGCAGTTCGAGCAAGGCACTTAAGAAATGTATTGGAGAATGGTCTCAAATTTCCATTGCTATTCCGAAGAATTACTTTGATTATTTTATGTAATTGATCAGTACCTTTTGGAGGATGTGGAAAGATACATTCGGAGGTTTTCCCGTCCTCAATCGGTCATTTCTTGAAACAAAATACTATCAAATATTCATGATGCAGTAGTATCTAGAGGACGAAGCCAGACTCGTGTTGATAGCTTCCTATTGTACGCCAAAGAAGACCAAGGAGACATTGTGGTAGCTCAGCTGAGAATGATCGAATGTTGTTCATGTCAATTTAAAGAAATAAGCATCCCAGTCATTGACGACCCTTTTTACCACACACTCAGAATTTGATACGATCCATGACCCGGTGAAGATTCAAGTAAACAACACAGATGCACAGAGCCAGAATCTGGTTAGAAAAATCCATGCGGTTACATTCTAGTGATAACCAGATGAATGGACTAATCCACTTTACCATGAAAGAAGCATAAATCATGCGGGAAGTATGGGTGTCGGTCATTCTCGAATGATCTTATCAACGGAAATAAGAAAATCTAGGGGCTTCTTCGGAAACCTATCGTGCGGGTTTCCGATGGATGAGACAACCTATAGGATAAGCAGAATGTACGCACAGAAACGAAATGCCACTGGTAGAGATAATGGCAAAACTCACATGAACTGAGAAGAACCAGAACTACCTCTCTTTATCAACGAAAGCCGGATGTAAGAGAATGGGCTAGCTCGTTCATCAGACAATACAATGGCTGGACGAGCAACCAACAGATCTTCGCCTATACTTAATTGCTAAAATGAATAAAGCAGACGAAGCGAACCGAAGCGACCCGAAGAGAACCGAAGAACCAATTTAGTGTCAGCTGTCGCGTGAAATGAATCAGCTAAGTGGGTTTGTTGCAGGACTGACCACTCAGAAGAGTTGTCTGCGAATTACAGATGAACCGATAATTGAGCGTAAACGTCCGCAACAAGTATAAGTAAAATGCCACCTAAATCGTTTGGCCTTTACAGTTCAACTTCCTAATACAGTATTTCACTCGAAGGTAACCATGAGCCTTGACCCGCTCTGGTGCATTACGCCCAAATGTGTAACACGATGCAGAGGCATTACTGTATTAACATCACAACATTGATCGATAATAGATAAACCAGATGAGCACTTTGTATTATTGACAACCAGAACATCGAGCCATCACACGTTTCACCAAATATAGCTATCACTGCAAATTACTAACATAAAGATGGGAATAGAGGCGATTTCAGCATTCACAGACAAGTTTACTTAGCCAAACAGGATTTGTGCACAGATGACCATCACTTACGTGCGTTTGTTCTTCCTAGGAGGGGCGTTTCGAAAACGTTTCTTATTCTTGTTTCACACTAATACTACGAAATTTCACTTCTTGTATATTCCACTCATCGAGGTTAAGAATGGTGTGTTTTATGGTGGCGAAGTACTGTGACGAAATCTGTTTAACATGGATTCCCAAATTCACAGTTCACTGAAATCGTATACTTCGATTTGGTCCCATGAATTCGACTGACGTAATCCGATTAATAATTGGCAACTAGCACAGGTAACATGTACAATATATTCGTACACTATACGGGTGAACTCATCTACATCCGATCAACATCGAATTTAGCACTATCACGATCAATAAGCCAAAACTCCATTTGAAATCATCGATAAGCCCTAAACATATCGTCTTTTGCCAAATTATTTCAATGATTATGTGGATGGATGAGTAGGACAGAATAATAAACTACGCGCACGATCAATCTGTTCACTTTTGAACATTGTATATTTCCACGGATTTCCTCAATTATTCTGATGAATTGTTGGGAAATAAATTTGCTTTGTACATTGTTCAGTACCATTACATGGGAATCTAACATAACGGTCTCTTACTGTGTCTAACTTGGCCAGTTTTATTCTCAAATCAGATTTGAAGGGATCACGAATGGATTAGTTGATTACTGGGAGGCATATTGGAATAATCATATTTTCTCCCATAATTTACTTGATCTTATTTGAAGCGGTTTCAGAATAACTATATGTGGGACACGTATTCCACAGGCTGTTCAGTTTGCGACTGCACCTGTTTTCACCAAAGTGAGCGACACGATGATGGAACAACCAGCATTATTTGCCGTTGATAGTCTCTGCATTTGAATGCTCCATATTGCTGATGGTGTATTGTGAACTAATAATGGCCAAATTTGGCATATGCTTGCTAGGTCGCCAAATGGTATTTTACACGACACATGCAAAATTTCAGAAGGAGATATCAATTCAAACATAACAGGCTTAATAGCATTTCGGTGTTTGGGACCAAATTGATGTGTATTAAGAGAACGATGCGTCATTTGCTGTATTATCAATGCTTGTTGGTTTTTGTCAACACTGTGATGCCGGAAATGATAATAGTCAGACGATGTTTAGGTGGCGGCACATTTTTCTTGTCGGCCCACGTATAATTTCATCTGAAATCATCTCCAAGCAAAGGCGAACACATTATGAACAGAAATGGTGGAAATGCCGAAGAATGAATGGAAAATGAGTGAACTGGATAAAGCTCAACACGAGTCAATATAATTTAGCCGTGAACGCCCATTTCACACCAAAAATATCTCATAAAGATTACATTCATAAAAATAACAAGTTCGGTAAAAAGAATATCGCAAAGCAAACTTTACATTGATTTGCATTTGAACCATTCGGACAAGTAAATATTCTAGCCAGTATCTTGTGATAACTCACTTGGTACAAAAGCTGTTCATGGGAGTTGGGGAAGTAATGCAAGATAGATATTGATGTTGATCTTTTTCCACAGATCAACGAATAAATGGATCACTTGACATAGATGCATATCGTTACTATCACGTGAAAGCCGATTCAGATATTGACTACACATGATGGCTTTCAGTCTGCTTAGTTAGCAACCAGATCATGCACCGGTAGATTTGCTACTCATGTGGTACGAATTATGCAAATTTGATGTAAGATTTAAACAATTGTCAAAACTTACGATCGATCACTTTATCTGAAATTGATTGGATGAACGTGAATTTGAATTCATCAATTAGTCACTAAATTTTCCATTGTTAGTGTGACCCTTTACAATGTTGATGTATATATATATGCCAAACTTCAACTTTAGTACACTGTCTTCCAAATCAAAATATGTTGAGTGGAAGCACCTGTCAAGCAGAATAACAGTCTGTGGTTTGTCCGTCATCTTTTGCTAAGTCACATCTCAAATCATTTACCACTTATGTGAAAGACCATGACAATGATCATATTCGTGTTCGATTTCTGGTCTAAATAAAATGGAACATTAAGAAACAGGAGATGCGCGATTTATTCCAGAAACGAAATATCTTCCGTTGAGTGGCCTTTCTTCTGAAGCATTGCAGAGCTGTGAGATGTGGAGGGTAGCAAGGTCACCCGAGGTTGTAATCACATCTGTGTGATGTGGCAGAACGAGATGACCGATAACGATATTGCCCAATGAATGATTATTTGGAAGTGCTATTCGAATTTTATTTGAATATATTAGGTAATTCCAAGATGGGTAATCTTTTTAACTGACCACAAATTTTACTACACCGTTCTTCAGCAGGCATTCCAGGAACACCACTATTTTGCGTCCGCGACTCACCGTCATCTACTCTCAATCCAGATTCCTTCAGGATCCTCACTCGAAGCCAATCACGACAAAAGTATCGGGATGATGTTTAGTCAGGTAATGTTCGAACAATTTATATTTTCCAAAATAGGAGTTGCAAAGTCTGCTGAGATATTAAGTAAATGTGACTTTCATGTGTTGCCAAATAGACTACGGTTTCGGCGTCAAATTTCGTAACATAAACTGATCACAGTGATGGAGGTGCAATGATGTCAACTAAATCATCCTCAGGCTCTATATGTGTCCACTTATTTGAATGGCATTCAGTCAAGATAAAGATTAGGAACCAGGCTTTCTTTTTTTCCTCGTATTGATTCCTAATGTTTGCCAGTGACCAAAAACACAGAATGACATGGCGTTTGTTCCATTAAATTTCTTTGCTTGCTGGAGCTCTTCGTTGGTGACATTTTGCTATTGTATCGGGAGAATCGTTCTAAATTCGTTCATATGTCATCCGAAGTGTTTGGGCGACGTTTGCACTATTATTTGTTGTAATCTAACCACCGCTGTGTGCATCATCGCGTGTAAGTAAGTGGAACGCTATTGTGTGCAAACAAACGTTCCTATCATTTCACAGGCTTGGAAGTTCGGAAAAGGATGATCGAATGTGCGCGAACGGGTGATGACTTGGTGATCATCCTCAACAACCCTGGATTCCGGATCAAAACGTGCAAGCTATTGCAGCTACGAAAAGAGAATTTGTTTTCGAGCCCGGATCCTGCAGGACGAAGTTAACCGAAGAGTTCATGAGGTACTTGTGCGTTGTGGTAGACGAAAACCTAAGGAGCACACGTAAGCCATTCAGTGAAAAGATGGGAGAAGACGTTATGGACACAGCAGTTAGTAAGTCATCCACTGATTTATTGCTAGATTAGCATCACTATTCGGGTAAGATCACTGCTTTGTCAGCAGAACGCCCTTCGGACACTGTCAATTCCACACTAACCAAATACGCCGATTACCTGAAACGATTAGATGATGAAAATCTGAGGTTAATTGCCGTTATAACCAATAAAATGTGTCCTTCTTCTAAAGCTATGTAAGCCTAATAGTGGGCAGTGAAAACGTTGAAGGACTACGATTAACTGAAGGACGTAACTAGAAATTTCATCTTCTCTAGTCATACAGTCCCATTTTCATCCCGATCGAAGAAGCATTCTACAGATTTAGGCAGATCAGATATACTTTGCTCAAGTTCCCTGGGTTTTAAAGCACGTGGAGCATGGTTCACTGAAAATGAGATAGACGCACGGTTTTTACCACATGGTTCAAAAATACGGGCCCATCATGCATACTATCACCAAGTAATTTACTGTGCAGTATTCATCACGATTATCAACATTCCTGGCCGTCATATTATTCCGATCTTCTTGATCCGACTGGCGTGCTGCAGTGTGATCAACCATTGTGCATCAAGGCTGAAGAGTTCTGGGTTGTGGCTAATTAATAGTAAGTCGCGGCTGAACAATCCGGAGTTTAGTAGAAACAGGCCATGAAATTGAACAATAGTTGCAATTTGTGTATCTCGGTGACCAAAATGAGGACAGTATTAAAATATCACCTACTGACGGCAGTGCCTGTTTATTATTGGGATATAAATATTCTAAGCATATAATACACTCCAGTGTTTCTCATGTCCCATCCCCAACAAATCGATTGTGGGGTTGTAAGAATTCCGGATCCGTTCAACGTGACAAATAGCCTCACACGAGCCGATATCGATCCGGAAAAATACACGGTCAACTCCAAGTCTGTAGTCAGGAAGCATATGATTTGGGGACCGATTGTGTGAAACGATATACGAGAAAGCTAACCAGCGGAATATCCGAAGTTGAATCAGGTTTAATGTGGCATAAGACCACGGTTCACTTACCATTGATGCGTCCACCTACCAAAGTAATTCATTCAAGTATTGTGGTAAAATAGCTGGCAGTGCAATTTGAAATCAAGTTTGGTTTATACGAGGGTAATTCTGAACGAAATATTCGATCATTGTACTTGGGCATATCAGAGGACAGAATGATGATGATAACTTGTGGAACATATATGTTTGGGATCGTTTGTTTCGAGAGGTACAGCAAACGTGCAGTGTAGTACGGGGATCAGTGTGAGGGAAATTGCATCGTGGGCAAATTGGATCATCTGCATTCGTATCTGGTAGGCTTTGTTCTGAATATGAATACTGATTAGTAGGAAATTTTCCACGTGGGCATCATCGTGGTATAGTTCACTTCTGATATATGGGGTTGGGTGGATTTTATGAAGACGTTTTATTGCAAAATATGAACATTTCCTTCTCCAGTGTACGATATCTACGGCATTTGGTCTCAATCGTATGTTGAGCCACCAATTTCAAGAACTTGTTTTCACAATAGATTGAGACCAATGCATGCTATCGTCAGATTAAAAAAATACCCCCCCCCTCAACCTCGTTGGTTAGACGAATAGGATATTACATAAATCAGATTCGCCGAGGTACGCGGATTAATCCGTGTGAACAAATTTCACTACACCACTTCATGTCCAATGGGAATCGAGGTACAGTGGAACTGCGAGTTACCTCTAATAAATTGTCATGTATCTACACATAGATATGCATACATTGATATATATAATATATATATGCAATGAACTATTCTCCCAAATGCTCAACCCTGTTCTAAAATATAATTGGAAATGTTCGGAGTTCCATGAACTGATATTACGCTGCATTTGTCAACTCAAATATATAAGTACCAAATCTCAAAGCACCTGGATCAACCAACGATCGTACAGCATCACTTATGATCTGTTGAGATTTAAAGGAAAACGAAATTGAGCGCTTCCTCTATGACTCTTTAGAAGGTCATTTAGGTGGAATTTGTATTTCGAGTATTGGCACAT
Organism: Fasciola hepatica; assembly: GCA_948099385.1. Lineage (NCBI taxonomy): Eukaryota > Metazoa > Platyhelminthes > Trematoda > Plagiorchiida > Fasciolidae > Fasciola > Fasciola hepatica. The sequence continues at coordinate 1,220,561 of CANUEZ040000156.1, forward strand.
ATGTCCATGGCGACTGGATACCGGATGGACGTACGAAATCTCCATCACCTGGAGTCACAGATGAACCGACATTGAAAAAGATATAGACGAAACCAAACACAAATGCAGGACACACACAAATCTATCCGGAGGGTATGTGTTGATTCCTTTCAGTTAACAAGTAACTTTTTTCTTGTCTCAGACCATTTAATTGCGCCCGCCTTATAGTATTGATCATATTTCAGCCCAATCTCGGTGGCCGTTCGCGTAGTACTTTTCTTTCCAACCACTGCTTAAATGTCTGTAGTCATTTACATGAAACGCTTTTCCTTTAAAAGTGGTCGCGTGGTCTGACGTTCAAACTGCTGCCCTTTTCGTTTCTAGCCTAACATCTTACCTCCCCACCAATCCCACCACTCCGGCCGGCCAGAGAATCGTGTACTGCCACGTGGGTGCACTCACGCATGCACGCACGCACCGGCGAATCCAGCCGGTCATAATTTGCTGGTAAGATTTTATTTCAAATGAGGAATTCTTGCTTTCATGCACAGAGCTCATGGGGTACATGAAGAGAGCACTAGTAATTCGGTGTGATATTACACAGAGGAATACCGACATGATAGTTCCCCAAATGAAGTGACCCGTTTCGAATTGCATGCGCGCAGCAATTATTAGTATAAAGCGGCTTGTGTAAAGTGAGTATTAGTAGTAGTAGCAGAAGTAGTAGTATTAGTAGTGGTAGTGGTAGTAGTAGTAGTAGTAGTAGTAGTAGTAGTAGTAGTAGTAGTAGTAGTAGTAGTAGTAGTAGTAGTAGTAGTAGTAGTAGTAGTAATGGCAGTATTAGTAGTGGTAGTAGTAAAGTTAGTGTAGAGATGCCGCCATCGATGTGTGCTTTTTATACTCTCAATATGCTACTCCATTGTGAATGATTGTGTGTTCAGTAAAGCATTCACTGCGGGATATAATGTGACAGAGTACACACTACAACATACTATTCTGATGAGGAGAACTTTGGGTTTGACTGTCACCAATCCGCTGTGGTTTGAGTACGATGGAGATATTACCCGTTGAATCACGATCAATATATGCCATAAAATGCCGTTATGATGGGCTAGAAGAATATGGCCTCCTAATACATTCATACAATGATGAAAGCGTTGTGTTGTGTGATTTTCGATAGAGGGACGAATACACAAGTAACTGGGACTTTCCCATACATCACTGAGTTGGGGGGGGGGCACTCCCTTGAAATAACCAGAAGCCTATTATCCGATGGTTGAACAGTTTGACTGCAATATTTGGTATATTCCCTCTAATATTCCGTGCTCTTCTAACTCTCACTTGACTACTGTGTAATACCAGAATAATTGGTTCGCCGAAGTATCACTTTTTGTTGTGAAGACAGCCTGAAAGCCGTTCACGTTATAAGCTAATATAAGTGTAACATATGTTTTCCTGTTTATGTACATCACATCATTTTGAAAATGAACCAGCGAACATCGAGAAGGCAAGTTATAACTGGTTATCATCGTATATATATATATATATATATATATTTGTGTACGTCTATAGATACATAAGCAATGACCAGATCTCCCAGCTGCTGAAAGCTGTTCCATTAGGCAGTTCCAAGAACAGATATTACACAGACTTTTCGATTCAAATATATAAGTACCAAATCTCAGAGCACCTGTATCAACCAACGATCGTGCAGCATCATTTATGATCTGTTCAGATTTCAAGGAAAAAGTAAATGATGCAGATGCTCGGCATGGTGACACAACCGATAGAGAGTTGAACGTTGACGGCGAGTGTGTGTGTGGACATCGTTTTCCAATCGCCCGAAGAGATTCCATGTCGAAACTATACACAGTAGCTTGACGCATGTGTAACAGATAAACATCCATGGATAAGCAATTCATTCACATTAACATTTCCACTCCAAGGCCATTCACATGAACATTGCAAAACCGTCAGTAAGAAATGTGATTTTGTACACACTAATATTGGTTATTGCTCACCTTTGTAATTGTCGTCTTAAAACGGAAAAACATTTTACAAACAGAATAAACCGACCGGATCAGAAAATTTTTGTATTTGAACAAAACTCTTTAATATGCTGATTGAAGGAAAAATAACTTGGCGAACGTGCTTGTTTTGTAAGTTTTCTTTCGTGGCTCATTGGAGCACAATATATCACTCACTGTATAATACGGACAAGTATGAATATGTGTTATCCAACTCATGTAGATAAAGTGTCTGCTGTGAGGAATCGAGCCAAAAACTTTAACGTCCTGTGTGCTTTACTTGTTACAGTTATCACTGAAGTATGTTACACTTACCCGGGAGGTTTTGGGGGATCCGCTCATTTAACTTAATTGATGTAAACATCCTCACGCCTGTGAAAATTGATGTCATTTCACATGAAATCCACCTTCGCAGATCTACACGACAAACAAACAATTCACTCAGTTTCCTTTTTGAACTCACATGATGGTATGGCTATGGGCAAAAAGTTCACTTTGACGATTAGTGATGGATAACAATACGAGACATGCACTGTACAACATATGGTGCAGTTTATAAAAGTTCCATTCCGCTTGACACAGCAGATTTATAGTGCAAAACAGATGAACTCCTAATTGACCAGATTGTGAGTTCGGAATTCAATTTTTCGCTGGTAATTTTGAGTAATTTCTCTTCTGGAATATCAACGCAGAAGCGTGAAACCTGTATACGACCAACCATGTGGCGATCTAAGACGTCCCGTATAATTGGTAATGATTAAGCTAGATATGTTCTAAACGTGACTTTACCCATCCACATTTCAATACAAATTCATCGAGTATGTAGAACCGAAATCTTATTTGATATACGGACAGAACTCGGAATATACCCGAAGCGCACCACACACGAAAAGTTGGTTAGAAGTGGTGCACACGTATGGGTTGAATTTCAATGCAAAATGTGATAAAGTAAATTAGAATACGTCGATTTCTTGTCTCAAAATGTAGCACATTACCACCCCCCCTCCCAAACAGTACCGAACAACGTAGAGCTCTTCAATTCATTTGCATACATGTTCTCCCTAAAATTAGTTAGCACTTTCAAACCCATTTGTGAACTGAATGAATACTGGTCGGTTAGCGACAACAATTTGGTACGTTCATCACCCTTCCCACAAAGATCTCACATTTTGCACATTTCATGGCAAACATTGCCCACAATTAAACAAGAGTTGTAAAAAATTATTCTTCGCGTGTATGACGTGGAATTCCTCCGTGAAACATAGCTGTCTAATCCACCAAGGTGCACATCACTATTGAGATGTGGGATAAATCTCGTTTTTGTTCGTTTATTTGATGTGAATTGTTTGTGCCTTCTTTAAAATATTGAAGCACATCATTTTATCAACGTAATCCTTAGCTAATCACAAAGTTTGTCCTACAACTTGGCTCTTTCAATGTAATTCAAACCTAAGCAGTTCGAGCAAGGCACTTAAGAAATGTATTGGAGAATGGTCTCAAGTTTCCATTGTTATTCCGAAGAATTACTTTGGTTATTTTATGTAATTGATCAGTACCTTTTGGAGGATGTGGAAAGATACATTCGGAGGTTTTCCCGTCCTCAATCGGTCATTTCTTGAAACAAAATACTATCAAATATTCATGATGCAGTAGTATCTAGAGGATGAAGCCAGACTCGTGTTGATAGCTTTCTATTGTACGCCAAAGAAGACCAAGGAGACATTGTGGTAGCTCAGCTGAGAATGATCGAATGTTGTTCATGTCAATTTAAAGAAATAAGTATCCCAGTCATTGACGGCCCTTTTTACCACACACTCAGAATTTGATATGATCCATGACCCGGTGGAGATTCAAGTAAACAACACAGATGCACAGAGCCAGAATCTGGTTAGAAAAATCCATGCGGTTACATTCTAGTGATAACCAGATGAATGGACTAATCCACTTTACCATGAAAGAAGCATAAATCATGCGGGAAGTATGGGTGTCGGTCATTCTCGAATGATCTTATCAACGGAAATAAGAAAATCTAGGGGCTTCTTCGGAAACCTATCGTGCGGGTTTCCGATGGATGAGACAACCTATAGGATAAGCAGAATGTACGCACAGAAACGAAATGCCACTGGTAGAGATAATGGCAAAACTCACATGAACTGAGAAGAACCAGAACTACCTCTCTTTATCAACGAAAGCCGGATGTAAGAGAATGGGCTAGCTCGTTCATCAGACAATACAATGGCTGGACGAGCAACCAACAGATCTTCGCCTATACTTAATTGCTAAAATGAATAAAGCAGACGAAGCGAACCGAAGCGACCCGAAGAGAACCGAAGAACCAATTTAGTGTCAGCTGTCGCGTGAAATGAATCAGCTAAGTGGGTTTGTTGCAGGACTGACCACTCAGAAGAGTTGTCTGCGAATTACAGATGAACCGATAATTGAGCGTAAACGTCCGCAACAAGTATAAGTAAAATGCCACCTAAATCGTTTGGCCTTTACAGTTCAACTTCCTAATACAGTATTTCACTCGAAGGTAACCATGAGCCTTGACCCGCTCTGGTGCATTACGCCCAAATGTGTAACACGATGCAGAGGCATTACTGTATTAACATCACAACATTGATCGATAATAGATAAACCAGATGAGCACTTTGTATTATTGACAACCAGAACATCGAGCCATCACACGTTTCACCAAATATAGCTATCACTGCAAATTACTAACATAAAGATGGGAATAGAGGCGATTTCAGCATTCACAGACAAGTTTACTTAGCCAAACAGGATTTGTGCACAGATGACCATCACTTACGTGCGTTTGTTCTTCCTAGGAGGGGCGTTTCGAAAACGTTTCTTATTCTTGTTTCACACTAATACTACGAAATTTCACTTCTTGTATATTCCACTCATCGAGGTTAAGAATGGTGTGTTTTATGGTGGCGAAGTACTGTGACGAAATCTGTTTAACATGGATTCCCAACTTCGCAGTTCATTGAAATCGTATACTTCGATTTGGTCCCATGAATGCGACTGACGTAATCCGATTATTAATTGGCAACTAGCACAGGTAACATGTACAATATATTCGTACACTATACGGATGAACTCATCTACATCCGGTCAACATCGAATTTAGCACTATCACGATCAATAAGCCAAAACTCCATTTGAAATCATCGATAAGCCCTAAACATATCGTCTTTTGCCCAACTATTTCAATGATTATGTGGATGGATAAGTAGGACAGAATAATAAACTACGCGCACGATCAATGTGTTCACTTATGAACATTGTATATTTCCACGGATTTCCCCAATTATTCTGACGAATTTTTGGGGAATAAATTTGCTTTGTACATTGTTCAGTACCATTACATGGGAATCTAACATAACGGTCTCTTACTGTGTCTAACTTGGCCAGTTTTATTCTCAAATCAGATTTGAAGGGATCATGAATGGATTAGTTGATTACTGGGAGGCATATTGGAATAATCATATTTTCTCCCATAATTTACTTGATCTTATTTGAAGCGGTTTCAGAATAACTATATGTGGGACACGTATTCCACAGGCTGTTCAGTTTGCGACTGCACCTGTTTTCACCAAAGTGAGCGACACGATGATGGAACAACCAGCATTACTTGCCGTTGATAGTCTCTGCATTTGAATGCTCCATATTGCTGATGGATTATTGTGAACTACTAATGACCAAATTTGGGCATATGCTTGCTAGGTCGCCAAATGGTATTTTACACGACACATGCAAAATTTCAGAAGGAGATATCAATTCAAACATAACAGGCTCAATAGAATTTCGGTGTTGGGACCAAATTGATGTGTATTAAGAGAACGATGCGTCATTTGCTGTATTATCAATGCTTGTTGGTTTTTGTCAACACTGTGATGCCGGAAATGATAATAGTCAGACGATGTTTAGGTTAAGGCACATTTTTTTTGTCGGCCCACGTATAATTTCATCTGAATTCATCTCCAAGCAAAGGCAAACACACTATGAACAGAAATGGCGAAAATGCCAAAGAATATATGGAAAATGAGTGAACTGGATAAAGCTCAACACGAGTCAATATAATTTAGCCGTGAACGTCCATTTCCCACCAAAAATATCTCATAAAGATTACATTCAGAAAAATAACAAGTTCCGTAACAAAAATATCGCAAAGCAAACTTTACATTGATTTGCATTTGAACCATTCGGACAAGTAAATATTCTAACCAGTATCTTGTGATAACTCACTTGGTACAAAAGCTGTTCATGGGAGTTGGGGAAGTAATGCAAGATAGATATTGATGTTGATCTTTTTCTACACTTGACATAGATGCATATCGTTACTATCACGTGAAAGCCGATTCAGATATTGACTACACATGATGGCTTTCAGTCTGCTTAGTTAGCAACCAGATCATGCACCGGTAGATTTGCTACTCATGTGGTACGAATTATGCAAATTTGATGTAAGATTTAAACAATTGTCAAAACTTACGATCGATAACTTTATCTGAAATTGATTGGATGAACGTGAATTTGAATTCATCAATTAGTCACTAAATTTTCCATTGTTAGTGTGACCCTTTACAATGTTGATGTATATATATATGCCAAACTTCAACTTTAGTACACTGTCTTCCAAATCAAAATATGTTGAGTGGAAGCACCTGTCAAGCAGAATAACAGTCTGTGGTTTGTCCGTCATCTTTTGCTAAGTCACATCTCAAATCATTTACCACTTATGTGAAAGACCATGACAATGATCATATTCGTGTTCGATTTCTGGTCTAAATAAAATGGAACATTAAGAAACAGGAGATGCGCGATTTATTCCAGAAACGAAATATCTTCCGTTGAGTGGCCTTTCTTCTGAAGCATTGCAGAGCTGTGAGATGTGGAGGGTAGCAAGGTCACCCGAGGTTGTAATCACATCTGTGTGATGTGGCAGAACGAGATGACCGATAACGATATTGCCCAATGAATGATTATTTGGAAGTGCTATTCGAATTTTATTTGAATATATTAGGTAATTCCAAGATGGGTAATCTTTTTAACTGACCACAAATTTTACTACACCGTTCTTCAGCAGGCATTCCAGGAACACCACTATTTTGCGTCCGCGACTCACCGTCATCTACTCTCAATCCAGATTCCTTCAGGATCCTCACTCGAAGCCAATCACGACAAAAGTATCGGGATGATGTTTAGTCAGGTAATGTTCGAACAATTTATATTTTCCAAAATAGGAGTTGCAAAGTCTGCTGAGATATTGAGTACATGTGACTTACATTTGCTGCCAAATAGACTACGGTTTTGGCGTCAAATTTCGTAACATAAACTGATCACAGTGATGGAGGTGCAATGATGTCAACTGCATTATCCTCAGACTCTCAATGTGTCCACTTATTTGAATGGCATTCAGTCAAGATGAAGATTAAGAACTAAGCTTTCATTTTTTCTTCGTATTGATTCCTGATGTTTGCCAGTGACCAAAAACACAGAATGACATGGCGTTTGTTCCATTAAATTTCTTTGCTTGCTGGAGCTCTTCGTTGGTGACATTTTGCTATTGCATCGGGAGAATCGTTCTAAATTCGTTCATATGTCATCCGAAGTGTTTGGGCGACGTTTGCACTATTATTTGTTGTAATCTAACCACCGCTGTGTGCATCATCGCGTGTAAGTAAGTGGAACGCTATTGTGTGCAAACAAACGTTCCTATCATTTCACAGGCTTGGAAGTTCGGAAAAGGATGATCGAATGTGCGCGAACGGGTGATGACTTGGTGATCATCCTCAACAACCCTGGATTCCGGATCAAAACGTGCAAGCTATTGCAGCTACGAAAAGAGAATTTGTTTTCGAGCCCGGATCCTGCAGGACGAAGTTAACCGAAGAGTTCATGAGGTACTTGTGCGTTGTGGTAGACGAAAACCTAAGGAGCACACGTAAGCCATTCAGTGAAAAGATGGGAGAAGACGTTATGGACACAGCAGTTAGTAAGTCATCCACTGATTTATTGCTAGATTAGCATCACTATTCGGGTAAGATCACTGCTTTGTCAGCAGAACGCCCTTCGGACACTGTCAATTCCACACTAACCAAATACGCCGATTACCTGAAACGATTAGATGATGAAAATCTGAGGTTAATTGCCGTTATAACCAATAAAATGTGTCCTTCTTCTAAAGCTATGTAAGCCTAATAGTGGGCAGTGAAAACGTTGAAGGACTACGATTAACTGAAGGACGTAACTAGAAATTTCATCTTCTCTAGTCATACAGTCCCATTTTCATCCCGATCGAAGAAGCATTCTACAGATTTAGGCAGATCAGATATACTTTGCTCAAGTTCCCTGGGTTTTAAAGCACGTGGAGCATGGTTCACTGAAAATGAGATAGACGCACGGTTTTTACCACATGGTTCAAAAATACGGGCCCATCATGCATACTATCACCAAGTAATTTACTGTGCAGTATTCATCACGATTATCAACATTCCTGGCCGTCATATTATTCCGATCTTCTTGATCCGACTGGCGTGCTGCAGTGTGATCAACCATTGTGCATCAAGGCTGAAGAGTTCTGGGTTGTGGCTAATTAATAGTAAGTCGCGGCTGAACAATCCGGAGTTTAGTAGAAACAGGCCATGAAATTGAACAATAGTTGCAATTTGTGTATCTCGGTGACCAAAATGAGGACAGTATTAAAATATCACCTACTGACGGCAGTGCCTGTTTATTATTGGGATATAAATATTCTAAGCATATAATACACTCCAGTGTTTCTCATGTCCCATCCCCAACAAATCGATTGTGGGGTTGTAAGAATTCCGGATCCGTTCAACGTGACAAATAGCCTCACACGAGCCGATATCGATCCGGAAAAATACACGGTCAACTCCAAGTCTGTAGTCAGGAAGCATATGATTTGGGGACCGATTGTGTGAAACGATATACGAGAAAGCTAACCAGCGGAATATCCGAAGTTGAATCAGGTTTAATGTGGCATAAGACCACGGTTCACTTACCATTGATGCGTCCACCTACCAAAGTAATTCATTCAAGTATTGTGGTAAAATAGCTGGCAGTGCAATTTGAAATCAAGTTTGGTTTATACGAGGGTAATTCTGAACGAAATATTCGATCATTGTACTTGGGCATATCAGAGGACAGAATGATGATGATAACTTGTGGAACATATATGTTTGGGATCGTTTGTTTCGAGAGGTACAGCAAACGTGCAGTGTAGTACGGGGATCAGTGTGAGGGAAATTGCATCGTGGGCAAATTGGATCATCTGCATTCGTATCTGGTAGGCTTTGTTCTGAATATGAATACTGATTAGTAGGAAATTTTCCACGTGGGCATCATCGTGGTATAGTTCACTTCTGATATATGGGGTTGGGTGGATTTTATGAAGACGTTTTATTGCAAAATATGAACATTTCCTTCTCCAGTGTACGATATCTACGGCATTTGGTCTCAATCGTATGTTGAGCCACCAATTTCAAGAACTTGTTTTCACAATAGATTGAGACCAATGCATGCTATCGTCAGATTAAAAAAATACCCCCCCCCTCAACCTCGTTGGTTAGACGAATAGGATATTACATAAATCAGATTCGCCGAGGTACGCGGATTAATCCGTGTGAACAAATTTCACTACACCACTTCATGTCCAATGTGAATCGAGGTACAGTGGAACTGCGAGTTACCTCTAATAAATTGTCATGTATCTACACATAGATATGCATACATTGATATATATAATATATATATGCAATGAACTATTCTCCCAAATGCTCAACCCTGTTCTAAAATATAATTGGAAATGTTCGGAGTTCCATGAACTGATATTACGCTGCATTTGTCAACTCAAATATATAAGTACCAAATCTCAAAGCACCTGGATCAACCAACGATCGTACAGCATCACTTATGATCTGTTGAGATTTAAAGGAAAACGAAATTGAGCGCTTCCTCTATGACTCTTTAAAAGGTCATTTAGGTGGAATTTGTATTTCGAGTATTGGCACATATGTCCATGGCGACTGGATACCGGATGGACGTACGAAATCTCCATCACCTGGAGTCACAGATGAACCGACATTGAAAAATATATAGACGAAACCAAACACAAATGCAGGACACACACAAATCTATCCGGAGGGTATGTGTTGATTCCTTTCAGTTAACAAGTAACTTTTTTCTTGTCTCAGACCATTTAATTGCGCCCGCCTTATAGTATTGATCATATTTCAGCCCAATCTCGGTGGCCGTTCGCGTAGTACTTTTCTTTCCAACCACTGCTTAAATGTCTGTAGTCATTTACATGAAACGCTTTTCCTTTAAAAGTGGTCGCGTGGTCTGACGTTCAAACTGCTGCCCTTTTCGTTTCTAGCCTAACATCTTACCTCCCCACCAATCCCACCACTCCGGCCGGCCAGAGAATCGTGTACTGCCACGTGGGTGCACTCACGCATGCACGCACGCACCGGCGAATCCAGCCGGTCATAATTTGCTGGTAAGATTTTATTTCAAATGAGGAATTCTTGCTTTCATGCACAGAGCTCATGGGGTACATGAAGAGAGCACTAGTAATTCGGTGTGATATTACACAGAGGAATACCGACATGATAGTTCCCCAAATGAAGTGACCCGTTTCGAATTGCATGCGCGCAGCAATTATTAGTATAAAGCGGCTTGTGTAAAGTGAGTAGTAGTAGTAGTAGTAGTAGTAGTAGTAGTAGTAGTAGTAGTTGTATTAGTAGTAGAAGTAAAGTTAGTGTAGAAATGCCGCCATCGATGTGTCCTTTGTATACTCTCAATATGCTACTCCATTGTGAATGATTGTGTGTTCAGTAAAGCATTCACTGCGGGATAGATTGTGACAGAGTACACACTACAACATACTATTCTGATGAGGAGAACTTTGGGTTTGACTGTCACCAATCCGCTGTGGTTTGAGTACGATGGAGATATTACCCGTTGAATCACGATCAATATATGCCATAAAATGCCGTTATGATGGGCTAGAAGAATATGGCCTCCTAATACATTCATACAATGATGAAAGCGTTGTGTTGTGTGATTTTCGATAGAGGGACGAATACACAAGTAACTGGGACTTTCCCATACATCACTGAGTTGGGGGGGGGCACTCCCTTGAAATAACCAGAAGCCTATTATCCGATGGTTGAACAGTTTGACTGCAATATTTGGTATATTCCCTCTAATAGTCCGTGCACTTCTAGCTCCCGCTTGACTTCTGTGTATTACCAGAATAATTGGTTCGCCGAAGTATCACTTTTTGTTGTGAAGACAGCCTGAAAGCCGTTCACGTTATAAGCTAATATAAGTGTAACATATGTTTTCCTGTTTATGTACATCACATCATTTTGAAAATGAACCAGCGAACATCAAGAATGCAAGTGATAACTGGTTATTGTCTTATATATATATATATATATATATATATATATATATATATATATATATATATATATATATATATATATATATATATATTTGTGTACGTCTATAGATGCATACACATTGACCAGATCTCACAGCTGCTGAAGGCTGTTCCATTAGGCAGTTCCAGGAACAGATATTACACAAACTTGTCGACGCAAATATATAAGTACCAAATCTCAGAGCACCTGGATCAACCAACGATCGTGCAGCATCATTTATGATCTGTTCAGATTTCAAGGAAAAAGTAAATGATGCAGATGCTCGGCATGGTGAAACAACCGATAGAGAGTTGAACGGTGACGGCGTTTTCCAATTGCCTGGGGGATTCCGCGTCAAAACAATAAACAGTTCAGTGACGTATAAACTTTCATGAATATGCAGTTCAATCACATCCACATCTGAATTTCAGTACCAATCACATGAGCACTTCAAAACTGTGAGTTAGAAATGTGATCTTGCAGGCAATTATATAAGTCACTGCTTACCTTGATTTATGTCATCTAAACACGGAATGGAATTCTGTGAAAAGAACCTCTCAACCTGGTTGGAAACTTTGAATTTGATTATAACATGTCAACATGTTGATTGAAAGAGAAATAACTTGACGAAGAAGCTTGCCTTTCCGGTGTCATGATAATGTGACAAGCAGAGGGGAACAAATATTCAATGTCAGTCTCAGGTGGAGCTAGCTGCATATGATTGGTGGAGTTGAGTGACGCAGAGCTTGGGGTAGACAAGAGTCGCGCATGTGAGATCGAGATCAGTGGGACCAGAATGAATTACTTACAAATGCCAATGACACATGGAATGGCCACACAACAGTCGTGATTTTAGGATTTGAATGCGACTCATTGAAGGCATTTAGTTACTCATGCACACTATATTCATACAATACGAGGCATACGATGTAACTGACGTATTATTTGCACCTGAACAAGGAACTGATGGTTGAATTCGACGTGTCTTCTTCAACTTTCATCATGGATATAACGGCAAGCAAAGTACCAAGTGGGGATGCCATTGCTATGCCATCTTTTTACCAGTCTGTACTATCGCCGAATTGGAACTGTACTTCTGAATACCAAAATCTTAGTAATTCCTTACAGTTTTCCACAGGTGTACCCATGCTGGTTTATCCTGCTGACATGTAACCGCTAATATGGTCTATCGTTTCTCATAGATGCACGTTTGTGAACAGTATCTAACTACTGCTGTCATTCTCAGTAGTTATTTCAGAATTTTAAGCTCCAGGGTTAAACCTACACACGAAGAACACAGTAAACAGGTTTCTTCTCAGCTGCCGTATTCAGTGGAATTGCTGCACCATCCGGTCAATTGGGCAATCTGGCTATTCGTTTTGAATGAAGACATTGGGCACCTTGAGGAGTTCTTCTTCGATGCTATCTTCGGTGCATATATATTTCGCTCTGTTTGTCAAACATATAGTTAGGTTTACTTTCAATTTAAGTGGTACGAATATAAGGAAGTGAATGAACTGATCATTCCATGTTGGTTTCCTGTGCACTGTGAGCCTTTTTGGGCCGTCTTCTGTACAAGCCAAAGGTGGCTCTGAGGATATTGGTGAGTTGTCTACTTCTGATTCAAGAGTGAAACGCAAGTTCAGATGTGCTCAGTTGCAGCTTTTGGGCAATTGACCTCTGTGGACAAATTGGACTGTTATACACGAATACCATCCACGTATCGCTAGTTCAACTGAAGTTCGAGAATCGGCAAATGCAACGAGCGGTTTACCACATTTGACAAAAAATATCAGCAAATAGTGGAACGAGTGGAGACCCCATTGTTACGCCGTCTCTTTGGCCGTAATTCTGTTCGTTAAACTAAAACTGAATTTTCCGGGTACGTGTAGAGTCACTATTGCAGGCTATCCAGTGGTTTTCCTAATGTAACCCGTTTTTCTCGCTTGTCGTCAAAAAGCTGGTCACCGTTTACCCTGATTGTGATGTCAGTGAAAAGTGAAATGACGTCTATTGAGAGTATATGTTGTCCTTTCACATTCAGATCTCCTACCCATTTGAAAAATCCGAACACATCCTTCAAACTGTGTTTTACAATTGCCGCTCCAGCGATTCACTTTTTGCCTCCGGATAATCCTGCAATACACCAGGCGTGAACAATAATACCTAAGGCTATTCTGTTGACCTTATCTTTCTAGATTTTCTTCATACATATTTTGTTGTTTTGGTATTCACTCTGTTACTAATTGGCCCCCATCCATATATTTGACTGGTCGTTGGTTGGAAACATGGAAACACACATTGAAATGAGTCATAACCACATTTGTACTCACTTCTCACGGCCGCTGTTCATTGTAGTTGGGAGGGAATTCAGATAAGGATAACGATTTTATCACATTATTTCCTCAGTATGCAACGTGAACTAATGAAATTATACTTGGGAGAAAACTTCACTCGGAAACTCACGAGCAACCACTTTATCTGTGAGTGAAAGGTACGTGAAAAGGCACGTGAAACGTTTACTACTTTGGTGATCATGCAGTGGACAAAACGTCAACAGTACGATTGTAATAGAAGGTGCATCAAAAATCTGGAGTCCAACCAGAGTCTACAGGAAACCACAAAGCAACATTCAATTGAAGTGGCTGATTGTTTAATGGAATCACGGCAAATGTAGATTCTCGATTTCTAATCCACTTTGCTAGAGGAAAGACGAATGCCTGGCGAATACATGTACTACATATTCAATAACAAATCATATATATTATTCTGAGTGCTGATTTTCAAGAACTGAAAAACAATCCGTTAGAAAGTATCTCAATGAGAATTTACGTACATCTATAGGACAGGTCTGAAAAAAATGCGGAGAGGAGGGTTTGTTCAACAAGGACTTTCAAGAACAGTTCCAGTAACCACAATCGTCAATTTCAGAGCTGGTTTTTCACTGATGAACAAGGCAAGCAGATGCAATGATCACCAAATAAGTTAGTTCTGGTAACAAACCAGACGACATTTGATAACTGTTTACCACCAAAGTAACCGGTGATGGCGGGGATTCGAGCATCCAGCCTCCGGGGTGGTATTCAAAGGCTCCAAATCACTTGATCACCAAGTCGGTTCTTCTCAAGTCAGTTTACGAGTATTAAATTGATTTATTAGGCATGTGCTTAGTCGTCCTGAGCGATGAACGGATAATGCTCTTAATTTGACGTAAATGAGAACACTATCGACTGATTATTCTTTGCTTGGATTCAATCTGCAAAGATTTAAAACTAATCAGAGTCATAAATATTAATATACCTACCAACTTATTATGGTGTAAAATTAGATATTGGATAGAAATCACATTGTATATTTAGGTGGGGGAAAATTGAATATTTATTCGGTTGGTGGTTGTCTTTGTGATACGCATTTAAAGAACTGCGCGTGATGCAGGAAAATTTTCCTTACGTTTGATTGGTCCATCTGAGCAGGTAGGGTGAAATCGGTGAAAAGATCCATACGTGAGATTTAAAGAGATATGGTGTTAAACTTCGAGTGGAGTGATGCTGAAATCAGGATGATAAAACGTAGAAGAAATCATCATAGTCAAACAAGATCAATTAGGTCACCCACTAGCGTGGTTGTTTCACGCAAAGCTCAGTCCAGTGCCACAGTAAACGTGTTCGAGGCTTCTCGTGCTCCGTGTGCGGCTTGGGGTAGGCGATCAAGACCAGGAAAACATCGCATCTCGGCCACAGATGAGGCTGTGGGTATCCGCTAACACAGTCTATTGTGTGCTCAGATACAACTTGTTCGTGCTCTTCAGCTCACCTGAACCACCTTCCACCTTGCAACAGGCCAAAGACCAGATAGAAACTGATAAAAAATGTGAGGAACAATCCATCCCCGGTCATCATCTGAGCCTGGAATCCAAAGGTTTTCTCTCCCTTTATTTTCACCAAAAAATGGAAATAATCCCCTTTTGTCTAATTGGCCTAATTCCCTAACTTGTCGTACTATATACATAGAAAGTATTTTTGACACGAGGAACCTGAATCTTACGTACTGGAAGATCCACCTGCAATTCTAACATCGAAAAGTTGTTAACCAGAGTGTCGCCGGTTCGATCTCAACCGGTGGCATTCACATTTTCGATGTGAGAAATGCAATTAGATTATCCGTTACCTAAGATACAAGCTCCTCGTGCCAACGATACACCCTATGAATATATTTAAATATCCATTGGATCACTTTCGGCCGCATGCTGTTCGCACCTTTTGGGAGGTGGTCAAAGAGGCCAGCCTAATGATCAAAACGAGGACAGTTGCTGTGTATCGTAAGAATAGCGGTTCGAGCACCCTCGATTATTCACTGGCGGAAATCACATCCTACCGTCCGTACCGCGATAACTCAGATGGTAGAGTATCTGGCCGGTAAGCGGAATGTCGCCGATTCGACTCCGGTCCGCGGCATTCGACTAGTCGTAAAATACTGTAATTGCACAAAGGTGAGCCACGGGAAACGAGCTTGTTCGCCAATATGTATTCTCTAAATGTGCTCACTGTGAATTATCAACCAAACTACCAATCACTAAAAAATGTGTAGGATGGTAAGCACATCAATCCTACGACAGCAGCTGTATCCCTAGATCAGAATTGACAAATCATTGTGATGACACGTAAGCAAATGAAAATTTAGCAGTTCAACTGATCGCATCTGATGCATGGGGTACTTAATATCATACAATAAACACGGTTGGTATTAGGGGGACATCGTTGAATATTCATAGAAGAATTCTATATTCGTATCACTCATGGGTTCTAATACACAACCTGCGGATAAGAAGGATTCCATTTGGCACAACATTCAGTTTAATGTAATTATTATAGTGTTGACATACACTTTCACGGTTGACCTATAAGTGTTTGCTTACTAACATTCTGAATAATGTCTTGTATGATAAGGACTAATATATTTTCTGAAAATATGCATCGAACCCTAATTACAAAGTATTCCAAAATTGTGCTACTGCAGCTTGACCATCACTAATTTCGTACCTATTCACGTAATACACTTGCTGTCTTGCATTAAAATTTGAGTACTGAAGCTTTCATTTGGTAGAAAAACGTCAGACGTTAACCATGGCGGGACAAATGCAAACTATCAATAGATCTATAGAGACGGCATTCATTGTATGGTCTCTTTCATAAAGATATCAATATTGGACTTGTCATTATACCAGAATAGACTGATCAAATTGCACTCACCGTTGGAAGATCCATCTAAGCCTGAATTTTGAAATTGGATGAAAGTTTAACATGAGTTTTTGACTGGTAGTTTTCCCAAGGAGTTGATGAAACTATGAAGAAGCGACGATCGTAATTTTATTTTATTAGCCATGACAATTTTCTGCATTTACCGACCACCTATTGACTAGAGATTATTGATTAAACTTGAAAATGCAATGCTTCGATAGAGTCGATTCTCGCTGAAGTGCACATAAACTCAGAATACAAGAAGATTTACATTGAAAAGTCCTTTTATTCAGCATTGAAATCATTAGCATTTCATCCGTCTAGCAACAAACATAAATCGTTACTGATAAGATCCATGATTCATGCAAAGGCACACAAAAAATGAGGTTTATTATTGATGTCAAAATACTGAATGATGATGACCAACGAGAACCTAGAAAAATATATGATTTTGAGAACTCACCGGTAACCTGTAACGTATCTTCGTTTGTCAGCGGCGTTCAGTTCACTATCCACTGTTCATTTTCTTACATTAAAATATTGTAGCTATGATCCCGATGACTGGTGACTGCAATCTATCCCGAAGAATTTTTGAAAAAAGATTGGACGTAGCCTACTTTTGATAACAATAAATCATCAACACTGATCCTTGAATAAGGTGTATACCTAATAACATACCGAGGTGAATTTCTGCTTTGCTCTAGCCAGTGCACGGTGCTGATTCATTTTTTGAGATTCTCTAGAGTTTTTTGTGTTGACGTTTTGCAAGCGACGCAGGTGAGCACTTTTGTCTTTCATTCTATGTCAAGTTGGGTCAGGCGAACCATGAATATTCTATTTGACTTCTTCAAGTTATTTTTTAAAATGGGCAATTTACGAACTGTCATACTGTTTTTATTAGTCAGCTCTTCTTACCATTGGGTAAATCCCCTGCAGACCGAGACAAAACAAGGGTAGGAAGGAAAAATAACAAGCCTCTTAAAAACATCGTTTACAAATTTTTTGATGTATAGCGTAGTCTCCTTGAAATACTAACATTTTATTTCATCATCGACAGATCGCGATTTTGCATGCCCATGTTTGTAATTAAAAGATCTGCACAGTTTGTTCGTAGTTAGTAGTGGAACACGTGGCATTGGCACTGCACTTATTTGTACCCGCGTAAAAGTAAAAACCTGTCCGTAGCCGGCAGGCAATTCGCAAGCAAGCTGGCTAAATAGCTACGTTTGCAATCCTGCCCAGAATATTCAATCCAGTCAATGCATAGCAAAATTGACAAATGAATACTGTTGGAGCTGATGCATGATTAAAAGATGACACTAAGCCGGCGTTTGTGGGTCCATGAAATGGATATCGATTGAGAGTTCGCGTAGTGTTAGTGACTGAAATCAAACACAACAGTATTCTTTAGAATTATATAGAAAACGCATCAGTTTTGGGGCTGCAGACCTTCATCTATCGATCTGGCACTGGGTTGTGCTAGTTCGTATCTGACGGGCATACCCAAAGCCTGTTTTGGCGGCGGAGGATTTGTCAGCTTGAGGGTGGTTTTCTTAGCGTCGCTCAGTGAAATTGCCTGCGTACTTATGCCTCATAAAAGTGAAAAACACTCGTTTTTTGGTCCGAATGTCGGATTTTACTTATGAAGAGAGCGTCTCACGATAAGGCAACTCGTGTTATTGAACAACGAAATATATTGCAATTTCGTCACGGGAGAAAGTGTGCTCCGATTTTCACACGTTAGTTTCGACCCTTTCTCGAACAATAACTTGGCCAACGTGAAAGACTGACCGGGGATCGTTAGAACGGAATCATACTTGAAATCATATTGTCATCGAAGAAATGTGGAACAGAAAGCATACATTCATCAGTGAATTAGGTCACCTAATAGTGTTGTGTCCTCTCCAATCGAATGGAGAATCTCCGTAAACGGGTCGAAAATCAAACCAGCAATTGGGTTCGTTTATTTTCGCTTTCAAAAATTGGTCAAATGCAGTTAATTTAACGTCAGCTCTCGCTCTGAAGAAAGTCCAATGATAAGAATAGCAGATTGTTGGTGACTCGCACATCGTTCATCCAACATAGAGTACCATGAAGATATCCAGCTTTTCATGCATCTTATCTGGTACGTGTCGTTCATAACATTCAACCTGAATATCGTTGACCAAGTCTCCTTCCTCTTCGCCTTTGTTTATTTATTCTGCCGACCATTCTCTTTCACCCTGAACTATCAGCCGAGGTTCGTCCGTATCCTATAAGTGGCTGACTAGAGGAAGACGGGAATCAGTTCAGCGTCACAGATGACACAACCTGGAGATGGTAAAAATATTCTTGCGTAGAAGAGGCCAGACTTTGTACATAATACAACCATGCTGATCTACGCAATTGCTGGAGATTCTAAGCAGCTACTAATCTGGTACCGAAAAACGTAGAGACATTATCTTCTCAAGTTTTATTTATCCTGCGATTTTCATCTAACCCAAGTTCTGAAACACCCTAGGAAGTGACTTATGAGAACAGAATACATCAGGAAGTAAAGGTAAATTCGTCAGGTTAATTTCGTTTATCAATTATCGATACAGAAATATTGTCTCCGAATTTGGGTCGCGAGTGTCGTGCGGAATAACATCTTGCTTCGAAACTACGGGATCCACAGACGAAGTTGATTCATGTTGGTTATGAATAAAACTTAGGGATAGACGAATACGAAGGCACTCGCTATTACTCTTCTCGCAATGATCACTGGACTGCATTTCCCTATTCATTTCATGGGAGTAAATAATATACTGAAATGGATAGACGTGTACCGTTCATTTGGAAATGTACATAGTTAGAAGAGAAACTTTTAAATAAAAAAAGACTGATGCATGTTTTAGGACTCTGAAAGGATCAGATAATCATTCTTTCTTAAGATTGACATATAGAAGAAGCTATTCTATGCTCACAATATAATAGAATGTAACTGTAACATATGACAAAGCCTCATATTTTGGTTTTCAGGCAATATCACCATGATAAAGAAGATCATACTATGCCCGGTGTTCTCAATCGAACCCTTTCTTACCATCATTTATGACTATTGTATTCCGTAGTTTACGGTGCACCTGTTTTGTTCGGAGTTAACGGCGAACACAGTTCGCAATAGACCCATTGACTAGCGCATCAGTCAACACCCAAGTAGTCGGACTAGAGAAGACATGTGAGTCGTCACCTGGCAAGTGTATGCAAACAGGGCCGCTCGGTAGTAACGAATCGACAAGTACGAAGGCTCAGTATCAAAGTCTGATTGGTTAGAGCAAGCCTTCCGTGGTACGTGCGTACGTGTAAGCACGCATGTATGGCTATTCGTGACAGAGAACACCCATCAATCAACAGGCAAGCAATAATGGCGAGTGCGTGTGAGACTGTCTGATTGTTCACTCGTCTACTCGAGCCAACACAATAACACCCATCTGTACCCATCGTATCATAAACTCAGTATGGTAAAGCAAGTGAGAATTGCAACGGGAGTGATACATCTCGGAGCAATAACCTCCAACTTGTGGAACGATTATGAGTACTTGTTATCCCCGAATTTTGGTTGCAATTTGATTACCCGTAAAAAGTAGTGATAATTTCATACAGAAGTAGACACTTATTTTTATTTTTCGTTGTGTATTATTATAAACAATTTATTTTCAATAATCGAGTATCACACATTCGCGAATTACAGACTTTGACAACTAAAATTGTCATGAACCAGGCAAAATAATCAAACAACACTATGCTGACAAAGGTACCATCATTATGATTTCTATTCGTATGCTCGGTGAAAGTAATTCGGTCATTTAACACACAAATCCATATTGTGAATAATATGAGAAAAGCGATTCACTATATTTCATTCAGGCGGTCAACCCTCAGGAGGCTGAATATCGTCCGTGCAGGTTGTTCAAGATGACGCGCATTCAAAATAATAACATGGAATTCGCCACATCAGTGGAAAGTCTCTATCACAACAAAAAAACAGTTTCAGAGGAACGAAATATTCCTCCCATTTATAGGTCCGGTTAACTAGTCGCTATGGGGGGTTTTGTTCAATGTTGTTCTCTCTAGGCAGACAGTGAGGGTTGCGGTGTACATGCTATCAGTTTCGTTTTATCACTGAGTGGAGGACTCCGTCAAATGTTGACGATACCACCAAAGAAAGACAGTCAGTCCAGTTTAGCTCAGACAACCAATAACCGTGCACCAGGGTGCGGCGGTCTTGGCTGCTATGACTTGGCGACGGTCCCAATCGGAAACAGTGAGAAAGGACAGGACTATTGAAGGAGCAGTAAAATAACCATAAATACTAGTATCAAGTTTGTGAATACAAGAGCATCACTGATCAATACACCCAACCATATCCTCTTGAGTATATAACCACTGAGTGGGAGGGTCACTTTGAATCCGCTTTGGAAGTCCAACACAGCCAGGTCCGCAGGTTAGATTTTTCATACCTTTCTTCCATGTTTCACCTTCCGACCATTAGCCATCACAGCCACTACTGCGCGCCGAGGACTTCTGTCAGAAGACATGTGCAACAAATGTCTCAACTATCTAAGCTTGGTGACTTTTATAGTTTCATGTAGTGATTTGGCCTGTGAACCTATGACTCTCTGCCAAACCCCAGCTTTGCTCACGCGGTGTTCCTACCAGATTCGAGGAGTACTACTAAGAAATAGGTGTTCGAGTAACGACAATCTTCGTTTATCCTCCACCAGCAGTGGCCATGTCTCCGAACTGCACAGAAACACGGGCCTGACTGCTGAAATGTACACTCGACCTGTGATGGATGAACGGATGTCATGTGGACGCCACAGATGACTCAGATAGGCTAATGCTGAACGAGCCTTCTGTACACGCAAAGACACCTCATCTGATATTCGACCGCTGGATGAAAAGTAATTGCCCAGATAACAGAACTTATCTAACAGATCTATAGTTTCTCCAGATACTAAACGGTTTGGAGTTGGACCAACCTAATCCTGCAACACCATCTTGCATTCTGAACGTGCAAACTGCAAAACCAAACGTTACCACACAGTCTGTCAAACTGTCTAGAAAAGCCTGCAACTTACGTGAAACTTCACTCGGACGATTAATATCGCCCGCACATTCAAGATCGGACACAGTCTTTAACCGGAAAACATTCTGTACCACTATCATCACGGGACAAATATTCGGTCTCTAAGACCACATCAGCCACGAAATTAAAGAGAAAATGAGAAAGGGGCCGACCCTGAAATGCATCACTTCTCGTGGCGAACTCGGGTGAAAGATCACCGTAAGCCCGAACTCGGATTCGGCTCTTACTGTAAAGCGACTTTATGATGGAAGTGAGTTTGTCAACTTCAAACACAATGCTGAGCCACCGTTTTTGAAAATAGACGGAGGCAAACTATCAGATCCAGCAGCCATATATCACTCATAGTAACCTGTCTCACGGAGAATCTCCGCTTCTGACGGAGGACCGGTATCTACAATCAGAGCTGGAGCTGTAGTGCTATTTAGCAAGCCTGATGTTAGTGAAGGCCAAATAAGTTGCTTCTCGAAGTGTTCCGCCCAACGAACTAAACGACGCTCTTGAGTCTGAATCAGTGTGCTGTTCGCCTCTTTGGTCAACTCAGGATTGCCCCATTTTTCGGGGACCGTTATTTCTGATTAAGTGGAAAAGCTTGCTACTGTTCTCAACAGCTTTAGCTTTTTCCATCTCCTTTCACTTCACATCCCACCACTGCTCACGGTCGTTTCTCAGGCTACAAATCGCTTGAAGTTCAAGGCATCTCCGTACTTCTTATCTGGAGTCAGAAGGAATCTATCTGCGAACATTTAAGAGCGCAACTGAAGATGCAGGTAACCATTATCTTTGTGAGCGTACGGTTGTTGGACCATGGGCAGCATTAGCAGTCTCAAGTAGGGCACTGGATCTCTGTCCGTTGCTGTTCTATTTCTTGGGCATTAAACTGCATCGATGACATGGTAGATAGTTCTGTTTGGAAAGCAGATTGATGGTTATCTTCTGGTAGGGCCTACGGGGGACGGTTGGCTTTGGCGTTATTTCGGCTACTGACCAGAAGTAGACTGAAATGCTCTCGGACAAGAGTGTGATTAGAGTGTGTGGACGTGGACCAAATTGAACGACATTCTTTAATTGAGACGCTGCAGCGGTAACCAACGGAAATGTGGTCGTCCTGAGCCCAAACCTGTGAAGGCACAAGAAGCCTCCAGGTTAGTCATTGCCGCTTTCTGCGCCAGAAATATGTACTTGTTAGAAATAATCCATGGTCGGGACATAACTGAATGGGTCAGTTCGATCGGATGGAACGCCTTAAAGGCCTCCTGTAAAGCTGTTCCCTTCGTCTAGGACTCCAACTTGAGCACTGAAATCATCAGCAACATCCTTGAGTTCCGTAGAGCTCTTTCTGCTTAGTAGTCGGGACAATTCCTGGTAGGGTTCGTCTTTATCCTCGAGAAAGCCCCAGTTAGTTGAGGCTTACACAGAAACGACAAACAGGGATCGACTTTTCAGTCTAGTGTTCTTGATGCGCTCAGAAACATTCAGCCAAATCACACGCAGACGCTTGCTGACTAAGATATAGTCGAGCAGTGCGAACCCAGCTTTCACTCTCAGAGCCATGCCTCAGCCAACCTGACCACGATCACTAGACACCAGATCACCCGAAAAGCGAACAGTGAAACGACAAGCTGAGTTTGTGGCCGGGGAGCCAAGTGTTAACACTGAAGTTGGGCCTTGTATGCGTGTTTCGAAGACACAACACACATCTATGTTGAAGGCCTTAGAAGTTCTATATAGAGCAGCCTCCTGCCCCGTTTGGTATATTGTGCTGACGTTGAAAGCAGCAAAGCGAAAGGGATGCTGAGATCGAAGAATAGATTCTCCTTCTTCCCCCAGTCTCTTAGCTGCTGCCCTGACGACGAGTTGAAAGTTCACGGTCACTACCCATTCTAGCCCCCCGTATCCATTCAGGATTGGGATGTGAAGGATGAAAAGCGTAGAGATAACAAATAATCCTTGAAGGAAAGCTAAAGACTTCTGGGCGAACCACACTTCGCGGCTGCCTACACCGCAAAAGAAATTCTTCTTTGGGATCCCAGAAAGAACTTTTGGCTCAAAAGCCTGACCCACAAGGTAGTAGGGCGTTAACCCAGCACATGGACCTGACCCGTGAAAGAACTTCCTCTGGTCTTCCACGAGAAACCTGAATGTTGCTTGCATCTTTTCTTTTCTTCGCTGGTGCTCTGCTGTCAATCCGCTTTTTGGATTCAGTGCTTAGCCCCATGCAACGAATGGAGCATGCAGAACATCGGCGGGGCTGCATCCTTTGGGCTGGGTGCTTCCCAGCTTAGGTGGGCGGTAGCTGCCCAATGAAGTGCGGTAACTTCTCCAAAAATCGAGAGAAATTCCATATAATCCACTTCTACGTCTATCTAGTGGAGGTTTTCAAACCGGCAAACTGCTTTCCTCCATGTTCATTCTCTTGAGGGTCTTCTCCGGAGGCATAGTGGTTAGGACCGGATGTTGCCCATCAAATGGTTTTGAGACTGGACTTTATCTGGCCTCCAACCATTGACCTGTTAAACATTATTGTTTCCCCGGTATCCCCTTGTGAAAGCAATGTATATCGGCAGCCTTATACTTCTGACAAACTGTACAACGACAGTTTTGAACCATATTGTCATACTTCAATGCCCTCGACGGCTTCTAGCTGCGATCTATCATAAATAATCGGATCAATCTCTGAGAGGTACATACATAGGTTTGTGCTTATTATAAAATCCTTACCAATGATATTTTTTAACGACTATTTGTCAAACGTCATGTCAGTGCAACATAATACCAGTAAACACCTCACAATTGTCGCTAGTCGCCTAACGTGCCTATTATGCGCAAGTGTTTCTCGGATTTCGTTACACTTGGGTGGATTCATCGGTACAAAACAAATCTACCGATAGTCTCAATCCATCCCCCGCACAATATCCGTCTTGTTTTCCGATCAGTACAGGAAACAAACCTTACCACTGAAGAAATGCCACGACGAATATCAGTGAGATCAGTGCTGCGTAAGTTATCGTGGCAAATGCCGTAATGTTTAAGAACATTGGTGTGTGAATAGAAGTTCACTCACGGTTTAACCTTGTATCTGCCATTTGAAAAGGTACATGAATATGTGGACATTATTCACGAATATAGGGACAAAGTTGGATGGACCTGAATGTGAATTTTTGCAGCAACTTGAATGCCTACTGATAACATGAAATTATCGCTATCTGCCTCCAAAACACAATGAGTTTTTCTTGTTATCATCCTTGAACATTCCTGTGAGACAATTCAAGGGACAAGGACCAGGTAAAGTCCTTCTTTTTGATGGGTCACATGTATTTTCATTAGATCAGCAGTTGTGTCGGAAAAGGACACTATTAGGCGAAATCTCAATAAGGAATAGGCTGTTAGTGACAAAACTGCAGTATTTCTTCTTGGTATTGAAATACCTGAGGTATCGATGGAAGACGAAATTAGTCATTACAAGGAAGTGATCAAATACCTTCGAATCCCTAACTAGCCCAAGGTACGACGTACGAATTCTGAAGGATTTCTTAACGACTACATAGGCCACTTACCCGAACAGTATCAACTCCCGGTTTCTTTGTGGGTTGGTCTGTGTAGGAAAATGGTTCTGCTAGATTTCCCGTGGGAATTTTATTTTAGCACTATGAACAGTCGTGAAGTATCCCTTATTCTGCCGTGGCCAGTGTCAAAGTTTTGAAATCGTAGTAGCATGGTATAACTGTGGCGCAGACTAAGTTTAGTTGACAATGATGCTTTAGAATAATTAGATAAATTATTCGCACCAAGATCATTTCATTTGTCTACTTACAGTGGTTTCGTACCATACCAGGATAGCTCTAACGTTTGAAATTCCAAGAATAGATACATTTTGTGTCTATGACGCACACAAAACAACATCACACCTAAATTGGGTCATTCCCCGCTAGATATGCAACATCAGACTCTTCCTTCATTCTTCCTGATCCAGTGCTGCTTGTTTGTGATCGGACGTTCATCATAGTTACTTTGAGTACAATATGTGAAAGCACATTCTAAGACTGAGGCGTGAACCTAGGTTTTTGTTCACTGTCCAGTTGAAAGTTTATATGAATTTCAGCAACATGAAACCGAGACATTCACGTTGCTCGTCAAATCTGTACGGGACTGACGGTTACGGTTCCCAGAATCTGAAGAAGAATTTCTCCTGATTTGTTCAAGCGGAATCAAAACCTGAGTTCAACGGACGTTGTATTTGTTGCTGACGGTGTTAAGGTCAATGCTTCCGTTTGAGAAA
Organism: Fasciola hepatica; assembly: GCA_948099385.1. NCBI lineage: Eukaryota > Metazoa > Platyhelminthes > Trematoda > Plagiorchiida > Fasciolidae > Fasciola > Fasciola hepatica. The sequence goes on from CANUEZ040000156.1 coordinate 1,246,651, forward strand.
AACCAAAGGCAGTGCAGATTATCAACGGTAATTCGAGCTTACCTTCCACTACACCAATCACCTTTTCTAGATAATACACATTGGTGCGCAGAAAAGTGGCCAAAACTCGATAGAGCTTTTCGTGCTCCTTCCGTGGATTTGAGTCTTGTTGTTACTCATTGGTGGTGTAACCAAACTGTCGACTGTCGTTCATTCCGGTCACTGTAGTTGGTCTCGGATCACGAGCTGGTGCACTTTTGCATCTATTTAGATTCCATCCTTGATCTCAGCAATCATGATATGCTCCCTACTCCTAAAAGACCACCATCAGTTTGATATCCTTAAGTGGCTACTGATGCACTCAACAACAATAACAAAATGACTACTGGCCATACATCGAGGTGGGCCTGTGCACAGCTATTACCACCACGCAATGATACATTCCAATTAGGACAAGCAAACAATGAGTGCCTTAGACGTTAGAAGTTAACGAGAATAACCCTCGCCTAATGAGTTCGCCAACTTCTAAGGTATCTACCAAATATGAAACTGAGTAATCATATTGAATAACAATACATTGTGAAGAGTTGGGAATGTAAAAGCCCACGGCCGTTGCTAATGCCATCTGGACGGAAGTGGAGACCAGATTTGATGGTGATGAATATAATGACTCACTGATTTTCCATCAACGATGAAGTGGCAATTGTTTACCAGAGCTTTTTGAGGAACAGGTTTGCTTAACAAATTCCACTATGGAGCTACTGATGTCATCAGAAAGGGAAGTGTTAACAGAGGTAGGTAACCGGAAACCACAAAAGCTGTCGTACACGATCGGCCATCTTTCCTTTTCAACTGGGGTAAGTGGCCTATTTCCAACAAAACAGTGTGAATTAGTGAACATGCCCGTTTTCAATAGATGTGTGAGACTTTCTTGTAAAATTCCCCTGGGAAAGAAAGCTTATATTAGTCGACTATTCAGCTTCCGTTAAACGTGCACTCGTGATATTCGAACCGCTTTCGGACGCGATCATGGTAATATCAAGGCCATACATGGTCAAAGACAGATTTTGGAATAAATTTATTCGCAGACCTATAGTCTTATGGTGCAGCCTCAAAACTCCATGTATCTGGCTGTTGAAGTCTGTTTGGAAGAAGCCTAACTCGTACGACTTGTGTTCACCAGCGGACGCAGGGGGGGGGTTATCAGAACTTGTGTTTATCACCTTACCCTGTTCACTATGCGGTCAGAATGCTTCTGGGTGTGCCCTTTTACGTGGTCAGAATAGTAGTGTTGCATCTTCTGTTGACAATAAACCATTTGATTCGTGCTACATGGGAAGTAGCAGGCCACTGAGTTGGTATACAAATAGGGCACACATTATTCCCTAATAGCGTGGAAAATACTGAGATGAAAATTGCACTGTGGTCTGTACAGTCAAAATGTACGGACTGGAATGGACCTACGTAAAACTGTGTCTCACCAGAGAAATACTTCAGTTAAGGTAAACACTTATTCTTGCCCAGCGAGGAATATCTCATAAGTTGTTTGAATGAAGGAAATAATATCGAAGTGTTTATTAGGCAAGATGAAGCGAGACGATCTAGTAGCTTCCCTCAACATACAAAACATCATACAACTGATGTGAACTAAAACACAATCTGTGAACTATGTCATGTGGCTTAGGCATATTTAATCTAATGGCAGTTTCCTCATTTTGTCAATTCCAATATTACTTATCGAGTCATCTTAACAGTTCCGGGAACTGATATTGGACCAACGTGTCCATGAGAATTGATAAGTAACAAACCTCAAAACACTTGGACCAAAATTTGAAAGCACAAAATCACCTACGATATATAAAGATTTCGGGAAAATCGAAACAGATGCAAATGCTCGGCACGGTGTCACAACCAGCAGAGTTTCGAACGTTGACTATGAGTGTGTATGCAGACACCGTTTTACAATTGCCTGAGAAGGTTCCATGTCGAACCAATACACAGTAGGTTGAGATATACGTTACATATGAACTTTCATGGATGAGCAATTCATTCCCATTCACATATGCACTTCAGTGCCATTCACATGAATATTTCAAAACAGTCAGTTAGAAATGTGATCTTGCAGGCAATGATATGAGTAAATGCTTACCTTGGTTTATGTCATCTTAAAACGAAGTAACATTTTTGCGAAAAGATTAACTCCATTTGGTCAGAAATTTTTGAATTTGAATTCAAAACTTGTCAATATGTTGATTGAAGGAGACGTAATTTGGCGCACGAGATTGTTTTGCCAGTTTCATCTATTGGTCCATTAGAGCACATTATAGAACTCTGTGTAAAATGTTTACAAGTAAGTATTTTATCTGCTTGTATTACGGAGATAAAGTGTCTCTGGTGAAAATTCGTGCTCGTTACTCTTACCGAAGGAGTGTGACTTCCAACCAGCAAGCTGAGTGAGAGCCGTTAAGTAAACGTGGACGAAGGACGTGAGAAAAAGTCGTTTCTAATCACTGCTACACGGAAAATGTCTGTACTAGATCCGAGTATTATTAACGGCAGGGGCGAAAGCGATCCGAAAGAATAATTGCCAGCCGAGTACGTAAAAGTGCTTCCCAATATTCTTTGTGCACCGAGGTCAATTATGTCCGATCTGCTTCCACTGAATTTCCCGGTCTCAACTCACATTTCATGGGTGATTTCCAACAATTACGTGGGTAACGTATGAAGACCATTTGTAACCTCAATATGTTATGCTATTCATGTAGCCTTTGTCAATTTCAATACAATCGTAAGTTTGATCACGTTCACATTCATCAATGGTAGTCAGAATAGTAGTTTCTCGTCGGAAAGATGTGCAGGTCTGATCGTTTAGGCGTCTTTTATTAAAAATGCACAGGACGTTCCTCGGTGGGAACAACAAGTACATGTAGGATTCCATTTTAGGACTCACTATTGCCCACTCTATCTGTAAGTAATGTGAACAAGAAAACCATGCAGATTATTGAATAAACTGATCTGAAAAATAGAAAAAGAACGATTCTAATATGAACACAAATGATGAGAATACGGCAGTCCGTCTTCCATCGCAGTTTATATGAAGCCGTAAGTCAGCGTTGTATTTTAAAAAATTGGTAAATCCCAGGAAATCAGTTTGAAGTTATCTTCCGTATTCGACTCGAATTTATCAATATATTCGCTTTATATAACAGATGAGTAGTCTAGCTGGACGTCATTGTCTAGGGGCTAATACAGTATTCATATTCTCACCATCACATTCGATGAACTTGGTTTAGCGTGAAACATCCAGAAATGGATCAGTTACGTACTAGCTATTTGAGGTCGCACTTACATTTGTAGGATAATTCTGAAGAAGACGGGAAAGTGAAGGTTTGTTCGGCAAGTACGTTTAGGATAACAATTTCTGATAACCGTCTGATTAAATGAAACCGGTTTGTGTTAATAATCTTTCGGAATTGTCAGAGGATCGGTGAAAAGTTGACTTTACTTTGTTATTTTATGCAGATAAGTGGGGCTCAGTAATGCGAGCAATGATGACTTCGGCTTGGGGATTATGTAATCATCTATTCGATCATCAGTGAATCTACTATATTTTCTTGTGAATGTTGTGTTTTTGAATGTGATGAACAACTGACCAATTTGATGGAAATGTGAGTGGAGTGATATCTCTGGTAGCTCGTACATTCTCGTTCTATGTTCAAGTTGGGTCCATGTGTCACACAAGTTTACCTGCACTTACGCCAAATGTCAGAAGCCCGTTCGGCGTGGCCTCGTGGCTCAACTGTTTGAGCTTACGCAATATTAAACCGTGGGTGACAATTATGAGTCGCATCGGATCATGTCGGAGTCAACGACTCTGGATATTGGGATCATTTTAAAAATAATTTATTCGAATGATTTGTCGGGCGAATGCCGTATACTGCATCAGTCTGCCAGGAGTTAGTTTCAATAAACACGTCAAATACTGTGGTCCAATAATCAGATTCCGTATAGCAAACAGATGATACACGACTTTCAGCAAAAAGAGAATGCTTAGTTCATGTTTGCTGACTAGTCGTATTTGGGATGAGTGTCTAAATGCTAGATTAGTGGCAGTTGTATGAGGCCTTGAAGCTGTGCTTACGTTTGTACGGTACATCTAAGCCTGAGGGATGAAACCGGCGGATGAAATGGCACGGGATTTGCTGAAATGTGTTTCTCGTAGGTCGATATAAATGCACGTTGATCTGAGGATAGTGAAATGGTATAATATCATGTTTGTGTGCTTGAATTCAACATCATGGGTTTGTCTTTAGCTCAGCATCGTGATTCTATTTGAATGCCGGTAACGGAAAGAGGTATCAGCAAAACGTGTGTCGTTTAACACAGTTCACGGAAGAAGCACCCAATATCACACAACATTCGTGATAATTATTAAGAACTAATTGTTCATCATTTGAATAGATTTCATGTATTCATCAGACTTAGGAATAAAATAAGATGGGAGAGATGGAAACTGTCGATTATATTTAGCAAGATGTTCTATTTCGTTCTATTTATGCAAACACTGCAGAGTGCTTATATGAATTCAAACCTCAACAAAGTGCTCACTGAGGTACTTCAGAAGTACTCGAAACCCGGGAACGTTACATATATTCTATCATATCGTTCCATTTTCATTCTATTGATGAGTTTTTTAAATACTGAGAATACTAGCAGACAGGCGCACTTCTGTCACTGAGACAGTCACCGTGTAGATGTACTTTGAATTCGCGGCTTTCACTTTTGATAAACTGTACAGTGACAAAGCCAAACCGTGTTATCATTGTGCCAGTGCCCTCAATGGCTGATAGCTACTATCTATCTTGAATGATCCTATCAACTAGTGAGGAGCACACATTACCACCAGGAGTGCGCCCATGATCAAATTACCATCAACGATATTAGCAAAAGAACACTTGCTTTAAATAATTTTTGAGTGATGACATACCCATATGTATTTTGTCATCACTGTTATTATTATCAGTTTTCAAATGCCTACGAACTGCTGATATTTGTATTCATCCACACTTTTACTGCATGCCAAGTGGTCGAACAAACACGTTTTGGAGTTTACTTCCTAAAGTCCATTCACATTTATTTCTTTGAAAATCATGACTAAGCACAAAGATATACATTGAATTTAAGTAGTCTGGGATTCTTACCACCGGAGGGATCTCCTGTGAAACCAAAGGGCAGGATGAAACAAAACAATACAATGTTTGTTCGGTTCAAAATGTTCAAAATTTGCTCTCATCAGTTCTGTTCAGATCTCATCTAAATATATCACTTGCACTAGTTCACAATTCCTCAAATCCTATTCAGCGAAATGAATCCCAATCAAAAGCAAAAATTATCGGTTCACTTCTACGTACAATTTATGAGGCTCGACGATTGGGGTTAGTATTGAAACCAGCAATAGCGTAATCCATAGTTTAACAATGCTATTTCAGCTGAAATCCCGGTAGAATGAATGAGTTTCTCATCTGATTCTTTATCATGCTTGTTTACCAAACACCATTTCCATCTTTGGAGCTCAGGGCGAATTTCAATGAATACTCGCAAATAACCACAACACAAAACGACTTCAGGCTGAGTAATAAATTGCAAATTTTAGATTTACCCTAAATATACAAAAAGTACCGTCCGATTATGTTCTAAACACCCTGATAGAAGGTCTCTGGACACGTGTCACAAAACAGCTATTTTAGCCTTTTCCAGTTATAGACTGACGACACCCACCAAGGAAAAAAAAGTCAGTTACGACTGCTCATGTTTGACATGCATATCAATTGTCCAGCCAGGCATATCCTAACTAGATCTTGCGTTTTGTGCACAGCTTCTTCTCTTGCAAACTGTTATTCATATCTGCCATCAACATTACTGGCAGTGTTACCCTCCAATTATTCGTTCATTGCTAAATTGATGTCTACGGTAAAACACAGGCAGTTATTGTGTATCGTTGACGGTTAGAAAGAGGTATTCCCTTAGGTGTGGTACGTTTATTTACTCGTGAATATCACTCCAGTTCCACAGGTAACAGACTGGGTTGGCAGTGGTTCTCATCTTGTGCACACCCCCTCAGGCTGCATTTTTGATCCAAATAAACTGCATAGTTTTGGTGCTTATAGCTTTGTGCATTTCGTTTTCAACGTAAGAGATGTGGACAGACACTGGTTTATCATTTGGGAAGTCAACTTTCTTCGTTCGATTTTCTCTTTTCATTATGAATTTCGTCTTCATTTAGATACAAAGGGAAACTTTGCTACCACGCTTGGAAAATTCCAACAAACTGCCGACAACCTGTTGTTGTTAACTAATGCATTTCTAGAAGAATCGTCGAAGTTCGGTTGTCAGCAACTGCTTAGAATGATTCCATCATCTTCGCGAATAGATGTTCCCAGACAGAAGTATTTATCATTACCCATTCCACCTCTTAGTGACTTTCACATTTGTAGCAACGAGTATTTCATCAAAAATTGTATCATTTTCATCATTTGATGTGGAGAAACAGAACCCCACCATAGAAGAAAATGAGTGCAGATTGACAAATTAAATGTTTCTAAAGTTTGAAGGTAACCTTTTTTTCAATAGGTAATAAGTTGTTGGTATTACTTGATTTCAAATGATAAATTCTTGCTTTTCACACAAAGAATCCATTGGGTGCATGAAGAGAGCACTAGTAATACGGTGTGACATTACAGAGAGGAATACAGACAAGTGTGCTCCCCAAATTCAGCAACCGATTTCAAATCTCATGCTAATCTAAACTATGAACGTAAAAATGCTTGTATGAAGTCAGCAGTAGTAATAGCAGTATTAAAAAAAGTAGTAGTATTAGTAGTAGTAGTAATAGTAGTAATAGTAGTAGTAGTAGTTGTTGTTGTTGTGTTAGTGGTGGTAGTAGTAGTAGTAGTAGTAGTAGTAGTAGTAGTAGTAGTAGTAGTAGTAGTAGTAGTAGTAGTAGTAGTAGTAGTAGTAGTAGTAGTAGTAGTAGTAGTAGTAGTAGTAGTAAAAGTGGTAACAGTGAATTTCGTATGGAGGTGTCGCCATCGGTGTGTCCATAGTTTCATTTTGTTATGAAATTCAGCGCCAAATGAATTTGTGTACACCGTAATGGAATATAATATTCACAGTGAGACGAGATGTGACGGAGTAGACAATACACCATATTATTCTGATCAAGAGAATTTCGGGTTTGACTGTCTCCAGTCCCATGTGATTTGAGTACGATGGAGTTATTACCGGGTGGATCATGATCAATATATGCTATCGAATGACAGTACGATGAGCTGGGAGAATATTGTCCTCTAGTCCATTCGTACGATGATGAAACCATTGGGTTTTGTTCGCTTTTCAATAAGGGTGCAAATACACAAGTAGCTGGGACTTTCCCACACATCACTTAGAGGGTGGAGGGGGCACCCCTTTGAAATAACCAGAGACATATTCTTCGATGACTGAAAAACATAGAAGTGAACTGTTCTGTTTCAGTAATCATTATATTTGCATCAATAATCCGCACAGTTCTAACTCATATTGGACTACTATATATCTGCGGAATGAGTGTTTCATTGAAGTGACATTTTTGTTGTGAAAACAACGGGAAATTCGTGTACGTTATAAGGTAATGTAAAAATCCGTATCAGATACTTTTCTGTTTACCAAGACCGGCCTAAGACCACAAAACGTGAGACCAATACATGCTAATGAGAAGACAGATTGGCGAACAATCCCGTTTTCAGTGATTAATACTCATGCCATTACATCACAATATATTACGACAAGTTGGGGAATTGGACCAATTAGAGAAACAGGAAGTCATAGAGCATTTTGTGTCATTAAAAACAAATCACAGGGAGATCAGAGCACAGACATAATACTGATTGGTGAGAAAAATCGAATAATACTATCATCTTGATTGTTGTATGGTCATATTTTTCTAACATTCTTTCGTGCTTTTTAAAATGAATGACAGTCATAAGTACAGCATTTTAATTTTAACACTTACTTTTCATATACCTAGCTAGAAATGTTTGGAAATAATACATTGGTAATTGAATAAATTCAGCCTAATAATTTGTAGAATTTGTTGGTAATTATTTTCCTCGATCCAGGAAATCGATCATGTTTCATCCCATATAATATTAGGAAATACTCGATAATTTCTTTGTGCCCTATCCAGTGAACTTACTTGTATCAGAGAAGGCAAGTCTCCAGGTCAGAATGATCAACACCAAACACTTCATGGTTGTTCGAAACTTGGAAACGTTTGTCTGACTGATGCACGCTTTGTTTTATATAACGCGTTTGTGCTACTCCCATCTGTAAGTTCAGAAACTGGAGCACATTAGTGCTTGAGGATAAATGACTTAATGGAAGAGAGTGTGAGTGGACCTTATAGGTGCACTACTGGGTTCGCTTGTTTCTCAATGTCTGTGTGTGTGGTGTGCGTGTGTGTGTGAATGTTGACGAACGAGAAACACATTGAGGTCTGACAGCAAACCTGCAGAGAAGTTTGTTCATCACGTCTACTAGTAAGAGTTCATGTTTACTTCGTTGTATCTGCACAGTGTTTTCATGTAACATGAAAGCTCCATTTGAGTTTGTGTGTACGCTGAGCTCATTTTCCTTTGTAAACAAAGCAACACCCAAAAGTCATGGCCAGACCAACTCACAACAGAAAATATTCTCTCCTTAGTGTTTTCCATGTGTAATTTGGAACTGAGATTCATCCATCTGTACTTTACACAGAATCAAGCCAAAGTGAGGTCACGATCAGTACACTAAAATATTGTGCTATTGACAGAATTACCAGCAAATTACGCCTGTAATCCGTTTTGTTCTCTGGGGCCTTTACTGGTGCTTGCAGCTACATATCAGATAAAGAGCAAATAAAGCATGGCTCGGTGTAAATGTTTCCAAGTCTTCCAGTGTCACACAGAGCGCGATGAAATAGTGTTGATAGGTCCTCAGTTACACGTATACATATTTCAGGAAGAGAAAAGTTAACAGTGGTCACGTGGATAAAACGTCTAAGTTCGGATGAAGCAGTAAAAGCTTTTGAATAACACGCAGTGGGTTCAACTAAGGTGATACGTTTATTTCGTTTCCGGGACCGTCTAAGCAATAGGATTATTGTTTGACATGTTAAAACATACAAAACACCGAATTTCACTGTGTTGAAATCTTCGGGATTATTCTGATTGTACACATTGTCCGTTTCCTTTATTTCTTGCACTATACGTAATACGAAGTGTAACTTCTTTCCAGCATTACTCCGATATGACTGACTTGGCACAGAAAAACAATAATTAGTGCCTACAATGATGGTCGAAAGAATCACCTGATCACGCTTCCGGTTTCCTCTTCGCAGGACCCTTAATTGTGAATTACCGGCCACTGCACCATTCAGTTCTCTGAATAACACCAATCCACTCATATTTGAACTCTGGTGTATATACTTCAATCTCATCATCTTCTGTTACAGTCGGTTTCGCGAGATCCGAAAAAAATTTTACTTGCTGGTTTAAGCCACTGAATTTTTCGTGTACAACTGCAAAGCTTTTATGGTAGAATACGTTGTCACCCTGTTGCCCATCAATATCAATATCCAAAAACAGGCTGTGTTTTCACCCATCGGGCATAACTCATACTCGCATGTTTTTTTTGTTAAAGATAACTAAAGCCACGTACAATATCGCAGCCACCTTAAGACCTGAAATTCGGCCGGTAAGCACCAAGTCGAGTTAATGTCCGAATGAATAACAGACCCTACTGCCCAGTTTGTCAAGAAATTGGTATTAATTTGAAACTTTACATCCTACAGCTCCTCGGGGACATAAAAACGACGGCAGGTTTGTGTAACTATTTCTTCGTGTTAATGGCGGGATGCAAATCCACAGAGACCCCAGTGGGACGAAGCAAACAATCTTCCATCAGACTCATTGTCCTCACTGCTGTTTTACTCAACACGAAATAAATATGAATGAGAACCATTCCGCCACTGTTTCTGAGAGCCAACAACGGCGGTCGAATCATTTTTCTCGTGAATTTCTGGGACTTTTGTCTCGGGTTTGAATCATCGAGCAGCCGCCGGTCACTTCTGCAAATGACGACATTTAACTGGCAGCGATCCACTTCGTAAAATGTGGCCCTACCATTACATGAATAAAAGGAGCAAATAAAACTGAGGCTAACAAAAATCTTTGAATAAACTACATGATTGAAGACTTTATACGAGGGACCTCAATGAAACGGGAACATAATTGTAATAGCAACAATGAACTGAACTGACGTGATGTAATGAAATTACCCCGATCCAGAACATCGCAAACGATAGTGGCAAGAGGACCAATGTTGCAAAATGGCACCTTAGTTACATTGCAGACTGGCTTGTTATACATATGCTAAATCAGAGCAGATAATTGGTAAACTCGAAGATGGCCAATCCCACGGAGCTTTTGTTGGACTTGTCCACGGTGACCCCTATTGGTTGAGGCTTATCCGCGCACGTTGCTATGAAGGTGTACTTGGCCATATCATGTGTGACAGCTACCGAATCACCACAATAATACCTCGCCAAATTACTCAAATGTGTCACAAGCCCGACTTATTGACCTGGAATCGTTGTTGTCAAAGGGAATATGGTTGAGAAGGTTGCTTAATCTCTTTATTAATGAAGCTGCCTTCATAAGAGAAGTTTCGTGTACAGAACTGAATAAAAATTCCACTGAATTGATGTTCTGGTGAAGAATGCTAGTGTGGATTAGCCAGCCAATAAAGGCTTTCATTACTATCGGATCAGTCCTCCCCCATTTGTCTCTTTTGACTTTGTTACCTTTCGTGTTTGTTCAGTCAACTATAATTTTATCACTTTTCTAATGATGTGAAGAAAAAATGCTCCAGTGGTCGAAAGTGCGTGATCTATGAAGGGTCTATGGTTCTTAGGCAGTTTGTGTATGTTCTTCCTGAGAGTTCTATCCTCTGGTACTGGTCTACTTTACCATTTCGTTGTTTTCTTTATCAAGGACAGTTTTCTCTCTGGAAGCGCTTTTTTACATCACAATATGCTTTATTGCTCTCTCCCTCATTACTGATGCTTAAAGTCGCATAGAGGCAATGGCTTTAGTATGTACTTGGTAAATATCATCAGAACTAATTGAATCAAAAGTAGCATCTCCTGGTAGTGACGGCTGTCAATCCTTTTTCCTTCTCCCAATATGACAGGCTCGTCAGTTGTCTGTCAACCCCTATCATCTCCATCAACTGTGACACCAAAAATGGCAAAGATGTTTTCCTCCACACAACACCCGGAAGATATAAAATATGTGGATATTTGGCTTTTTCCAGTGTCAAGACTGTAACGTTTTCAAACAAGATTATTAAGACTTCTATGTATTTATCCAATGCTCAAAATTTCAAGATGGCTTCCAAAGTGCAACCGAAACACTTCTTTCCTATATAAAAGGTGTACTACGCGCAGTCAATGGAGACAAAGGTTCAAAAAGTGCTTCTGGGTCAAGGGTTTACCATAATAAATAACCGCGATCGGGTCAGATGATCGAATCTAGTAAAGGAAGATAGAGTATAGTGCCTCCGAGTTGCCAGCTTTGCTTCGCCTGCGTGTCAGTGAATTGGAGCGTTATCGAGCAGTAATAAGGAATCGGTGCTTGACTGTTCAGTTCAGGCCATTGCTGACGAAAGCTTCTCCATAAATCCGGTAAAACTTACCCATTTTGCCGTGGTATTCATTATGTAGCAAACCCGTCACAGAATTCTAAACAAAAAATTCAAGTATACACCTTTGAATGATGGAAAAGTCATGATGCAAGGTTTGCCCTTCGTTCATCTCCCTCTTTGTTGTAAGCACCATATTTATCTGATGTCATTTATGTTAGAATGTGTCACAGAGCCATCACGCTCTTGTAATCACACCACACATTCAGCTCGTCACTCTCAAAAATCGCTTTTATTTCACTCCGTCGGTTGAACACAGGTTATTCGTGATGTAACCGTAACCATCAAGAATACGACCAACGAAGAAAACATTTTACAGACCATTTTGGCCGTATCAATTCCATTTTTTGTCCATCCCATTCAAAGTGTTTGTAAGATTATCCTCTACCAATAGGCATAGTTCCATTGTATACTCATAGGGGAATTTACATTGTTTTACGAATCTTTCTGATGCTTGGCTTTCTGCTCCGCTCAGCGATGGCTCCGTAAATTCCAGTATCTTTCCAAGATGTTAGAAAGGAATTCTGACCAGTCATATTTCCTCGCACACTGCACAGTGCTAATTTGGTCGTCAGCACTGATTGTCTTCCGCGTGCGATAAAAATCTGCTTTCGATTGCTCGTTTAGGTCGATTATCTTTATTTATCCCTTTTCGTAACCTACGTACGCCGAAATATTCATTTTTCCCGTGATGGCAAGTGATTCTGCGTCGAGCACGCAGCATTTCACATGGCTCGAACAAGGCTACTAATCCACGTAACTGAGATCGTAAACTCACCCGTGATGTGACGCGTAGTTTTTATATGCCGGAACGGTTCTGCTTCTGTCCCACAGATGTCATCGCTGACTAACCTTAAGTGAATGCTGAGCCATCCATAGTGTCCACTAGACGAGCGTCAGAAGTTAGTAAACAGTCGCCAGAGGCTACTGAGGCTAATGAAAGATGGGATGTCACTAGTGAACGACAACGGGACGTGGAGTACTAAGGCACAGCAAGCAAACAAGTGCTAGTCGGAAGGAACTAATGGTAGTGTGCGGTTCGGTATACATTTCTCATGTTCTACAATTTCCTACTCACCGTATTGTACACACAGTTTTATCGTCTATCAAATAATTAAGATATATTTTCAACGCACCTACAAGTGATTACCGCGACTCTTTCTCTCTGCGTTTCTTGTGAGCTTCCTGAGATCTGTTGGATATAAAAACCAAACCAACACAATCTCAACCGCCGTTCTTAGCGCACCTACCGTGACTTGGCAGCTGGGTCTGGAATTATTAGGATTCATTTGAACGACGTACAACCATCTGACCAAAAGCTGCATTGAACTAAACTTGAGGAGCAATTATAGGTTCAATTCAGTTTTTTACAATTGACAATTACCCTTAATCAGATAACATGAACGTAACATTATTGTGACGATTCATCTACGTGATACAGTGAAGGAAGGTATGGTGTATGAGATATTTCAGTTACTGCTAGGACTTATTTTCCTGTGGATTAATTCGAAAACCGAGTCTCAGTGAAATATCACATGTTCAAGCTGTCGGTATCTGTTGTTGGATACTTCATAATTTGTTTATAGTAGCCAAAGGGGGTTGAACGTATTACATATATTGTATTTAGCCTTCGAAGACGAATGATTTGGCTCTCAGACCCCGAATAATTTTGCTATGGCTCAGATGGAGATGCTCATTGATTCGGACAACCAGACTGTCACCCTCGTAAAGATGTGGTTAGCTTCGACCAACTACTTTGCATTAATAGCCTTGACTTGAAGGGAAACAACTGCAATGATAGTGGACTTTATTCTCTAAAACTCACAAACCCACAATTGCCTATTGGTAAGTATATTTTTTATGTAGCATTCATACTTGTATCACAGGAAAAAGTGAATTATTCCTCATATCCTGAGGCTGAGTAATTAGGTCTATTGTGTTTCCCCCGAAAACAATGCTGGCTTCGATGAAAACAAAATCAGACAAACCTCTTAAAGATGACGCTTGAAAATTTGCTGCGTAATTTCCCTACAACCTTCCGATGGCAAGCGCTGCTCACAGTTGAGCGTAGACTTTGTTCATGTTGGTGGACAGAAAGCTGTGTGCACTTTCATCCGAAGGGGGAACGAACTACAGCAGAAGACATACCGTCTATTTCATAGTGGCGTGTAACCAGATTCTCTGTGAGTTGCCCCTGATTAGTTCTGACTTGTCCATAGTGGCTGCGGACCACGTGTTCTGGTGTTTAGGCAACCCCCGTAACCATTGTTTATTTGGCATTTTTATTACCGAGCCTTCAGTCTAACAGTGTTGCTTATTTTCTTAGTATCAGGGCCTTGCGACTAGTCCACGTATATTTATTAGTGCTTGTTGACATTCGTTTCAACTCCCGATAGTTGACATTCGCATATTACGTTGTTCATCCTGACCTAGAACTGCTTGATCGATCGCCTAACCCGATACACACACACACACAGCCCTTCGTCTGACTCAGTTTATTTCGTAGGCATTCTGATTCATCCGTCGGATCTATTCAATTTTTTGAGCCACTTGCTACACACGTGAACATTCACGCACACACACATACACACACACACACACACACACACACACACACACAGAGGTTGCATGTCGGCCCACGAAAAGCATTCTCGGTCCCATTCGCTATTGTGTGCGCCCTGACTTCTTTCGTCTCATTGGCTCCCTTCTTGACTGGAGTGCCACTGTCACCCCTGCACCTGCAAATGGCTCCCGTGCTAACCTCAGGCACATTCCGTTTGTTGACGGTGACCAGGTTCATTGGCATTTTCGATACAGCCAGAGGCTGCTTAGTACACTTTGGATACAGCCGAACGCTGTTTTACTCTCCTTTTGGTATGCAATACTTTCCTTGTTAATTATTCACTAAAAGAAGCACAATCAAACTGATCGTGCCTTGACTGTGTATAGCATTACACACGGACACCTCACAATTCGAAGTATCTATATTTTGCATGTTATCGCCATTCACTACCATCAGATAATCTCGTTCTCTGTCACCGACGATTCGGGATTTTATGCGTCACTTAGTTGGTTCCAATAGATTTCACGGGTGAAATCAATAGGCATGCTGCATACAATCAAGGTATTGGGCCATCTTATTGACGAGTCGGAAATAGGCCTTAGAAGCCTGTTGAATTGTGAGATTCCCATATTCATAATGAAGTCAAGTACATGTTTCATGCAATCGAGGTTGAATTTCCGGTTGTTTCGTAACTGCTGTACTGCAAAAGTCAGCAACAGAAATGCTGCTATATGATAAATTACTTTTAACGAAGTGAGCTTTTGGGATCGAGTGGCAGATATTGATATGCAGTTGCTATGCTCGAGAAGAAGAATATGTACGCTAAGATCTTGGAAGTCAGACAACTTGTAATGTTGAACTGGGACAAATTGGATGAACAGGTTGTAAACGATGCTACCATGTCCAGACAAATATGTAAAGAACCCGCAGAGGACTTTGAAATCTTTCGCAAGCCGCCCGAATAATATGACAAGAGGGGGCACTGAGCCGGTGCGGAAGGACCCTTGAACATGAGAAGCTTCTCAAAGAATGGAATGGGGTGAAAAATGAACTGGCTCGTATCGTATGGAATCTGAGTCGTCGAACTTTCGAGAAGACCCCCGTGACGTGTTCTGCCCAGGTGAGGTGATGATAACCCAGATGTACTTTACTGACGATACTGTTTGTACTGGTTCTCCATTGATAACTATGTCTGGGTTGGATACCATCAGACTGAAGTGCTGATGGGTTTTATGGAGACAGAACCGAATATCAGAGCACTTTGCGGGATTCATCCTTAGATCATTTACTCTTTGCTGTAAAAAGGGAAATGTACCGCTGTGAGAGTTGGCTTTCAAAAATCACATTGTCAGCTTATTCAATAAGGAGACAGTTGTTGTAATGGGCGTGATTGATATATAAGCAGGAAATAGAAACTGTGATTAAACGGTACTCTAGAGAACGCCTTGTACAGAAGCAAGCATGGAGAATGTTCGGCCACAGCATGGTGTTAATTGTAGTCGACGGAAAAAGTATTTGGACGAAAGATTTATACTGGAGGTACTGCAAGTACATGGAGTAATTGTGACCCATCAGCACGATTAAATGGGTCACTTCAACCAAAGAAACATATCCCAACTACTTGACTTTTGCAATCAACAGAAGCATAAACAGAGTGAGGGAAAGGCCAGGACATCGGGAGCAGATCGTAAATGGGGATATGCAAATCGCTTGGAGTCCAATATATCGGTATCCGCAGACAGCCTTTTCAGTGTAACCTTGTCAGACATCTTAAGAGCCACGGATCAGCAAGCTACTAAACATAGTTTAGATGTACCCTTTTGTTGTACTGGAGTGATAAAAACCACTTCCGAAAAATCGGGAATAATATTACTATTTGAGCATAGGTCAAAGAGATCAGAAAATACGGGAGATAGTGTGCTTGCGCAGTCCATTAACCGGATCGGATTTAGGAAGTCCGGGCCACTTGTCTTATTTTCATGAAGGCGAGTGCGCTTCTTGTACATGCCCAGTGAGGCAATGCTCACCATGGCAGGGTTTTGGTTGAAATGATCATCGTGGTTTGGTATAACTGGCAGGTATGAGTTAGGTGTAAGGTGACTACTGAGTTCACCAGCATCTGCTAAGAGTGCTAGCTTACAAGAATTAGCGCCGCTTAGATGCAAGATCGTCATTTATGTCTCTCTGTTATTTCTTCTGGCAGTTAGCGATTGAATAAACAAGGCATTCAGTCTGCAAAGCTCAGTTTTGATGGATTTTAACAGAGCTTTCACTACATCGTGGTCTCTCGCTTTGAAGACGCGCTCCTTCATACGACGCAAGCTTTTCGAAAGGGGAAAAGTACCGGTCGGGTCGAATGCACAATTTTTTCATGGGGCCGCAAATAATGAAGCAGAAATTAAGGTGAGCAGTTGAATTTCCATATAGGAAAGAGGAGTCGGACTGAGAAAATATGCTTACCTCAGAATTACCAAAGCTATCTCTCGGTGATGCGGTGTTTTCTGGGTGACATTGTCTACTGTATGTTTTACCGCCGCTGCTTCAAGTGAACCGTGCGTGTCTACTCTTAGAGTAAATCACTGGGAGAACTTTTATTATTGCGCGATTAGAACAGCCAGGTGGAGGACGACAGGCAATATGAAACAGGTCCAGATTAGCAACAAAACAAAGGTCGAAAATGACATAAAGTCTTGTGAAGAAGGTGACAATGTTTGTCAGGCCAAGGAGTGTAAGGAATCTCATACTGAAATTGCTAAAGTCTCAACAGACAATACATAAGAAAGAGTCAACAAAATTCAGTAGATTTGTGGAGACAATATCAGATAGTTCAGAGCGACGACAAGCTGGGGCAATGCACATGATAACAAGAACTGTGGACGTGTGATGGCCTAGGTGTTTAGGCTGCACTGTAGTACAGAAGTGCAGATGTGAGATATAGAATAAGTAACAATACTTTTTTCCCGATTAGACCATCGTTCATTCATAAATGTAGTGACACCCCCACCACGTTTACGGTAGGGAGCCGGGCGGTCGACGCGAGGGGAATTAAAACCATCCAGTGTGATAGTCTCCAAGCGGTGATCAAACACTGGGACTTATGACAATTGGTAAGCACACATTTGACAAAGTTTGCTTCCTTAGCCCGACTGTCCAACTAGCCCGATGTTTACTGCGATGCTCGTTTAGCTTTCCGAAAATTCTCTTCGTTTTTTCTTACTGATTTTTCAAAGCTACTTTTCGGCAAAGAGTTCGAGTATCTCAAAAGTCTTATGAAATCACACGGATGTGATGCAAAGATAGGCGTGTATTTAATGGGACAATGTTTCTATAACAACGGACGAAAAATAATGCAAACGTGGTGGAAGTAAAGTGGTGACGTAGCAAAACAGTCCGGATACATGACAAACAGCACGATCAGTTTGAAGGCCCCCCAAGTTTACATATGAAACTCGAACTTATTGAGTAGTCTCTATCGATAAAAAGATTTTTTCGTTTTACCGAATTCAGTGTGTGATGAATGTCATTACTAATTTAGCCGGATCTAGTCAAGTCCAACAGATAGCGAAGGGATAGTGAGGACAGAATCAATGATTTCTGGTTCTACGGGCGATGGTGTAAACAGGATGTTTTCAATTTGGTAGGATGGTTTTCGAATTCATCTTTGATATATGGTTGCGTTATATTGTTGTGTGGAGAGAGGCTTTGAGGTCGGAAAGATACTTCCATCAAGGTGGTTTTCGGATTGGGTTCTGATAGGTTTTGTGAAAAGCAAAGAGGAATTCGTGACATTCAATAGGTTTTATGATCGCCGAAAACGAAGGATTCCATTTTTCTGTCCAATGACTTGAACTAATTCGTCAAACCCCTGTCTTATGTTTACTGTAAACTGCTGAAGAATAAGACAGAATATCACACGTTGGATTTGTGGGAGTCTATCCATATCTTCTCTTTATATTATCAGCTACACTTTTGTGCTTCGGCTTGATAAAGCATCACCAGGAACAAACTTTTTTCAGATCAAAAATAACTGAATAATCTATCAAGTTCCTGCCAAAGGTACTTAAGATGCACTGGCGGATGTCCAAAGTCCTAATCTGTTTCCGACACAGTAAGAAAATTGAAAAACTGACAAATTTGGTTCAGTACCATGCAATTTGCGTGTCCGTTGAACGCGTATAATGTCTAGATTACTTAGTTATACTAACAACAAGCAAAATGTTCACTGTGAGACTGCACCTTGGCGTGGGATGATGACCTGCGTGACTCTATGACCAAAAGAGCTATGCAAGATGGCTCCAGTAAGCCAGGGGTGCAATCACGCCTAACAGGTCAGTGGATGGAGGCTCGATGAAGTCCAGTCTCAGAATCAGTTTATGGGCAACATCTTGTTCTAACCACTATGCCTCCGCAGACGACCCTCAGGAGAATGAACGTGGAGGGAAGCAGTTTGCCGGTTTAAAAATCTCCATTAAATGGACGTAGGAGTGGAGTACGTGGGGCTTCTTTCCACGGTAGGAGAAGTCACTGCTCTTCATTGGGCAGCTAGCAACCGCTTAAGCCGGGCAGCCTCGGCCCAAATGATGCTACCCCGTCCACATTCCACTTGCGTTGTTGGGTGATTGTGGCCGAGGGCTGAATATGAAGGGCGGATCGATAATCAAGGTCTGGCGAAAACAAGGCAAAAAGGATGACACCACCAGGTCTCACATGACTGACCAGAGGAAATTCCTCCACGGTCACTTTCCCATGCGGCTTTAAAGCCCCACTACTTTGTGGGTGAAACTTTTGTGTCACAGGCTCCTGTTGGGATTCTCAATGAAAATATCCTTCTGCGGCCTGGACAGCTTGACCCGCCTAGAAACCTCCAGCGGTCAATCGGGCAACATTCCTTATCTCTTAACTCTTCATCTTTCACGTTCCAATTCTAAATGCGTACCAGTAGCCACAGTGAGTCTCGACTCTGATTTTGTGGCTCGCGGAGAGTGCAGCAACTCAGAGACAGGGGTAAAAAGAGAATCGATCCTCCATCTAAACATTCTCCTTACTTTGCTGCTTCCAGCGTCTACACACTTTGCCAAACGGGGCAAAAGGCTGCCCTAGCTAGAACGCTTGAAATCTTCAAAATAGACGTGTGTTGTAACTCCGAAACGTGCATAAAAGACCCAACTTCAGCTTTAACAATAAGCTCCTCAGATACAAGCTCGGCTTCTCATTTCACTGTTCGAGTATCGAGTGATTCGGTGTCTAGTGCTCGTGATCAGAAGAACACTACACAAGAATATTAGACTAAAGTGCCGATCCCTGTTTGTCGTTTCTGTGTATGCCCCAACGGACTTGAGCTTTTCTGACGCTAAAGACGAACTCTACCAGGATTTGTCTCAACTGCTCCGCAGCGTGCACGCTATAGAAATATTGCTTGTTTCTAGTGGTTTCAAAGTTCAAGTCGATAACCAAAGATCTGCTTTCCCAACAGAATTATCCACAAGGTTATCGATGCATTCAAACGCCCAGGATGCTGAAGAGCGATGGTAAAAGATCAAACAGGCTCTACTTGCGACTGCTGATGCTATCCAATGTCCAAATACTAGGCAAAAACAGAAACGATGGATATCTGCCTCCTGAGTTGCTCTGTTAGATACACACAGATCGATTCCTCCGGGTTCCAGATACGATGAGGCACGGAGATGCCTTGAACGTTAACTGATTCGGAGCCCGGGAAATGGTAGTGAGCAGAGGTGGATTGCGAAGTATAGAGAGATGGGAAAAGCTGCGGCAATTGGTAACAGCTGCAACCTTTTCCGTCTGATTAGACAAACCGGTCCACGTAAACCAAGCATTAACGAATTCACCATAGAGGCGAAAGACTCACTGATTCCAACTTAGCAGCTTCGTCTAGTTCGTTGAGCGAAAAATTCCGAAATTCAGTTTAATTGGCCTTTATTCTCGTCAGGTGTCCTCACTAGCGCAATGGGTGTAGCTCATGTGTTAGATACCAGTCCTCCGTCAAAAGCGGAGGTTTTTTGTGAGACAAACTATCTTGAACGAAATAAGGCGGCTGGACCGGATGGGTTGCCTCCTTCTGTTTTTAATGACGGTGGCCCAACACTTTCACTGGAGTTGACAAAACTTCTTTTTTTCTGGGGGAAGGAACAAGAATTGGTGTGAATAGGTGGTCGTACCCATTTATGAGAAGGATGGCAGGTCCTCCCGTGAAAACCACAGGGAAGTAAAACTGGTTCTCATAGCATCCAAACTGCTTGCTGCCATTATTCTCCGCCATTTATCTGACGCTCACGAACAGCGCTCGAGCGAGAATTCAGCTGGGTTTCTACATGGTCGAGGTTGTGCTGACCAGATTTTCACTCTTCGACAAATTTTAGAACACACACCCTCAGTAGGCCCACTGTCCCCGTTTTTCTTGATCTTTAAGTGGCCTTCGACTCAGTTGACTGCACAGTTCCCTTGCACTGTCTCTTGCTAAAGGGTGTACCAAAGAAATACATTTCTATTGTAGAAGCCCTTTCTACATTACTAGCTGAAGCCGAGTTCGTAATTACGGTGATCTTTCACTCTGGTTCATCACAAAAAATTATGTACGTAAGGGTTGGTCCTTTCTCTTTTTCTCTTAAACTTTGTGACTGAAAAGCTCCTAGAGACCGCTTTTTCGTCAGGTGAGAATAGCGGCCTTGAACTTTCCCTGGGTGGAAAGGTGTCCGACCTTGAGCATGCGGACGATACTGTTCTTCTAAACGAAGATCCAAGTAAGTTGCAGGCTTTTCTAGAGAGCTCGATGGATTGCTTAGAAAAGTTCGGTGAGCTTTTTGTACCTTCAAAGTGCAGGACTGTGTCGTAGGATTGGGTTGGTCCAACACCGAATCTTTCAGTGTCTGGGGAGACTATAAACGAGCTAGGGAAGTTCTGTTATCCGGGGAGCTGCTTTTCACCCGGAGTTCTAATATCGAATGAGGTGTCTCGGTGCATACCGAAGGCCCGTTTACCATTTGCTGATCTGAGTCATCTGTGGCGTCCACATGACATCCGTTCATCCATCATAGGTCAAGTCTAAACTGCAGCAGTCAGGCCTGTGTTTCTGTATGGCTAGGAGACATGGATACTGCTGGTGGAGGATATACGAAGATTGTCGTTACTTTACCACCCATTTCTTAGTAGTATTCCTCGAATCTGGTAAGGACATCGTGCGAGCAAAGCTGAGGTTCGGCGGAAAGTCTTAGGTTCAAGGACCAAGTCATTAGATGGACCACTTAATCTCACCAAGCTAAGATGTATGGGACATGTGTAACGCATGTCTCCTGACAGGATTCCTGGGCGTGCTATGTTTGCTGAGGCGAGTACCTGCTGGAAGATGAGTACGGGTGGTCAGTCCATGACGTGGAAGAAAGATATGAAAAACCTAATCTGTGGACTAGGCCAAGTAGGACGTTTAAGACTTCGTGGGTGAGGTCCAAGATACCCTCCCACTCGATGGTTTGATACGGTGGGGTACATGGCTGGAAGTGGCTACAGTGGAGCTTAAGCATGCACAAACTTTCCTCATCGACTTAATTCCATTTGTGTAGTTCTCTTCTTACGCCTTTCATATTCTTTTCTCCTTCACTATTTCCTTTTGAGGTTGCCACCAGGAGGTAGCTATCAAAGCCACCGCACCTAGTGCATGATTGATGGTTATATGAACAGAACAGAACACACATTTTTCTGCAGAATATTGCACTACTAATTCTTTCCAGAATTTCCCATGTGATGTGATGAAATAATCTGTTCACAAACAGAGAAAGTAAAATCCGAAGCTCATTTAGATCTCCTGTCTAGAACGAAGTAGTGTATCGCTTGATGATGATAAGTATTCTGATTTCAATGGTTCACCCAGTGGAGCATCCTTTATTTTGAAAATATTGTTCTAAGTAATTTTCGGTACGATGGTTGATATGATGACAAAGGTTACACCACTGGTACGTATCAAGATTACCAGTGAATATGATACTGCAACAAATAACCCTATTCACTTGTACACTCTTATTCACTTGCCAGACGAGCTCGCTTGATTGTGACAGATGGTTGTGGTTGAGGTGGAATTATCATGATAATATCGATCCGGAAGCGCGTTCCTAGATGTATAAACCTGAGATCTATTATCGTGGGTTACTTTGAAGTTTCAAGTAACTGAGCCTTTTGATCAAAAAATGTCATTACGTAAGTAAAAGGTGAGTCCGAACAATAATTAATAAATATTTGAGACAGGATAAAAATAGTACAGTAGCAAAACACCTCAGAGCAAAGTGAAGAGAGTTCTGACGATATAGGATCATTCAAGGTCATGTACCTAGTTGGTTTATTCTGCAGACGATTTCCGTCAATCAAGGTTGCATAATTCCACGCATCAATCATGCTCAAAATATCACCATCATCCAGACAGATGTAAGTGGAAAGCCACCCGGCTTCAACAAATTTTGAAGACCTTGTTTTCTATTCTGTACCTCTCAAGTATGAACATTCAGCTCAAAAAACTTAAAACATTTAATTTACTTAGGTAATTATGTGCATTGTAATCATCATTTTGGGTATTCCTTTAACATTTACTTGAAGCCCATATCGACTTAATGGAATAGGGTTTCACCGGAATTTATAGCCAAAAGTATTTTCAGTTACCATCATTTATGAGATTAGTTTGATTATTGTATTTCATTGAACAAGCAAGTATGGGAACGAATATTGAAAAAGTGGAGGAAATCTATGCACTAGAGAATAAAGGAGAAACTATGAAACAGATAGCTTTGTTCATCAGTCCTTTTGAGCAATAGAAATCAACGTGTGCCAAATACAGGAAATTGAGTTTGGGTGTAAGAAGGAAACACGAGGCGGTGATAACATCCCATTGTATACAAGAGAAACACTTTCAGGTTCTTAGTCTGATTTTCACTACTCATTAGTGGCGTGAATAGTAGATCGAAGCACATGGTGCTATGGCTGATTTTCGAATATCAGCATGTTTATGAAAAACTTAAGTGCTTGGAACACATTATATTCTTCCCGTCCGTTTGATAGTTCATTCAATAATGAAACGTATTTGCATTGCTATCAGATGACATTGTCAAGTCGAAATTAGTTCACTTCAAAAATCCAGTTGATAACTAAACTTGTTTTATGGGGGCTGACTTAATCTTGTCGTAAGATTACTTTAAGATTGCGTTGTCCTTTGATGAGGATCATCAGGGACCGTTCACTGGCAACATGCAAAGGCGAATAAAGTTTGAAGGAAGGTAAACGAACTGGAATGTGAACATTTGTCCTGTTGCGAAGCAAAGTTCCACATTACATTGAATGATATTGAAAGTTATGACCAGGGGTCATTTAAAATTGACCGGCATTAAATATCTTGAAAATGGTGTGAACTGATTTGTTTAGGTGAAAATGATACATAGGGAGTGCTCCGTGAACCGGTCTTGGATCGTATGATTTATCCTCGTCCAATGCAAATCACTGAGAATTTTAATACGTAATTGTCCTCGCATTCTTCCACTTAGGGTTTCCACCTCTGATTTGGTGTCATTCGAATATTACCCAGATATCTTCAATGAGACATCCTACACCAAACTACAGCATATCTATTCTCGTTTTGTTGAACCTTTCTTAGTAGGTGCTGACAACACTATTGGGTTCAACTATGTAACAGTACACTTCGGGAACAGTGCTGACATTTTTCTTTGCCACTTTCAACAAAATGATTGTTTTAAAATGAAAATAGCCAATAAGGAACAATAATATTATCCCAACAATTCTAAGAGGTTTTCACCCATGACAAGGACGAAAACTGAATAAAACCAATCACCTGTGTAGGCAATTATCACTGGAAAGCTTAACCTGACGAACAACAAAATATACGCCAAATACACCTCAATTTCAGTGATTCTTTGTAGTCGGTAAAAGTTGACCTCTGCTGCAAGGATCTCCAAAATTCAGATAATGAAAATCGTTTGGTCCATAAATAAAGAAATTTTCTTCTGCGCGAAACGATTTTCCAAAAGTTTTCCGTCTCCCAGCTTACCGTTTTTTAGAGGTGTTTGGATGAAAATAAATACGATTTAATTCAGCATAGCAAGAGATGGTCACGGCATTGGAAACCGTTGAACAGGCGTACTGTGAGGACTTGAGAATGCACATTATCGCTCTTTGTACCACTTGAACCCATACCCTGGGACGTACAATACTTTGAGTATCACTTATCCATGCAACGCACTGAAAGCTGGTTTTGAATTATGTTGATATGGCTCTTGATCCGGTACACTTATCACACGTTCGGCACACTTGATACAATCGTGAATGTGAGCTATCTCCTGAAAGATCGAAATTAACAAAAGCTTTCGAGAACCTGGTTCATCCTTCTCACTGGGTATACGCGGAAATTTTGGTACCTTTTTGCCACTCGATTCCTACACTCAACTTGAATGTTATTGAGGTCTTCCATTCTGGTGCCCTCACTATTCTTGGCACACGTTATAGATTCCACACCAACGGCTAGCAAAATTTATTGTTCCCGTAGAAAGCACCTCGTCTCAGTCTCCTTCTTCACTGATAAAAATACTGTTGAATATTTCCTGAAGGTATTTATGAGCAACAATCAGAAACTGTTATCCGAATATAGACTTCTGTTTGTGATAAAATTACGTTGACGTCTCATGGGTTACCTAAATTAGAGCTATTGTCAACCCTAATAAAAAGTGCAGTAAAATAACTGGAATACGCAGTTTGTCGGGATCTTTACTTTCGTACGACAATACATAATCAAGGCTGAGCAAATGAAATCAAATAAGCTCTAATTTTATAATGTTTAGAAGCTCGTATCTTTTCCAAGCTTTCCTAACACAGGAATTTAAAAGAGTCAAATGTAAATCCTATATCCCACTCCAGATAACATCAATCCAGCTAGAGGGTCTTTTTATATTTCTTGAAAGTAGTGCAGTTTTATCACTGTACTATAACTTTGGTCAACAATAATTTTGAAGTACTTAACCGATAAACTGCCCCAGTTCAGTCGCAGAGAACTTCCAACTTTCGCCAAGAAAATGAACACGACTTGATGACAGTTCTGTAGATTAACTGATCCGTGAATACTACTGTTGAACTTCTGGAGGAGAATACGCTGACCGTGTCAGACGAGGGTATTAGAAATGAAGATACTCCATTGATAACAATGAATACTGAAGGCTAGATATCTCATCAGGCCAAGCGAAATGAAAGTGCTACTTTAAAGCATATAGCAATTAACACTGAGGTTTGCACAGGGTTTGGATAAAATGTATAACTGATTGATAAAGAACCAAACTAGAAAATAATTTGAATTATGGATTTCCGCAACCATGTTATGCGAGTACGAACGACTGCTAGGCGGCTGACATATCCTGCGTTTAACATCAAACCCATTCATCTCCACTGTTGATGGCCTCCTCAGTTTTTGTTTCAGGATAAACATCTTGCTGGCGCTCGAGTGACGAACAAGTTGATCAGTTAAATAACCAGTTAGCGGACCAAATTTTTGTTTGTTTTGGAACAGAACACGTGTTTGAAAGAGGGAAGCCTGCAGAAAAATAGACAAAGCGACGGCTGCTTTCTCTACATGGTAGAACTTTTGATGAGCTCTCGGTTAGCCCAACGCCTCACATACGGAAGACAACTAGGTCTGATCATATCGACTGTCCGGTATCAAAAACCCATTCGAAGCATCAAAAAGAACACATTTTGTTAGAAATAATTTAATTTTGAAAGTTGGGTGTAATGGAGCAAATCCCATGTGAATCGACACATAGCCGCCGATTTTTCAATCCCAGTATTTGAATGTGATGAACCAGCGTTAGACAATTTCTGTTGAAAGCAACCAGGAGGAAGAGAAATTAAATGGAACCATTTATATTGAACTTTGTCACTCTGAATGGACTGGAATAGCAAAACTGATTGGATATCAAAAAATTGTCCAGAGTAACATCTGTTTCAATAGAATTTCCAGCTAATATTCTCACAGTAATTTGAGTGTCAAATAGCCTCCGTGTTTGTTTGATCAGAGCTTCCGAGAAGAAAATCCCCCTGAACGACAACAAGCACGGTCCTTCAGGAACGTAAACAAACCGATGATTTCAGGAAAAAAATCTAAAGGATTTATGGCATTCGTTCATAGGTAAGCAAATAATGGAGTCCAAAATTGGCATTGGCAATTCCTTCAGGTTATAAAGTGAAACCGGCCCTAGCTCGAGACACTTTCCGTTGCTGTCAAACAGTGCAGACCAATTTATAAATATGCTATCTACCTTTGATTGTCAACACTTATTTCGCTGTTAGTCTGTTGCTTATCTTGTGTGTGGTACTAATGGTTCGCAAATCAAATCGCTCAAGCACTTGAGACTGCTCACCTCTAGGGTGACAGCTCAAAATTCCATCTGTATGATGGAACTAAATAAAGCTAAAATCATCACCATTGGTAGAATTTCGTGCTCACCGTAGAGGGCTATTCTTCGATAAATTATATTTTAATGGGCAGAGGAAGTGCCTTCTTCAATTTTTGAGAGTTATATGGGCACAGCCTTAACCGAGTGTTGTCTACCCTTCATCTAGCCTGGCCGAACAGAACATACTAAAGAAAGCTTACTGTGTAGGTTTGAGAACTTTTATGAGTGCTTTGTCTTTGATAGAGGGAAACTCCGAATTCATTTGAGAAAAGGTTATTTTTCATGATGTTCTACTCCATGATGCTCATAAATAGGAGAACAAAGAGTTTTGTTCTAAGCTTGATTGTTTGAAAAGCTGAACCGGATTTCGATCCTGCAGCCCGCGTTCTTGTATGGTCTTTCGACAAATGATCACGCATAAAAAAGACCCATCAGATAAAGTCCATTCCATAGGGCCTCTTGGTTGTTTTGTTTAATCTAACGATTGAGTCCATGAAGCGCTATCAACGGAGATTTCGAATTCCTTGTCTTATAGGATGAAGTTATCCAAGTTGGATAAACATACATGCAAACCTGACAAATAATATCAGCTGAACATTTTAATACGAAAATGCATACGTAGTGGAAACTGAAGTCGTGTTCCTTTTTTTGGGCAGTTGCTGTTAGCGTTGTGTTAACCAGACACTGTTTTATCTCAATTTATCATTACAAACAGAATATTACTTGTGTAGCGATCAGGCTGTAAGCCGTCATAGTTTTGTTCAACTAATATGAGCGTTGATCCCTGCTGGTACGCTCACTGAGTCTCGGCTCATGGTGTTTCTCCTCTTTTTGTGCCTTTTGAGATGGAACACATGACATCACGAGGAAGAAGGTTACTGGAGCTTGGACGTTGCACTTGTATTTGTGGTTCACGGGGCACTTTCTCGCATACGAGCAGTTATTCTATGCAAATATAATTTTTTTGCTTTTTTATCCACTTAACAAAAATACCTTGGAAAAAGTACTTAAACGTGCTAGTTGTCCACAGAAAAGATACAATAATACACATTTTTTGGCTCATCCCATGACAAATATTACTTTGATTGCACGCTACAATCCGTCGTATATTCCTTTATGTTTCCTTTGAAGTCCCATGAATGTAATACGTCACTAATCAACAGTTTGACAGATCCATTCTATATCCTGTTGGAGGAGATCCATTTCATATAACAGCACACAGACCAGTCCCATTGCTGGTCAAATGAGTGGGTAAACAGGAAACACACCATTGATCAGGGTACCAAATAAGAATGAGGTATGATTACGAAGAGATGAAAGGTGCACTTTCCATGACGAAAAAATACTCGCAGGAGTTTACTGCAAAAAACTCCGAACAAAAATCCTTTTTTCGAAAAAGATTTGGATACATAATATCAAAAGCAAGGAAAACCCATTGAAAACTCAATTTCCGTGGCAGAGTGTTGTTTTATAATAAATTAGATCGAAAACGATGGAACTGAAGAAACGGTTCGAGATTCGAAAAATTCACACAGGTAACTAAGTGGGGTAGAAACAATTTTTGATGCAGAACACGAAAAACAAATGGATATAAAGAAAGCAAATTCAGATGGAAAAATGCGTAGTTCCGGGACTTTGTGAAAAAAGCACGATTTTTGTGTTACCGTGGTCCGTGGGTTAATGAGTTCGTCGAGGAAATTAATCTTAACGTGGTGGTAAAAAACGAAAATTTATATACAATGAACTTACGCCTTTTGGACTTCTTACTGCCCTCTAAGTATACGTTTTAGAAGTAAGTGCCCGTAAATTTAACAGTTTTTTGTAGTTAAATGACCAATGCGGTAATTCGGCAAACTGACATAAATTAGGACCAGTGTGAAGGGATTGTCCTGGTTAAACGGTACGGATTCAGTGGCGTATTATGAATAAAAGAATAAATTCATGACGAAATTAGGACAGACAAGCAAACAAATCATCATTTACCTATGGTCAAGGAATGACACGGAACACATCCAGGCGCAGTGAGTGAGCCATCGGTTGCAGATGCCGGTATATTTGAGAATAATTTTATTAGCAAACGTCTTTTGGCAGAGCCTCTCTTGTGTGTGTCGATAATTATGTACAGGAGCCATGCATAATCTCGGCACGAGCTGTGTAACACCAAGAGTAATAACTTATTGGTAATCTGTGAATAAATCACATGTTATAACCAAAACTCGTTTTAGAGTTGGAGTCTCCCGGAGTTCTTTCAACCCTGAATCCAACGTTGACCAACGCGTTTTTCAGAAGCCTTCGTGGCAGCTACCGGCACTTATTTCTCACTAATATTGCTACAATCATCGTCTGATTCTGAATATAAAGGGGTATGCGAGGAGGAAAATGCAAATTTTCGAAAGTATTTGCGCAGTCTACCTCATCGGTATTGCGAATTCGGTCAAAATACCATGATTAGGCACCACCGTCTCTGATCTACTATAGAAATGATATCGACAACTATAAAAAAGTGATATGGATCATTCTTTCGACATAAATGTAATGGTACTAAAAAAAATTAAATTTACATTTGAATAACAGCGAGTGCAACACCCTTTTGTAACTGGATTAAACATGTGTTTTATCCACGGATCCGAAAGTGATGGCAAGGAGCAATCTCAAGATTCAAAAAGCAAAATTGAGATAAATGAGTTCTACTTATATCTGTCCACAGGAATCTGGACAAAGTTCAAGCTCAAATTGAAAACACTCAGTGGATAAGAAGTGTACAACCACCAGATCATCACAACAGGGAACAATACATATTTGTCGAATAGATAGCTGCTTGCCCTCAGTTAGCTAGCTAACCAGACACATGAACTTGTGTTCTCCGACTGAACGGAAGCTGAGTGACATGACTGATCACGGAAGCACATGAACGAAGTTGGTTAGATCCACCGTAAATCAGTAACCATTTACTTAAGAAAGAATGAATTGACCACAGAGATTTGTTCGCCCTCAATCATCTATTTCTTCCCACATAATCGAGAAGCAACCGATAATCCCGTGGATATTTTGCAGAACGTGGGAAGGAATATCAGTGGAGGTGCACACGTGATCATCCTTTTATTTGTTCCGCTCAAAGCTGAGAATGCTCGATCTCGGTTCCCATTTTGGAATATGCTGTATCCTTTATTTAATTGTGTCATGTCAACCCCAATTAACTACTATTTTTGAGTTAACGATAGAAAAAATACAGCAACATGCAACAATGATATAGAGCATAATATTGAGGATAGTTATGATGAAAACGTACTCTTTTTTGACTTTTTGCTTTTTTCTGTAGATGTAGTTAGAAAGGAAGTTATCTCATATTACGTAGCATAGGATAATTTTAAACACATTGCGAGATTCCTAAGTAATTATATACGCGGTTATTTCCGATGGATGGATAATGAGGTAAGACAATGTGAATTCAGATGCCTAATCGTGTATAACTGGTATTTGTCTTGATAATTGCAACACAAGGTAACGGTTTTCATGGCTATGATTTATGATTCTCTCGAGAGTTGCATCTACGATTCGCATTATTAAGAAACTTTCTAATCTAGTTACTGCTAAATATTAATAACGGCTTCTTTTTTATTGCTAGCAAACAAACATACAATGTGTAACTTTTCAAGTTAGATTCTACGTGACCGACGAAGTGTATTCTCTGTAGAATTCCCGATTATCCTCATCTGGATAATAGCCTGCAGAATCCCATCGCTTCTATCTCAAGCTTTTTTCCGCTTTGAGTGAACATTTTACCATTTTGTCAGTTACCGTGTCTTGCTTAGAAGTTTTTTGCTCTTCAAATTTATCATACTTTTTGAACCTCCATCAACACTGCCGTTTACGTAGGCGTACTTTTAGGTTATATTTCATCATTTGATGCAATAACCATCCCACTGTCACTTATTCTATGATTTTAGTCGGCTACCCAACTCCGGTTTTTATCCTGGACAATTTTATAATAAC
Source organism: Fasciola hepatica (assembly GCA_948099385.1). Taxonomy (NCBI): domain Eukaryota; kingdom Metazoa; phylum Platyhelminthes; class Trematoda; order Plagiorchiida; family Fasciolidae; genus Fasciola; species Fasciola hepatica. The sequence goes on from CANUEZ040000156.1 coordinate 1,277,413, forward strand.
CACTCTGTCAAAAAAGCATTTCATCTTATCACGATTTCGTTTATTCAAAAGATGAAAATCAGAATTCCACCACCGGGACCCTGATGTCGAACATCCTATTTACGTTTACATTTCGATCAGTAAGGCCATTATTTTCAGAGGGGTGCATCAAGAGAGCTCATGCTCTACGTTACTTCCCTTATTATCACCGTCAAGGCAAACACCACCTGATGACCACCTTTCGACAGAAACATTTGATTTCTTGTCAGATTTGAAGACACTGAGAGAAAACTTGTTTTCTCAAGCAAGTTTACTCATTTGCCTCCAAATACATCATAGATCTGTTACTTCGCATGAAAATGCTGCAGCTGGGGAGATGTGCAAATTCCCACACAGTTCATACTTTATCCATGCCTGGAACCCGTCGTGGTACAGGTTGTGGGTTACATCTACAGAAGCAATACACAATCTGGACACGAGAAGTCAAACACCAAGTAGAAAACATATCGGTAATTTGTGAATGAATCACTCCTGATGACCAAAGCTGGTTTTGTATTTGGAGTGCCAGAGATTCGTTCAACCCTGAATCTCAAGCTCACCAATGCATTCATCGGGAGCTTTTATGGCAGCGACCGGCACTTATCCCAGTAATATCTTGATCATATTGGTGATCGAAGTTTGTATATGAGTCGTTCAGAATTATGCGAGGAGAGACGTAAACATCTGCAAATTAAATTCACGCCGATTGTTTCATAGCCCTCTTGCGTACGCATGTGCAATTATTTTTTCTTCACTGACATGTTCTACATTGATATAGATGATATCTGTACCGTTACATACTAATTATTACTCAGTACCAATTACTTCACTGGACGTCTTTCTTCTTCATGGATTCCTAGGTTTGCTCGCTACAAATTCACTATTATCACAGATATGTATACAGCAGCTTTCTGTGTACAATCCAATGTATCCCCTTTCCATGAAGATGCTCTACATCTCTAGTCCCCGTCATAGAAGGACATTTGTAAATGATCACTCATGATTTTGTTCGTCCAGTTAGTTATACGCTTTAGTTATTAGCATCAACTAATATCAGGGCCACTCCCACTCGAGGAAACTCTGTGTTAGCCAAAGTCGTTACCAGTCACCTTCGCGTATGTTCTCTTTAACTGAAAGCACCTGTCCGCACGTGAAGATTGCTTGCTTCTTCTAAGACCAAAAATCTATTCGCATAATATCCGTAGATTACTTAGGTCTTCGAGTTGGGCAAGATTTTTCCTTCCTAACCCTTCTCTTCACAACCTGCAATTCGTTAATGTAGCAGTCGGTGTTGCCTTCTCATGGTTTTCCTCCACGCCCTCAATCTTAGGATTTGCGCAACTGTTTACCAAAACTGTAAGTGCCATCTTCAGCTTCTGATGGCCCATTGAAACACTTTTCACCTCTGGTGATAAGATCGCCACACCAACACTCAACGTACTCAGAATACAAAAGGAAGTAGTGTATAAGTCTGGAAAAGTTTCAGAAGTCAGAAAAATTTTACTGCTCATTAGGACAGAGATACACCTGTTGGATGCTTCTTCCATCAGACAGTTTTCGCGGACCAAGACTCGTAATCCTCTTTGGTCTGGCATAAGGCATTTATGTGGCGACAAGACCAAACATATCAACTATAAGGTTGATTTGAGTCACCCTACAGCTACTTTTATATACCCTTTCAGTGGCACCCGTCCTTCATATTCCCCTTGTGTTTTTGCAGATGTTGAACCTTTCTGCACTGCAGTTATTTATAAATTCTTCACAAGTCAAAAGCATCGTCGGCCGCTAGTCCTGAGTACCTTCCTCCAGCAATTCTCAAATAAGGTGTTGCTTGACTTGCCTCACCAATCATCATTTTGAAAACAAAGTATCTATTCAAATGTTCGGTTCCTGATCTGTGGCTTGTAGTTACCTTCATTCCAATTCCTAAGGGCTCCAACACCTCTAGTGGAGTTAAACAGCTTTGCCCCATTGTTCTTGAATGTGTCGCCTTGAAGTCACTCAGAAGGCTTATTGCATGTATTTTAATGTTCGCCCTGACCCGTTTTATTTTGCTTATGAACCCGAAAACCCGCTTTTGAAGCTGTAACGTGTCTGGTCCAATCTATCACTGAATCTTTTAATGACTCCCGCTGATCAGTCAATCTATTATTCCTTGACTATTCTTCAGCCTCTGATTCAATATCCCGATGTCTTCTCCAGAGTGTCGGAGCTTTCGACGGTCTCTCACAACTTCCTTCCTGGTAATCGAACGATTTTCCTAATCGAGTTCAGCCAACTGAGGTCGGGCTGAGTATTTCTAAACTACTTGGAAACAGTTTTGATGTACTCCAGGAAATGGTGCTATCCCCCTTTCCAATTCTAAACTGAATATACCACCTTCCGGTTTCATCTCCATCCAACATAATAAAATACCCTGATGACGTTGTCGTTTTTCAGTCTACTTTAATTTTTAAACTTCAGAAAATTCTATCAAAATTTATCTAGAATAGTATGTGTCCCATTTCCCGTGGGTTATAAGACTGGGTCTACCTGAATGCGCTGAAAGCATCCTCAATCAATATCTCATCCTTCTCTAAAGATCCTGCTACACTGAGTTTGAAATTCCTTATCAGACTTAGTTTCGCCAAGCACCTGGGTGTTAACCTAGACATCAATCCAAGACAAGAATCCGACATTGAATACTGCGTCGACAAACAGCCACGCCTATCTTTTCAATTAAAAAAATATCAGGCATTTTCGGGCTCCATGAATAATTCTTCCAGAGTTTGTTCTGGAATGTTCTTCAGGTCTTATTTCCCTCCTCACTCGTAACTCTCCCTAACTTTTGGAATCAAGGCTTCAAAATCTTTTGCCGCAGATCGATAATTATTTACCGCGTTTCACCCCTCTCCACTGATTTCCTTTTGACTGAACTGGTTAATCAACATGTTGAATATTGCGTAGAAATAGCCCAAGAGCTAATACACGATCCAACGCATACATTAAACCTTGACATATTTTAAATCTGAATTTCGGCATTACTTTTCCAGAACTCACGTGTATAAAACCCATTTTGTTCCTTATCTGACTCGAGTAATGACCGAGCAGGATATAAATACGACGTAATACCTTCCTCCAAATTTCCTTCTGGTTTTCTGCTTGTTTTTCGATCATATATCTTGGGTGCTCATTGTTGCACAATAGGTTTACTTTACCTCAAGTATTTAAAAGCTATTTGTCTGGGATGTGAACTGTTTGCTTGGAAAGGTTTGTCATAACACTCTGAATCAAAATCCAAATAATAGCGAAATTTCAGAAGTAGCACGTGTACAACAGTGTGAAGCGAGAGAACTAACTCAGCAATCAGGACGAGGAAACGAGTCATATGGACTTGACGGAACATCGAAGGCGAAATCGTGGATTATGATAATTCAAGCACGCCTTAAGAACATTCATTTGGCAAATGAAGCATAATCTCAGGCAAAACCAATAAACACCAAAACAAGGAAAGCAAAAAATTCAACTTCAGGGGTCGTACAAATTCTACAATTGGAAACGGAAGAATTTGGTAATTCATCGAATAGGTACCTGGTTCCCCTCAGTTACCTCGCTGATCAGACACATGAATTTGTGTTCTCCGACTGAACGAAAATCTCTCGTGTGCCACGCGCAACACCGTGGGTATCGGAAAGCGCGTGTCGTGGACGGCCCCTCGTCTACTTACTTCGCGGTATCATAATTACTCATTATAAATACGGCATTAGAGTCAGGGGGTATTTTGCCACCAACCACGCCTGTGCAATCCCAAATATTCTTTTCGCAAGCTGGCTAAGCTAGCAAACGACCAAGCCTGCTAGTAACGACTACTCTACAGCTGGATTCACGCTTCCAAGTTGTCTGCTTTAGTTAGCAGTCTGATCGAGTGGTTTTCGGTTTTAAATTGATACCGGCGCCGAGATCAGTGTCATCTCACGACCCACACATTGCTATTTCACATAACTTCCGCTCAAACTGCGGATGGTTAGCCTCACCACTGTTACACCATTCGGTCAGCACTCAGTCAATTTCTGTTTCCTTTCTCAATGAAGTAGTCAGTGCATTTTCATTCCGGCAGACGTATAGACTACCATTATTAGCGCAGATTCTTGGTCAAATAGTCTCAAAGTAGATCTCAAGAAGATGCTGTCTGACATTGAAACCAAACTTTATGTTCTAGGCCCTGTCATGTGCACCATTTGCGTTGATTTTTGGCTGGCAATTCTCCAGTCTCCGCTCGTTGACATTTTGATGGATGCCCCATCCCTCGTTGAAACATGTCAGTTCGCTGACCCAGTTTATCATGATCTACGCCATTACATCCTCACCAAAATCAAAATTCGAACACTAGATTGGCATTGGCATCATTCGACCATCCTGAAACCTACTGACTTTGCCTGCACATTTGGAACAGAAGGCACTTCTGCAGGAACAATAGAGCTTTTAATAACGTCACTTGTTTTGAGTTGACTATCCCAGAACCGTTCCACAATTAACATACATGTGAATTCACACACGACCTCTCTGGCACACAGCTATTTCCAAAATCAGTCCTATGAGCATATAACGAAATCCCAGGGGCAGGAGAACATATTCGCAGGAACGTCGTTTCCTCCATACTGGGCTTTTCTAGCTGTGCGAATGCAGTTAAAGTTGAGAAAAGCTGCACATTCATTTCAACTCCCACTGGTGAATTGAGCTAACGTCTGTTCACGCTATCCGTCCCATTGAACACAGTTCAATTGCCACCACCTCCCCAACGAAGTGTGTTGCTCACCTTCGTCGAACAACTAATCGACTAAAATGATGCGCCCCCTATTCCGGTCAAGATTAGTTGTAATTCTTTACTTTCGGCACAACATATTGGCACTCACTTACTCTCATTTTGATGCTTCTGAACTATTATGGCCGTTTCATTCCCAAAATTGGGTTGATTAGTTTACCACTGACCGACCTGCTTGAGATCCATCTAACTCTTGGTGACAGAGATAAATTTACCAAAGCAAAACATGTTCTTACAGAGGCCGCCTTGCTGCATAATCCCCAATCTCAGCCGAACACGGATCTACTCCTAATCCCTAACACATCCAGTACTGCAGATTCTGCGGTAGTGTTTCAAAAGTATGCCATCAACTACAGCGATGAACGTTCTTTTAGCAGAACCTAAAGCAACACAAACGAGATGCTCCATCGATTCTCGTGAACTCTTACCTACCTAATTCATAGTGCGTCATCTCCGCCATCTTTTGGAAGGATGATATCTTCCTGGATGCACTGATGACGGACATTTAATTCATACACACTATGCTGTGCCTGAACACTAATTACGCAGACGAGTGCACAACTTGGATTACTTTTCGCAGGTAGCAACAAAAATCGGTTACTTTCGCCGAGTTAATAACATTATGGTTCACGCTCTACTCAAATAGTCGGTTGTGCGGTACACCCCTAACTTGATTTTACGCAACTCGAGTAAATTCAACTAGATGATCCGCCGTTACTTCATCTGCACACTTCCGTCTCACTCCAGCGAACTGTTTATCTCCAATTGTCCTTTCCTATGGTACAAGTACACGTGATTTGTCTCCTGATAACACTCGCCCCCTCCCCCCACTCCCCGCGCGTTGTTCCGATTTCATAGAGAAAGGTTCTTTCTGAACATCTGCTTTCTCATTCTCACCCAGGTTTTCGACCCTCTAAAAAACACATTCTTCCTTTTTGTTTGGCCTAACATAGAATCTCACACTGCCTCATGGTCTAAATAGTGTTTGCAGTGTCAGAAGAACAAGGTTTATGGTCACGATTTTTCTCCTCCTTTGACGATTTTGATCCCAAGTTTTCGGTTTTCACACATACACACAGTTGTGAATCGCGGAGGTTGTCACACTTACCATTTTATTTTGATTCCTAACTAATCCGTACATATATCTCTCACATCACCGTATGATGTTTCATTTAGGCTTACTAATCGTACCTGAAAAGCTTCTTGTTTTCTAGAAGGGTGATCAAGTGAGCACTGTTCATAGTACCAACAAAATACGCGTATTTTTGGCTGCCTACATCATCGGCAATGCTCGTAGTCACAAAGCCACCAGACATTACTCATGACGCTCAATTGACCAAGACATCCGACATCATACCTCATTGTTCACCATCACTGACAGGCCTCCACAGAAATGGTAGTCCGGCGGAAACACTCGACATCCTCTCAGGCTTCAAGGCCTGATTGTGTGATTTCTTCTCCACACTTTTTGTAATTCAACTTTGTTATAGAGTATTTTCTTTTGTATAACAAAAACTCGGACAGAGAAGTATGTCAAACTGATCCGATCGGCATGGAATTTGTTCATGTATTATGAATCCTGAGGAAAATCGTCATTTAAAAGCTAATAAAAATAGCACAGGAATGTATGCCATTAAGTACTGGGCAACCGATAGTGAATGTCATGATGAATATAAAAACAATAAAAAGTGAAGGAACTTACTCTTCTTGTTACCTTTACATATGGTTTAAAAGCAGGTGTTCGCAAATAGCATTCAGTTGGTGTTTATAAGTGAAATATACACGTGTTGTGGAAATTCGAAAGAAATTATTGTTCCAGTAGTTAACATTTCCTCGACGTAAAACTTTATAAACCAAATCAAAACCTCCCGTCGGTTTGAAGAAGGTACGTCAATTTATCTTGACATTGCTAAAAAACCTCGCTATCGTATTCAAATTAGGGCTTCTATGAGACAGCGGTTGTAATTGAACCCCTGCGGTTTCCATGGATTCTCCATTACAAATTCATATTCTGATGAATGAAATGTCCGCAGCAATACACTTAACACTCCCATTGTTTCACAACCTGGTGCACCGCCTGCCAACCAAATAGCCCTCCTGAAAGAAGAACATTGGGCTGGCAGACTAGAACAATTTATTGTTTCTGCACGGTGGATAAGGAGATGTCCATAATGTCGTAGACAGTGTGGATGAGCATGCTTTATTCCAGCCCACTTCAACCGGCCCAATGAAATTTACAACGTAAGTTTCGACCAAATGAGTTTCTTCTTCCATTCCTTGTTCAGCTAAAGGATCGTGTAGACGCTCTTATTTTGCTATATTGAGCGGATCGTGAATGCCGAGCCAAAACAAATGCGAATTACTTTTGAATTTCTTCGCCATGGCGGAAGTGGCTGCTTCTTTTGTGCGTACAATTTAGACTGTGATCGGCCAAGCAAATATTCAGCTCACCTTATTTCGTGCTGGTTCATAATGTCTCGTGATAATTGCGCAAGAACACTGCCTTTGTATTGTTTTCTGTCAGTTTGATTTTTATCCAAGCTCGGCAAACCCAGTTATCCAAGTCAATTTTAACAATATTTTTCCCAGGACCCATTCTTGTAACATTTTTCGACATCATCACTGCGAAAACACTAGTGGGATTGAGAGAAGGTTCTGAGCAAAACTAGCCGAAGTATAACTTTGGTTTGAAACTAGTGCATTCCAAATACAAGTCAACAGATGTTTTGTCGAGAGTTTACCATCCCCCGTCAATTCGATAATAAACCACCGGTTAAATTAGTTTGTGTTGCTTCTCTTAAGTAGGAACAATCTAGACTTCTACTGAATGAGTATCTCATGGAAGAATCAGTAGTGATCAACCCGTGCCAAAAAAACCAAATGCTATGAATTGCAGATTCATGAATTTAGAATTTCGTCTTGTTCTACTAGTCATTATATTTCACGGGTCAAGCCTCCGTGAAACTAGTATTCACTAACCAAGGTCATAAAATTTCAACTTTCTACATAATCTAACTCATCTAACGTGAACAATATCAAGTTATGGATTATTCAACTTTTCCATCTCATGTTCACCAATATCTGAGAAATTCGAACTTTAGGTTCATAAGAAAAAAATCGATACTAGTTTGACAGTGCATTCAGAGTTTACTGAGCGAACTCGTAGGAAGTACGATACGGGCCAAGGAATAACTGATTACGCCTACACAAATGCTTGAACCTGGAATCGTTCTCGCCAGTATTATCACAAAGCATGAGAAACATCATGAAAATGAATATTTCGTGGCCAATATTATTTGAACTTCAATCCTTCCATCACAGAACAGTCGACAAAAAATGTACTGCAATTCCCCATAATGTGCGTATAATACGCTCAAAATGTCCGTTGGTAAAGCTCCAGTTACGGCATGATACAGTGTAACTGAAAAAAATAAAAAAACGGCTAATTCATTTTTACCGTTGAAACTATTCTTGGCAAGATGACGAGAACGACTAGTGCATTCACGCAAGCTTATCAAAGCAAAATACGATTTTCCACGCAGCAAATAGGAAGCAAAGCCAGAACTGCCCTGCTATCTCTGGAGAAAATACGACGGCAGAGAGCGACCTCAGCTATCACCTGGCAAATTCGAGTTATATAAGGTCCGCGCACATTTACCACAAGAATCTGCACACATAATAATAGAAGCTCAAAGTCAGAACAATCAGCGGAACGAAACAAATTCAACCCCTGGAAGTGCATAAATCCTACTCTTGGAAACGAAAGCATTTGGCAATTCATCGAATAGGTACCTGGTCCCCCTCAGTTACCTCGCTCGTCAGACACATGAACTTGTGTTCCCCGACTGAACGGAGGCTGAGTAACATGATTGATCATGGAAGCACATGAACGAAGTTGGTTAAATCCACCGTAAATCAGTAACCGTTTACTTAAGAAAGAATTAATTAACCATAGAGATCTGTTCGACCTCAATCATCTATTTCTTCCCACATAATCGAGAAGCAACTGATAATCCTGTGGATGATTTGCAAAATATTGGAAGGAATATCAGTGGAGGCGCACACGTGATCATCCCTTTATTTGTTCCGTTTGAAGCTGAGGATGCTCGACCTCGGTTCCCATTTTGGAATATGCTGCATCCATTAGTTAATTGCGTCACCTCAGCTCACCTAAGATTAGATCTTTGCGTTAAGTGTAGAAAAAAAACTTTAATACTTAACTCAGACATGGAAAATTATGCGAAAGATAAATATCAGGACAACGTACTCTTTTTCGTCTTTTTCTTGTTTTCTATGGAGTTTGTTCAAAACAAAAAGGTTTTCAGTAGACTTCGGTTGTTTTTAATTGGTTACATACCCAGTTAACCAAGTAAGCTGACTTGGATGATGTTTCCAACGGAAGTTTTCTGTGCTTTGGGAGCTCGCGTTCAACGGCCAGAAGCCGTGTTGCTACACCTTGAATGAATCACAACTGCCATTGTTTCTCACTGACTAATCGCTAAATACTTGTTGTGCCTTAACTTATACGTCTTCAGATTTAATTCACTACAATCAAAGATAACTGCGCTCTTGGGAATTTTCCTTGAAATTTTCACATATGCTTTTATACGAATCATGTGGCTCCTTCCGCGTCAGCTGAAAAAGGCAGTACATGGTGAACTATCGAGTCTTGCTCAGATATTTTCTCTCTTTAACATGGACCTTTTGATTTTTCAAAGTAGGTATGTCTTCGAGCGTTATCGCAGTCAAACTGATTGCATTTATGTCAAATTCTGTAGAATCTACTTTTACTGGTGTTATTTTACTCCGCCAGTTTACTCGGGGATTTTTTCTTGAACCTCCCTTATCTGCCGTATTCCCAGAAATTTTGCTACTTCGAATCTTACTTTTGGTTCATCTGGCGAACCAGAATCAGAACTATCCCAGTTGAAGGCCAAAAACTGACAGCCTCAATTTGGTTCGCTTTCCTCTCACTGGAAATATTAAGCAAAGGATGATGTATCATAATATATCGTGCCTGCTTGACGTGACTTCAAATGATGAAGGGTAAATTCGTGCTTTTTTGGCACCATATTGGCGATATCCTAAGCATCACTCACTGAAGAAATTCGCTGCAGGTTATATTCTGAGCTGATTCACGAATTTCATAATCGGGTTATAGCTCAGATCTAGAGTTTCGGTTACATTCATTTACTAAAGCTTTTATGTGAAGCTTTTCCTTAGGATGAAGAAAACGTATTTCGTGTATTTCGAACAAAATATACAGTTTCAGTAAATATCATTCATTAAATTGCAGACTACCTATTTCTCTTCAAAAGAATACAGAGAAAGTCATCAATCATCTATAAGTTACTTTTCTGCTAAACCCGAACACCAGACCTTGTGTGGTGTGAGATGACAGGCATTCGGATAAAGTAGTATTCCGTTTTACCCAGTTTTATTCATCCAGCGCCGACTCAGACAAAACATGCATCATTCCTATTCAGACTAGATTTCGTCATGTGCATTTTTGATGTGGAAAACAACTTCTTTGAAACCGCTCACAACAATGATGATATCAGTTGGCTGCTCGAAAGTTAATCGGTATTTATTTTTGTGTTCTACGCAGTATTTCCATATGCGTCTTGAACACTTCATGATAACTATCCAATCAGACTCCTTCAGTTAGTAAGGCATGACTTGCCTATCCGTATTCGGGGCCCGTCTCATTCTCATCAGTTACTCACCGGTTTTGGACGATGTTTCTTCTGGGTTTGATTCTGGCAGGATTTAAGGGTAGGAAGCAACTATACGTTATAGCTTAGAGAAATCAGTAATATACGACCATATTAGATACTCAATACCGTTCGGCAACTTTCAGCACTTGTCAGTTATCTGGATGTAAATCACACAACAATGTCTTAATATTCAAACAGTATTAACTCGCCACACTACAAAATGCGATTGTCCAGAAAACGTCTCCTTTTCCCTACTATCAGTTTCTTCAAATGCCAATTTCCTCTCTACCACTCTGCTGCACATTTCATTGATTCCGTGAACAAACATCTACTCTCCACAAAGAAACCAGGTCAGCAATGAGATTGAGGGCTATAGTTCAATTAGATCGTCCACGTGTCTCAAATAATTTGGGCTCATAAATGTGGGAATCGAAACCAGTCAGATCAACTTGATTTCCTTAAACCATCATATTGAACTAGTACTCTAACCAATTCAAGCTCAAACTGTACCGGTTATAAGTGGTCCACATCGAATGTCCAATCAAATATGGACGTAAATTGGCATGAGCACTAATGATGAATACAATCCAATTTCACATACATCTTTCACAAGTAATTGGTTTGTGATGATGATAGTCGAATGACACCGATCTAATAGTCTCTGACATTCACATTTGCATCATTGGACTGAGTGCGTTGGATGCACTGCTCTGTCGTCTTGCTTAGTGGTGATGTATGGGACTCACATTGAAGAACTTGAAGTGAGAGTCCCCGTTGGAACACCATGAACACTTATTGCAGGTGATTCATCACGCGAATGGAACAGTTATTCGGTGATTCCATAGTTTCTCGTGATTAGCAGAATGTTGTTACTACATGGTGATAATACATCGTCTCATTCTGCGTTACGAAGTGACGGTTGGATTTGTTTATTCGAGTTTTGATGGTCTGGTATTCTCAGCGAAAAGTCGCGTGTCATTTTTATGCTAGAAAGTGTGGTTCTGTCGAGAAACAACGTTGAAATCCAATACGGACAGTTTAGTGGTTGAGCTCCTAGTTCATAGCCTCTAACCGTGGATTCCATTCCTATTTGAAACCTGATGTAGGTATGCTACTGATGACGCCTAACAAGGATAAATCAAGTTTACAATGATCTCACGGATTATTGTGAGAAAAAGCGTGTTCATACTGAATGATAAATGGTTCCATAGAGAACACTTATCACCATCAGAAAGTATTATTTATGACCAGTATTCCTAGTCCAAGCCTTTGTTTCGTGCGCTAGCTGCTTCATGTTTAGGGTTCACCATGGAACTATTTTTAGGACTTGGTTCATGCTTTCTTTGTGGCTGAAGCACATTGTTATTGAGTATCCAGCATCAAGATACTGAAGAAACGAGAGTAATTCACCCAACGTGATGTAGCAATCGAAAATGACACATCCAGTTTCGTTTCGTTTTTCTCTGTTACGAATTTCAATGCTACTCAAACATAAGCACAGCTTGTTGCTTTGGAAGTATCTACAGTAATCTTCCACTGCACACAAATATGATATTTACTCACGATGAACTTCTGATTACTGTACTATTTGCTGGATGCTACGTTCACTGAGTCATTTTTCCGCAGCTTTTCCAGATCCTCATGGAGGATTGGATGTGTAAACTTTAACCATGGCACATGAACTAATTTATTGAATATTTGCACGACAGTGTTTCTTTGACAGGGATCGACTGATCATGCACCCAGGACATGAATCTAGATAGTCCAAATGCACTAATTAGCAGGGAGACTCGTATCAGTGTAGGGACAAATATATATGTGGCTCGCGGTAAATCAAAGCAGTAAATATCCAAAAAGAAACAAGAATTTCGAGTGACGCAATGTTATTAGTGTGACAAAATCCTGGATGTCCTCACTTACATTGGAAAAGTCGTATTACCCCGTTGCACTTGGTAAAGATATTTCTAAGAAAACTATTCTGTGAATGATATATCGAAAGCACGTATTCGCATATGCCTGCTTCGTTGATCTTTCCTGCTTGTACTAAATTGCATCCTATTAGGGCTAATAATATATAGCGTGAAGCAGTCGTAGTTTTAGCCAAGTCTAAATAATGGTGAATCATTTTGCAGTGATTTTTTGGATATTGAGTGTTTTGATTTTTACTTACCGGTTTCTGATGCAATTTCTTCTGGGCTATCAGCCGCTACAGTATTAAAGAAATATGATTCGAGACGAAATCATTCATGTGGAACATCAAACTAGATCTTGGGTGAATTCCGGTAGTTTTAGATCATAAGTCGATACGTTTCCCTATTTTCATCAGCCGACTGAATGTCAGTCTTTTTAAAGTTTTTTTTTTCTCAGACAGTTAGACCCAATGTGTCTAACCAATCTATCTGTAGTACATTTTTGTCACCCTAGAGCTGTCAGTGGTTTTAAGTCAGTTTTATCATAGAAGGGTACTCTTCAGTTCTGAAATATTTTTCGATCTACCAAACAGGTAAATTGTTATTCAATAGCTCTATATGCCGAATTGCAAATTATCAGCTTTTCATCGTGATTTGCTTTGCAATTATTGTTAAAAAGTTTGTTATCCACTACCTCCAACGTGACTGTATAATCTTGTTTATGGGCAATATGATTTATTAAATGTGAAACACATTTCCTGATGTTTGTAGACGAAGACAACAGACAGGCGATATGACCAGTGGATAACTGGACAATCACACACGTATAGGACATATTATCTGTTCGAAGGCGAAAGTGAGTTCAATTTTTTCTAATGCATGATCAGCAGCAGCTGTGGAAAGACAACATTCGTCTTACATTCGCCAATATTTCCCGTTGCAGTGGTTTTCCAAATGAGGTTTCAAAGAGCAATACCTTATTAATGGAACGCTGAAACGACTAGAGTCTCCTTATTTTACAAAACATGATCGATCGGGAAGTGGTATTCCATGATATTCCATGCAAATTATGATTTTAGTTGCATTTTCAGCGAAAAAAAGATTGCGGGTATTCAATACGTCTTCAGCTTTGTTGATCAACAGGGATCTGATGATAGTGAAAATTTCCCCCGTCTACTAATAATACTTAGTACTTTTTTTCAATTTTACAGAGTCCAAAGCAGTGAGGGTGTGTTTCTCCAATTAAATTTGAGGTTGCTGCAAGTCGTAGCTTATTCAAATGGTATTCTTGACCTCAAGAAAGCGGAAAAAGGAAAAGGAATCAGGAGCTCTTTGCATTCGACTGAAAAATACTGCACACTAAAATATGTCAGTGCAGAATACTTTAGATAATGCGCAAGATATGCCTTATTTATACTTGATTGGCATAAATCAATGAAAATCTCGGTCCACACACGAGGATCATCATCCAGGTTAACAGTAACCGGCCGTGACGCTGACGTGAGTTAAGGTCTAAGAGAAGAAGGTTACAAAACCTTCTTTGCTCTGAACTGTGTGGCAGTCTGGGTTGCGTTTTCAGTCAACTCTGTCGGACCCTAGCTACTAAACTCCGTTCAAATTGTCAGTAGGAACCAATACAAAGTGTCCTAACAACTGAGGATGGATTACATTGCGGTATATTTAGAGAGAAATCGTTGGGAAATTTATCTTTTTTAGAAAGTGATCAATTAAAAATGTTTTCCTCAGACTTGTGTTAGATGTTGCTCTTGTGTGTGTGAGTTTGGCTTCGTAACAAAAACACTATTGGTTTACTGAATGTCTGAAATGTGTGTGTGCAGTCTTTGGTCTCCGAAAGTCTTTTAACCGATCGTTATTAAGCCTAGGATTGTTGCTAAAGCCATCCAACTCTGACAGGTTCCCTTAAGGTTTAGTGTTTGATATTTGTGTGAATACTATGAATTTTATGTCTACACAATTGATCGGCCCACGTAGCCACAAAGGACCAATACATAATGATTAAAAGCCAAAATTCGATTTCCCGCGTGGATGTCCGCTCTTGGCCTATAAATCAGACTGACGGAGAATGCAGGGACCGTTGCAAACAGCCGTGGATTGACAAGTCTGACGAGGTTGGTAGATTCGTGGTAAACTAGAACAGTCTTAGATTGTGTAGTTTCGTGTGAAAAAGAGAATAAAGGTCCAAATTATTTTATCATGTAAACTGATGGTAAGAAGTGCTGTACTACTTCGAGGGTGTTATATCTAATAACGGGTCACATCTTTACTTTACGGACATATAGTCCTCCGGAAGAAATTGTGGGCTAACTCTGAAGGTTGACCTGAATTCCTATTTTTGGAAACGAGAATTTCTCGGCATAAACCCAATGAAATACTACTACTATGTGAGGAGTTCACACAAACATTTCATGGACTTAGCACGTGGAATATCATAAGAAAAGCGTATTTTTGGTGCTATTTTGCTTATTGTTATGTATTCGCTCTTGGTTAGGTAAACGCTATAGTAGTACTTCCACCTATGGAATGGCCTGATTATAAGCCACAGAATTAAAAAGTTGCAGAAAGGTAGTCATATACATGGATGTCTGAAAGTTCTGGTGATTTGCCATCCTGGAAAGTATATATATATATATATATATATATATATATATATATATATATATATATATATATATATATATATATATATATATATATATATATATATATATATATAGCCCAGAAGAAAACGTGTTTGGTCAATGTACAACAAAGCAAAGAGCACGATCGAGACTGTTCTATTTTTGCTTTAAAAAGCATGCCGTTTTCTCGTACCATTACAGTGTCATCGGACGTGCTGGGCTGCTTCCTTCTGTTTTGAGCCAGTAGGTAGGTGCGATAAGACTAACCACGGAGACTGGTCTATCACCCATACGTAGAAAGGTGGTAGAGCAGAATTGAGAAAACCACAGCATAGAAAAGGTCTAGAATTTTCGGGAACTACACTTTTGCTGGAGATTCAACCCACCGTTCCAGTTACGGTCTTACTTTCAACCCTTATTTTAGGTACAGAATGCACTAGAAACGTAGTTTCCTCAGTTACATTTGTTGTAGTTAAATGATGAAACTGAGAGCATTGTCAGTTGTCCTTTTGCTGCCCTTATTTGAGTTCACGGGAGTTTTGATGAGTGACGGCAAAGAATAATTCTCAGTCAAAAACGTCAAACAATATATTTTTACCCAGGGTACTTGAGACTTCCTTATTCTTTGTCATCTAGAAAACTGGCGGAGTACAAGCCGGAAACGCTATAATGACCTCTGCGTAGCTTAAGACGAAACTGGTGCGAACAATTTCACTGTGCACGATTACCAGAAAATCTACCTATTGGATGGAAAATGTGTGGAGGCAGTTGTTATTTCAGTTCACTTCTCGGAAATGTCTGGATTACTTTTCGCAACTGTAAACCATTTTGCTTGTTTAAAAGCTACTTCCCTTTCTAACTCCTGTAGCTCATAAATTATTGCCGAAGGTTTACTTAGAAGATCGGGAAAGATTTTACCGATATTTAGTTTCACCTTTTAGTTGGAATGTTTTTCACCTTGAATAATATACTCAGGTGAAGTTTCATTTCTAGTGTCTCATCTTACATTGCTATAATGACTTTTCCAATCAGATGTTTCATTATCCGAGTAGCACGTGTCATCCAATCATAATTTTGAGCGGATATTTATGAACCTTCTTTGTGTGATAGATCACAACATTGGCGACACAGAAATACCTTCATTTCAATAGCCCACCGCGTGAGTGGGTTTCGCCTTCTGGGTGCAACTTAGAATCTTCTTTTTTGGTGTCACTTATTTTACCTATAATGAAATATAGGATCAATGAACATTCACAAATCACGGCTGAATAATGATAAAATTATGCTTCACAAGCTATTCCGGTTCTGTGGCGAAAGGAGTTTTTCTTCTAATTTCGGTAGTTCATCTAGTTACTTCTTGTTCACTATGTTACACCTGCACAACATTGTTGTTGGAGGACCGTGGACAGTTAAGGGCTGAAAATTGGCAAAATTGACCGACTACCTCGCGATTATTTGGACCAGAGTCTAAAGCCCATCGTGTTACCTGTCGGACAAAAGTCGGACATTTTCTAAATTGGACATATCTTCGTAAGCACGTAAAGAACCACGATAGGAACTGCTCCAAAAATGCACCCAACAGCGTGCCCACAATTTATATCTTGT
Organism: Fasciola hepatica; assembly: GCA_948099385.1. Classification (NCBI taxonomy): domain Eukaryota; kingdom Metazoa; phylum Platyhelminthes; class Trematoda; order Plagiorchiida; family Fasciolidae; genus Fasciola; species Fasciola hepatica. Next base: position 1,294,103 of record CANUEZ040000156.1, read on the forward strand.
GAAAGTAAAACGAAAGGTCGAAATGTTTTCGATAGTGTGCCGAATTATTTATTCCCTCAAGGTTTTTGCTAACCATGGAACGAGACCCATTAAGTGCATGATTACATTTTGAATAAATAAGTTAGTCATGGTTTAGAAAGAAATACAATAAAAGGGCAGACACACCGATGAACGTTTCTGAACGATCGGTTCAATGTGTACATTCTTGACATCGGAGCCATCTGGGCCCAGTTCAAGATTGAACGAGAAACCATCATACAGACTCGTTGCTACGCAAACCACATACCATCGGAGGTGTCATCTGAACAAATATAGACAGACAGAGAGAGAGGAAAAGCAGTGAGCCGAGTACGAATGAAAATATTGTTATTTCATAAACATCGCCCTGTAGTGCATGGATTATTCATTTTGCATCCACACATTTATATGCAACTGAGTAACTTTTCTTGTGATTTGCGTGAACAATCAGTTTTCGAACAAACGAAGTTATAACGCGAAAAAGGGAAGAGTTTGTTTTACTAATTCAAAATTAGGGTACTAATAACCGATTTGCATTATGCCTGAAGAAGTTTCGGAAATGTTGAATTGATCGACGCGTAGACTCCACTCGCACGTTGGCAACCGCAGAAATCAATTACGTAATTTAATTCTGCCAACCCTACTTCCTACGTTCCAAAAGATTCATTTATAATTTCGGTAACATCCCCTTTTGATCTGTTCGTAACTGGACAAAATAAACCCAACTACTCTATAGTCAACTACGGTGGTGTGTGAATGTTTGCCAACTCTCATAGCCATAGGTGGCAGTTGCTGAAATAACTTTCCGGAAACCGAAAACTGTCAAGAGAGATATGCAGCCTAATTTTATGTAGAGTGCATTTGCTTTTCAATGTTTAAAAAGGGTATACATATTTTCATTCTATTCATTTTATTACTCCACTAACTTCATTTTTACCACAGTAATAATACAATATTTTGGAAATGAGAATGTGTGTTGAGTTAAAGATCCATCCGTTTGCTTTGCCAACAATGGAGTTTCAAAGCCATTTAGGAAAAAACAAATATTCTTGTATTGCATGAAATAACTCGCTTCCATTTTCGTTGGTACTGGCTTAGTTTGCATGAGCTAGAATAATAAGACATTCCGGAATGCTGTGTGAGGCAGTTATTTTATGAACCATATCCTAAACGTATCATCAGACACAAAGAATCTCATTGTGTCCAAACCGGAATCTCAAAGCATAGGCAACAACATCACATAACAGCATCAATTATGACAGACATGACAACTTCTCTCGTTCAATGAGCGTGTCACGAAGAGCATTGTTTTCTGAGTAGTGTAAGTTATGACTCGTTTCACACATTGATACAAAGCTTAATCAACATTTAAGTCAGTTTCGCAGATTTTTGGAACTCACCGGAAGCAGCAGAGCAGAAGCTGAGTGCTAAAATGAGTAAGCCAACGGTTAGAAACAACAGGATCGGCCGCGAGTTCATTTTCATCGCAAACAATCAGACGGGATTGATATAAACGATTGCCACAATCTTAAATAAGGTTCACTGTGTTACTTATTGTATTCTGGCCGGTTCTTCATACAATCAGCTTAACCAATCACGGCTTACGAAAGTTGTGTCGAGCTGTAAATTCATACTAAAATGACACACACTCTGTATAAGAAATGTGAAATACGTGCATTTTAATTGGAGCGCTCATACTAGAGTCAGTCGTAGCAAAGCACGACTTCGAGCTATTCAGTTTTCAATTATTATCAATTAAACTGGTATTTTATCATCTTTCATGTAATACTACTTGCATTTGAAGTTGACGCCGTCAGAATACTAGTTTATTATACATAAAAATGGTAAACCACCTTTTGTCAAATCGTTACTACGTCTGAAGTGAATTTTATTTAATTGCAGTCTTTTTGCATTATTACCGTGCAAGCAGTCATGGTTAGCTCTGTATCTCAATCATACAAATTTGCGAAATAATTGAAATCACGGGCATATTCGAAAATAAACTTCCATGGGGTCTATTTGCGCTGAACCATGAAGAACTCTCGTTAGTTGAAGAAGCGTTTCTGTGGGTATAAGCGAACTCAGTGGTGAACAGTTATGCACTGGTCTGCCTTTTTGTACCACAATAGCGCATCTCTGATTTTGACTTAATTATGTCAGTTCACCATACCAATCATGTTTAAAAGAGGTGACCACTGTTTGCATAGTGAACAGGTTTCTTAATAAACAAAACAGTTCACTGAGCAAAACTGTCTGGTTCAGAACAGCACCATTTTTCAACAACAATGGGACTACCGATGGTGAGGTAAACGTGCTTGATCTATTTAAATAACGGCAATTTTGATAGACTTGACAGCTTTCTCAAAAATTTGCCCACGAGGGATAATCAAAAAGCTAACGACAAATAAATGTACTATAAAACACACATTGCACTACATCATGCATATCAGGAAGCTGATATCCGGGATGGGATTATATGTCAATTTTAACAATTCCGATGAACCACCGATCACGTTGATCGAGTAAAAAGTGCTCCACATTTCACGTGGTTCACGGCAGTGATGAATCCACTTTTAGGCATAATAACTGAAAGATAAACTAAATAGTGGCGACTATGTCGTGCTTTCTCAGGTCCAATTTTTACTGAGCGGAATGAGTTGGGAAATAATTCGAGTGCATGGTACAACACGACCAGTTGGTGATGTTCAAAAGTATTTTGTTTAAAGCAATTAAAAAGTGTCTGAGAATGCGCACTCTGTAAAGCAAGCAGTTCATTAAGTAATTGAGTCACTTTAGAACCTAAATCCCGTTCTCCCGCGAGACACGATCTGTGGGGAGGGGGCGGGGAGAGTTACGACATAAGGAGTGCTCTTACTACATCTATCACGGTGATTCAGTTTTAAAATATTCGTGATGCTTTTAAGGCTGATCTAAGCAGTTTTCATATCGTAACAATTATTTACGTCAGCTCTTTTCACTAATAAATTGATACATGAAAACTAACCGATGGACGTTTCTGGTATGACATCTAAAACCCAAGATATACCGAAGTTGACACATCCATTATCCGACCGATATTCTCCGGAAGATGCTCGATGTCTCGTGAGTGATTTTGTACCGTTTCAGTGCTCAGTGACTTAAAAACTCTTCTGACTTGTATGACGAAGTGGGGGCCGTGGTTATTCATATCAATATGTGAAGTGAAATTAAGATGGCTTAAGTTAAACCCATTGTCATCACGCACTGGGTTACCAAAATTTACGTTTTTGAAACAAGTGACCAATTCGAACCACTCTAAGGCCAGAGCGTACCTTCCGCCTAGCAGGTAAACAAGCACAGATGAAATTCACTCGAGTAACAGCTTGTGATTAATTCACTCGAATAAGTTTGATAAATGCTTATACTTGTTCAAAAAGCTGGTTTCCCACCAAGTAGTTTGGGAGATTTCTTGATGTTATTCTGTGATAAAGTAACTCGAATCTCAGACTTGAATTGCATGCTTTTGTAATTGACCAAATGTTTCCCAATGAGCACATAAGGGAACCGTGACTGGTAACTAGAATTGGTTTTCGGATATCGGTAATCATGCCAATATTTCAGAACATTTAATAGTACGCGGTAATGAATTGAACCAGTTAAACGAACAGATAATGTTATGGAGATTGAACATCGAAATTACCGTAGTTCTGGCCTCATTATAGGGCAAAATCGATATTTGTACACACTTCTGTGCTAGGAGATGAATTTGGAAATTGTTATCATCATGTTGTGCGTAGTGACTGGTTTTATCTGATCTGTTACCTGCTGTAAGTTTCGGGGTAGGTCGTGAACGTTGAAGATAACCTAGATATGGTAACGGACTATTGGTATTTTGGCGAGGAATTGAAAACCATTGCTGACGAGATTGTCCACTTAACTGTCCTCTAAAAGTTGCACTGCCTACATTATTTGCCAGACTTGTTATTGCGTGAATGATAACGGTGCAGGAAAATAACTTACCGTGAATATTACAAAGGTCACATAAGAACAGCAATAACAGAGAGCGAACAGTACTTCTTGGTGTTTCCTTCTTTTATCCTAAGTAACTTGTAGTTGACAATAGTTAATCTGATTACCCTCCAGCTATAAAGGAAGGAGAAAGGAACCCTGAATCCTGCTGCAAGTCATCATTTGATAGCACGGGATGAGACGTTTTATTATCACCGTGTAACAACATTCTGCTAATCACGAGAAACTATGGAATCACCGAATTACTGTTCCATTCGCGTGATGAATCACCTGCAATAAGTGTTCATGGTGTTCTAACAGGGACTCTCACTTCAAGTTCTTCAATGTGAGTCCCATACATCACCACTAAGCAAGACGACAGAGCAGTGCATCCAACGCACTCAGTCCAATGATGCAAATGTGAATGTTAGAGACTATTAGATCGGTGCCATTCGACTATCAACATCACAAACCAATTACTTGTGAAAGATGTATGTGAAATTGGTTTGTATTCATCATTAGTGCTCATGCCAATTTACGTCCATATTTGATTGGACATTCGATGTGGACCACTTATAACCGGTAAAGTTTGAGCTTGAATTGGTTAGAGTACTAGTTCAATATGATGGTTTAAGGAAATCAGGTTGATCTGACTGGTTTGGATTCCCACATTTATGAGCCCAAATTATTTGAGACACGTAGACGATCTAATTGAACTATAGCCCTCAATCTCATCGCTGACCTAGTTTCTTTGTGGAGAGTAGATGTTTGTTCACGGATTCAATGAAATTTGCAACAGATTGGTGGAGAAGAAATTGGCATTTGAAGAAACTGATAGTAGGGAAAAGGAGACGATTTTGGACAATCGCATTGTGTAGTGTGACGAGTTGATACTGTTTAACTAATAAAACATTGTTCTCTTATTTACATCCAGATAACTGACCAGTACTGAAAATTGCCGAACGGTATTGACCTTCTAATATGGTCGTATTTTTCTGTCCCTCCTTATCTGTGATTCTTATTGGAATTCTCTTTGATTTTTGTGAACAATCATGGGAAAATCGCCCTCAGAAAATGCTAGGCAACTGTCCAAAGCAAAGTAAGTCATAAAAAGGAATTCAAACTACATGATAGGCATTCAGATTTTGCCAGATTTCTGCATTACGCCATTCTAAGCAATCAGGAATGCAATTTGATAATTATTGAGAACTGTGAGTGAAAAATATTTCCTTGCGTATTCTCAAATGTAAAAATAAACTTCGATTTATGCTCAGAAGATCAAAACATTTCACGATTTGATGATGACGCTGAAAAATAAATTTTTAAATAATAATTACATCACCTTTAAGTGAAAAATAATAATAGCATCGTGAATAGGGAAAGTTCACCCTCATACATGAGTTATCGAACCGAATAATGCGTATTTTTGCATGTTTCCTTGAGGATAAATAGGAACCGTTGGCACTGTCTTCATACACCTCACTACTTTTTGTTATTGATGAGCAGATGCAGTCTAAATATAGATCTAGCAGAAGTGACCGTCTCGACGAACTGAGATTATTTTGTTGGAACGAAATTATTTCTCTAATATTTTCATTTTATCCAATGCTGGTGCTTGTTTTGTTTGATATAGATAGAACAGTGCAGAGGATAGAAAAGTAACGCACTTTATTGCATCCATTGAAATGAAGAGGTGGAAATAAATGTAGAACTTCGTAAATCTCACCGAAGACTCAGCTTCGGGTTGTCTCGGATTCCTAATTTTATGATTTTTTTTCCATCAGTTCAGGAAACACTCAGAAGCCCACATTGGTAAACAGCGGCAAGTGGCAAAAGACATTTAATCGTATTTTTCCCAACCGCATCTGATATGGTAAGACTTCAAAATCCATAGCTTCTCGTTCGATTGGTTTACTTAATTTTGGAGAACGCGTGGGTGTTTTGTACCTTCCCATTAACTCTAGTGGGAGCTCAGTTCTGTCTTAAAATCATTTTCATTTTATTGGTTCAGAATGTATTGTTTACATGAGATATGCCCTCTTCATAACCAAAACCATGCATTAGAGCTTATAGGCCTACTTACAGACCTAAACAGCCCATCTGGCCGGTTTATCTGGCTGCGCCCGGATTGGTTGATTCGGCTCTGGTCGACGGTTAACCGCTGACTAATCCACTGATTGCCTGACTTGCTTTGACCATGTCGGTGATTCTGGTCAGTCAATCACGTCCTGTGTGCTTCATTCAACCAAGCCGTCTATTAGCAACGTGCTGGGCGCATTCCTTCGCAATCAATCCGCTTGATGCTTTACTTTGGGATTCATATAAGTAGCAATAAGCTTTATACATGAATAGAATTGACGAAACATGATACTTTTTGCCTTCTGTATTTTTGTGAACTTCTCCTGAAAATTGCTTAGCATTTGGATTCAAAATTCCTTCCATTACCAAATACGGTACAGCCCTAACTTTCCTAAACGAGTTCCGCTTGCTTTTGTTTCCTCTGAAACAGATAACTTCATTAAGTGTTCGGAGCACTGAGAGCGTATGCAATGAAAATAAATCCATTTCATCAGTTTGTCCCTGTGAAATCCTTTTCAATGAACACTTTGCTCGTTGTCACACTCATTTATTTCTACTCTATTCGCGGCAGATCTGTTTCTTCCGAGGTACGATCTCATTTTTGTAGATCAATATGACCATCTCCACATCGGTAAGGTCTCTGTTGCTAGAGGAGAAAAAATGAATACGTTGACTGAATTTAAATGTCAGCACGAAAGAATGAGGTCATTTACCACGTGTTCAAATTGCTTCGAATATATATATATATATATATATATATATATATATATATATGGGCGAGTGCAAACTGCTTCTACGCTGTTTTTAGTTAGAAATCGGAATCCCTAAATTTCAAGCTGCTTGAGATCTTGCAATGGGAATTTTCCCGTTGGGTATCAACTTGCTTCAGCAAGTGAATTCTTCCAGTGGTAATTCTGCACTAACTTGCAGCATTTTGAATCTGTAAAACTGGGGGAAAATGTAAACTGGAGGCTCGTGCGAGTAACGTGAACAGAAGATTTGCGCACATCAATCACGACTACAACAGTTTTTGGATGCTTGGCTCAGCAACTGTTGACCGCACATTCATTTTTTATATCACACTATCGAGGGAACTGATGTCTTATAATTCGTCCGATATATACAATGAATGGTAAAAAGTGCACGGTATATATGTTCATTAGGTATATAGGGTAACGTTTTACTGAAAGTGAACTCTTATCCAAAGGATGAAATCCTTATAGTCTCTCTCTCAAGCTCTATCATATTTGTTAGGAATGATCATAGGTGAATATCAACTGGGATCCCAAAGCAATATACCTAAGGGGTAATGTTTTCAAGTGGATATTCAACGCTAGTTACCTTATCAGAAGCCAGATAATTTAGCTGTGAAAAGGTTCCACGGATTTCAATTTTGAGATAAGCATCGATGCTTCATGAATAAACTTTTCATCCGTGGTTCCCTTATACCCACTAATGTTAGCTGACTACTATATATGTCCCCATTTACTTTCTGAGTCAAAGATCCACGGGATTATAAAAGATATACGGTAATCATCGTAAAATCTCGGGTCTAATGAATTCCAATACAATCCGAATCGAAAGCAAGTTTTCACGGAAAAAATGGCTTATTCACACAACGGTGTCACTTTTGTGTGTCACTTTGTTACCTCCAGCTTCGCTCTGATCCTTACTAGTTTTTCAAGTAATCAGTTTACGTGATTTAAGGAGAAATTCAGAATCTTATTTGTAAGCACTTGATCTTGATCTGCTTCATTAGAAAACAAAGAAAGTTACTAAAACTGTATGTTTTTCAAATGTTTACTTCATTCCGCCCATGGTGGTTTAACTGATTTAATGGTTTATTGTTAGTATACCTTACATTGTGTAAACACAGTCTTTCTTCACGTAGCTTGTCTCACACAGTGTTCTCCTTTATTTTTTCGGTTTTTTGTATTTCCTTTCTACACTACAGAAGCAAACCGTACCCTATTTTCCCATAAATCATGGACTTCTTTAGTTTCCATAAATTATTTGCTTTTGTGATAGCTCAAACTACGTAGCGAGGGCCTCAAATGTCATCGCTGTATCACGTTCAAAAACGGGTTACGCTTTATGTCCTACCCCTTAGCAGAATAAATCTTAGTGATGAGTCGCATTTGTGAGGCTACAAAATGACACTAAAGAAGTAAGCATTTTTTTGTAAACTACTCGTACACAGAAATGAGACGAGATAAGGATCTGTGGAATACTTTATCACTCCAGCCCGTGCCAGTCCAAGTTTGCCATTATTTGTCCCGTCAATTTTAACTGCTTGGTTAACAAAGCAAAGAAAATAACGAGAATCTATGAATAAATTACCAAGGAGGTATCCATGTATGCGCATATTGGCGTCGTTATATCAGCTGAAAATTCCGTTCAGCCAGATTTGAAGTGTTCGGTGGAACTTACTGGACATTACGTTGTTATTCACTCATTATTATTTTTTCTGCAATAATCCATCTGACAGGTGTCAGACCCGATGGAACAGAAAAATAAATCACTTTTTGTGTTTGACAGAAGTTGTATGATGCGTGGGCACCATATGGAAAAAAACCCAGCATTTTTGTCGAAAGCTAATGAGTGCGTAAATGAGTGAAATAAGTAAGCGAACGGATTACTGCCAAGCTTGTTGGCATTCACACGTAATAGACTCTGAGATATCCAACTTTCTAAATTAAATGATTCCAAACTATTTGTGCTTTCATGATTTATTCGACGGTTATCTACCGCAAGCCGTCAATATATTTTTTAACCTCATTATATTTTTTACAGGAACTGTCAAAGAAACCCACCACCTTACCAAACCTCCTAACAACCAAAAAACGCAAGCCACTTTTTCACATTCCCTACCATAGTTTCAGTGATAGTCTTGTTTTCAGTTTTGAACAAAACGGAGATATGATTAGCCAACTGATATAGAATCTAAGTAGCTAACTGTTTCTTTCAGTGCCGGTACAGAAAACCATTATTAACAATGAAATGACAGCATCTGAGTGGGAGAGACTTCATATAAGCAAAATAAATCATGTCACAAAGAAGTGTTGCTTTCTCTGTATAAACAAGTATGTTATATTTTAATTGAAACTGACTCAATTTTATAATACTTTTGCCTTTCGTGAGCATAAACAATGCTACAAAGATAGCATCATCCAAATGAAAGCTTACTCAGCCACGATACGGCCACCACTGATAGACGGAATTTTTCGATAATGTGGGGTGCCGTGGACTGGCAAGCATTCATGTAATTGAGGTTTTTGAACACTTGCCTTTTGATCAATGTCAAGTGGTTTGGCTGGACGACGATGCGAGATGTGGCAAAATAGTATTCTTTTCAGTTATTCTGGTTTTTCTAACCTTTTTGATTGCGTAATGGCATTCAATGGCGAACACGTTTTTCACTTGGCATCCATTCCGCATTCCTCATTAAGAGTTTCAGTGGTTAGCGTTCACTGTAAGTAGTATTGCACAGTTGACTACAATTTTTTCGTGTTACATGTTCCCTTTTGTCTCCTCTATGAAGTCAACCGTGGTATTCGTCAAGAAATGACCTTCATAAACTGTTAGCCGGTGGTGTCATGTGCATGGATATACTTGGGAATTCTGCATCTGAACTGAGACTCATTTTCAGTTATACATTTCTCCACGAATTCCGATTGAATTCGAACTAAGTACAATAATCAGTTAAATATCCTAAGTAAACGAATACGAGCAATGTAATTAACTAAGCACGAGTCGATCTAGATATATGGTACCATTTTGCTTTTATTCTGCATTGTTCAGTTCTCACCAGCCTTTTTGGAGTCATCTATGGGTGATTGTGATCCTTGGGAATAAAAGACAGAGGAAAGTTGCAAATTCAAGGTTTTCTGATGCATCTAAATACTGGCGGTAATACGGTCATAAATGTGTTTAACCACAGGAACTTCAACATAATCATATTTAAAAAAAATTCACTTTCTATTTTGGGGTTATAAGGTGCGTCTCAGAAATGCCTTCGAAAGTACACAATAATACATTTTAACTAACGGGGAGTATGAGATGAAACATTTCATAAAAATAGTCAACTGAGCTTTAGTTGGTTCAAAACCGATAACATTCGTTAACAAAAACAAGAGAGCAAACATAACAAGTAGCAGTGAAACTGAAGTGGAATATGTGAGTCGCGTGGCAAGAAGCACACGGATTTTGAAGTGTCTTTCGTGAAAATAACGAGTCATTTTCCCGCTCTAGTTTCATCAACTTGGATCTTTGAAGTGGCTAATTCTATCCACTGTTTTATGAAATATGAAGAACGTGTGATAAATGCAACGAAATGATAGTTAGACCAATAGATTTCCTAAGTAATTTCAAGAGCAGTGCATGGATAAGAGCTACTTAGAGGCCAGTGCTTTCTAGTGCAAAGGTTCAAGTGTTATAAGGTTATTAGTGTGCATACCCGTGTTCTCACTTCATGCATACTTAACCGATTTGAATTCCCTATCCTCTCATCATTCTTTGAAAAAAGCCCTATCAAGAGAAATTTAAACAGACCACACTTAGTTCCTCCCAGAGGACTTTGGTATCTAATAGCTTGTTAGGGTACACCGCCTTCTTTTTGAAAGGAAAATATATTCCAAAAACCGATGCTTACAGCAAATGTCAGTTATTAACTTGAGTAGAAAATCACTAGATCTGAGATACAGTTTCCGAATGTTTAACTGTTGCTCAGGTAGTCATTTTCAGTGTAATCCTAACCTCACAAGTAACTGATTCCGATAAGTAGTCGTCTTTGTGAAAAGTGAGGGTGAATTTATGTTAATCCTCATGGATCTCTGGTTCATTATCTGCTAGTTTCACTGTATTTCGATCAGTTTTCATCAAGTTTGCAAAGTGTTTTCTGAAATGCGTTGTTTTCGTAGCTGAGCATGCTAATAATCTCGATGCGTTTGAAATACTTTCTACCATATAGACTGAAAGCGGAATCTAAATTGGTCGTTTAAATATATCAAACCTAATGCATCCCACCAGGAGATTTAGCGAATTTCAATAACTAAGTGTCATTTCTCGTCTGGATTACTGTGACTGAGGGAGAGTTTACCACTCAGTTGAATAATAAGGTTTACTTGAGAAAAGTTCAAAAGTATATGCACTGGTGTTGGTGTATGAAAGCGTGTTACCTGTGTTCAGACTGTAAGCTATTCTGCCGTCAATGAACTCAAAGTCTTGCTCACTCAATCACCAAGAAATCTGACATATACAATGTGTCTAATGTCTCCTCTTACTCCGTGATTGATTAGTTTCTTTTTCTGAAGTTTGGTTAGTATGGACTTGCGAAATCTGTTTCAAATTCACAGATCATTTCACCTTATCCTAGCTGTTTTGACAGTCTGTTGGACTGCCTTATTCCGCATCAGTTTTCAGAGCCTAAGTGGGAAATAATTCGATCGGAAATGGCGAAAACCTCGCTGTTACAGTTCCAACCGATTCCTAGCCTCTCACTTGACTATGCGTAATTCGAACACTATCCGCCCAACACAGGCACCGTCAATAGATATGATTGGTACCGAACACTGTTCTGTAATTGATAAATGTCAACAAACAAAGTTAGCAAACTTATAACTGGAATTACGTAAAAGTACCGACAACAGTGGTTCTGAGCAGTCAAAATGCGCAGGCATACAAATGTGAGATATAGATGCATGTCCCTTCTGAGGAATTGGGATACAAATACACAGATTCAACAGAGAATATAAAAAAGGCTTAAGGAAACCTGAAAATTTGTCCGTGGAATTAAAATGCTCACTATCAGAAATGAATGAAATTTAAACCTCTGAGAAAGAGTTAAACTGTCCGGTAGATAACTTGTGACACAATTCATAATGGAAATTTAAGAAGCAGCTTTCACCCACTTTCAACAGAATGAAGGGCAAATTGAGGAAACAAACACGTGTGACGTACATCTTCCATGTTTTTTTCGACGACCGGATGTTTCAGGACTTTGATCATATAAAAAACATGCATAAGTGAGTCTAGACCGGTGAAATGGTTGATATTATTTTTCAAGCACGTATTACGGAATGAACCATCTCGCGTAGCTGCAAACCCCACAAAACTTCATGCAAGGTAAACGATAGCTCTCTAGTCTAATTTTGAAATATTGATAAAAAATAAGTATTTTGATAGGTTGCTTTTGTTTGTTACTACTCGCGTCGTGCTCGTGATATCGCTGAAACCTCTGCAGCTTACACCCACTGAAACTCCGGTGCGGAAAAAATGGTCATTATGATCGGCTTTAGGCCTCTTTGTTGCGTGCGTACATCCTGCCTCCATCGTCGGCCATACCTGTTGGAAGTCACTAATGGGTTTTGACCCCATTACTGAAGTATTGTATCGTAATTCCATCGAAAAGAAAGTGGATATATAACGTAAATAGTTTTATTTGTATTCTCCTTGGCTCTAATGGATCTTGCTGTATCTTGTTTTTATCAAATGCAGTTCACTTTACTGAAATATCTGACCTCAAGCTTGAGTAAACTTGCAATTCTGGGGATATATCGGCTCAGCTCATCTATCCGTAACCTGGAAAAACGTTCGTAGGCAACATATGAATGTCACCTTCGGTTTCCCACCCTAATACGTGCATACTACGTTAATTAAATTTGTGAAGAAAGCCGAAGTTCACCATGAATTTGCGGCTCCTCAATAATAAAATTATTTTGAGGTTGAAGGTCATCTTAAACAAGAATCCTGGCATATATATTAGCGGAGTGTACTTTCGCGTTGGGTATCCGAAAATTTTAGACGGAAAACACCGTACTGATTATAAAATGACGGAAGGCTGGTGTAGCGAAAAGAATGCGGACCACAAATTAACTAACAACTAGTTGGTCTACTGATCAGTACTCTCCATTGAAAAGCGAAGTCATCAGCACCAGTGGTACCGGTTCGAAAACGGTCACTTCTAGTATTGCTCCCACTACTGCCACTCACATGGCTGCTAACAAGGCCAAAACTACTGCCAGCATGTAGAAGAGGGTAGAAATATATTTCTGAATCGTGTGTGAGACCCACGCGTAGACGCATGACCAGTTACCAGTGTGTTCGCTGGTGTCCGGTTATAAGGTTATATACTGCGGCGGCGGGTTTGAACCCGGGCTTTTCACCTGAAAGGCTGCGCAACCCCGGTCCCATCCAGGCTGATCCGAATCATCGAATTAGGTTTGTTCGGATGTCGTCCTCTAGGACAACCAGAAGTGCCCAGCAGCTTCAAATGGAGATACGGTATCTGTCCAATAACTCTAAGCGAATGCCTCCCTCCAGATCAGGTCTTCTCCACAGGATAGGTCGTTGTAAACACATGTGATAACTGTCAAGCAGGCTGTGTTTGTGGCACGTGGCTCAAAAAGTAGAATCAATCAGAAAAAGGATGTCTGAGTGTACACGAATGGATTGAGGTGGATAACAGAAGGTCAGTGGACCACCTACCTTGCGGTGCGCGTCCATGGTTCGCGCAGGCCAAAGGTATCGGGAGTTCTATATCAGGACAGAGAACTTCAAGACTGAATGGCGATTATGCAGGGTGGAACCATATGTCAACTTGCAGTGATATCTGGCCCCAAGAAATATAAACATGAAGGAAACAGCAAAAAATTTATGAATGTGGAAACAAATTAAACAACACCCAAAAAAATCAACTTACTCTACCAGCCGAAAAGCTACACAGGGAGACAAGCCAATTTGAAAAGCGTCCAATTTAGTCTTATCAAAACCGTCTTCGCAAGGGGCGAAGGGATCCTACAGAGCAAGCTACCTGGTGCTTATATTTCACTTGCAGCCGGCAAAGCTTATGTAAGTCTCGGCTTACTACTCCACTGACGGTTTACAGTGTGATCTGTCCAATCAGAGCACCCGGTCCTGTAGGTGTACATTTGAATTTCCCTTTCAACTATTTAGGTCTTGCGTGATGCTCTTCAATGATTAGTACAACGTCCCCGATCCATACCCTTAGGTGAAGCTGGTGCGACTTTGAACACAACTGCATTAACAGCAAGCATCCCTAAACCCAAAGTGGCTACAACTTGTTAGCGAATGGTTGTCCTTGTCTCCAGTACCAGAAATAGCGCTCGCGTTCGTTGGCTTGAACATCATTTTATGGTATGATATCATCAAGGATCAATGAATCAGTCTGCTTAGTGTTATCATATACCGGTGCTAGCGGTCGATCGTATCGAATACTCTCGTCTTCGGTCGAGCAGGTCAACAACGAGCCATCATTAAGAGTCTGCTTTCTGAAAGCGGCACTAGGTATGCAGCAGATGGATCTAATCAATCTCCCCCATTTTCTTCCACGACTTGTGGTGTAATTTGGATTGAAGTGTTACTCGGTCTGATGGCATACCACTTACTTGTGTACTGAATGGCCGCTCGAGACGTACACGAATGGTCCCATTTTCAGTTCCAATCCAATAAATTTGGTCCCCTAATTGTTGTACATCTCCTCTGACGGCCGTGATGACTCAGTAACCTCGATCGTGAAAAGTAAAAATTAATCAGTCGGTAATGCATATGATACTTCAGAATATACTGCCCGTAATTTTAGACACTAGAAGAGACAACGGTAGTGCATCATTTTTTGTGCAGTTCCTGAGCAAGGAAAGACTCGAGGCAGTCTACTCCAGTTGCAAACACTTGAAAAATATGATTCGACTCGTGTCTGTAGTAGCTTCGCCATCAAGTGTTCGACGGGTTTGGGTGATCGTATCCTGCAGCCGACACTAGTATGCACAATCCACCTCACTGACGCGGCCCCTTCAAAAATTCATTATTTTTGAAGTAGCACCAGTGTATGATCTTTACCCGTTTGTCCATCTATGTTGTCCCGGTCTCTAATTATCGCATCGGTTATCGTGTGTATGAAAGTTGGGATGATTAGATGCCTGCGTGGAAATTGCACAGTCGTCCTCCAAACGCGCGGATGTATATTATTAGTTATTCGTCGAAGTTTACAAAGTGGTGTATTAGTAGAGTTACCGGATCCGGAGAAATCTTTTCTCGGCCGCGGGCTCGAAGTAATTATTCCCAACACCTGCCTTTGTATGTAAATAAAAATATCAGGTTCCTTGGACTGTGATCGGCCTGCGTCTGATGGCCAGTTTTCGCATGAAGCTTTTAAGTCTAGTTATCCAAGCCACTGAGGTACCAATCTGTTCCGTGTTGGAAAGTGTAAAATCATAGTTCCCATGGTGAATCCTGCGGTTTGATTCGTCTGAATCGTTATATTTTTCTTCGTTTCGGCTTGTCATGCTACTGGTAAACCTTGGCCACTGTTCTTCCACTTCTAAAAAATAATCGCGACCGTTGAGCTGAAATTTCAGTCTTTCGCACTACCCCGGTCTACTCTTTCAAGATGCTAGGTAGGCGAGGTTCAGGTGACACGACACGTACTGCCAACTTGTCAAGTCCGTGTTTCCGCCAACGAAACTATATAGGTTTACTACAAGTGTTTGGAAAAGTGATCAAGTGTTGGCCGAGTTTAACTAGAAGTGAGTCCCATATATGGTTTTTCTCAACTCTGTGATAAACAGCATTAACTCTATAGCCCGTCGGGCTCCCCAAAGCTTAATCTGTGGTTTGGCAGCTGGTTTTAGGCATGTGACTCTGGATTTTCTCGTTACAAATATGCATTTATTCTGTGTCCGACTACTTTTCTATCATCAGTAGCCCGCCTCACCACATCTCAGTTCGCATGCACCTGAGAATACCCTTCGGGCAACGCGGAATTCTCATTAACTCAATCCACCTAACATCCCATCACGCCGAACCTCCCAGTTTGGCTCATGTGTTGTCTTGTCTCAACCGCTTCTCCGTCCGCATAGTTCCAGCAATAGTCATGTAGGCGGAAGTACGACAAATCCAAAGAGGGTTAATCTGGTCAGTCTTAGGTCATTTGGACGATATTTCGCTTGACAGGACGCTAGGAGGGGATTTGAAATCTTTACATAACATTTACATAGCCTAAATCAGCCCCATGCCCCAGTAACACCAAACAATGGTCGACGTAAAAGTCATTCGGTCAGTTGTGTACTGTTTCCTCAGAAAATTCACCTTGGTTTGCGACCGTTGTTTGCCTTTAAGTGAAGTTGCGTAGAACACCGCACTTGTGTACATTTAGTTGAAACATGTCGGTTGACGAATCTAACTTACCTCCAGTGTATTCCGGACCATTTCGCTGCATCTAATGGTCCGGAATACATCGAGCAATCTAATGCTATTGACTTCTATGTTCAAATTTGTGTCGGGAAAGTTATGTTTTCAATACCTCCAGTGTGCCAAAGAAGGCTCATCGATTTAACTCTGTCTTCATGCAAACGGACTTGTAGGGACTTATTATGCGGACAGGGCAACCTTATCTATTTGGAACCGGAGAAGCACCACAATCAAGTTGTTTCTCAGATCTGTGTCGGGATGGAAGTGATCTTTTATTGAGAACTTTACTGACCTTTATGGTGCAAACGAATATGATTCGGACCCTGACAGATCTTTGAGGATTTAGTGATGTGTGATGCAACATGAAAGGCGTGCCACCTGCATAAGTTTTCAGAAAACGGCCCATGTGTTCTCTCCAAATACACAAATTTCGTTGTGGCACTTAATATCTACAGGATGCCCTAGGGATATGATTTGCGAGAACTGTAGCCCAAATGCGACTGCAGGTGAACACATTCGAATGTTTGAGTACTATCACAGTTTGCCCCACATGTATCGCAGATTTTAAAAGTGGGGACTACAACTCTTCCAAAATAGATTAGGAGAGCCATTCTTCTTCAACTGAACCCCATTGTAACAGGCATTGATTCCAACAGGTGGGTCGCATACCACCCTCTCAGCACGTCATTCAGCTGACTCGGATGACAGCAAGGAAGGTGAACTGTGAATGTACTTGACCTACGGTACATCAGACACCCAGACGATGTAACTGGCTTAGAATTCACTGTTCCGCTTGAGAGACGTGACCGTGTGGTCCTCGCGTTTCTGACCGAGGGGTTTTCCGGAGTGCGAAATTAGTAGCGGAAGAAATTCACGAGTTTTCATGTCAGCATGATCAGGGAATCAGCCTGTAGGGTTGACTGGGGTCTTCACTGTCAGACATTGGTAGTGAGTGGACGGTCATCAGGAACTACCTTCTCAGATTAACCGATGAATTTGCCCCAGTCGGACTTGTGAAATGCCAAGTAAACCACGGTGATGGAATCGCCGATCAGCTAAGGCGCAACTGGCGTGGAGTAAGGCTTATCCTCAATACCGCTCAGCAGGTGGACTCCAAAGTAAGTTTTAGTATATGAGGACCCGTGAACGAGCCATTAGAAAGCGATAAGAATTTCACGTGGGATACAAAGCGGTGGGTACAGTGAAGATGTTCTGAGGCTTCCTGTACTTGATTCTAATCTAAAGCCATGGCAGGAGTAGGAGGTGTAATCAACGGCAACGGAGAGTGGTTAACATGAGCTTACGAGAAACCGTAAAATATGAAGGACATCTTTTAAACTGTACATAAACGACACCTTGAGACAGCAAGAGGCCACGATAAGGCAGCAGACGGCCATCATGGATGAAGCCGTCATTAGTAATGATGAAGTTGAAATGGCTTGGAGGAGGCCGAACAGAGCCAAGAATGCGGGGCCGGACCGAGTTCTCTCCACCATTCGAAAAAACCCGACCAACTTACTCTCTGTGCGCAAGCTGTGGAGAACGGAACTGATGCTTCCTTGATTTGTGTCCTCGGTACAGAGCTGGTGCAAAATTACTTCGGAGAAGAGGCTGCCAGAGTATGAGATTTGTTCGATTCAGCTGGTAGTAAAGGGGTGTGCAATATTCTCTAGTAAAATAAGGTCCGTAGGAGAAACATATTTCGATGACGCACATGACAGTACTAACGAACCCCAGCGTATAACGCTAGAGCTCAATAACCAATTGGAAGTATTCGACCCACGAGGAAACACCATGATGCTCACGGACACTAACCGCCGTAGTACACTGGATCCTGTCTCAGCTCGTATTGGTTGTTAAAATCTAGGGAGTGGAACACATTGTTGAGGTTCATGCTCAATCAATATCCGTCATAGGATGTTCTGTACGAGCTGCCCGTTCGCGTCCGCCTAAATAGCTCTGGTGCCGAGATACGAAGTGTACGTGGGGATGCCGAGGTGTATGCTATTTGGTGAGAGCGGAAAAAGTTAGGCATTCGACAGTAATAAAATGTACTTTTTTCGGTCCGCAAGAAAAAATTGGGTTTTTCTGAGACCAGGTAGCAGCAGGTACGAAATTGTTTATGAACCTGTGAAACGAAAGGAGGACAAAGAAACACGGAAAATAGGTCATGGAGAATGGCTCATGTTCCATTTGTCTTTTTATATGATTTGACTCCTGAAGGCCCGAAGCAAAAACGTAGTAGTGAGCGAGTAGTTAAAGGAACCACGGCCGATCATTGCAAAGGGACGATCCCGGCCGATGTATCCAGTTCCCAACTTACTATTTGAAATTCCCACTCTAAACCAAATCTCTTTCAACAACTGTTGTTCCAGACACATGGCTCTACCTTCCCCAAGAGACCATCTCCAATACTGTTACCGCCGCCTGGGTTTGCTTTTGACTCAGCAAATTGGATCTAGTGGATCGCACATGTATCCAGACCGCATCCACTCCTTTGTGCTTATTTGTTTATTCACTCCGGTTGTGACACGCACTTTCTATCCTTTTTTCTATGGCAGAGTTGATAGATATTATTTATCTCCAACCCCTGCATATGCTTGGCCTGTTACCGGTCTTATATTCTCAAGTTTCTCCATAAAAACCAATGGTTTTTAACCGGTCACTGTTTGCCAGTCCTTTGGTCCTGATGTGTCTTACCATTCATTGATCAACTGTTTTCCTGAGTTCGTTTCTATCCAATCAGACACTCTTATCCCGTTGCATCCCAACCCCCCCCCCACTGTTTCTGTGCACACTTATTCACAATTGACACCTGCGGCCGTCTTGCCAATGAACCTTGGTTTCGTTTGTTTGACCGAACCATATTCGATCTTCATTTCCCCTCGCCTTTGTGTCTCATGTCTTGAACCACCTTTTCTCATTCTCACCGACTACTGATTTTGACTGGTCATTCTTCTCCACCTATCTCACTTGATTGCCTGCTTCCTTGCTTGTTGTTTGACTCTGCTCTCGACCCATTCAGTGTGACTATGTGACCTCCTTTCACGTGTGATTTGATCACCGTTGACTGATCTCTACATTATGAACGGATTGCCCAAAAATTAAGGTAGGTAATCACTATTGCTTGACAGTAGTTCAGCGACTTCGCGTTTAATGTCTGGGGATTCGTTGCTTGTCTACCACGGGTCCCTCTATCAATAAACCAGAACCCAGCACAACTGTTGCGTCCAGTGATCAGAGTTCTTGTGCGCAGGACTACGAAAGTATGGTCGACGAGTTACCAGACCATCGCCTCAACAGAACCTGGCATATTCAGTTCGTTTGCCACAACCCCGTGACTTTGAGTCCCCCTAGTACATAGCTTGTCACCCCACCATTTACCTAAATCTATCACTACTAACATCAGAAGTTTTACGAGACACAGGCAGTCCTATTAGCAGTTCTACCACTCGGGACAGTAATTGCTGCTGATGGTCCAGATGTTCCCGTTTTATTCCAAACATATTCATTCTGTCCCTTCAACTCCCCGGATATAAGAGTAGCGCAAGCCATGACATTTCGAACCACGGTCTGGCAAACCAAACGTCGATGATCTAGGGGTATTAAGAAGATGTGACCGAAACTACCTTAGTGACAACATATCAGTTCATAATACCATCGGGATCAGATAGCCCGGGTTCCTAAAACAAGTTCATGTCCAACAAATCAATTGAATTTTCTGAACCTCGTAGCAACAGCTGCCGACAGGGGTGGGGTATGTGTCATCATTTATATTGATATGACATAAGCTTTCGACAGAGTCCTAGACCTGCATTTTTTGAACAAGGTTAGGAACAAGGGAATAGAGAACCGCGTTCTTGGCTGTATTATAGTCCCGCCTTCTTATGTATTATCACTTTTTTCAATTGGTGGCCCTTAATCGGCCGCGACTCCTTTGCTGAAATGGTGTACTATTATTAAATAATAAAAGGTGTATGAAAATATCACCAGTTATAAAGATCTTGTGAATTAAATTGACAATCCAACTCCAAAATCCAACGTGGTTAACAGTAGCCTTGTCCAAGAAAGTGTATATAGGCCCCTGCTCATCTTCCTTGGTGTAAATGACGTCTGTAGTGGTGTTACCTCTGGACACTTTTCTTATTTGCCGAGGACATGGACATAGTTTATGAATTTCCATATCCGGTTTGGACAGTCGCAATTGATTAGCGGACAGATGATCACCATACTTTTCATGTGTGAACGTACGCTTGTTGATCTTTAAGCACATTTCCGTTCCCGAACTCTCTGTTGGCTGAGCGATCGTGCCACATATCGATTAACCTTGCTTAACTTGGGGCGGATGTACGCTAGTGCGTGCGTGTAACTCAGCTCTGTGACATTAATTACGCACTTCTCTGATTGCCTACCGGCTACAATCGAATTGTGCGTGTACTTTCATAGAAGTAAATAAAGCGTCTCTGTTGCATGTTTTGCTGCTAACTACCGATATAACAGCTTTGAAAGTAACCAGCTGACAACAATTCTAAATGGAATCACGACAGATTCGCCATCCTTATCCTCTTGGGTTGCCCTCTGGCAAATAGAACTTTCGTTGAATAAAAGCCATTACCTCACGCTAATCTGTGATATTCCCTTCGGTACGTTTAAGATAGATCGTGTTTCACCCGCTTACTTCACAATAATACCAGATCATAGACTGCAGTGCTCTCGCACGTTCACTTTCTCTGAACATAATCTTCAATTTGTTGCGCAAGCAAAAATGTCCATAAGATTACCGCAGAGAAACTTCCTCAACATGAACTGTCATTTATTCATGTATGCTTTTCTCATTCTGTCCATACGAATATGCTGAAAGCCCGTGTTTTTAAGTAAGCGAAAACTTGAAATCAATGATGATGAAAAAGTTCAGCTTTGATTCACCAAGCAACTAGTCGGGTCCTCTACAAGCCTTAACTATGAACAACTTTGCCCGCCCCTAAGGCTAAATCCTTGTGGATTAGAAGAATGAAACTATTTCACTTTTTTGTTTAATCTACTCTACAAAAAAGCCCACTCCTCCATTCAAAAACACTTCAGTCCTAGTACATCATGCCAGCTACTTAGTAAGGATTGCCGCATAATAGTCCACAAGTCAAAAATATCCCTTGGGCGAATCTTCTTCCTACTTGTACATTCAACACTGTGGATTCAACTACCAGTAGATGATCTTGCCCAAAATTTATGGGTGGGATTTCATCTTGGAAATCACTTTATTTGTAGAGCTCGACAAGTGCAAGGGGAAATGGGTCAGGACTTCAAAGTAGACGCGATTATTTGTGATGCCCCACAAAAATACCAGCTCGAACAAATCATCCCACCAGGGGTCTCCACACAGGAACACCGAAACTCAATTTGGGGGTCTCATTTTCAAGCCAGTACCATCATACCTACATGCAACCAAATATCAAACGAAAGGACACATGTAATCATTTAGTCATTCAGTTAGTCCCTTTGTCGAATTACGTGTCACAGTGAGAGGCCTAGAACTGCATCACATTCGCGGATGACGTAACCGACCTTTGACCACGGGAGTTCAAGTGTTTGGGTCAATCTGTTTGTGAACAGCTACAGTTACAGCAATCGGCCATCGCTAATCTCCTGATAATTAACAGATTTTGACTCATTCGGTATGACCCTGCATTGAATTCCCAAAGACGTTACCGGATCAACCGTCTGAACTGAGTCTCGTATTTGGACGAGGATAGAACTTGATGCAGCTCCTCTTCCACCATGTCGAAACCAGTGTGGGTAGTGCTTTCCAACACGCTTTGATACACACCTTTTCGTTCGACCAATATAGAACACATCACAGATAAAAGTGAATAAAAAAACGATCATTGATTGGATGAACAAGGACAATTTAGTCTGCTTGTTGCATTTTACGATGGCTGACATCTCGAATAAGCACCTGAGCCTGACACCGTAGAAGTTAGCATCACGTGTGGTGGATAAAACCCTGCTAGCTCTCTCCGTTGTTGCATCTTCTTTATAGGGATGTTTGATGGGTCGGGTTTTCTTTGACCCCTGTAGTATCCTGTAGTATCTCTAACAGTTTTCCGTTGTACCTATTCCATTAGAAGGACCTGTCAAGGTGGCAATTTTCCGACAGGATCCTGTGGATCATTCTTAACACCGTCCCTGGAGTGTCTTCCGAGCAGTTACTCTTATCTCGGATTACTAAGCATACCATGACGTTCCGTCTCTTGCCGACTAGAATAAAGCTATGGAAGTTTGCATGTTGACCAGTTCACTTTGCTTTCCAATTAGCTTACGTTTGGATGGAACCGTCAAGATTTCATGTTAAGTTAGTGCCCGAAAATGGAAAAACGGACGGCAGTTTCTACTTCTGCCCCAATACTTCATCAATGGGTGTGCATCAGCAATGTGAAATTTCATCATGTCTCCCACATTTGGTTGCCGCTAGCCAATACAAAAAATATTTAACATTCATAAAGATAATAATGGTTTAAATTCGTTGCAACTGGATTCAGTTCACTAGCTTCCGATCTCGAGACATCATTTTTCGTCTTTATATACGCCATTACCTAGAAACTGTATATTAAATGTGCACCTCAAAAGCGGTTCTTTTAGGTTCTCCGTCGAACTTTGTATCGAATGACCTTCCCATTCAATGAGGCGCGAATAAATGTCACCATTTCTACGAGAGATACATCGGTAAACAGAAATATGAAGTCCAGTGAACACATCTGTTGCTTTTGAATTTTCACGTCTTTGATGACCTAAAGACCTGAAAGCAATAAAGAAGTGTGTAGTGGCCCATTCGTTGTTGAACAAGCTCCAGCATTCCTTCCATCCACCGTGATGTCACTTGATGAACCAAGTGTGTCGCAGATAAATCTGAGTGAAGGCTTCAGTCTTGTTTCGCTAAACTTCATTAGCTCAAAATTTGGTAGACCACATACTTTTGAATATCTGGTAACGTGTTGCTGTATGTTCAAAACGTGCTTCACTGACATTTGTACGTGATTCCTTTCTTGCTCACCCTGCACTCGCAAGTGCAATACCTGTGTTGTTCCACTTCCTGCTTTGTTCCACTCTACGGGTCACATGAGGTTGACCTCGCGTGAAAAGAATATTGCCTATTTGCTCTCGTCTACTTGTCACATTTATAGAGGAGCTTACAGTACGCCGTACCTGGAAGCACTCTCGTTTGTACGAACGTGCTTTATTCATAAAACTGCTTGGTGAATGCGACGCACGTAGTGACAACTGACCTTTGGAAACGTTCTAGGTCAGGTAGTGATTTCGTGAATAATTTGGTGATCTATCCTACGAGGTTCTCGAAGGGACTTCTAGATCCACCTGGTTTTCATTTTTGCTTAGTTAACAAATTCAGCGCCTGAGATAGAGGGCTTCAATTAAAACCGGACTCAATGTCACATCAGAAATGTTGTGCACGTACCGCTCCAAAGTTTCCGGAGAACTTACTTGTGGTCTGAGTTGGGTCAGCGTCTAATTTAAGGCTGTTAGTTTCGTTTCATAATGGTCCTTTGTGATTTGCTGCGCATATTTCATGAACGGTTCTTTGTCCATTTTGCGCAGAGGTTCGACCTTGACCCAACGCTGAGGCACGTTACATTCAAACTCGGGAAATCTAGTTTTTATAATAACCCACTGGGTAAACTAGTCTCATCTGGGTTTTTCATTTTTAGAAAGTACCGGTAATTGTTTTCAGTAGACTATGGGATATACTTTCGGTATTACGTAATTCAGATAAAAATCCACGCACCTGTTAGCTTCATATAGTCTTGAGGAATGTCGGAAGAGGTTGATTCAGTTATTTTACCTCTGTCAGCCAAAAGCTGGAGACATGAGTTCCCTCTTTCTTTAGCTAGCTGAAAATACATGTGACTGCGATGGCACGTAAACGAAACCGTCGGAAATGTGTTCGCCTACATCTTGCTTTCAAATAAGTTATAATCAATTTGCATAGGAGTACGTCGAGTCTCTGAACAAAATATATCATACTGAGTTTTTCTAATTTGTAGTGAGTCTTGTTTGCGGTTAGTTAAATCAGCGTCGACGGAAGAACTAAGTGCAAATATTTACTTTTTTAATTTCTGTCTGTGGTGGAGTTATCACAGACGTGGATTTGAGGAACATTGAGTGAAGAAAGGACATCGGAAAATGAATAAAAAGCGTCACCGATTATTGTGAAATTTCACGTCAAATTTCAATAAGATCTGGTTCACGTTTATCAGACCGTTGAATTATTAGGTTTGTAGACATTCACTTGTTAAAAATTCAAGACCGTCAAAAGGAAAACCAGTTGGTGGTCGATCTTTGTGTATTTGCATGAAACGTGTGAAGCTTTCAACCTCACTAACAAATGAACCAAAACCCCCATTGCATTGGGTGATTTCGGTTCCCATAGAGATTATTTCAAGGTATAGTTTAATATTGTGAGAAGAATACCAATGGACACGAGCTTCTCAAAAATGGATGCTCACAATCTAATAAATAATGTTATGTAACGAGAACCTGTGACTAAGGAATGTCCAGCTTGACTTCCTCGTGTTTCACTTTCAAGCTTAATTTGAGAGATCACTGAACAATATTCGCGAATAGTAAAGGCTGGCAATAAACTAAGCACTCTGGAACAGCTCTGACAATAGAATAGACAATTCCCTACTGAAGGCACCAAATCCTCCATATTCTATTTCTATTCATCTTTGAATTCTGAATGTAGTGGCACAACAAGTATGCACTCTCGGGAACGCAGATCGAAATTTGAAACTGTTTTGAAGATCTTTACCGTCTATGTTCACAAAAAAGTTGAAATTTGTGTCGTTTGTCGTAGCTCGTCTTCAGTGATTTGAAGTTGGTTTGTTCATTCTTCCGGGTTATTAGATTACATACCTTTATTCACTTCCCAATACATCCAACAAGAACCAACAGACAGTAATATCCACATAGAAACAATTTTATCTAGTTCATGGGATCGGTGTTCACGGAATTGCTCATTATTTTCAACAAGTCAGCTAAATGTGACAGAGGATACTGTTAATGTCCCGTGCGTACGGCAATTATTTGTAAAAGTTCTTCGTATACAGAAATTTCTTTATTCAAGAGACTTAGCGTGAAAGACTGTTTTGAAAATTGAACATTTTCTTTTGAAAATAATCATGCGGGTACACTTTTCTATCTGTTCTGAAATAATGTTTCGGTATTCCTTGTTGGAAGTGTTCCCGATGCGATCTCAGGTTTCTGAACACGAAAAATTGACAACTTGCCATCTACATGTATAATGTGAAACAAGCAACTTCCGTGTTCACCTTCTAAATAAATAGTTTCATGAAAGACCAAAATTCCATAAAAACCTTTGTTTCGAGTAAATATATTCGTTCTCCGACTGAACTTTGTACTCTTAGTAGCCAGTCCGCCTTGGTCATGTCAACAATATTTGTAGGTGATAGGTTCTTGTCTCTACAGAGCTGCTTCACGTCTACATGTAATCCTGAATGAACTGAATACACTTCAAAAATTACTATACCGACTTGGCTGGTATTATGTGAGGATGGAATTACTTCTTTCCGAATTGTACTTAGGTCTATGCTTCTATATTCCGAACAAAGTGTATCCTTTCAAATGAAACTTACAGCAGGTGAGTAGCTGGGTGATGAAATAACAGCACAGGGCAGCTCGCACAAAGCCCCATTGGTTGAATCGGTGATGTAGAAAACAGGCCTAATTGCATAAGGTCACGCAAGCGACTAACAAAGCACTAGCGGTTATCATTCGTATCTGTTTCTCACTACACGTTCGTGAAGAAAACGAACACCATGCCAGTACTGTTTCTTCTAATTTTTGGGTTACTATTTTCTACCTTGGATATAAGCGTCGTTGCACACGGTGAGTTCCAAATATCTAACAAAATGATGTTATCCCAATGTGTAATTGACATACACGTAGCAGGCTAGATTTAATTCGCATAAAATGGGAACAATATTACTCCATCCGTATGCCCGGTAATTTATTGCTGTATGTAAATATCGTCCTTGAAGTTTCGTGTGCAAGAATTATGTGGTTTCAGTAGAATTTTGAAAAGTGTAGACCATGATATGAAGTTCGCGTGACAGATTAGGTTTACCATTTTTACATTTAAGATTCAGGTCTAAAAGGATGTGCCAATCCGGCCACTGCAAACGTGAAACTTTGTGGCGGGACACAGTTTATTAACAAAATCCTTTGATAGGCGGATACTTGGAAAAGTACTTTGAAAACATCCTCATCGCTGTCAGTTTGTCTGTGATGTTCTATCTAAACTGTCATCATGACACGGCAATTTTGAATAGAATACATTCGGGCACTACTCTCATGAAATCTACTCAAATTCCCGGAGGATCAAAAATGGAGCATTGCGTGGAATATACGAATGTTTTATTCATTTGCTTTCGACTAGCAGGCATGTTGCATGTTGCTAAAGTTACACAAAATTCCTTTGAATATAATCAGTGAACGCCAGCTATCGACTTTATGTATATACCACCTATTATCCAACCACTGAAACCAGCAATGGTGTGTGAGAAAAATTCACTAGCAAAGATGAAATAAATAGGAGCACAAAATACTCGTGTCACAGAGAGTCACCACCTCATTGGAGAGTGACAGGCAAGGTTCCAGTGGCTCCTCTGCATTTGTACCGTACATCTTGGTTGTTTTCAGTACAGCAAGTTATATTTGAGATTGATCACGTGTTCAGATGCAGCATCGGATCAGATCTAGGTGTCATTCTTATGGAAGGGACTACATATAAGCAATCCAAGTACAGCAAGTGGACACTCATTCTTCTATTCAAACCAACAATGAGGCAGATCATGCAGAACATCTCCAGACTGTCTGCACAGGAGCCCACGATTGAAGATGACGACTGGCTACTGCTTGAACTTCACTAATGATTTGTCCAGGGTTGACGGGATCTCATCCTTGACCACTAGTACTAAATAATTGTCCAGTTGCGTTTTTCAACAATTATCGGCAGCTTGGTCAGAGACAATTCAGGCACACAGCACGATAACGAAGTTCCCTTTATCAGCGGCTAGATCCAACCTGCAGTGTCCTCTCCAGAGAGATGACCAGTTTGGCCTTGAACTTGAGTGGTCTCCTCGATGTACGGGGTCAAAAGCAACGTATGATTTCTTTGTGCAGTTTAACACGAACAAAGCATTGAGGGACATGAGTATCTGAATCAAATGCGTAGCAGCTACTCTGGCACTCCAGCTCGTCAGTCATGACCACCAGTCTTCGAGACTGCCGAACTCCGTCTGATAGAAACCAGCAAGTCGACATATCACACCGAAGAATAGTCTTGGTTCGACTGCATCACCCCAAGACTACAACGTAAAAATGTAGTAATCACATTGAACTGAAGTGACAGGACGTGTTGAAACTGTCCCCATCCAGAGCTACGCGAAGGAAAGTGGCAATGAGACCAAGGTTGCGAAATAGCGCGTTATTTGTATAAATTGTATAAATTTGTTATATCAGAGAAGATAATTGGTATCCTCGAGGACGACTAATCACTGACAGCTTTTGTCGGACTTGTCCGCTGCGATCCTTGTTGGTTGGGGCCTAACCGCGTGCATGGTTACGACGCTGCACCTGCCCGTATCTCGGGTGACAGCTGTTGAATCACCAAAAAAACTTTCCGTGCTCATCGGAAAATCGCGCAAATCACGATCATCACCGGAGCCCAGAATTTGTTCGTCCAGGCAACAGCAGCAACTTCAGTTTGGAAGTGGTGGTGGTAGAGCCCGATCCCGTCGGAAGCTTGGTCATACCAGTTGATGGAAAGCCGAAGCAGAGATGATCAGAAGAGCCGGGTCCGGAGGCAATGCACCAGGTTTCACAAAAGCCTCCTTTGGGTCAAAGGTATTTCAGGTAACAGCCCGGAAATTTACAGCCCTCCAGCAGCTGTCGTGGATAAGAAGAAACCCACCACAAGGTCCTTTGAACGACGAATCTGAGCGCTTACCTGTTCAAATCCGACGATAAACATACATTCATGGTACAGTTTCAGAAGAGCTTTTCAAGCCAGATTTCCAGAATTAGGTAAGGTTTAAATAGGCCTGAGTAATGTTCAGCAACATCCACTCATATCTGTCGGTTGAACATGGTTGCACTAATTCTTTACAGCCGAACGCTAGATCAAGGTACATCACGGTTTGCTCAAGCCCAAGTGATTATACTTGTCGCCTCTAGGCTCCAAAACCAGAACCCATAGGATCCTGTGGATGGCTTTACCATCCTTACAGAGCGTTAGTCTGACCAGTCCGTCACACTTGAAGCCCATTCCAGCGTCCACTAAAGCTACAAACAGAGCGGTTAAGCGTCCGCTCAGCCGATCCATTTTCGCCGATCAGAAGAATAGGTCACTCTTACATGCCAGATGACTGACAAGCTTCCTGTCACTGGTAAGAAAACGATCAGGACAAGAGTTGGTAATCACCTCGTCAATGGCCCCAATAATTGGCTGAGAAGGAAACGGATCCAATTTCCGGGCAAAGTAACAGCAAGTCACCAGTTCTTTCCCAGATTGGACCACAGTGCCTTTGTATGAATGACGAGAATGTTCAGTCATTGGACCCGGAAGGCCAACCGTTGAGGCACTATGGGATTTATGTTTGAATCTCAGCTGAACGAAATTTCTCGGTTCCAATGAACCAGAAAAGTCAAAGGTGTTCACTGGTTTTGGAATAGACAAACAATGCAGTGGAAAATATTACTTATGAAGCGAATATGCACTAGCTGGTTTTCCTGCGTGTAACTGGTGCTGATTTTAAAGTGGACTCGAAATCCCTCCTTCAATCACACTTCACGTGTGAGGCAGAACAAGATTTGGGCGTGGTTATAGACCTCATTAAATGATGGATTGCGTTTAAACCAAATCCACACACTCCTTGTACACTCTCAGTTTATCGAGGGCTTTGTAATGGGTGTTTGTTCGGTTGTCGTTAGTTTTACCCAATTCCAATTAGAGGAGGATCAACTAATGCATATTCTCTTCATCAGTGATATTTTCCACTGGATACTTCCAGACTCATCTCCAAGTATTGGATAGGAGGACGGCCATTCCTATTTGTATCCACGAATAAGGAGGTTCTGGCACTCCCGTAGAGGGACCGCAGATGATCGGCGGTGATTTCGCGGTGAAGTGGTGGATTTTCTTTTGGCAAAATTAGCCTCACCGTTGAACATTCACAAAGGTCTGTATACGACATCGTGACGCGTGCGAAAGCGGCTGGTCACCAACAGAGGTCATTGCCTCGATCTTCTCCTTGGGCAACTAGTGCAACGCGCTGGCAGAGACTGCTTAGAGAAGATTGACGTGCACCTTCCGAAAAACATTTCATGGGACTAATCTGTGGATGTTGTTCCGATTCCGACCAGCAGTGATTCTGATGTTTAAAGACAAAATACCCGATTCTGCAGCTTCATTCTCTGTGTACTCATTCACTTGTTCCTGGGGGACAATTTACATTTGCCGCACGACCGGGAGTTTGTCTGAAAGTATCCGGGACCACTTCCCTGCATGGTTCAGCACTGGAGCAATTATGTCGCTTACTAGCGCGGTCGCTTCACACTTAGCTCAGTTCATTCACAGAGTAAACCTTAGCTAGGTTTTTCGAGCTCTGTATAAGATGTGGGGTCGACAATCAAGACAAGCAAAATGTCACATCCTGGCCACTTCTGAGGCTGTCGGCATTTGCCTACATCCCTTCCCCACCCCCCTTCTGTTGCACCCAAACACAATTTGTGAGTGCTCTTAAGCTGCCTTGGACTTCCCTCCACCATACAACATGCCACAGGCCTGATGAAAACTAAACATGATATGTGAGAAACAATTCAAATCCAGTCTTGAATAAAGCCTGGATTACAACTGTTTTCTCTCTTTTTTATGTTGAGAATTATCTCCATCACACCCTATTTATCTAATCGGTCAAATTGTCCCACTTGTCGTAATATATGGTGGTGTAATGACATGTGTCTGTCACACTGAGAATTAATGGTATCCATAACATTTGCTTTTCTCGAACAATTATGCAAGATATCCCGAAATCAAAAGGAGTGCGTGTCTGAGCACCCCTCAGATGCAGTTTTAATTATAGTTAGGCAAGACTCAGCAACTCATCCGGTTTTGGCAGCCATTAGTTTCGAGCTACTCAATCTGCAAAAAATAATCGTCATCGGTAAAGCTCCTAAATAGCAGAAGAGACGGATGCAGTGGAAGTCATTACAAAAATTGGCAAACGACTCCGACTCATATTCTCTGCTTCCAGAAAGGGACGACATATTCATCTTTGTTGCAACGGGACGAAAATGGCCATCGTCTACTCCAGACTGAAAGGAAAACTCCAAAAATGGGCTGAGTATTTCAGCAAAGAGCAAAACAGCCCGTCCGTCACCCACGTTGCGTAGAGCCGTCAGGTAACGCTGAATAACAAGAAATTTACCCACTCTCACCCATCCCACTAGAAGTAGCTTCTGCCATCGAGAAAATGAAAAAAGGGAAACTCGTCGATGAGGCAGGCATCAAACATGAGATAAACAAGATCTGTCAACTAGCACTGCTATATCCTCCAACCTCGCTATTCACCAAATAAGTATAACACTGAAGCCCATGGATTGGAAAATCTCCGTGCTACTGTTCAGGCCAAAGTAGAGTGGAAATACCATCGGCGCTAACTACAGAGGGATCAGCACCATTGACTTGGAGACTAAACTATTGTGCTTTACTAGATAACTAGCTCTGTTTTCGCAAATGATACGTGGTAGTACCCAGATCCATGTGGTGAAAATAAAATGGAGGTGACTTCAGGAAGCTTACGCTGTTCAAACTAGCCTTCAGATATTTTTAATATGTCACCTTTACCCATTGCTCTCAAAAACGCGAATACTGATAAGAATATTGGTGGGCGCATTTGCTCAGCTTATTCCAATATTACATAGTGCTCGATAATCAAAATATTGGTGCAGTTTATCAGTAATTAACTTTCACATTATTGGTAAATAACTTATAAACGATGGAAGGCTGCATGACGGGATTTCGCATTGAATGTTGATTTTATACATTTCGAATTCCGAATGTGGGAACACTTTGGACCGAGGAGATATGCAGAAGAAAGAGGATGCCTAACACGAACATACCCTTCAAAATGGGTGGGTTGATTGGAGAATACAGGTACAGAGGACGTGAACCACTGCCCCTCACTCGCGGTAGTCGCAAATACACATAGGGTGGTTTGTATAGACAGTGGAAACGAACTCAGCAATTAAGGGCAAATATAACGTCACCTATTATTCACACTCAGGACATAATATGACTAACATAATCGCTGTTTGGTTTCTCGGTTTGTAAAAACATGCTTCAAAAAGATCATTCATTCAATGTTTTCAAATCCTCTAACGTTGAAGGACCGTTCACTCAAAGGACCTAGAATTATTTATCCCAACAAAATGAAAGAACATAAAATCAGGATAGAATGATGGAGTAGAGGAATGATATTCCACAAAGTGACTTAAATGCAACAGTTTGACAAGATTTGTGTTTACTGCTTCCATTCAAAACTGACACTAAAATGTGAAGTCATGTTAAAAATCAGATTGATTTAGATTGATTTCCAGCCGACAAATAAAAGCAATTGCCTTAACTGAAATAACACCTTCAGGTGACACTGTTTCATTATTCACATTCAGATGATATGAATCCCGTGAAATTAGTATAGTTCTCTGATACAAATGCAAGACTCAGTTTGTCTGTTAACAATGATTGTGCAGGGGGGCGGGTTCTAGTCCTGGAAATATGACGAGTTCACTGTAATCATGGAAAACCACTTGTTAAGTAATGGAAGAAAACAGATGCATCAGAAGAAGCGAACCAATCGGACATTGTGCATGCTTGCAATGGAAGTTCTGTGGGGACTGATCTTATCCAAATATTTCTATACGTAGTTCATCCATACCATCGACCAAAATGCAGTGAAACAAATCAAATACACTTTTCTATTCAGTCGTTTATTTGTGATGAAATGCAGAAACGTAAATCTAATCTCAACATCTCAATAATCGTGGAATATCTAATGATAATTTTGCACGTGTGAGGCAAACAATTGACATTGTTTTTTCACCGTTTCCACCCACTCTACCACATGTACAAGATGCGAGTCCAAAGGTGGACGACGAAGGTGAGTATTTATGGATATAAATGAAACACAACAGTCGCTTCGCTTTCCAATGCTCACTGTGTACGAAAGACTACTGTTGGTGGAGAATGCACTTCGTACAATGTTGATATGATCAACGTGAACTGGATGAGTTTCGTTTATTGAGCCGTGGATAGTAGAAAGAACGGAACATCTGACCATTGCTTTCTTCACTCGTGCGTACCTACATTGAAGAGATGATTCGATCTATTAGGCTCCAGTTTCCCAACTAAATATAACAATCGCAAACTGAACAACAATGCAGTGAAATGATAAATAAGTTGGAGCTGGATATTTATTGAATATGACTTTGATGGTTGGAAAGTAGAGAGATATCAGAATGCGTACGTTTTGGAATAGCCGGAAAATTCCAAATGAACATGTTTAGAGAACACAGATTGATGACCAATGTCTTTAGTGATAGTGCAAACTCAGGTCACCACAACACAATACATTGTGACAAGATTGGGGAATTGCACCGACTGGTCAAATAGGTGGAATCGATAGAGTGTATTGATCACAACAATAAATAATTGGGAATCAGGCATGACTGAAGATTGGATGTGGAATGTAAGACACGGTCCGTCAAGTTTCGTAAGGTTCAGGGCTTTTTCTGGAGTGGAGGGTGGGCAAGGGAAATGGAGACCACACACAAATGCTCATGGAAACAACAGGGTGTTGAGTAGACGGATTTTACCAGCCTCCAATTTGGCAAGTATGCTACATTTTGCCGACCCTGATGGCTGATCCCGAACTTCACAAATGTTACAGAAAGACTCAGTCACGTTAGTTGTGTGATTAGTCCGAGCAATGTGTGAACCCACGGCGCCAGTGCTTGGCCTCACTCCTCCAGTGTATAACCATGCATCGTAGTGATGTGGATGTTTCCCGACAAACACCTGGTAGAGCGACCGATTTATGTTTCTCACAGGAAATGCTAATGAATAAACGCAGAATGAGGATGTGGAATCAAGTATATTCTCCTTCAACCACAAAAGCACTATTGGCCGCAATTCGACCAAAACACCGAGTTCATCCACGTAGAACACTTTGTTGATTACCACTGACTGTTTTCTATGCACCTCTCCGCCGTGGTATCATTTTCGAATGGTAAAGAAATGTATGGTGGCATCGAGTACGCTTCAGATAAATGAACATTTTTCAGCAATCCGTGCTCTTCCGACATATTATATAATGATTATAAATGCATATGGAATACCCTTACATTTGGCTGAGTAAGCATTTTAATACGGCAATATTCTGAACAGTGTTTTTATAAAGTAAAACGGTTTGTGGTTGTCTGTCAAATTCACTTCCGAAATCCCGTCAAATAACCTTCGATACCATTAGTTCCAAATTATCGGGGAACATCTCTCTTTAGGAGATCAATCGAAATATCAATCAGATTTCTGATGAGATCATTCCCGATGCCTTTTGAAATAATTCTCATCGAACGAGGAATATTTCCCGTATTCAATAGAAAAATGCCTCCGAATACAACCACTGATATTTCAGATCCCATATCCGAAATCGGATTGCTGTTACCATAGCTGAATGCGTAACATGTTAAATCAAACACATATGGTAGTACGGAAATAGTGAATCACGGAAATATCTCACCTTATTCACACGCGCGGACTAACAGAAAAACTACTCAAACAATGTTCTCGTTCATAACAAATTCTGTTCCAATTCATTTGAGTGGATTCTCAATAAATATGTTCAAAATATACCAATATATACACAGTTGGGAGTTTTGTTGGGAATATGCTGAAAAAGAACTTAGTCCCTGAATGTAAAAGCTGTACTCATTCATTTGAATATAGCCTACGGGATGATTCCAATTCATTTGAAGACCAGTGTGCATGATCAGAGTATGATCACTGGACTACTAGAAGGAAAAACTTTCAGTGATTTGAAAAATGTAACCGGAGATGAAATTTCGCATGCATTATGAAATATTTGGGCTAAACACAGAAGTCATCTCTTGGTGCAGTGTGTCGTTTTCGGGATCATCAATATTGTGTTTTTTATGTGAAGCCAGTGTAAGGTAAAATTAGTCGTATTGAAACATATTGGTGCAACATAAATAGCATTCACCAATGCAACGTGAACTTACCAATACTCAGTCGTGTTGGGTGAACAAAGGTGATTTACCTCGATCATAATCAGTGAATGATGAATTCTGCAAAAGAAGATCTTAGGTTATGCATAGGTAAATGTTAATAGTGATAACGACATTTCCCATATAGACCTCTTGGTGTACGTTACAGAATGAAATCATCATGTGCAACTCATTGACAGATTCGCATCATGAAATAACAATTATATTACGCAACGGAGAGCGTGCTATTTTACTCAAAACAGAAGGGTGAATACCTGCTTCGAAAGTGGAATTGGTAGTGAACAAACGCAGAAAAGATTTGAAATCTGGACGAAAACTTGATCATCTGAATGATATGTAGATCTTGCTAATAAAATTATACCTGTAGCCACCGACACACACACACCCTGATGGAGTAGATTTGAAGGGCACTGTGAAAATTAATCTCGTGCTGTGTGATCTCCAAAATTACGTGTAAAAAACATGGTAGCGTTTTCCTTTCCAAAGATCCAGCTTAAAGTACGTTTAGGAAACACCAATTCAACAATTCCGATTAAATGAGACCAATGAACGATGTTGTTGCTTTTGGGGAAAGAAAGATTCTGAATTCAATTACTACCACAAACGAGATTGTAAGTTGTTTTCCAGCAATGTTTCCCATGGTCCCAGAAATTGATCTACATTTGGTGGGTGATAAAAATTAGTATGGGGCTTTGAAGATGTACGACTAATATCCAATCAGGTTATCATATTGAATGACAAATAATTATCTTGCCTAATCAACGCTTCACTCCCACTGGCGCTTCCAAATCTGACTTCAAACAGTGAAATACTTGTATTGAATAATGAGTGCAAAGACAGAGAGAGAGAGAGAGTTTGTTTAGTCGTCTCGTAGACCATCTAGTTTCGCCCACCGGTTGATTCATATGAACAGTTTGCCTCAAGAATATTATATAGCGAGACACGTGAATGGCATGCCACTTGCACATATAAGGATAAGTGTGAATACCACAGGGTGAATTCCGTTGAAACGGGATCGATCGAGACAGCACTTGAGGGTGACATTTTGTGTTCGAATTAGCATTGTAGTTTCGTGCCACGGTCTACCCTCGGGATGAATGAACTCACTTCCAAAATGGACTGCAAAATACTCCACGTTGTTTGCAATTATGTAACACACCACACTCCGCGGTATTCTGTGGAAATAACCCGAAACATGGAACAATAATAGTATTGCATCTACAGTTCACGCCGAAGGAAAGCGATCTCGAATAGAATCGGAGTGTAATGTATTTTCTGTCATCTGAATTGGAATCATATTTTGAATCCACACATGTGTTCATTTATATTCTGTACGTATTTCAGATGGCGATGTAAAGAGTAGTTGATTTCAGCAAGCATAAACTCTTTTAATCGGTTTCTTGAGATTTTTCATCTCCCACAATTCATTGTTGTTCTCACAGACGCGGATGCGGATAAAAATACCAGTGAGTAAATTTGGTCCTTGAATCGGTTTATTCCGCTAATGTCTCGTGCATTACACTCTATAAATCAATGCCGTTGTTCGATAAAACAATGATAGTTACCGATAATTCCGAATAGTACCTGTACGAAACATCACTGCACGGTCATATTCCACTTCCATGATTCCCTTCATAAATTTCGAATTTAGATCAAAAACTCCGTTTCTCAGTTAAGTCTGACCGTGCAGCACGCAATTCGGTCCTGGCAGTGTGTCACTTCCACTGTACTCAGAAGAAAGTATGTGTAATGAAGAACAAAGAGTTTGATCAGACGAAGGAATAGGTAAAATTACTGTGCTTTCCTGATGATGACAATTTCACACAGAATGATTGTATTCATTTCATAGTAGACAAACAATGTCAACAAGTAGTTTATCCAAACGACGAATCAACAACAAGTGGAGGGTCCGAGTAATAGTTTGTGTGCGTCACATTCGTGGAGATGGAAAATCACAAACATAAATCTTCTCTCAATATCTGGCAAACGATGGAATACCTAATGATGACATTTGCATTTCTCTTGCTCCTAAATTGATGTTCTCTTTCAATTGCTACACTTCTTTTGCCCTAAGAACAAGATGCGAGTCTAACATTCAGTTCCTGTTTCATGGAACTTTGTACAGACAGCGAGATGATGTAACCACACCAAGATCCACATCCAGAATTAGGATAAACTGCCGATACTGACCACATCATTGGTTGTGTACTTTTTCAGATGTGTTTGTGAGCCATCCTATGTAGGTTGAATGGCACGACAGCTATCCACTAGGATAAAAGAGCCTCGCTCAAGCTGGTTAAACCAAGGACAGACTGGGTCCATAAAGAGCGCAATCTTATCGCACCTTGTTGACCCCGAACATCAGGTGAATCAGAACACGGCTTTCAAAGTTAGACAAACCAATCAGATGACAAGGACACATTGACTATAGACAAACCCCTGTCCATGATTCGTGTTTATTCCATGTCTATCCGCATGATTCTTGCCTAATGTCTCCCATGTAATTTGTAAACGGCTTGAGAATGAATTACTGAAAAACAATTGTTTCGCCAAATTGGACTTCCACAAATAAAATAATTGAATTCAGTCAAAGGATCGGCTTCACTGAGTTAACCCAATTGCTCCCCACAAAATCAGTCAGTGAGCGTACATTTGGATGAGCACATTAAAGTCGCGAACAATTTCGATGCATTCAGATTCACTGAATTTCCCACCTATAGATAAATTCAGTAGCATTTTATCAAAGTAAAACCTTCCCTTTCCCCGTTATTTGCACAACGGTCTATCCCATCTACGAATAGTAGCCATACACAGACAGGTGTTCGCATTCACGGAGGCGGCAATTGTGGTGGGGACTACTGTATTCACTTATCGATCGACTCACCTGTAAGAAATTATTCATTTTCTGTTGCTACACTTCTTTCGTCCTAAGAACAAGATGCGAGTCCCAAGGTGGACGACGACGGTGAGTATTTATATGTGTAAATGAAACACGATATTTGGTTTGTTTTTTTGAATGCCCGTTGTGTACGATAAGTAGTTCATCCCAAAGATGAATCAACAACAAGTGGAGGGTCCGAGTAATATTTGGTGTGCGTCACATTCATGTAGATGGAAAATCACAAACATAATTTCCTCGCAATATCTGAAAAACCATGGAATACCTAATGATAACATTTGCATCTTATTTGCTTCTGAATTGATGTTCTCTTTCTATTGCTACACTTCTTTCGCCTTAAGAACAAAATGCGAGTCCAAAGGTGGACGACGACGGTGAGTATTTATATGTGTAAATCAAACACGACATTTGGTTTGTTTCTGAATTCCTAATGTCGGGTAGAACTTCTGTTGGTGGGCAAAGCTTTTCTCAGGATTTTCATATTCTCAACGTGAACTGGATGAGTACAGCTGATCGAAACATGAAATGTGCGAAAAATTGCCGCAGACGGATGTTTCATATTTCACATTCCTCTCAAACATTTCAGATTACGATTTGGGCAATATAGTGACAGAATAGTTCTGGCACAGACTAAGATGCCTCACACCCACTCGTCCTCAATGGCGATGGGTCAATTGAATGCAATATATGAGGAGAAATTGAGGCAGTTATCCCCATATGGCCCTTTCAAACTCAGTCAGTCGGCTAACTCGGTTAACATTCAGAATGAAGGCACATTGTCAAAAAGATGATTCAAAGAATGAAATCTTCCTTCATACTCGTTGTTTACGGATCAAATGAGTAGTAATTCTACTAGAGTGTGCTCGGTTATAGGGTTGGTTGAGTAGAATAGCACTGGGTGAGACAGATCTGGTTAGGGAGAACTACCACGAAACCGATCGTGTTCTTGTCCTTCCACCCAGAAACAATATCACACCAATTACAGCATTGATCATTCGACTAGCAAACACCAATCCACACAGAGCCCCTTGTATAGAGACTGGAAGAAGAAACTGAGCAGTTCAAGGTAGATATAGCACCACCCATTATTCACACTCACGTAATCATACAACCAATATAGGCTGTCGTTTATTTTTGTACGAGCTTGCTTGAAGGGGATTATTTGTCCACTGTTTTCAAATAACGGGATGTTGATAACCAGCTCACTTTAGGAATTGGTATCATTTCTCCCACTAAATTGAAAGAACATAAAATCGGGATTGCATGATGAAGTAAGGGACCGATATTCCGCAATGTGATTACTATGCAACAGTTTGACAAGATATTTGTTTATCACGTCCAATCAAAACAAACCTTACCAAGTGAAGAGTCATTTTCCTTTCGAGGGATAAAATCAATGTTCTTGATTGAGGTAACACCTTCAGGTAACACGGTTTCTTTATTTACCTTCAGATGATAAGAATTTTTGAAATCAGTTTGATCATCCGATACCAATGCTAGAACAAGACACGGTGGCGAACAAGCTCGTTTTCTGTAATTCACCATCCTGTCATTTCAAAGCATTGTTTATGAACAATGCCAAGTGAATAGAACAAAAATCAAGATGAAGCGATAAATGGAAATTAAGTGGGGGAATGGAGACCAAATTTCACATGTGTGACATGGATCCGTCTCTGATCCTTCAGTGGTGAGAGGCTTTAACGTCGTCAAACTGATCAACGGATTGTTTTGGGTAAAGTGGTTGTGGACCAAGGAAGCTTCAGCCGTTGCACGAACTATTTCTGAGTGCATAAAGATGAATTGTAGAATCGAAAGCATACCACTTCTCTTGTGGCTAGGACTCGGCCATTTATCAGTCTTGGTTTCCCACTTCGAATTTTGTAACGCCTTGGTCACATTAATTGAGTGGTTAGACTGAACAAGGTGTGAACATACAGCGTTCGTACTTACTTCATTTTCTCCCATGTTCAACAAAACCAGGTGGTGTTCAGGGAAGCTTTCGGATTAACGTCTGGTCGTAAGGCCAATGTGCATAGTCCCACAGGAACGAGTAAATGAGTTCACACAGAACCAGACCACAGAATCTGACACCATTTCCCTTTATCGTAAATACACAGATAGCTTCGATGTGAATAAGGTATGGAGCTTTGCCGCATAATATGTTCTATCAACAGCTCCTGATACTCCATGATATATAATATCCGCTGTGATATCACCCTTGAAATGTAAGCGGATTACACTGACTTTTCCGGGGAACCTATTATCATCGCTCTTTCCTCCACTTGTCGCATGGTCCTGTCAACGGGACGATCCGGATGTCCATTTTGCAGGAACACATTGCGCAGATATCAAAGTTTGTTGTCCAGAGTATCCTCAGTAAAGATTTCGCGAGCTCTACCAACCAGGCAACGAATAATTTGCGCTCAAAATTGGGTGACGCAAAACTTTCGAAAGTGAATTCACTCCCCATTCCACTTTGCTTTCCTGTGCACTGATAGTTGAGCCGATTCATCCACTCGCCGACTTAGGCACACATTTAGAAAGGCAACATTGTTATTTGCTTATTTTTGCATCGTCAACTGGATATGTTGATGGACTGTGTTGAACGTGTTTGACATGAAGCTTATGTCCATGGAGTCATCTGTCACGCACACTGTATTCCACATGGCGTTTATAGACTACACGTTGTCTGATCGTTGACTGCTGTTGATGATTCTCACTTTTCGCGATGGAAACTCCGGCGAATGGTAGTCCTCAGGGCGGTCCCTTTACTACTGCATCTTTTTGACGACAAATTTCGTCGTACGATTGAAACCGTACGTTAAATGTGCATACACAATGGAGTTGTTCCAGTTCGTCCACCGGAAGAGCCCGGACATCTGAAGCTCGAGTTGTACACCCCATAATGCCATCTAACCGGTAACATCAGCACAATCATTCTTGCATGTAGCGTAAAGATTCTGCACTTGAGCTTACTGAGCCAGACGAACAGATTTGACAGATCCGAGTTGGTTGCCAAGTGTACGTGAACTTTCGTACAAGAAGTTCATCGAAAGCCAAATGCATCATGTTCAAGTCCAATACACCAGCGTGACAATCATTGGTGATTTCCAACCATTCAAGCCGAAAATAATTTTATTCTGGACCATTTATAGTGCCAGACGTGATACCACCAATCACGCGGTCAGCCCATACTGAACACTAGCCATCGAAAAGGGGTCCAATAGGAGGATCATTGGGGACATCATTAGCTACATCAGTCGGGATGCTACCAGTTCAGGGGAGATATTGAAGTGATTTAGAGAGAAATCTATTTTGGATGTGGATATGGGACAATCGGACTGAAGCTCCATCATTCTGGCTGAATCAAGTTCCGTTCTAAGAACAGTAACGACATCCTTATCATTTTGAGTACCATAAACTTGCCAGCGATATTGACTTAGGCTGATTCACGAGTCAAATAAACATCGAAACCAAATTTATCTGCACCCACACGAGTAGGAATCAGATGACCGTTCATGAATATCGTTACGAGAACCCCAAGGGTCGTGATGAGATCCCCCATAGGAGAGTGGAATGTCACGTGATTTTCACCGCACGTTCCACCGAAAACACAAAGAGGTTTCCCAGATTTACAACTTGCTCTTTATCCTTGAGCATGATGATAAAATGCTTGGTGTTGATGACATGTTTGCTTCCTCGAAAAGACCGACTAGTTTGGACTCATTGGCTGCCTGCTGTGTTGAGAGGCACGAGCTATGGTCACACGATCCAGTAGTGAAGTCCTAAATAATCAGGCAAACTGATCTTTGGAATGGATGTTTGCGATAAACTTCATGTACATGGACAGCATCAGGCTCATAGCAATAAGTTCTATTCGCAATACTGTCATCTCCAGGACATTCTTGCAGAGAGCCCTACTTTAGCTATATGTTACCGAGAAAACGTGCCGCCTTCCGACTTGTCAGCGGTTTGCCTCTCATCAACCACTAGATGGGGATTTGCTCCGAGATGATCATTTATCGCACCCAGTAACTATTCTAAGCAAATGACCTGTTGAAATGATACAATTTATGTAAGAACAACATTATGATTGACTGCTGAGTGAGCAAGTTACGTTTCACAGTGTTGGAAGGAACACAAAGTGTTGGCACTGGAGCAAAAAATATTTACCTGAACATTTAAGAGGAGAACATATCGCAGTGTTGAATAGTGATGAATTGATTCAAATGTTGGAAATGGTTTACCACGACGGGGTTCCAATCCGTGTGGATGCTATGAATGCATGAGTTCAGTTCCAGATGGAGTTGAATGTAGTGCCAGTTCCGATTCGTGTATCTGCATGATAACTCAGTTATTGAGTCAAAGAGAATCCAATGAAAATGCATTGTTCGATATCCAGTAGGCTGATTCTTCATATAAATATAAGAAATTTAAAGAAGGCTCTTAGTGAACACTGAATATTTATTGCCATCTCATTTGATTTGCTTGTGGGAACCCAAATTGGTAATTCGATTTCAGTTTGAATCTCAGCTGAACGAAATTTCTCGGTTCCAATGAACCAGAAAAGTCGAAGGTGTTCACTGGTTTTGGAATAGACAAACGACGCAGTAGAAAATACTACTTATGAAGCGCATATGCACTAGTCGGTCCTCCTGCGAGTAACTAGAGTGGATTGTAAAATGGACTCCAACTCCCTCCTTCAATCACACTAAACACGTGAGGCAGAACAAGATTTGGACGTGGTCATGGACCTAATCAAGTTATGGATTAACTTCAAACCAGATCCACACACTCTCTATACACTGCCAGTTTATCGAGCGATTTATAATGGGTGTTTGTTTGGTTGTCGTTAATTTTACCCAGTTCCGATTAGAAGTGGATCAACCAATGCATATTCTCTTCATTAGAAATATTTTCCCTTGCACTTGTCCAAAGCCTCCATTACCTATTCTAAACCAATGAACAGTTTTGAAATTCAGCTTCATTTGAACGGAGGAATTGCCTTCATTTCAGATTCTAACTGAAATCCGATGAACTGTTGAGAATAATATTTTATCTGGATGTTCCAAGTGGTTGTATCCCAAACTATTCATTACTACTCATGGCGTACTTTTCACGATGAATGAATTGAGTTTACAGAAGGTCTGTACTTAAATTTTTCGTGAGAAACACATCAATGTATAAAGAGTCGTATGAAAAATGATTGGCAATGTTTCTTGTGAAAGAATGTAAATTTGAATCGGTAAGACATAGATGAACAATTTGAGTACAATTATATCTGATCAGTCTAATGAGAACCTTCCTCGTTCATATCCACATTCAACAGAAAGTCATTGACCTTCCTTCTGATTGTTGTCACCTTCAAAGTACTCAATAAAAACGTGCATATACTACAATGAACCACAACGAAAGTTTCCAATCATTTCGAAAGATCAAAGGACAATAATATTGCGCTTACTCTTCTCGACCCGTTGTCGAAGGATCATTTGCGGAAAGCATAGGTGAATGCTACCAGACGCATCTCTAGGCATTGGATAGGAGGACGGTCAATCCTATTTGTATCCACGAATAAGGAAGCTCCGGCCCTCAAGTAAAGGGACCATGGTTGATCGAATAATACAAGTACCCCATGTGGACCCAACACGCTGGATGTGTCATAGCTAATCAATTCCTAATTCGAAACTCTATTGGTTCGC
Organism: Fasciola hepatica; assembly: GCA_948099385.1. Classification (NCBI taxonomy): domain Eukaryota; kingdom Metazoa; phylum Platyhelminthes; class Trematoda; order Plagiorchiida; family Fasciolidae; genus Fasciola; species Fasciola hepatica. The sequence goes on from CANUEZ040000156.1 coordinate 1,337,384, forward strand.
GTTCTCAATGAACAGACGATTACACAACACCTCGATCTCTAAGAAGCCAGTTTTATTAGGGATATTCGCATAGGCAGTTCAGGGATGCCTCATATAAGGTTATCATGATTACAATCTACTCCACAACTCTACAAGGTAAGCCAGACACCAAAGACGAGTTCAACAAGGATCTCTAAAATTCAGTCCATCGAATCTCCAGGCGTGCCACCTTAATGATTTCAGGAGATTGGAATGCACGTAGTAGTTCTGCCAAACTGAATGCACAACGTAGTGGCAAATCCACACAGAGTGCACCGTATGCAGATTGGAAGACACAATTAAGCAATTCAAGACAGAAAGAGCCTCACTTGTTATTCACACTTCCAACGTTATATGACTAACATGACTGTCGTTCGGTTTCTCGTTCTGCAAGAGCACGGGTGAAGTGGATTATTTATTCAATTTAAATTAATTCTAAGGAATTAGCATAACTGGCATATTAAAATAAGGGGACAATATTACACAACGTGATTTCTATGTTACAGTTTCACAAGATTATTGTTTACCGCTTTCAATCAAACAAACGCTAGAAAGTGAAATGATGCCGAACTTCAACCAAATTGATTTACTTGCCAGCCGACAGATGAAACCAGTGATCTTGAATAAAATAACACCTGCGAGTGACGCGATTTCATCAGTCACATTCAGATGATATGAATCCCGTGAAATTGGTGTAGTTCTCTGATACAAATGCAAGACTCAGTTTGTCTGTTAACAATGATTGTGCAGGGGGCGCTATAGTCCTGGAAATATGACGAGTCCACTGTAATCATGGAAAACCACTTGTTAAGTAATGGAAGAAAACAGATGCATCAGAAGAAGCGAACCAATCGGACATTGTGCATGCTTGCAATGGAAGTTCTGTGGGGACTGATCTTATCCAAATATTTCTATACGTAGTTCATCCATACCATCGACCAAAATGCAGTGAAACAAATCAAATACACTTTTCTATTCAGTCGTTTATTTGTGGTGAAATGCAGAAACAGTAAATCTAATCTCAATATCTAAAAGGTAGTGGAATATCTAATGATAATTTTGCACGTGCAACGAAAACAATTGACATTGTTTTTTCACCGTTTCGCCCCACTCTACCACATGTACAAGATGCGAGTCCAAAGGTGGACGACGAAGGTGAGTATTTGTGGATATAAATGAAACACAACAGTCGCTTCGCTTTCCAATGCTCACTGTGTACGAAAGACTACTGTTGGTGGAGAATGCACTTCGTACAATGTTGATATGATCAACGTGAACTGGATGAGTTTCGTTTATTGAGCCGTGGATAGTAGAAAGAACGGAACATCTGACCATTGCTTTCTTCACTCGTGCGTACCTACATTGAAGAGATGATTCGATCTATTAGGCTCCAGTTTCCCAACTAAATATAACAATCGCAAACTGAACAACAATGCAGTGAAATGATAAATAAGTTGGAGCTGGATATTTATTGAATATGACTTTGATGGTTGGAAAGTAGAGAGATATCAGAATGCGTACGTTTTGGAATAGCCGGAAAATTCCAAATGAACATGTTTAGAGAACACAGATTGATGACCAATGTCTTTAGTGATAGTGCAAACTCAGGTCACCACAACACAATACGTTGTGACAAGATTGGGGAATTGCACCGACTAGTCAAATAGGTTGAATCGATAGAGTGTATTGATCACAAAATTGAATAATTGGGAATCAGGCATAACTGAAGATTGGATGTGGAATGTAAGACACGGTCCGTCAAGTTTCTTAAGGTCCAGTGCCTTTTCTGGATTGGAGGGTGGGCAAGGGAAATGGAGGGCACACACAAATGCTCATGGAAACAACAGGGTGTTGAGTAGACGGATTTTACCAGCCTCCAATTTGGCTAGTATGCTACATTTTGCAGACCCTGATGGCTGATCCCGAACTTCACAAATGTTACAGAAAGACTCAGTCACGTTAGTTGTGTGATTAGTCCGAGCAATGTGTGAACCCACGGCGCCAGTGCTTGGCTCCACTCCTCCAGTGTATAACCATACCTGGTGGAGATTTAGATGCGTCCAGACAAACGCCTAATCCAGCGACCGTCGCGCAAGGTGACTACCTTGTAGAAACTTGCATCCATTCTCTATTTGTTACAGAATGAAATCATCGTGTGAAATCCATTCACAGATCTGCATCATGAAATTACATTTACATTATGCAACGGAGAGCGTGTTGTATTACTCAAATCAGAAAGGTGAATACCTGCTTCGAAATTGGAATTGTAAGTAAACAACCGAGGGAATGATTTAAAATCTGGACGAAAACTTGATCATCTGAATGATATGTAGATCTTGCTAATAAAATTATACCTGTAGCCACCGACACACACACACCCTGATGGAGTAGATTTGAAGGGCACTGTGAAAATTAATCTCGTGCTGTGTGATCTCCAAAATTACGTGTGAAAAACATGGTTGCGTTTTCCATTCCAAACATCCAGCTTAAAGCACGTTTAGGAAACACCAATTCAAAAATTCCGATTATATGAGACCAATGAACGATGTTGTTGCTTTTGGGGAAAGAAAGATTCTGAATTCAATTACTACCACAAACGCCATTGTAAGCTGTTTTCCAGCAATGTTTCCCATGGTCCCAGAAATGGATCTACATTTGGTGGGTGATAAAATTCAGCATGAGGCTTTGAAGATGTACGACTAATATCCAATCAGGTAATCATAATGAATGCCAAATAACTGTCTTGCCTAATCAACGCTTTACTCCCACTGGCGCTTCCAAACCTGACTTCAAACAGTGAAATACTTGTATTGAATAATGAGTGCAAAGACAGAGAGAGAGAGAGAGTTTGTTTAGTCGTCTCGTAGACCATCTAGTTTCGCCCACCGGTTGATTCATATGAACAGTTTGCCTCAAGAATATTATATAGCGAGACACGTGAATGGCATGCCACTTGCACATATAAGGATAAGTGTGAATACCACAGGGTGAATTCCGTTGAAACGGGATCGATCGAGACAGCACTTGAGGGTGACATTTTGTGTTCGATTTAGCATTGTAGTTTCGTGCCACGCTCTCCCCTGGGGATGAATGAACTCACTTCCAAAATGGACTGCAAAATACTCCACGTTGTTTGCAATTATGTAACACACCACACTCCGCGGTATTCTGTGGAAATAACCCGAAACATGGAACAATAATAGTATTGCATCTACAGTTCACGCCGAAGGAAAGCGATCTCGAATAGAATCGGAGTGTAATGTATTTTCTGTCATCTGAATTGGAATCATATTTTGAATCCACACATGTGTTCATTTATATTCTGTACGTATTTCAGATGGCGATGTAAAGAGTAGTTGATTTCAGCAAGCATAAACTCTTTTAATCGGTTTCTTGAGATTTTTCATCTCCCACAATTCATTGTTGTTCTCACAGACGCGGATGCAGATAAAAATACCAGTGAGTAAATTTGGTCCTTGAATCGGTTTATTCCGCTAATATCTCGTGCATTACACTCTATAAATCAATGCCGTTGTTCGATAAAACAATGATAGTTACCGATAATTCCGAATAGTACCTGTACGAAACATCACTGCACGGTCATATTCCACTTCCATGATTCCCTTCATAAATTTCGAATTTAGATTAAAAACTCCGTTTCTCAGTTAAGTCTGACCGTGCAGCGCGCAATTCGGTCCTGGCAGTGTGTCACTTCCACTGTACTCAGAAGAAAGTATGTGTAATGAAGAACAAAGTGTTTGATCAGACAGGGGAATAGGTAAAATAACTGTGCTTCCCTGGTGAGGACAATTTCACACGGAATGATTGTATTCATTTCATAGTAGACAAACAATGTCAACAAGTAGTTTATCCAAACGACGAATCAACAACAAGTGGAGGGTCCGGGTAATACTTGGTGTGCGTCACATCCGTGGAGATGGAAAATCACAAACATAAATCTTCTCTCAATATCTGGCAAACCATGGAATACCTAATGATAACATTTGCATTTCTCTTGCTCCTAAATTGATGTTTTCTTTCTATCGTTACACTTCTTTCGCCCTAAGAACAAGAAGCGAGTCCGAAGGGGGTCTTTGAAGACCAATAACATAGATATCATCATGTTTGTTAAATGCTAGTTCTTCCAAAGCATCCAAAATGTTCCTTTTTGACCGGTTTTGAAGTCTGGGTTAAATATTTCGGTATAAGTTGCAAGTGTTCACCAGAGTGAATTACATAAATAACATGAACACCGGTCTACCACTGGAAGGTCTACGGGAGCTCTACTTTCGTTGAACATTTACCATCCAGTTCCTGTTTCATGGAACTTTGTACAGACAACGAGATCGTGTGGCGATCGGATCACCACTAGGTCCACTCCTTTCCGACGCATCACTAGCAAAATTAGAGCAAACTAAGCTAAAGTCCACAATTACCAGTTTTATACATTGATATCGATTTGTGGATGATATATTCTGTGTAGCTGACTCTACTTGTAACCTAGATTCCGGGCAAACGGAATTTAACAACGCACACGAATCATTACGCGGTACATCTGAACCAATCAACTAACCTTCGACTAGGTGACCCTAACGAGAGCGGAAGCTGGTCGGATCCAGCGAAATGTATCCCGGAAACAAACATGGAGCGCTCAATAAATCAATTTTAACAGTTGCGTTAGTATAAAACAGAAACGAAACTTGGTGAAATGTTTGGCCTCCAAAGGGAGAAAAATTGGTTCTGAGGAGAACCTACAGAACGAGCTCATGCACATAAGTAACATTTTACGTGAGAATAGTTATACGGATCGGTATATTGAAAGAAATATCATTCAAAGGGTACCTAAAATCACTGAGAAAACCGTAAAGAGGAAAGGTTCATTAATTAGTTCAGCATTTAATGGTGATAAGGTGAGTGAAATAATAAAACGACGATTGAGGACAGAAATTCAAAACACGTGCAATGCTGCCACCGCACGTTGTGTTTTGAGGTGCTCCTATGATCCATATCCAGAATTAGGATAAACTGCCGATACTGACCACATCATTGGTTGTGTACTTTTTCAAATGTGTTTGTGAGCCATTCTATGTAGGTTGAATGGCACGACAGCTATCCACTAGGATAAAAGAGCCTCGCTCAAGCTGGTTAAACCAAGGACAGACTGGGTCCATAAAGAGCGCTATCTCATTGCACCTTGTTGACCCCGAACATCAGGTGAATCGGAACACGGCTTTCAAAGTTGTGTATCGTGTCCCCCAAACAAATGCAAGGGTGTGCAGCTGCGCACTCTAACGATAGCCGAGGCAATGGGAATCAGGAAGCCTCACTCCCGACCTTTGCGCCCAAAAGCGTTTGGTACAGGCACTTCAAATTCCATGGCCTAGGATCGATCGAGGCCGAATGAATCGGTCGTCCTGTCACTCACAGGGCGTAAGTTAGATAAACCAATCAAATGACAAGGACACATTGACTATTGTCCGCATATTCCCACAGGGCACATGGAGAACAACACAAGATTGCGAACAAGCTCGTTTTTTGTGATTCGTATTCATGCCATTACATCACATTTTATATGAACAGTGTTAGGTGAACAGAACAGAAATCAAGATAAGGCGATGAGTGAAAACTTAAGTGGGGGAGAGGGGATGAGTTATCACATGCGTGACCTCGATCCGTCTCTGGACCGTGGATGGGTGTCTGTGGTGTCATTAGTCGGATCAACGGATCTGTGGTTAGTTTGTGGGTAGGGGGTGGGCCAAGGAAGCCTTGGCGCTTGCACGAACTGTTTTTGGGCGCACAACGGGGGATTGTAGAGACGAATGCACACCGCTTCCGCTGTGGCTAGAACACGGCTCTTCACCAGTCTTGATTGCCCACTTCGGACTTTGTAGATTGGCCGGAATGCTTTGGTCACATTCACTGAATGGTTAGACTGAACGAGGTGTGCGAACACAGCGCTCGTAATTACTTTGATTGCTCCAGTGTTCAACCAAGCTGGGTGGTGTTCACGGACTCGTTCGGATAAGTGTCTGGTCGTACGGCCAATGTACGTTGTCCCACAGGAGCAAGTAAAAGAGTACACACAGAAAGAGGCCATAGAATCTGACACCTTATCCTTTAATCGTAAATACACACACGGCTTTGATGTAAATACAATATGGAGCTTTGCTGCGTAAAATGTTTTGTCGACGGCTCCTGATAATCGGCGATTTATAATATCCACTGGGATATCACCTTTGAACGGCAGACGGATGTATACTGACTTTTTTGGGACAACTGTGGTTTTCGCTCTTTCTTCCACTTGTCGCATTGTCTTATCAATGAAACGATCTGGCAACGGATTAAGTTGCGCTTAAATTGGAGTGGCACGAAACTTTCGAAGTGAATGTACTGCCCATTCCACTTTGCTTACCTGTGCACTGATCGTTGAGCTGAGCCATCCCCTCGCCGGCTTAGGCGCACATCTCGGAAAGCTATTTCATTGTTTGATTCTTTTTCCATCGTAAACTTGATGTTAGGATGGGCTGTGTTGAATGTGTTTAAAATAACATTGACTATTGACAAATCTCTGTCCATGATTCGTGTTTATTCCATGTCTATCCGCATGATTCTTGCCTAATGTCTCCCATGTAATTTGTAAACGGCTTGAGAATGAACTACTGAAAAACAATTGTTTCGTCAAATTGGACTTCCACAAATAAAATAATTGAATTCAGTCAAACGATTTGCTTCACTGAGTTAACCCAATTGCTCCCCACAAAATCAGTCAGTGAGCGTACATTTTGATGAGCACATTAAAGTCGCGAACAATTTCGATGCATTCAGATTCACTGAATTTCCCACCTATAGATAAATTCAGTAGCATTTTATCAAAGTAAAACCTTCCCTTTCCCCGTTATTTGCACAACGGTCTATCCCATCTACGAATAGTAGCCATACACAGACAGGTGTTCGCATTCACGGAGGCGGCAATTGTGGTGGGGACTACTGTATTCACTTATCGATCGACTCACCTGTAAGAACTTATTCATTTTCTGTTGCTACACTTCTTTCGTCCTAAGAACAAGATGCGAATCCAAAGGTGGACGACGACGGTGAGTATTTATATGTGTAAATGAAACACGATATTTGGTTTGTTTTTTTGAATGCCCGTTGTGTACGATAAGTAGTTCATCCAAAAGATGAATCAACAACAAGTGGATGGTCCGGGTAATAGTTGGTGTGCTTCACACTCGTGGAGATGGAAAATCACAAACATAAACTTCTCTCAATACATGGCAAACCATGGAGTAACTAATGATAACATTTGCATCTCTTTTGCTTCTGAATTGATGTTCTCTTTCTATTGCTACACTTCCTTCCACCACATGTACAAGATGCGAGTCCAAAGGTGGACGACGAAGGTGAGTATTTGTGGATATAAATGAAACACAACAGCCGGTTTGTTTTCTAATGCTCATTGTGTGCATCTGGGAATGTATTTGAATGTTAGGCTGATCAGTTGTTATCAATGATAGCCATTTTTGGTGATGAATGACGAAAGACCAACGCGGTTTTCGCTTGCTTCCTCCCTTTATCAAGCTCTTTTAGTTCTTGTTCACTCACGGGTGTATCAAATCCTCGTAGAACGTATTCCTTTCCCTCGATTACTTGAATGAGGAAACGAGTTCCAAATTTACTGAACCGAATCGCGAATAACCAAAATTGTTATAGGATAGCACAACTTCATAAATTATATTTTATTCAAAACGTAACATCAGACTAGACTGCTGATGAACGAACAATACTCAGTATGACGAAACCGTATTTCAAGAGAATCGATTGAAACAAGCACAGAACACATGAACAGTCAACTAATGCAATCATGGAGAACCGAGGAAATATTGCACAATTGACAAACAAATGTTTCACGGAATGGGGTATTATCACTCCGAGACTAGATCTTAGACAATGCAAAATTCACGTGCATTGCTTACATCCAGAAGCCCAATTGTTTGACTGGAATGAAATTGGCGTCTTTCTACTTAGAGAGCAATAATTCCCGATTGCTATATATCAGCCAAAAGATCATCGGCACAGAAAGCGTAAGGTTGCCAGTTGGATTCCAGTTAGCATTAATACAGCCTTCGACGCAATATTCTCAATTTGGCTCGTTGTTATCTAAATTATTTTCAATGGAAACGCAATCCGCGCAACCGAGTGACTGTCCAATTGATTAGTTTACAAATGCGCGCAAGGTTAGGGTTGGACATCCGTACATCTGTCCACGGAATGAGTTTAAATGAAAAACGGTAAACAGCCCCGTATTCGATACTTCACAATCAGACTGTGTAATGCTGATGTCAAATGAACAGTTCGCAATTAAAGCAATTGTTAGGAATAGGCTGGTTCCAAAGGAGGATAATGAAAGAGAGACCAGCGTTAGACCAATTGTAACCTTCCACTTCCCAGAGGGAGATCTTAATTACGCTTTTGAACGTTGATCACCCTCGCGTTCACCCAGTCACAACTTATTTCAGCCCATCATCTACAGTTCTCTTCAAAACGTTCAACTATGTTCTTCTTGAGTATGACGGAATTCGCACACGGTAAATTGAATCAGTTTCTTGAAGAGTGAATTAGAATGCATCACAAATGCAACGAAGACGGCTTCCGGTGGGACAGAGACTGTGTGAATACTTCTATACATCGTGACCTTTACCTGGAAGTTTCTATAAGTTTCAATTTCAAAAAACGATCGTTCCATTCATTTTCGTGCTACATTTGCATCGATCATTCATGAATGTATATTGTTTGTGGTAGTCTGAATTTAAGTAATCCACACTCATCAAATATCTGTTCTGTCACTCCTGGTTCTGTGGTGTAAGCCTCAAGCTCGGTATCATACACGTATTGACTGATGACGTGACTTGGTCGACCATCGATAATGAGTCAGTCCGCACCATCACCCTCGCGGACACTGTTGAATACAACGTCATTACGAAGGCATTAGTGACATTTTTAAGGTGATCCACTCTCCAGTTGTCCATCAGTGACCAGTAAATGGAATATGCAAAATCCTTTAATTACCTCCGATAAACTCTTCTACTTAGTTGCCAGACGATCGATGAAAGGATTCACAAAAGGATTCCTAATGTCCGGAATGCTTTTCGTCAACATCGACCTTTGAAGATTCTACGTAGTAAATTCAATTGTGGACCACAATTTGCTTCCTTCATGCTGTTTTCCAAGTGCAGCTTACAAATCTATGTGTAAAAGCTGGCCACTGCAAGCTGAGGATATCATTGAACTGGGTATATTCGACCACTGGTGTTTTCGGCTAATTCTTATTAACTCAATGGGAAAAGACTGACAAAAGACTGCTTGGGGGCAGGATTTGTAGATTTGAAGGGAATTCCTAATGTGGACCAACACCGTCGAGAATATTCGTGAACGATGCGGACAGCAGTCGATCTAATGCTCCTGTAATGGGAAGCAAAAAGGCTTCTTCGAGGGCGTCGGTATCACACTCAAATAGCACGCACAGTTCGCGAGCCTATGCGGTAGTCATGGCGACTAAATTCCGAGTAGCCGCATGTAGTCGCACCACGGTCGTGAAGTAACATGACAACACCTTCAAACATGCAAAAATGTGATCAACGTTTTCACCACTCCAACAGAATCAGATGGGATCAAATGGTTCGACGTACTTGATTATCTTTAGAGCTTTTAAACTAATGGAAATGAACAGACCAATTCTAACACGTCAGTGAAAGAAACAACTTGTTAGAAAAAAGGAAGCAGTACGTTCGGGTTTGTGTATGCATCCTGTCGATGTGATTGACGGAACTAAAGGATAGATCTTCTCCAAAACTTGGCCGGTAGCAACATTTCTAATGATTTTTTCGAAAATACTGTACCAATAACTTAATGTTGTATTCCCTTCAATTACTTATTCTCTTTCACATATGCCAGAAGCGATTAGAAAGAATAACAATAGTGAGTGTTCAGACTGAGCATATACACAAATAGATTCATTTGTGAACACCTAGTGATGTTCAAATGTGAATTGTGAGACAAACTTTGTTTTCGTTCCGTTCAAGTTCCTGTTTGTTCTGAGTGAAACTACTTCAAACGAATGGGGTTTTCCAAACTACGGAATACCAGATATTTTTATTCTTCCCGACACGAAGTGCTTGAAACATTTCATCTTCACATGTTAACTTTTCCAGTTGTATTTCGAGAATGACAAACTGAAAGAGAATTTAGTGGATCACTTGATGATATGAAACAGGAAACTCATTGAAGTTCGGCTTTCTAGTCAAGATATAGAAATTTGAATTGCGTGCCGTGTAACCGCACGGATATACATATAAATGTATACATATATATATATATATATATTATGACTGAATTACTGATTTTTTGGGTCGTATATTCGGTAATGCAGATCCTTGCTTCTTCGTGACGGATAATCATGTCGTTTATGAGTTGGCCATCTATTTCTTGAAACAGCTGGAAATCCGTTCTCGAACTACCTGAATAATATTCAATACAATATGTAGAAATGCGAAATGGCACAAATCAAGACTGGGCTGTTATTACTCGGAATTTGCTTGCAGGAATTGGTTCTGATTTTCTAATAATATTCATTGAAGTTAAAGAAAAATTGAATGGCTCAAAATTATGCTTGATTGCCATAGCTCAGAAGTTGCTGACACGAATGTGTTTTAGATTTCATAGTGTTTTATTAGCAGCTTCCAATTCATCAGTTTTTCTATTTGTTGCGCGAATTGTACGTGCTCTTCTTAGGAGACGACTCACAACCAACTGAACCGGAAACCGGTAAGTATCAAATAATACACAGACGGTCTAAATGAGCAACCAATCGAATCATCCCACTTGAAGAACATCGTAATTTGGCAAACAAGCACGTTTACCTTGAGTACAATCATCACACACTTGATGGGATTAGGTTATAATTGTAACATCTTGAATCTGTATGCACAGATCACATCTCTGATTGTCGATGGCCAAAGCTTCAACGAAGTTCAGTAAGCTGGTTCACGAATTATACTAGATGACTAGAATGGTAGCGTTGTGATTGGGGCGATTACTTGTTTAACACAGACGTTGTGTTATCGATGGTCGTTGTATCCGACAATGGCCATTGTGATCGATTGTCTTCCATCGTTGTTCTCCACCAAAACGGAAGGCGTTCAATTCCTCAATGACGCAACTGCCGCCATTCTCAGCCCATCTGTTCGGATCAGTATCATTTCTGAAAATGATGGTCACAATTTGACTTGATAGTAGTTATTTGGAAGACATTATAATGTTCCTCTAGTGTATCATTAAAATAATAGTCATATAATTCCGTGAATATAACCCTTGACGGACGAGAGCAGATGCTTCTCTCTCAACCAAATTGAGTTCACACTTTGGAGAAGTAACCAGAACACGATTTGCGTTTTTCTCGAACTTGATGCTTGTTGCTCCAACTATCCCACATTTACAGCTGGAGTGTTTTCGAATAAAAACAAATGGGTAGTCATTTCTCACTACCATGGCTGTTTTCATATTCCACTACATACCATGCGTACATTCGACTGTCTCTAACCAGAAAATGACTCACAATCAAGTGCACCGGAAACTGGTAAGCTCGAATTTGTTCAATGCCAGGTCACACAAATAACCCCAAATCACACGCTCTTTAATAAATCGAAATAGCTTTTAGTACTATAATGTGGAGCTTATCAAATCTGGCTATTGACAATGTTTCGTTCAAAGTCAGTCATTAGATATCGTGAACGGAATGATGCAAGCATTCTTTTCAGTAATCGCTTGAATACATCGACTCTGTGTTGCATCTCCACTACGGTTTGAACTTCTCTTGCATTTCGTACTTGATGTTCGACCTGAATCTATCCACTGAAAGCCCGGATATACACGTTCTCATTGTCGGCTTTGGATGTCGCCTTTCTGTTTGCAGTTTTGTTTGCATGGTCCAGTATATTCTTTGTGTATATTCTATGTTCTGATGTCAAAAAACAACTCACAACGCGTCGAACCGGAAACCCGTAAGTCTCACAATAATCCAAGTGAGGTCAAAAAGGGCTTAGAAGTTTGTCGGTATAATATAGAATAACTCCAAGGGATGCCCTTTTCGACGGGACGAAATCGGTTACAAACTGATGACGCATTCAACGAAACATTATATGTATAAAAGCCGTTTCACAACATTCTGATCATGAGGCTACCAAACGGAAATATAGAAACAACGGTCGGTCGGAAACCAACGACAACCGACAGCATACTGAAATTCCAAAGCAATCACCCAACATGTCACTTGAAGAGCTGTGTGTTCATCCTATTCGACCGGGCTGACACACACTGCACCACACTCGAACTCCGAAAAAAGAAATGGTCAGGCTTTTCAAGTTGTTCGTGGCAAACGGTTATCCAAAAAGCTTCGTAAACTCTTGTATCCGAAATAACAAAAAAGCCAAAAGAAAAGTAGCCCAGAAAGGATAGTCGCGCTACCATATGTACGAGGAGCACCGAAGGCAGTAGATTGTAAGCTAAGGCCGTTGGGCGTCATAGTTGCCCACAAACCCGTCAGCACCCTGCGGACCGCCTTATTCAACGGAAAAGACCGTGTGGACCAGCACGATCAACCATGAGTGGCATACGGTATCCCATGCCTAGGATGTGATAAGGAATACATAGGCGAGACAGGTAAACAACTACGTACTCGCCTACACGAACACAAACTAGCATTACGACGCGCCGACCCACACTCACAGATTTCTAACCACTGCGCAAAGACAGGTCACGAGGTCAAAAACGATATCGCAAGGGTGATCGCCTGAGCAAAGAAGAAGCGGGTGCGCCTGATCCTCGAAGCCCTCCATTCGATCAACTCGTTCAACCGACAAGTCGAGGTTGATAAGCATTACGTCAACCAGGCAAGACCGATGGCGAAAAGTCGAGAAACGGACAAACGAGCAACACACCAAAAAAGTGCGGAAACAGCCATCCCATTCACACACTCATTCACTCACGTTTGACAACGAGTCCTAGTTTGGATCGAAACGCCACAATAAACGTCTTACAACTCAGTGTACGACTTGACTTGGTAGAATTATATTGCTCAATAACACAGCGTAGTCGAAATCGTTGGTAGGTTGTCGACATTTCGGTCACCACGGGTAACCTTTTTCGAGATTGGTTATGCAACCGAATGAAACTGGACAACCTACCAACGATTTCGACTACGCTGTGTTATTGAGCAATAAAATTCTACCATAACATTTCACATGGCGCATCAATTTTTCGGTACACTCCGAACCGATCTCGGTTCTGACACATTACCTGCTAGGAATCACAGCGGGTCTCACGGGCAAAGTTGTTACATCCAAGCGGTTCAATTTTGAAATAGAACCGACAATGTACGAGAACCCTCACATGCTGTTTACTTTCAATCTAAATCCAATAATACCCCAGGTCAAAATACTTTTCACCACTCACGCGTAACCCTAGATCTTTCCTTATTTTCGTGCCATTCAGCAGTACGTTTTGTTCCTGTACAGGAATGGAATATGCAGAGAAGTGGAATTTTATGATTATTTAAAGATCTTATAGAAATGATAGTAAAGTGATGTGAAGCAACTTAATAAGCACAAGTTTTTTAAAATAAATGAAATAACGAGCAAATTAAAAACAACATCTGAAATTCGTGGTAGTGGGATTTGTGCGAATATCCGATTTTCCCCTTCTGTGGATTTTACCACCGATAATTTGTGACGATTTAGGGTATAGCCCAACAAAGACATGATTCATTGAACAGGTTACAACTGAAGTTGTTGCGGGAGAAATCTCAATGCTAAATCAGTTGGTAGCCCATAAGTATTAGATACAAAAATGTAAAATTTATAAAACGACTCTGAAACGTGATTTATCTTACCAAATTGTTAAGCATTCAGCATTCTACGTGATGTTATAATAGCAGAAATTAAAAGCGGTTCGGCAGCTAAGAAAAACTTAACTAACTACTGAGAAAGACTGCAACAATAAACCGATACAACAAGTTAGGTGCATACTTGAATAGGGAATGCTTTTTTACACCTACGGCAAGTTCGATAAAATCTGAAACGCGTAGGAGAAATGCATTTTATATATTTCGTTGTATCAGAAAAAGCACAAACGGTAGTTAAATATTCAGCTATCTAATTCTCCGTCCGCCTGAACCCCACTACATTATCACTAACGGCAGTCAGATTATATATATATATATATATATATATATATATATATATATATATAGAGAGAGAGAGAGAGAGAGAGAGAGAGCGGCAGAGTTCATCCAAAATCTGCGAACACTACATATAACAATTTAATTTTTGTTACACTATAAAGGTGCACAAGTGGATCTAACTCATTTCACATGAACGATAAATGAATAAAGAAACTTCATACACTGAACTCAGTTTATGATAGGAGGATGATAATTTCAGATTATTCCGCAGGCAAATGATTACGAGAAGAGAGTATAATACCGAGTACGATGCTTTCTGAACAGCAAAGAGTTGAGATAAAAATTACCCAAAAAGGAAATAATTTACGGTGGAAAGTGAACCATTCTGAAAAACCCATTTAGTGAATTCTCTAAAATGCTGACATTTTGGCTGTAATTGATTCATCGCATTACGAATTTCAGATATATACTCCGACCAGAACATGATGCCAACATTTCCAGATAGTGGTAAGTAAAAAAAGAGCTTATTCACAGTTCTCGATTTATTTGCCACATCGTCCGGTACATATTGAAGATACTTTCTTTCCTCGATCCAAAATCTACCATGAATAAAGGTTCATGTGCAAAACAATATGAATATGGCACACAAAAATTTCAGGACCTAAAGGAATGGTGAACATCAATAAATACCGGATGATATACAGCCGCCATCAAAAAAAATGACAAGAGAGTGTAATGGAGAAACAAGAATCAGTTGACGAAAAAAGAAAAGAGTGCGCCCAAAAACGAAACAGTTAAAACAAGAAAAAAGTGCAAAAAAGATCCGAGCAAATACCAAAATATGGTATCACAGAACACAGATGAAACAGCATATATTCGACAGAATTCCTCAGAAGTTATAGCTCCAAAAATACTCATTCTTATTAAAAGTGGTGTTCATTTTGCGCGCTTGATCAGTCCCTTTGGAACGTTTACAAACCAGTTTGTGTCAGCATTGGTTTTCACACAGTAACCGAGCTTCGTTTGTCTTTACCGAACTTTCAAATTTGAAAGATGACTGTTTCACTTAAAAACAATTGGGTCAGTGATATCAATCACTCCGCGCGCAAGGCTCTGTTATTTTCGAAATCGAGTGACACGGGCATTATTTGATCTGTTGCGCATATTCATCAAACAGCTGACAGGCACTTCGGAGAGTATGGTGGTTAGATGTTCAACTCACAATCGTTTATACTGTGGTTTGAATCATACTGATGACTGCATGGAATTGCACTGATCATGAATGAAAGCACACATGCAACACGTGTACAGTGAGGTCACGGTATTCGGTGTACCATTGGGTGTTGATAATGCATGATGAATAATATTATACAAAACAAATGTCCAACCAATCATTTTCACTAGAGCAGTCGTCTCAGAAGTCAAATTCGTCATGTGACTTGCAAAGTGTTGGTCAAACAATGGAGAAGCGAGAACAGTGTCCAGAACTGAACAACAAATCTAGCAATAACTTGGAGAAACAATGTTTACATATTACGAACTTATTTACTAGTTGGAAACATCTCGTCCGATGTTTTGAGTAAAATAACGATTGAACAGTTGGAAACAAAGGGGAAATCAATTCATATTCAGTCACAGATCAACAAATTCAGTGAGACCATTCTCTATTCCAAGTTGGCCGACTCCAAATGCGAACGAGAATAATAAACCGCACATTCACATCCCTCAAACTCCGGTTGACGTGATGCGTGTGTCCACGGACAATGTGATCGGTTGCATGAGATTCGGAAATGATAAAGTTTACCATTTTACCATTTATGCAAATGGTTAATATCTCAATCACGGCAATATCGATTCACGAATACAAGCTCCATCGTTATCATAATTTTGTCGAGTGAACCGATAATGCAACTTATGTTCACCAGCTGAATTCTATTTGTGAACACTTGTTCTTGCACCACACCTATAGAGCGAAACAGAATGTCCCGGAATCGTAAGATTTTTCATATGCTTTCATCTATAACACTGATGATGTTCGCAAACAATTCCCCAATTATTATAGTTGTACATACCGTCATTCTTATTCAAAAAGTGGTGTTCATTTTGCGCGCTTGATCAGTCCCTTTGGAACGTTTACAAACCAGTTTGTGTCAGCATTGGTTTTCACACAGTAACCGAGCTTCGTTTGTCTTTACCGAACTACCGAATTTGAAAGATGACTGTTTCACTAAAAAAAATTGGGTCAGGGATATCAATCAGTGCGCGCGCAAGGCTCTGTTATTTTCGAAATCGAGTGACACGGGCATTATTTGATCTGTTGCGCATATTCATCAAACAGCTGACAGGCACTTCGGAGAGTATGGTGGTTAGATGTTCAACTCACAATCGTTTATACTGTGGTTTGAATCATACTGATGACTGCATGGAATTGCACTGATCATGAATGAAAGCACACATGCAACACGTGTACAGTGAGGTCACGGTATTCGGTGTACCATTGGGTGTTGATAATGCATGATGAATAATATTATACAAAACAAATGTCCAACCAATCATTTTCACTAGAGCAGTCGTCTCAGAAGTCAAATTCGTCATGTGACTTGCAAAGTGTTGGTCAAACAATGGAGAAGCGAGAACAGTGTCCAGAACTGAACAACAAATCTAGCAATAACTTGGAGAAACAATGTTTACATATTACGAACTTATTTACTAGTTGGAAACATCTCGTCCGATGTTTTGAGTAAAATAACGATTGAACAGTTGGAAACAAAGGGGAAATCAATTCATATTCAGTCACAGATCAACAAATTCAGTGAGACCATTCTCTATTCCAAGTTGGCCGACTCCACATGCGAACGAGAATAATAAACCGCACACTCACATCCCTCAAACTCCGGTTGACGTGATGCGTGTGTCCACGGACAATGTGATCGGTTGCATGAGATTCGGAAATGATAAAGTTTACCATTTTACCATTTATGCAAATGGTTAATATCTCAATCACGGCAATATCGATTCACGAATACAAGCTCCATCGTTACCATAATTTTGTCGAGTGAACCGATAATGCAACTTATGTTCACCAGCTGAATTCTATTTGTGAACACTTGTTCTTGCACCACACCTATAGAGCGAAACAGAATGTCCCGGAATCGTAAGATTTTTCATATGCTTTCATCTATAACACTGATGATGTTCGCAAACAATTCCCCAATTATTATAGTTGTACATACCGTCATTCTTATTCAAAAAGTGGTGTTCATTTTGCGCGCTTGATCAGTCCCTTTGGAACGTTTACAAACCAGTTTGTGTCAGCATTGGTTTTCACACAGTAACCGAGCTTCGTTTGTCTTTACCGAACTACCGAATTTGAAAGATGACTGTTTCACTAAAAAAAAATTGGGTCAGTGATATCAATCACTACAGTGATTTTTCCTTCGTCTCTTCGGACTCATGGAGCATTTTCTGTGGCTTTTGAGAATATTTTTAACGTTCCACTTGTTTAGAAATTGAAATTATTTGTCTAACTTGCTTTGTAGTCTTGCCACTGTTCCTGGTGCCTGTCTTGATGTGAGACGTATTGACTAACGCAATATATTTCGGGCTACACTTAGATCATCACTAGGGATGTCGGATTATGCTAACATGTTATGTTCTCAGATTTTACATCAAATTATTCTTCCGATGTTGTGAACGGCAACTCTCAAAGCGTAAATTAGACCCCCGAAAACATATGATGGCTTAAAGACAGGCTCGACTGGAACAAAGTAAATCTCTTTGACCACCAAAACAACCTTATATTTGTGAGGGACTAACTGGAGACTTTCATTTCTGTCAAGACACGTACTGTCATTTCACTACACATTAGACATCCATAGTGACTGTTTTCGTTTACAGTTTATCAAAAACTACGCCGTTGGAAGAAAAATGTTTACAATACTGGAACCAATGAAAGTTGAAATCTCTTTCTCGGCCAATAAAATCAGAAATCCACAAACTCAGTGTCATGTACAGCCATACACACCAAGCCAAAGCTAACTGCTCGGGACTTCCGATATCCGTCAAATAGCTGATTGGTATCATGTCCTGTAACTCATCACCATAGTTGAATGCTGAATCCCTCAACTGCAACATTAGTAGTTGATCACGTGCTTCGCTGTTCAGCTGTCTATAAATTGCTAGACTCGATTTATTACAATATATCCCCGCTAGCTGTTTAGAATAAGCTGTCCGATCTCAATTGGGACAAACCACGTGAACCAAACAATCTTCCCCAGCTGTATTTAGGCAGTTCACACACATTAGTAATAACACGGTTATATAATCAGTGTATGCACTGTAAGAAGATTCTTGACTATGCAAGGGAAGGACTGGTGAAATTACCTCTAATTACCTGTAACTCGGTCGTAATAAAGCTGTTCGGAAGGATGGTACAATATCGGACCTGAATCAGTTTTTCTACCGCCGCGCCTGCTCTATTTTCGAGGCTATTGCTTCCTAACCTCGTTATATATCATCTTCAACGAACAGGGAATCGACAGTTGTGCTTACATGAATTCTATATCACAATAATGTATTTACCAGTGCGGGTAGACGAAAAACTTCAAATACCTAAAAAATAGGAATTCAACACTATTCCTTGGAATAGTTCAGCGCGGATGGTGTCGTAGTTATGTTTATTTGACTCACAACTGATCATCCCGAGTTCGAATCCCATGTGGAGCCCGGTGGATGTGCACAGCTGATGATTCCCAGTAAGGATGAATAAGCTGTACGATGTTTCTATGCTTTTCCCTGTTATTAACGTTCACACTGCGTGATAACTCATATTACTTTTTTAATAGACATTGTTCTGATCGATACAGAGGCAAAACTTACTCCATCTATTTTTAATCCAAAGCTCGCCATAGGGTGTAATCCTCTCACTTATATAATCTCAGGATAAATGTCCTCAATGCCCATCAGGAACTGTCCCCGTACGGTAAAGTATCTGGAAGACTTTGCAAATGGATAAACATATCTTCATGAAGAAGCTATTTATGGTCTCCAGTGCTGTTTCTCAGAACATGAACGTTGGTCTAAAGATCATACCCAAACTCTGACTCTCCATAAGCGTTGATACGTTGCTTCTTCTCTTCCTAATGGGTCCAAGTATGTGAACATATTTGAAGTTATTCTGGGACATTTGGAGAGAATTCATTCCCATTAACCTTCAAATGCTTTAAGTCTATAATTACCCGTAACATGTTGGTCTAAACATATGGTCCGCATTTTCACCATAGTCAGAAAACTAATTCAATACGTTCTGCACCCGAAAGCGGTTTCTTCGTTCTTAAATTTCATTCTTAGATTTGTTCTTGATAGCATACATCAAATGACTGGTTGTTTTCTTCTTCCCGATTCTCTCCCAGATTGAGTTGGGATTCTGCGCAAGAAATGGGTTTCTTGAGCACCAATAATACGTTCATTTTGTACCTTGTGGATGTTTACCGTACTTCATTCTGTCTCATCAACACAAATGTGTGATTGATTCTCTGAGATAATGATGAATGGTTTATATCTTCCGCTTCCCACACACCTTAGCAAGTGTGCTTCTATTTCTTTCATCGGTAACAAGTAACAGGAGGTGCATTCCCCCAGCGCATGACTACCCATCCTCTGTTGTTCCTAAATCTCATAATTTACTGTGTAACTCGGTGAAAATGGGAACTGGACGTGGAAAGATTTTAGGGGATTGTTTCTTATTGTAACAGTTTTTATGCGTGAGTGAAACGTTCGACAAAATTTTCTTACAAGGGAAATGTTCAGCCATAGAACAACAGAGTCGGGAATATAAATGTAAAATGTTCACGCACTATACGTCATAAAAACGCAAATCTGAACTGCTTCAGTACAGTAGAAACGGAGAAGTAGAACATAAATTTTTGAGGTTCGTGGTGCATGTACACACTACTCATGAGTATGAAAAGGGAGGATGTCACGGAAATACAAATTACAAAAGGCTATTTACAGATATTTTAGCGCAACCTCTCAAATTGCAGTTACAAGACAATAGATAATATCAACAGATCAACGAGAAAGCAGCTTTGCTTCACAATCCTCGAAAATCCGCTAGGTTTACAGCAATAACTCACGGTTTATACGAGATTTCAATGGTTCTTTCGTTCTCTGTAGGGAATTTGTCAATCATCAAGCACCACTGACTGCAGTATCCATCACAGCTCAAAAACAATCTCAGTTCACGAGCGTTGGCTTGAAGACAGACCTCCTTGATGACGGGAATGATCAATTATTTTCATTTGTACCTACACGAAGACGCAAACACACACAAAGCCAGACCACTTTTTATTAAGCTTGGTTAGAAATATTGGCCGACATTCCAATGGATACGACAAACTAGAAAACAAGTCGAATTACCGATTGCTTCAAACATATGTGGTAAACAAGTAATGTCCACGGAAAATGTCATCCTCCATATGGAATTTGGATAAGACAAAATTGGCATTTCAATAGATGATACAAATAGTGAATGCACCCATCAAGACAATATTGATTCAACAATGAAAGCTGCAGTTGTTTTCATGATGGCTTTGTGAAAACCATCAGTCAGATGACTCGCGGACGTTCAAAGCTTTGAGGGTGAATATAATTATATCCTCACCGGGAACCTCAGTCACAGCATTTTGATCAGACAACTAGTTATTAAATTGCTTTTTTAATTGAATTTTATTTGTGAGCACTTGCTTTTGTTTATTACCACTAGAGCGCAAAACAATGAGACGAAGACGTAAGCTTCCTCACATGTTTTCCTCCCTCATAATCATATTATTTGCATACAGTATTGTAGCCCTTATAGCTGAATACGATTATACTCATTGCAGTAGAAGAACTCGTTTTTCACTCAGGATCTTTCCTTTTGGAACGTTTACCGACCAAAGTTTGATGTCAGTATCTTTGTTCATATGGTAACCAAGCCCTGTATTATGTATGATTAGTCTGCGGCCTTAACCGAAGAGTTGTATCACATAATTCAGGCATTGGGTTTTTACAGATAAAATCCGATGAGAAAAGGTAACTACTAATGTAGTGTTGATGTTTAGTTAACAGTTGAGAGCCTCCTCGGTTACATGGTTGTTGTGTGGTAAACTTACATTTATTCATCCGGCCCCCGTGGGATCCCCGTGGTTGTGCTCTGCTCATGAGTTCCAGCAAGAATGAAACAAATTTACAATGAGGTATTGGTCTACATTACTCAGTTGAGCTCAGTTGATAAGACAACATGAAACATCATCGCGAAAATCATATCTGCAGCCACTGGTTTCCAATAGCAAAGTCGTCACAAAATTCATCCCGACAATATTGATTCATTGGAAATTGCCCAAATCCACATTTTGAATAAAATTTTGGGCGATTATTTTGAAATTATTTACTCACACTGTTATAATTCAACTTGAAATGATAACCCATTGGTGAAGAATTTGCACACATCTATATTCGGTGCGTATGTGTGTTTGATGTGTTGTGATGCGGAGTGAAGATACATGGGCATGATGTCCTCTCACTGATAAAAGTGGTGGAGTATTTATAACCAGGAGGTCAGCTGATTGACATTAAAATGATGGACTATTAAATATGGTTAGTGTATATCTGAGTGTGCTGGTGTGATCGTAAACCACGAAAGATGGAGGGCATGAACCAATCTTTGTTGTATACAGATCTCGGATGTTAGTTTTCTTATCACGAAGGTTTCGACATTATCTAGCAAGCATAATTGGACCTGTACCCGTCCATTTTTGGTAACTGGTAAAGTATCCTAAATACTTTACGGGGATCTCCTCAATGACTAGGGTCGATTAACTGACCAAGAATCGCATAAGAAACCAATCCAAATCCGCGCTGACTTAGCCAACGCGTGTGGTACTCGTCAATGAGGATAGACAATAACTCTGATTTTAGTCC
This sequence comes from Fasciola hepatica, assembly GCA_948099385.1. Lineage (NCBI taxonomy): Eukaryota > Metazoa > Platyhelminthes > Trematoda > Plagiorchiida > Fasciolidae > Fasciola > Fasciola hepatica. Next base: position 1,359,597 of record CANUEZ040000156.1, read on the forward strand.
GACGTAAGGTGCTTCACAAACAGAAATAAACGAACAAATTGATATGTAGGCCTTCACAGTCGGCCAATTTTTGTCCTTTTTTCGCATTGTTGTCAAAGGGGATCTTCTGAAATAGCACGGTAATCTTGAAACGTTGAAGGTAACATTTACAACGTCATTTAGGCGCCTCCCGAGGGTTTCCGAAAGGATATCAAACCTCGGACTAAGGGTGATGGTTTTGATCCGTTCTAGTAGCTCAAGCACAAAAAGCTCAGTATAGAAACGAAAGTTTATATATAATGCATGGTGGTCAAAGCCGAGCCCAGTTCCGCACACTTATTAGTTCACCTGTTATTTACCGGCAGTCCTACTGAGTGGTTAGCCTAGTAAATAACCCGATTGGTTTATTCAATTCAAACAATAATTGACATTGAAATGGTCTTCCGGTCCGTTTCGTTTTGTCCGAAACGTTGTGCTCAGTTCAAAACGGATGTAGAAGTACTAGAAGCACATCATACTATCGTGCTGTCTACTCAACGAACCAGACTGTCTGTTGACAATATGCCAGCTTATTCTCTCAAAGTAATGAATAATTCTTATTTTCAGGCGTGATTGTCGGCGGCTTTCAGTCCCGTTCTTCAATGTCTTTTTGAGATTTCTGTTGTTTTGGAAGGTGTTGATGATGTTAACAAGCATCTCTGGTGAACAGATTGATTTTGCTCTGGATACTCAAGATTTCAATAAATACTCTCCCATTCAATCCGAGAAAAGTTTGGAATTTTCTATACTGAATGATCCATGTTTTATTCCTTTGTATTTTAATTTCTACGGAGTTGTTCTGCAGTTGAGTATTGTGCACACCAAGGAAAAACATCTGGTTTTCTCCTCTGTTTCGGCTTCAAATTTTAGTGATTCGTGCGTCTCATTGAGTGTGCGGAAAATAATAACTTGTGTTCGCTAGGCAGAATATATCATCGACAAAACGGTGATTTGCATCGAGAGGAACGATTATGTGTTTTATCTTATTAGACTAAAGCATTGCCATGAAGTCAGTTGGAGAATGTCAGGGTTGGACTCCATAGATACGCTACTTTTTTGTCCATAACAATTCTCATTAACTAAGAACTTTACATTGCATTTGCACTTTATCTGAAGTTCCTGGAATGCCTCAGGCAGTAGTCTTATGTTGATATTGTCATTCGTCAGAGTTTTTACCATAACCTCGGTCGTTTCCACACGTATAACACTTGTGGAAAAGAATCTGATGTCCACATGGGCTCCAAAATTTTCTCTCAGCCATCTTACTACCGAGTGGTATGGTTTTTCATTCGTTGGTGGGGTGGAACTGACAGAAATTCCGAGCTCATGGATAGTTGACAACCCCTATCGTCTGGGGATGCATGAACCTGTTGGTCTAATTCGCCCATGTATTTTTTTAGTAATCCACCGATAACCGATCAGGTAGGTTTAAGATGTTCGGGATCTGCAGCACAAGCAGATGAGCCTTATCCGCTTCTGTTTGATTAATGGGAAACTTGCTCATGATTAGTGGATCATCGATAAAGCCCTTACTCCTCATAAGTACAACGCCGAGCACCTACATCAGGCTGACTGGGTGTTGCGTTTTTCTTCAGAGTCGTTCCATGCAGCCCTTCCAGATGTGTTTTCGTGACGGGTCCTGTCACATTTGGTTGGGACATCCGTTACAGAAAATTCGAATGGACTATCGTACACTTCAGTGCCTCGGATTTTCCATGAAGGCATTGTGGGTAACCTTGAGTTTCAAAATATGGGTTTTCAAACTGAATCTCCGCATCAAAAGTACTTGTATTCCTTCTGGGATAATACCGTATGCCTAAAGATAACATTTTATACATGGTCTTATTTATGTCTGTGTTAGTCACATTATGAATAAATCTCCCGGGTTAGTTGAGGACATTGAATTGATGGTTCATATTTCACGTCATTCGAGTCAGATTCTTCTCTTTACTTCGGGCGAATATTCTTCCTACAAAGGTGAATGTTTTTCCATCAGTTTTTCAGATTATCTGTAACAAAAAATTTCACCGTTAGGATAAACTACTCGATGGATGGAATATTCCAGAACATACTATGTCCCATTCTCCACTGCACGTCTAATGTAGGTTTTGAGCTAGGATAAATTCAGTGAAGATTTATATGTATAGAAAATTTCAGATGATAATAGTCACGTTCAGTGCTAGGTCTAATAAACTTACGAATAGTATTCAGCTCTGGAAGACGCGTGGAAAGCGGAAGCCACGGAGCCGGTTATTTCAACAAGTTTTGCTCAGGAATGGGCTTCAATTCTTTCTAAATACCCATTGGTCTATGGTATCCTATTGACAATAATGAATAGACACATCTGGCTTCGAACCATTGATTTTCCTTGGTGCAAAGCAGACGGTTTATATAAAACGTGTGCAGATCGTACCCACAACCTTACTTGAAAAACTGTAGGCCATTGGTATCCGTAAGCTGCCCATTTGGCCAGTTATTCTGGTTGCCCTCGGATTCAGGCAAACGTTAGTCTCTGATTGGTCCATGGATCAGCTTGGCTGTCTCCAGTCTTCTCAGTGATTCTGGATAACCGATAATGTACTGTAGGCTTCCCTGTCTCCCGCATGGCCCTTCATTCTTGAGACATAGTAGTGTGCTGCTTGCAATCTGAACTATCCCGTATACCGACGATGTGCCCGTCAATATTCTAACACTCCTAATAACATCAGGAACAGAATGTTAAATGAAGTAACGTACCAGATCCCACATCCGTTAGGAGCGTAAAAAATGGATGTGCTATGTGATATGTTACCAGTAAGTTATAATCCTTAAATAACACAGAGTTATCGGGAAAGACGTTAATCAGTCAACGTTTCGGTTACCGCGGGTAATCTTTCTCAAGACCAGTTAGCTATCGAAATGTAAATTTTTTCGATGAGAATAAATTTTCGGAAATATTCGCCCGCATCCAATTCGTGTACAAGACCATCGTGAAAGCCAACGGTTGAACGACTTTCAGATCGCTTACTTAATGCTTTCGATTATGAATATTTCTCTGCCGGAGACCTGATTCCCATCATATTACTCAGTAAACCCCCGTATTGAGGCAGTTTTCACCAGTTGGACTCTATCTGTGACCACTTGCAATTGGGGCCCTTTTTAGAGCACAGACAGATGCACCGATCACGTGAGTCTACTTATGTTCTATCATTTCTCACTTTCACGATAATCACGTCCATTTTCGACGTCCTTACAGACGAATATACCTAAACTCTTATTTCAGTAGCAGAATTGATTTCACACTCGTGATCAGTTCCTGTAGAAACAATACAGATCATATTAGGTGGTCATATTTTAGTAGTGATTCTACTGTATCGAGCTGCTGACGTCCTGGAAGTTGAATGGAAGTTTAGGAAAAATTGACCTCTACTGATCATCTCTCGATTTTATTCCTCGTGAGAATTTCATTGTATGGCAATTCTCTCTGGTTCGTATGTCTCGGACGTGATATGCACCTCCTAAAAGCATGATTGTATTACATTGGAGTATTGTAGCGCAAAGTCAAAGACCTTTAGGTGCATGGATTCATTCTTCGTGTAAAGTAGGTAATTACCCAGGCAACGAATCCTAACTCAAAACCCTCACAACATCCCCCATAGTCCGCATAATTTCGCGACCAAATATGTTCGATGCGAGCTTCGAATAATGCTGCAATCCCGTGTAGAGCCCGTACACTTCTTGAAGCATCAATAACAGCAGTGGCCATCAAAACCCCAAGAGATCTCAAATAATTTGCCTCCATTTGGGCACACATTTCCTTGATGAGAGGGTGTACGCGTTATGTTCATTAGTGTGTATGGAAAAAGGGACAGACTATAAGAGTGCACATGATTCAGAACTATTCGAAATGATTCATCAAGTTGGATGATGAAGCAAATCAAAGGGGAATTCGAACGAGCAGTTTTGAAATGCGAAAAGAATGAAAGACATGTGAATGCGAGGAACTATGCAGCAAATACCAGTCAATCACATTGAAATAAGTAAACATCGGTGAAACTGATGAGACTGGTGATGCAGAAAATCACAAACCTTTAGAAAGAATAACCAAAGACAATAAGACTGGAGCCCTGGTTCATAAAATATAATCGAACATTATCGTCAGTTCCCACAGGCAAACAATGGAGAACTGTCGTTCTTAATAACCTGCATAAGCCAATACGAGAACTCAAAGATCTGGCACATATACAACAAATGAAAAAGAACGAAGATATTGAACGACACAGTCGAGGCCATCAAATCTGCTTCACGGCAGAGTAAAGAACAAAAATATGTATCACACGAAGATAATAACTGAGCAAGGACAGTGCTCATCGGTTTCCTAATAGTACAACGAAATAAAACAATCTGTCTTTGAACTGGGGCAAACGATTATAATCAATCTCTTAGCGGGAACCTCATCCACATCACTCATACGAGTAGAAATCCTTGTTTGAATAATTCTCATCAGCTACAATCTACGTTTGATCATTTGTTTCTAACATCAATCTACAGGACGTGGCAGAAATTCCCGAGGAAGTGAGTATTAGTCCATTTTATGTTTCATTTCTTCCAAGACATTCGCGTTCTATCTCCAAATCCTTGTGGTTCAACATTGTTGAGAAACATGGTACTACGTATAGAGAAATTTAGAGGTAATAATCCGTTGACCGAGTAAACTCACACCTTGTTCGATTCCAGTGAACTGGCTCCGTTTACAATTATTTGTTCTGATCTCGATATTCAGTGCGTGGTGGGAGGTCCCGAAATCGTGAGCAATATGAATACTCTGTTCCTGTTTTCTTAGCCCTTCACATGATTCAATGGTCCCGACCATTCAACCTCAAGTCGTATTCTGTAAAATTGGTCATTTTGTTTGCGATCTCATAATAATGGAACATTGGAACGGTGTTCGGATTGGCAATAGGTGCTTAGCTAGAGCTCCATCGAAGTGTGCTTACCGTGTAATCTCTTGATTCAATACATATCTGTCCGGTCAAATTTGTTGAGTCGTTTGATTGTTTTTCTTCACCCAGTATATCGTGATTTTATTACTCGAGATATTTCACATGTGGAATGAACAAGAATAGCCATCTACGAACTAGCGATCCGTGGACAAACTGGACAGGTTGTTTTTCAGTAGGGCAGTGTGATTTTCCGCGGGTATCAATATTATTTGGAAAGTGAACTGTTCACATGTTGTTATGTTGTGGGCGAATGGACGATGGTGAGATAATATCTAAGCTACATAGCACGTATAATATTACAGGCCGTTTGCTAAGGAACGGGCGTCCCAAGTTTGCTTTTTTCCAATCACGACCACCACCGGCTGTGATTCCGAGGATTGACATCTTCAACGTGCACTTCGTGTCTGCTATTATATTCTCGATGTAACCGGATTTCCTCAAGAAAAATAATCATTCAGGATTTATTCATTTATTTTGTTCAGGAAATTGAAACCATGAAGTTGTTGTGAAACATGTTCATTTTTGTTAAGATTATGACAAATGAATTCTAACCGAGCTCCAACTGGAACTCGATTTCCGAATGACTCGTGCTGAGTGTACATACACTCGTGATGACTGCTTTGTGAACTAGATGAAACAATTCTAAAAAGCTCACACAATTTTCAATTGTCAGTTCAGTACCGAGTCTGCACGTTTGCCTGTTTCATATTTCTTCCTGTGACTAATTCACGTTAATTTTCTTTCATGTATTTGTGTGGATACATGTTCTTCCATCATTCCGCATCATCGTTAGCAATCCAATTCCTGACGACGGCATTCTAAGTCATGTTCTTCTTGAATCCCATTTCATACCACCGCGGAATCTAATGCCTGAGTGGATCGCAAAATGTCTATTCCCAATTACTGTCCTTTCCGATAATCACGAGCTAGTGGACTAGTAGTTGGTCATATGTGATCTCACGGACGGAATTTATTGAATTCGTGTGGTTGAATACATTATGGCTAATTGAAAGCAGATGCGTGATGCTTTTTATTGTACCGTGTTCCGCCTCTTGTCAAAAAACCCAACAACTACTTGCACATAATAATCTGAAAGTTTACTCAATTTCAGCATTTCCATTTAGGCGATTACCGTTTTGTCTCATCAATATTGCCTGAATAGATGAGAATGTCACCCGACGGATCTTGTACTGACGAAGTTGAGTGTATCATAAACTTTTCTCAACGTTGGTCCCGATAACTGGCGAGCATTTTTCAAAACTTAAGTCTAGATTTTTGTTGTCAAGATATGAAAAGCGCATGTGATGAATACGGCAGTCCACTACCACCTATTAAATTTGTAAGTCTCCGTTCAAATCAAATAGAAAATTTCTTGATCGACATGCTTGATGTGAAGTAATAGGTTGATCAGCCAAAAACATTGACCGATTGAGAGGCGATTGGCAAAGATATTTCCAATTTATCAAACATGTGGCCATTAATTTGTGCTGCCGTGGGGAATGAACCCATTTGCTCATCTTCCCTCTATCTGATTGACCGGGCAAATATATCTATATGGTAAATTTCATGGTCAAATCTCACAGAATGAGGGAGTCACGTTCTGCGGTCATGGTTGTGAGGCACGGTGATAGGTTGCACATATAAAACAGAGAAATTCCTTCGACTGAAAGCTTTGAAATGAGAGCTTCTGTTTCGCGGGGAAGGTGATGTATGAAATGTGAGATATCTGGTTTCACGTATTCAAACACCGATTACGCACTCGATTTGACCGTGAACAAAGTCGAACGACGTGAGAGACTTATGTTCGTGTCGAATTGTTTATTGTATAACCGAGGAGGAATAGTTGCATTACACTCCTCACTGAATAATTTGATGCAACCGCCAAAATTACGATCTTCAGACAAAAGTCCATCGAACAATCATTCAATCAGAAGTCAACACCCTTGACAATCAGTTTTGAATCTCGTGATTATTTCCATTCAATCTTGTTGTCAGCCACACGCTTGTTCGGAGTGTATTGTTTGCACTGTTCCAAACAGCAAGTGTTGAGGAAAACGTCGAAACTCGAAGGTTATTTAGAGTACTTAACATCTATCTGAGCAAAATCATTCCTGTTGGGAGGATAGAAGAATACACCGCATTCGCATATTATCACCTATACGAGAACAGAAGCACGCACGTTCTGGTGAGCTTGATTACAATCTATTTGGGCCTGATCCAATAAATACATCAAACTTGAGGAACCAGTAACTCGCCGGTTAGTACAAGCACGCGCGTATGAGTAAATAAGGAATACATGCAGAGATATTCATAAAAGAATCAACGTATCCAATTCAAGGATGATTCATTCAAAAACGTCGATATCCGTGACGCGGATTAGGAATAAAATACTGAGGTTATCAAATTGGAAGAACAACAATTTGTTGAAAATAAATTGATGTATTCATTTTAGATTCACAATCTCACTATCACCATCATCCATATTTGGTAGAAAAGCGAACCAGATATCGTTTTAGGTATGGAGTACCATGATATCGACGGGAGTAATTTTTTGTCCAAACTCGTCCGATTCCAAATATGGACGAGAACATTGCACGATGCATACGAGTCCCTCAAACACCGAATGAAGTAATGAGGGTTGTTTACATGCTAAAATTCACTCACTTTCATACACTGTGTACAAATGATGAATGCACACATCCCGAAAAATTTGGTTTGCCAAATCCAGCTTCCATTGGTATCCTAACAGTATAGTGGAATCCAACGATCTCATTTTGAATAGGTGAAACGATTGTGAATAATCTCTCAGTGGGAACCTCATCCACATCATTCAACTGAGTGAAATCCTTGTTCAAATAATTCCCATCAGCTGCAATCCATCTGTGATCATTTGTTTCTATCACAAATCTACAGGTCGTGGCAGAACTTTCCGAGGAAGTGAGTATTCGATCGTATTATTTTTCATTTCTTCCAAGACGTTCGCATTCCATCTCCAAATCTTTGTTGTCCCATCTGTCCTTACTTGCTTTCCGGGAAATATCCTTCAAAATAATCTTGTAATGAACATCACTTGTGAATAGAGTCTTTTTGCAACGTACAACTTACACACATATGATGCCATCTATATTGTAGAAAGTTGATTGTTCCTGTCGCTTTTCTTTCTGGAAACATTCTTGAGAATCTTGTCAAATATATATGTATGTATAAATTTTTAGGTAAAACTTCGGTGACTGAGTAAATTCACACTTTGTTCGATTCCAGTGAACTGACCCAGTTTACAATTATTTGTTCTGATCTCGATATTCAGTGCGTGGTGGGAGGTCCCGAAATCTTGAGCAATATGAATATTCCTTTTTCCTCCATTATTCAATTCTCGTTATTTTGTGTTTCTTGGCAGAATCTATTTTTCTGTTTTTAGATTGCTTCTCACTCGTTCAACTTATTTTCATTCAAACTTCTGTGTCCCTCTTCGATTGAATCGTTTTCCTTTAATTCCTCCTCGTCTTCTCATCATCCATCCTGCAGAGCGTGGAAGAAGATTTTGAAATGGTGAGATTGTCATTCCCTTTCAATCATGTGCGGAACTCTCATATTATAACCACATATTTTTACTTGGTTGCTCGATTGTCACAGCACCGTGATAGTTCTCCCGCAAAGCTTTGCATTTGTCTGAACTTCCGTTTTTCTCGTAAAGTCAGGCAATCTATTCCTCTGCGAATTTCATACGGATCAAATATATTTAAGCTAGGATTTCCCCCGTTCTTTTATACAGTCTTATACATTTTACCCTAACCGCACAATATTTATCTCAGCTATCAAATTGAGTATGTGATTCGGTTTCCATTAGCTTGTACCAATTCAATTCAATTAGTTGGCACTATCCATTGACTCCACATTCCCAACACCTCGAGCTACTAGCCAGATATCATACAATGACTTTTCCAGTTTTTCCCGCCTGACTTCCTCGTTAGGAATAATCGGCAGTGCCCATCCACCGAGCCCCCAAGGGGACTCGAACCCGGGACTCGGTGCATGTGCACTACTGATGATTCTTAACAAGGATGGAACAGCTGTACAGTGCCTCCATGAATTTCAATGTTCAGTTGAGTGTTGAAGCTGCATGATGAATCATATTATAATAATTTCACTCCCAGTCGGGAAATATACAGCCTCGTCTTCACAGCTGTTACGCACAATTCGATCGAATATCCAGACAGAATAAACCCAATTCTAATCATAATTACCTTCCCATTTGCCGTTGATTGGTGATTGAGAGATAATATTACAAATGATTTCTAATTTCACGCGTAGTTTCTGATTTGCGTAACTGAAATCATCCAGTACTTTTGCAAATTAATGATCGAAAAATCATTCCATTACGACAAAAATCTAAATCTGCTCATCCACATAAATGTTCTTTAGTGTCACGGGTACATTTACTTGAAAAACAAGACGGTTATATCCCAAAGTACAAACATAACGTCAAAATTGTAAACCGATAACATCCGATGGAATAACATTATTCACATAACATCATTTCTCTCTCATTTCTCTATGTCAAACAGACAATCTTTGATGCGTGTACATCAGATGTAACACAATCCACTATCTTGCTCGAATAACGTGACCAAAACATTGACAGCATTATTTATTCCTCACATGAGATTTGCTTCATCACAAACATTTCGGAATTGAATGACTTCAATCACCTCTTTTTTCGATGTATTTCCAGATAATTCATACCAACAGTCAATTTTTCTAGAGCTCTGTATCTTCCTGGCATAAATCATCAAAAGAAAGCGAAAATCACAACTATCTTCATCAAACGAAATATACACGAGCATCGTTCCATCTAGCTCCCAGCCTTGGTTTTGATTTGAAGCGCCTGATATATCTCGAAAGAGAAAGAGGGAGAGAGATTTGATCGGCTCACTGATTCATTGATTAAGTAGCATGGTTAAAACTTGGACACAAGGCAATTCATTTGGAAGCTTATGGTAACATGGACCAGTGTAAAAAACGAGCTGTCAATGTCACAGACGAGTAGGCTTGGCATAACGTCTATAATTCATTCATTATATATTTCACTCAGGCTTAACCCAATGGCTAAAATGCTGAGCTATTCATGAGCACCACTACTGCTTCGATGAAATATTTAGTCTATGTGGAACTCACTCCCATATCCGTTTATCCGAAGAAAATTACCACCCACTTCTGAACAGATAATTCGGAAATATCTGAGACTGTTACGGACTTGCATTCGCGGGTGCGGTAATGTTTAATCAGATCACTATGAGAGTCGTTACTGCTGTATTTCTGATCCAGCTTGAGTAAGCGGACGCCGTCGATTTTCAAGTGCGCCGTCAGTCCCTCCAAACTTCGTTCATTTGATGAACTCATGCCTTCAACATATTTTAGTGTTTTAAATGAATTAAAAATACGAGACCTGGTAGTAGCGTCATCTCTATAATGCACCTGGCTACTACAACCCCTCTGATAAGAAAAAGGCATTCAGCGGTACGTACAATGCTCACCCGACATTACTTGGTTAGCTTTTCTCCAATGTGGCATGAAGGTACAATCGTTTATCACTCATCACAAAGTGATATGCATCTCCACTTTCAGAGCCTTCCTGTCAACAAACCTTCATGGTCATTTCCATGTCTCCGGCCATTCCATTCATACATGATCATATCAGAGTGATCACGGGTGGAGGAATTCGTGATGTTCGCTGTCAGTGAATTACGAACAAATACAGCTCAAGTATAATTCATTCTCACTCAATTGCATATAATTCATTCGTTTTGATCAAATTTACGTTAAATATAACAATCCGTGAAAGATGTCACGCGAATACGTATGAATTTGCTAAAACACGAATTATATCTGGACAAAGATATATGGTTTATGTTTGATTTCCCAAAAGTGTAACTGATACCTATATGTCGATCATATACCAAATTGTAATCATTGCGTGTTTATTGCACACCAACTTCCTGATCATTGACCGTGTTTCATGGCGTCTTTCAAAATCGGTGGTGTTTGACAGTGATTCTTCAATACGGATAGTTTTCAGCGAAATGCATGTTGTAGGTGCTTTAGTGAATTTGCACGTGAGTGCTGATCAGACCCTTAAATTTTGTTGCAGAACAGCTGCGTTACATGCTGTTCGAACGGGCGCCTGTCACAGAAAAAACTGTAGCAGTAAATCGAACACGATTGGCGCAGCCAATACAATGGATAGATTTCTGAGGATAGATTTGTTCGATCTATTCGCCATACGACCCACGGTCCAGCGCGCCGATTCAGCGAATGAACTTTGAGACGGTTACTTGAGTGGGCGGCTTACGAATGATGAAAGGTGTAAAGTGGGACAAATTAGGACCTAGTTGAACAAGAAAATGTATCCGAGTTATGGGTTTTGAATATATTTCTGAAATACTTTCAGAATTACTCATTTTTGAACACACAGGGTGAACGGCATACTTTTGTCATGAAGGGTATTGGATGGTTAAAAATGAATGAAAAAGGGCAAACTATGGCGGATAAGAGTAAAGAAATATGGGACATAAGCAGAACAATGCAAATTCATGTAAAGGCACGATAATGACAAAAAAACATCGCGAATATCCAGTTCAGATACACACGCGCACAATTAGGCTTTGCTCCAACCAATGCAATCAGGGAATGTCTCCACATATCCATCAAGCTGTGTCGGATGAAGGATCAAGAAGGTATTGGGAAGTTTTATATTGTGCGAGTATGCATACATCGAATTGAATGGCACAGTTCGTTGGCAGGAAAATTGTGTAGACCACGATCGATTGAAAGTTAAATCGAAAAGAATAAGTGCTCGACCACAAAGCTGAGTTAAACTGAAAACGAAAAGTGACAAAGACAATAATGAATATTATTAAACGTCATTCACACAGGACGAACAGTCAGGGAACCGAACAAACTCTAAATACTATACGGGAAATAACCATTTTGCGGATAATGCGTATGCTTACAGGGATTGGTAAAATCCCCTTGACATCGGAATTTTTCGGAAAACGTGCTAGTAAACTCCCGAATTCTCGCCACTGTTCGTTCAAAATGGATCGATGGTCAAAATGTTTGACTATATAATTCGGATTTTGGTGTAGATTTTAGATTTAGCCACGTATTTTGTTCGCTTAATAGTGATTTATGATCGGCTAAAAGCCGAAACAACGAGCTTTTCCTTCAACTTTAACCCCGTTCCACCGTTGAATACTTATTGCCATCTGACTGTTATTGATGTTCCAATGGAGCTGAAACCATTATCAAACTCGGGTACTTTAGTACTTGCATATCACTTCGTGTTATTTAACTAAATTCAACATTAATAATGAGAAGTAATATATAAAAAAGAATAGAAAATAGGCCTATCACAGGAACAAGTATTCAGTGGGAAAAACGATATTCCTCTCTCAATCACTCAAGTATCGGAATTGGCTCGTTTTTAGCACGGATTAAGTGAACTTGGTGACAGCGAAATGGATCAATAACGAGTAGTTCCCATTCAACCTTGAAATCCAGGTCATCAGTTTGGAACAATCCAAGGGTATTCCTGGACTGAGGCCACCCTTGACCCTGAGATAGCCGTTACACGGTTAGCCAACGTGGCTTTCCCCATATATGTTTCCTTGATTTTTACTCCTTTCCCTTAGGTAAATTATAATAGAAAATTCAAAAGGATGCTTCTGGTAGAAACAGCATTTATTCCTCAATGACAGAAAACAGACATGGTCAATTCTGCTTTGGTTGGTTTATCAATGAGCCACATTTAAAATTTAGTTGTTTCCGGACTAGTGAACTTCGGACTAATTCACCATGATAGCTAAGGTCGCACAAGTATTTATTCGTCAACAAAGCGCAACAGAATTCAGAAAACTGATATCAAGCCCTACTAAATTTCATATTCCGATGTTGTGATGCACTAGGAAGCTTTCGGAAAAGAGGAATCAATCACAGAGAAGAAAGATCGTATAGCGAATTTGGAGAGCCCCGTTCATCAAATAAACTTCAATTTCAAGGCTTTCCGTAACAGCGACATTCTTGTTTGCAATGATGGTAGTTGAGGTAGTAGCCATACCAGTTGTACTAGCAATGTCATTTGTAGTTTTTGGTCAACCGGTGCCGTTGGGACGGGTGAGATTTATTCTGCAGATTGATTGCATTGTTTACAGTCATAACCTACTGCTTTCAGCAAGCGAAAGAAATAAAGATAACCACAAAAAGGCCACCAACACCGTTGATTCGACCATCAGTATTGACAAACTCATAGCAGCTTTCTCGTAAATGGATGACATAAAGGGGGGAGATAATCGGAAAACTTTCAGTAATCATATGGGAAAACCGCACATTGGTAACGATGCCGAGTAACGCAGACAGATGAGCACGGCCAAAACTGAAGGTTGGATACATAGTGATGTGAAACAATTTTCTTGTAAAATGATACCGTAAACAGTTGCGAAGACATTGATGCACACAAATTGGTGGTCAAAACACCATTAAAATTTGATGCATGAATCATTTTACAAGACGTACTCAAACATTACCGTATTTTGCGTGAGAAGCATGCAAATAGCAATCGCTCGCTTTCCGTTAAGTTAGGTCTCTGAAGTGGAAAATCACATTCGCGCCTGTATCAAGTTTGAAGATGATACGATAAATACAAGTGAATGGTGAGTAGAACAACACCATTTCAAAACAACGTGGAGTGCATCACACGGATAAGAGTTTTTAAGTGATGTGGATTCTAATGAGGATCGTCAAGTGCGGTGAAGGCAATATTTTGACTTCTCATGTCCTCCGTCCAATTTACAAATTAATCCCGCTGAAAGTGTAGAATGGATCGAACGATTGGAACTCTGTTGCATTGTCCGTAAATGAATAAATCACGGCCAATCAGTCATTCAGTCATTCACAGAGGCAAAATGTTCGGTCAAACAAGTTATACCAAACAATTTTCAGACAAATGAACATCCAGAATCCCATTTACTAGTTCCAAGTGAAAACATGCTTTGTCGAGAATCCATTTTGCTGGTATACAAACAAACAAGTCGTCCGATGTAACTACGGCGATTATCTGGACGAACAACTGTGTGATTGACTGACTGCCGAAATCACCAACGTCAGCTCACATCAAAGATTGATGTAGCAAATAAGCGGTAATGTTCACAGCAACCCACAGGATTTGTAAATGGTTGGACCAAGGGAAGACGGATGCCCTACCAGAAGCCATAATTTTAGTTACCAACGACTTTTGCACCCGTTGATAGGTATCTGAAACAAATTTCTGATTTAGTTCGTGAAAATGACATTGCCAGCCAATGCGGTGCTTTCACTGGACACAACGCGGTATAAACAATTCTCAAATTAAGGTAGGTAAAAATAGTCAAAAATCAATAATATGGTCTACTTCCGGCGGTTTTACGTATCCGAAAGCCCACGCTAACTGTGAAGCATTCGTAAGCAATATTAATCTCATAAGATGTTTCTTAATCGAAGACTGGCTAGGCGGAAGATTGGCGTGCGACCTCGAGTAGAAAAAGTGGGTATATTTCAAATAATGCGTTCAACTAGCGGTAATGAGTGCTTCAGGTATTGTATACAATCCACTGTATGTTCCAGCTCAAAAGGTTGATCTGTATCATCAATGGAGCAAATGAAGCAAGGGCATTGCACTGAACATGTCCTTGGTATATAAATTTAATTCGAAGAAATCGTTCCAGACGAGGTAGGTTCCTGGTGCTGGTCTTACTGAAATAAAAATAGTCAGGTATCTACTATAACCAACGTTTTACATGTAAGTTCCCTTTAACACAGGACAGAATTTAATCATATTCCAGCGAATTCGGTCCAGTGGAAGATGAATTTCTCTGTTTGAAAACGGAAAAAGTAGTAAGTCTGTGAATTGGATGGACCTATATAACTGGTTTGTGTAAAAGTGTTATAAACCCGTACAACAAAACGAATGTCAGTTATTGCATCAGACCCCTGAATAAAATAATCATACGGCTTATTTGTAGCAAATGTCAAGACGAGAGGTTACAAACCGGTTCAGAGAATAATCTGGCATGGAAATGATTTAAAGAGCCATACAGAGGTAAGTACCGTTATTCGATTTTTTGTAGAAAACAACTGTGAAATAGGAGTGGTTTTCTTCATACCGTCTTTAATGTGTGTATCATAAGAACTCTAACCATAACTGTTATTTTCACCGAAGACACTCTGAGAAATAGTGAGAACCACACTCAGAACAAAAGGTGGGATTTTAACTGGAACATAAAAAGGAGTATTTATTGCAGGGCGTTTGCGGGAATACTCTTTAGTAGCATTCGGGAAGAAAGCATCTCCGTGATCAAGTTTGGAATTAAAACTGAGACCATGAATTTTATAAGGAGTGTCTTCCAAATCCCACATTAAACAGCTGGTGTGAATCAGAAATTTTAGTATGGTCCCTCTTCAGTGGCATCGCAATTGGTGTTACCAAAGCAGATGTGTTCTCCAGTATCACTAAAAGTTAACAAATAACCGGTTAATGGCGTTGTCACTGGTTCGTGTGATCCCAAGAACGGTATCGCATGCATTATTCCAATCAGATACTTTGAAAATATTTAGGCTTCCATACAGTTGCGGAAGAAATTGACCAAATTTTGCTTCAACGAGCACTTCTAGCCCCAGAGATGTCAACTCGTCTTACTCGGTTCTCGGGGAAAATATTGGTTGATGGGAAGGTTTTTTTTATTCAAGTTCGTCGAGGGTGACGTTTCCCCAGAGCGTGGATGCAGTTTTGTAGAAAAATCTTTCACGTATATAAACATAGTGTTGTGGGTTATACAAATCGGAACTTGTATATATACTGCGCACAGACTGGGTTAACCGTAAGTGTTCCCAAAATTAAAATTTTCACAACTTTCTGTTTAGGGAAAGCCAATAATATACAGATCTACAAACATAATTACGGTTGTATTCGTCCATGATTTTGACAGACTAAAGACTTTCGTTTTTATAAACATGCAATATGTTCAGAAGTA
Source organism: Fasciola hepatica (assembly GCA_948099385.1). Classification (NCBI taxonomy): domain Eukaryota; kingdom Metazoa; phylum Platyhelminthes; class Trematoda; order Plagiorchiida; family Fasciolidae; genus Fasciola; species Fasciola hepatica. The sequence continues at coordinate 1,375,660 of CANUEZ040000156.1, forward strand.
GTGATCAAAAATATTCTACGTACTTTGTCTCCACAAATGTTTCTCAAACTTTCCCGCGAGGATATAACTCGCATAGCACTAAAGAACGATAGAGCGTGTACGTAGACAAAAGTAATTGTCAGTATAAGAATGATACTGTCATATTCAGCATTTGTGATGTCGGCTGCGAACAAACTTCTACGAGCGGTCAATGATTAAGGCAGTGGTTTATTGTTCTTCTCGTATCAAAACAGTAATGCAAGTACGAGTTTCTTCCAAATCCAGCCAGTCCTCTCATCTAGGGGTGGATCTGATTAAGCATTTCCTTCTTGTTGTCAGTTGTGGAGACTTTTGGCGGACAAAATAGACCTGGAAGCTTTGCGAGAATCATCGTCACAGTGTTCCTCATATCAAGAGTGACAATGACCCTGTACATACACATCCTCCAACTTTTACAGCAGTACTTGCCAGCTTTACCTTTTGATGATGGAAAAGAATTCCATACAGTCTGTTTCTATGATAACAGATACCTCATGGGCGAATTGCATATCCATGTGGGATTAAGGGAAAGCCTCCAGCAAACATTGCTTTTTGTAGTATATGTACCGGATTCCATCGAAGTCCAGTTAAATATAGAGGCAATTTCATTAGAGTGCTCAATCAGAATGTATACACAGCACTTTTTGGCGGAGATACTTCTTCTTTTCAGCCTGGTATCCCCGGGGCAACTTCATAAACAATTCTGGGTACAGCGACAAGGGTGGTTTTGGTCTACGGCTGTGATTTATCCAACCGTTTAATTTTCACTTCTTTCCTCACTTCAAATATTCTATCTCAAGTAAACCCAAAGCTTTAAATAATTAAATCATGTGCCAATAAATCATTTGTCACATACCAAATAAGACCATCGGTTTATTATGTGGGAAGTATGTACACATGTATATTGGTATTTCCAGTGTTTTTTCTGCGTTTTTGTCGGATTGTGTTTATTCTGCTGTTGTGTGACCACAATATCAGCAACAACATTTGAAAATTGATGATTTTATGCAAAAAAATGAGTGGCTACGAATGTTGTACAGACGATACCCTTCAGGCATCTATCCATAACGACTTAATACCTTCACCGCGTATAATGATGAACAACTTACGTGCAAACTTCGCTAGATCAAGTCCTCGTTAAACTTCATATATCTAGCATGATATCTTCCGGAGCGGAAAATCCAACTGTCAATCACTGGACCAAAGAACAATCCATTACATTTAAGCCAACATTTTAACTGACTGCTACAATCATAGATCACATTTCCCCAGAAGAACCACCTTCTCGAAAAGATGCGAACTAATGACACTGCCGCCATCTTCAGTAACATACATAACAGTACTTCGCTAGCAATTCCATATGATATGATCAAGTCGGTGATCTCAGACCAGTCAGTTTTTCCCTGCTCACTGTGACAGTATATCAGCACGGTCAGCTGAGAAATTTACAGCTTATCTGTTTATTCAGTTGTGTCCACTTATGAAAAGCCTGGTCCCTGTCGTCTGTTGTTGGACTAGTTATCTGTTGAATGTTTTCCTAGCTAAATATTATTATTATTCCGTGTTAGGTTGGGCTTGCATCTACCAACAAATATAAACCTATGTAATCGCGAAACAAATATTTGATCAAATTACTATGTTATATAAATCATCAAGAAGAGCCCCTTGAAAGTAGCAAACGCTAGTTTATCAACCCCTCATGTTGCGTACACTCGAAATTCAGTATGAGGCGTACTGTTACTGACCTAACTCCTTGGCCCATTTACTACAGACAGTAGTTCGACAACCCTAGTGTGAATTGAACAACATCAGGAGTTTTCTACGGCGTGCTGAATTGGGTTGACTCATGTCGGTGTTAGTGTTAGTTGTTAGCGGACATCAGATTGCCCCAGATCTTTGTGGACGCCCGTTTGAGTGTGGATATAGTAAAGAGGTTTACCCAAATAACTAAAATTATCAGGTTGACCAAGGCTCGAGCAAATTGCGTTGATTCACGCAGCACTTGGTCATCTGGTCGAAAACGAAGTTGTGGTTAAGGTGTCTCGTAAGGCACAGAATGCGCATTTCACATTGATTATCTTGTCAAGTACCAAAGAAGGAGTCTGTAAAAGCAAGTCTTCAATATAACTGCCGTGGTTTCGTACGTAATTATGGTTGCGATATTGAAACTGATTCCGTACTGAACAGGAAACTTGATTTATTATGTGACAGGTCTTCAAAATATGACAACTTACTTATCTTTCCACGGTTCTTTTTCATCGGTGGTAGTTTTAAGCTTTCGCATCTCGTGACGGTATATGATAAGAAGACGAAATGCCAGTATCTGTAAGGAAAATATACCAGTAAAAACAACGATGGTGGAGAAAACTGTTCAAATAAATAAGTTCAAATAAGTTCATATTATCAGTTTGAACAGTTCACCCTTGATATTTCTAATGCATGCATCATCGTTCACTAACGTCTTATAAGAACTCCCGAGTTATCAAAGGAGCCAAGCGAAGTCATCAGAAATAGTGGGTGATGAAATGCGTCGAACCGTGTCACTAAAATCTGTGATCTGATATGTTCCTAATATAACTAACCAAGTTTCCTCCACAGCAAATCTGATAGATAAACCGATCTGTAGTATTTCTGAACAGATTTTAACGGATTGCTAAATCTGATGTACTACTTCATTACGGTAGCGCGATACATCGTGACCACGTTCGAAAGAGGCACAGCTTCCAACAGATATTTTGAAATCGGCCAGAATTATCCCCTAAATCTGCTGTGACAAACCTGCTAACAGCAGATGGATGCGGAACCACTGTTTGGGCCTGAGGATATGGCACGGACCTTACCTGGGGTATGCGTGCCTAATTGAGTTGTATTGTTCGCTTGTTTTACGTCCTATCCTCCGGCTTATTTGTGTGTCCTGGTAAGTCAAGCCAAATAATAAACAGGTCCAGCTCGTCCCATGCCAACTTGTGGCTCGCAATAGCATCATAATCAGACAACCGAGCAACGTTCTAAGAGGTTCAGAATAGACGTCATAGAGGCTGTTCTGTCAACCGTTCAGTGCAAACAGGGACAAGGTTGGAAGGACAATACGACAATTTTCCCAGTTCTGTGCCTCTAAAGATGAACAGGAAACTAGTATGAGGCATGACAAACAAAGCAAGAGAAATATGCACTTAGAACTACTTTGAAAACCCCCGGACTGGGTGAAGAATGTTTATCCAAAATAGCTACCTGAATCAATTAGCTGATAAGCTATTGAGAATAAGAGTAGAAATTCCAAAAAAGATGCTCAGTAGAAAGATAGTCAGTGCACGCCTCCAAGCCATTCAGTGATGACACTGTGGAAGAGATGGTGGGGGGAATTGTGTCGTGGATCACCAGGAAAACGTTCTATGATGTTGTGCTCCGGATTTTTGCCAATATGGACCAGTAAAAGTTTTGTGTTTGAAAGACAAAGTGCCTCAATGTGTGTATACTCATTCACTTGTACCCGTGGGACACGGTTATTTGGCCCCATGACCTGGTGCTTGTCTGAATGCATCCACAAGCATCACCCTCTATCACCGTGTATGGTTAAACACTGGAGCAATATAATTACTTACCTGTGCGATGATTTCACGGACAAGTCACATAGCAGAAGTGGCTAATGTTTTGCGTGATCTGCACGAGGTCAGGGATTGACACTCAAGACCGGTTAAATGCAGCCTCCTAACCACGGCAGGGACGTCGGAATTCCTTTTACCACAACTCCCCTCTCCCTTATCCAAGTGGGTGCGCCCCTCTGCTCCTTGACGTACTTTCAATTCTAATGCGGGCCCCAGACCAGACGAAAATTGACAATATGTGTATACAATCCACATTCAAGCTAGAGTCAAGCTTGGAGATTATATTTTGTAATTAGTAATCTATACAACCTCCACCTAATTGTCCAAAAATGTCATTCTATATTTTGATGTTATGATGCGACTACAAATCACTGAAAATGAGCTTACGCACCAACGTTTTTTTACGAAAAATGCTCATATGGAATTTTTGGGCAACTTATTACTCGTCTCTCATCGTTCTCGCACTATCGCCAGGCCGGTCTCCGACCATTTGGCCATCGGTTGTTCAGTGTTATAGAGCTTCAGGTCCGTCAGTCTTGTATTATCGGGATAACGTTCTTGGTATCACACGAACCAGTGACACGACAAAGAAGCAGTTACTTGTGAAACTTTTGCAGCTATTCATGAGCACATTCACCTCCATAACACCAGTTATGACACCAACTGTTCCTCGAGGAAATACGAAGATATTCCACGGTAGTTTCATGGTTTCAGGTTTTGTTTGAAACTAGGTCATGAAGATAAATTTCTCCTAGTGCCACTGAACAGAAAAAGTCTCAGATGCACAAGAATAAGTATTCATTTCTATGTGTCAGTGAAAATTAAACATTTCGTTTTCAATGAGTTACTCAAAGTTGCCCTGCTGTCACAGGATCTCTCATTTATGTATAACAATTAGTCGCTGATTTCCAGAAGGGAGGGGCAAATGATTTTCGCTTGAACCGATCGGTGCACTCAGTGTTTTCCTAACAACAAATTTAAATTCATTTTTCGTGTTTAGAATGTCTTTTACATGAACTTGATTTCCAGATCGACCCTTGCCGCTTTTATTGCTTATCCACACAAATGCACTCATATCTGCTGACGAATTTCGACCGCTTTTGGGTTCAATTCAGAATTATTCCTTATCGATTCCATGATTTTCCTCCAATACAAACTCCCTGCATGATCTTCATCCGTCACAAGAATTTGACTTGTCTCCTGCACATGCATGTCGATTTCATGAATTAACAAATAAGCTGTTATTTTCATGACAATAAATAACATAAACGTGCAACCTTTCCACATCTGAACGTCTCATCCTGTTTTGCCGTTTTTCAAGAAATTCTTCTGAAATCTGCTAGCAACCACTTTCTACCACTTTCTATTTAACATAGGAATCTTGATACTATTACTTCGTTTGCAAATAAATAACACGTTTTCGTAGTCATTGACACAGTTCTACGTCACAGGATTAACAAAACAGCTTGGTTTCACATATCTTTCAGCAGCCGTCAAGCATATTGTGCGGTGATCACTGGCAATGAAAGCCACTTCACCGCTCCGATGGTGACAAGTAGGTTGAAGTGAACAGACTGTGATCATGCGCTGAGTGCTCCATGTCATGGGCGGTCGAGTGAAATCGCTGACAAATTTGTTTTGATGGTGAGCAGTGTCACTAAAAGAACACTTGCACCAATATTCAAAAGGGGAGATAAGAATATGAAACATTCCCTAAAGCATTACCGCAATTACATCCATTCGACTGCAGGTAGTGGTGCTGCCAATTTGGCCAAGAACCGAAAACGTCAAACCAGTATTTCCCCACCGTAGATCTTTGAAGTTGTTCACCGCAGTGAACGTAATTTGAGACCTATAACAAGCGCTGCAGACGAGTAGAATGAAAAAAGACCTTTTCAGATTTTGAATTCCATTTCACCGATTTCGTTGCATTGAAATGAAATTAGTCGGTTCAAAACGGGGCTAAAAATGTAAGGTACAAGAATGGAAGCACAGTAAACTGAAAAGAATAATTTAAATCGAGACTTTTTGATCCTTTTCGGGCCGTGTGAAGTAACCAGTTTTCTAGGAGTATGGAAAATGTTGGATAATCAACGGCCGCCAAACGTGAGAAAATGTAGTGAACAATGGTACCGAGATCCACAATACTTTTCCCTTTGTTCTGAGGGTAAAATCTGATGAGAGTCGTTTATTAGACAGTCATACACAAGTGCGGTAACCGTGGAAACGCATTTATCAATAAGTACCGTTATATAACTCTCTTTTTCGCTGTACAAATTATCTATGGTTGACCGAGTCAACATTTTTCCTTGTTGGGGATATCCTGGAAAGAGTGATGTTTGCCCAAACGGCAGGATCTATTTTGATTCAGTCAAAGTCCAGCAATCCCAACCACAAACAGAACCAAAAGGTCGCCAACTTCTGAAGTTTCGGGCAGACAAAAGTAGATGAAATAGATAGCACACAGATTCAGACTCCCTGATCATCATTATTTACGGCATATACCCTTGAATTTTCAACAAATACGTCGTGATTCTATTGTAAAGCATTGTTCATGATGTAATCAGAAAACTGTCGAACTGGTACCGGTCTACTCACACTTTGGATTGTGAAAACTAAGGCATTTTATTAGACATGAAATAAGCACAGGAAAATGTATGAACACAGTCACGCGTCGTCACGTGATGTGGAGGTGGATCACGGGCGGGAAACATGCGCACTGCTACGATCCATATCAAAGATTGGTTACGATGAGTAATACGCTCATGATATATTGGGCCTTGCATGGAAAGCAAGGGTGATCATTGGAGAGTAAACTGGGCAAATGGACAAGCATCAACATAGATCTTCAGGATCCGCAGTTATCGAAGTGCAATGCTGCAGTCGAGGATTGGGTGTGATCATGAAGACATCACAGAATCGTACGTCCCTCAAATGTCGGCTGCAGATAATAATCAAAGTCTTCACGGATATTTCTTTATTGACTTCTTTGGTATAAACATTGGAAAATGCTATCCTGTTTGGCACTTTTATCCAAATATCTGCATGGTACCGCAGTTGAGTAGGAGCTCTTGTCCTCGGAACGAAAATAAATCCTATATTGGTGACATCCTTGCGATAAAACCATTCAGCGATAACTGTGAATAAAAATGAACGAACTTGAAGTGAGGATATGAGAACCGAAAACATTACCTTCATAGCACTTGACGATCCTCATTAGAATCCACATCACTTAAAAACTCTTATCCGTGTGATGCACTCCACGTTGTTTTGAAATGGTGTTGTTCTACTCACCATTCACTTGTATTTATCGTATCATCTTCAAACTTGATACAGGCGCGAATGTGATTTTCCACTTCAGAGACCTAACTTAACGGAAAGCGAGCGATTGCTATTTGCATGCTTCTCACGCAAAATACGGTAATGTTTGAGTACGTCTTGTAAAATGATTCATGCATCAAATTTTAATGGTGTTTTGACCACCAATTTGTGTGCATCAATGTCTTCGCAACTGTTTACGGTATCATTTTACAAGAAAATTGTTTCACATCACTATGTATCCAACCTTCAGTTTTGGCCGTGCTCATCAATTCCCATATACCAGTTTTGGTGAAACGCTTGTCATGGCAAACCAAGGATATCGATGTTTTTGGTTGAGATCTTACCTCCGATGTTCAATTCTCCCTTTAAACATCCTCCCAAAGACCGCAAACTTCCTATCATATTCCTCCGACGTCTGCACATTATGAAATGAAGAAAACGAAATCAATATTATATTCCCAATATTTTTTCTATAATTCCACGAAATATCTCTTCCAGGTGCCACATACATTTTGTCTTCAAACAGCAGTCAATCTATCTTCAAAATAGGGGAGTGAAGGTATGACCGATTCAAAATAATACGCTTCCTCATTGAGCATCCATGCTTTTGTCGATCAGTTTAAGCAAACTGAACGCGTTATTTTAGAAGACCATTACCCAAATTTTCTTGGTGTAACCTGAATATGTATAATTCAACTTCACTGTAAAACTATCCAAGAGCAGTCGACCACACTTGGTCAATCCGTATCTGTCTTCGTTACTCGGCATCGTTACCAATGTGCGGTTTTCCCATATGATTACTGAAAGTTTTCCGATTATCTCCCCCCTTTATGTCATCCATTTACGAGAAAGCTGCTATGAGTTTGTCAATACTGATGGTCGAATCAACGGTGTTGGTGGCCTTTTTGTGGTTATCTTTATTTCTTTCGCTTGCTGAAAGCAGTAGGTTATGACTGTAAACAATGCAATCAATCTGCAGAATAAATCTCACCCGTCCCAACGGCACCGGTTGACCAAAAACTACAACTGACATTGCTAGTACAACTGGTATGGCTACTACCTCAACTACCATCATTGCAAACAAGAATGTCGCTGTTACGGAAAGCCTTGAAATTGAAGTTTATTTGATGAACGGGGCTCTCCAAATTCGCTATACGATCTTTCTTCTCTGTGATTGATTCCTCTTTTCCGAAAGCTTCCTAGTGCATCACAACATCGGAATATGAAATTTAGTAGGGCTTGATATCAAATTTCTGAATTCTGCTGCGATTTGTTGACGAATAAATACTTGTGCGACCTTAGCTATCATGGTGAATTAGTCCAAAGTTCACTAGTCTGGAAACAACTAAATTTTAAATGTGGCTCATTGATAAACCAACCAAAGCAGAATTGACCATGTCTGTTTTCTGTCATTGAGGAATAAATGCTGTTTCTACCAGAAGCATCCTTTCGAATTTTCTATTATAATTTACCTAAGGGAAAGGAGTAAAAGCCAAAGAAACATATATGGGGAAAGCCACGTTGGCTAACCGTGTAACGGCTATCTCAGGGTCAAGGGTGGCCTAACCCCAGGAATACCCTCGGATTGTTCCAAACTGATGACCTGGATTTCAAGGTTGAATGGGAACTACTCGTTATTCATCCATTTCGCTGTCACCATGTTCACTCAATCCGTGCTAAAAACGGGCCAATTCCGATACTTGAGTGATGGAGAGAGAAATATCGTTTTTCCCACTGAATACTTGTTCCTGTAATAGGCCTATTTTCTATTCTTTTTTATATATTACTTCTCAATATTCATGTTGAACTTGGTTAAATAACACGAAGTGATATTCGATCACTAAAGTACCGGGGTTTGATAATGGCTTCAGCTCCATTGGAACATCAATAACAGTCAGATGGCAATAAGTATTCAACGGTGGAACGGGGTTGAAGGTGGAGGGAAATTTCGTTGTTTTAGCTTTCAGCCGATCATAACTCATTATTACACGAACAACAAAGGTGGCTAAATCTAAATCTACACCAAAATCCGAATTATATAGTCAAGAATTTTGACCATCGATCCATTTTGAACGAACAGTGGCGAGAATTCGGGGGTTCACAAGCACGTTTTTCGAAAAACCCCGATGTCAAGGGGATTTTACCAATCCCTGTAAGCGTACGCATTATCCGCAAAATGGTTATTTCCCGTATAGTATTTAGAGTTTGTTCGGTTCCCTGTCTGTTCGTCCTGTATGAATGACGTTTAATAATATTTATTGTCTTTGTCACTTTTCGTTTTCAGTTTAACTCAGCTTTGTGGTCGAGCACTTATTCTTTTCGATTTAACTTTCAATCGATCGCGGTCTACACAATTTTCCTGCCAATGAACTGTGCCATTCAATTCGATGTATGCATATTCGCACAATATAAAACTTCCCAATACCTTCTTGATCCTTCATCCGACACAGCTTGGTGGATATGTGGAGACATTCACTGATTGCATTGGTTGGAGCAAAGCCTAATTGTGCGTGTGTGTATCTGAACTGGATATTCGCGATGTTTTTTGTCATTATCGTGCCTTTACATGACTTTGCACTGTTCTGCTTATGTCCCATATTTCATTACTCTTATCTGCCATAGTTTTGCCTTTTTTCATTCATTGTTCGCCATCCATTACCCTTCATGACAAAAGTATGCCGTTCACCCTCAGTGTATTCAAAAATGAGTAATTCTGAAAGTATTTCAGAAATATATTCAAAACCCATAACTCGGATACATTTTCTTGTTCAACTAGGTCCTACTTTGTCCCACTTTACACCTTTCATCATTCGTAAGCCGCCCACTCAAGTACCCGTCTCAAAGTTCATTCACTGAGTCCGCGCGCTGGACCGTGGGTCGTATGGCGAATAGATCGAACAAATCTATCCTCAGAAATCTATCCATTGTATTGGCTGCGCCAATCCTGTTCGACCTACTGCTACAGTTTTTTCTGTGACAGCCGCTCGTTCGAACAGCGGGTTTGATCATCACTCACGTGCAAATTCAGAAGTGGGCGGTATTTGTTTTCCGGGTTTTCCTATAAAGGGGTGAATTCCACATTGTCCAAATATTTCATCGAAGCAGTTGTGATGCTCATGAATAGCTCAGCATTTTAGCCATTGGGTTAAGCCTGAGTGAAATATATAATGAATGAATTATAGACGTTATGCCAAGCCTATTCGTCTGTGACATTGACAGCTCGTTTTTTACAATGGTCCATGTTACCATAAGCTTCCAAATGAATTGCCTTGTGTCCAAGTTTTAACCATGCTACTTAATCAATGAATCAGTGAGCCGATCAAATCTCTCTCCCTCTTTCTCTTTCGAGATATATCAGGAGCTTCAAATCAAAACCAATGCTCGGAGCCAGATGGAACGATGCTCGTGTATATTTCGTTTGATGAAGATAGTTGTGATTTTCGCTTTCTTTTGATGATTTATGCCAGGAAGATACGGAGCTTCAGAAAAAATGACTGTTGGTATGAATTTTCTGGAAATACATCGAAAAAAAAGAAATGGCTGAAGTCATTTAATTCCGAAGTGTTTGTGATGGAGCAAATCTCATGTGAGGAATAAATAATGCTGTCAATGTTCTGGTCACGTTATTCGAGCAAGATAGTGGATTGTGTTACATCTGATGTACACGCATCAAAGATTGTCTGTTTGACATAGAGAAATGAGGGAGAAATGATGTTATGTGAATAATGTTATTCCATCGGATGTTATCGGTTTACAATTTAGACGTTATGTTTGTACTTTAGGATATAACCGTCTTGTTTTTCAAGTAAATGTACCCGTGACACTAAAGAACATTTATGTGAATGAGCAGATTTATAATTTTGTCGTATAGGAATGATTTTTCGATCATTAATTTGCAAAAGTACTGGGTGATCCCTATTACGCAAATCAGAAACTACGCGTGAAATTAGAAATCATTTGTAATATTATCTTTCAATCACCAATCAACGGCAAATGGGAAGGTAATTATGATTAGAATTGGGTTTATTCTGTCTGGATATTCGATCGAATTGTGCGTAACAGCTGTGAAGACGAGGCTGTATATTTCCCGACTGGGAGTGAAATTATTATAATATTATTCGTCATGCAGCTTCAACACTCAGCTGAACATTGGAAACCATGGAAGTACAGTACAGCTGTTCCGTCCGTTTTTAAGAACCATCAGTAGTGCACATGCACTGAGTCCTGGGTTCGAGTCCCCTTAAGGGCTCGGTGGATGGGTACTGCCGATTATTCCCAATGAGGATGAAACACCTGTACAGTGCCTCCATGGTTTCCAATGTTCAGTTCAGCATTGGAGCTGCATGATGAATCATATTATACAAATATAATCTCCTACTGCTCAAATGCACACAGCTAAATTATTGTTACCGTTTGTGGTTTCCCAATCAGGTTTGTCTTGCTTTTACACGAAATGTGATTTTTCCCAAGGTAGAACAGAGGAATATTAGCACTTCGAATGGCCTCACTGCCGACTATCACGTCACTTCTCTGTTTGTTATTTTACAAACATCTTACCGTGAACAACTCATTTATTTTTCCTGAACTCGTTTGGTTGATTCGCCTACTAAACTGTGAAATGTCATGAATTGGATTCATCAGTGGTTACTAATTTGCGAAAGATTTTGGTGTATCTTTTAGAAGGAATCTATTTCACCGTGTAGAGAAGAATATCATCATCCTACAGTTGATGGGTATAAAGTGAAAATTGTTTCATTTAGGTACAGGGCAAGATATCACGGATAAACAGAATATGAATATGATGATTGAGGGAAGTAATTTCAAAAAAGGAAACTTGCACAACCATAGGTCATGTTGGACGTGAAATTCCGAACGAGAATCCTCTTCAGGATACGAGAATTTTTGAAATAAATGCACGGATAATGCAAATAGAGCCAATCATCTTCTCACCTATTAGACCGTTATTGATTATTTATCTGAAGAAATCAAGCGGGAAAAACTGGGAAAGTCATTGTATGATATTTTGCTAGTAGTTCGAGGTGTGGAGAGTGCTGAGTCAATGGATAGTGCCAACTAACTGAATTGAATTGGTACAAGCTAGTGGAAACCGAATCACACATTCAAGTTGGCAGCTGAAATAAATATTATGTGGTTAAGGTAAAATGTATAAGACTGTGTAAAAGAACGGGGGAAATCCTAGCTCAAATATATTTGATCCGTATGAAATTCGCAGAGGAATAGATTGCCTGACTTTACGAGAAGAACGGAAGTTCAGACAAATGCAAAGCTTTGCGGGAGATCTATCACGGTGCTGTGACAATCGAGCAACCAAGTAAAAATATGTGATTATAATATGAGAGTTCCGCACATGATTGAAAGGGAATGACAATCTCACCATTTCAAAATCTTCTTCCACGCTCTGCAGGGTGGATGATGAGAAGACAAGGAGGAAATAAAGGAAAAAGATTCAGGCGAAGAGGGACACAGAAGTTTGAATGAAACGATTTTGAACAAGTAAAAAGCAATCTATAAACTGAAAAATAGATTCTGCCAATAAACACAAAATAACGAGAATTGAACAATGAAGGAGAAAAGGAATATTCATATTGCTCACGATTTCGGGACCTCCCACCACGCACTGAATATCGAGATCAGAACAAATAATTGTAAACGGGGTCAGTTCACTGGAATCGAACAAGGTGTGAGTTTACTCAGTCACCGAAGTTTTACCTCAAATTTTATACATACATATATATTTTCACATGTTTCTCAAGAATGTTCCCAGAAAGAAAAGCAACAGGAACAATCAACTTTCTACAATATAGATGGCATCATATGTGTGTAAGTTCTACGTTGCAAAAAGACTCAATTCACAAGTGATGTTCATAACAATATTATTTTGAAGGATATTTCCCGGAAAGCAAGTAAGGACAGATGGGACAACAAAGATTTGGAGATGGAATGCGAACGTCTTGGAAGAAATGAAAAATAATACGATCGAATACTCACTTCCTCGGAAAGTTCTGCCACGACCTGTAGGTTTGTGATAGAAACAAATGATCACAAATGGATTGCAGCTGATGGGAATTATTTGAACAAGGATTTCACTCAGTTGAATGATGTGAACGAGGTTCTCACTGAGAGATTATTCATAATCGTTCGCACCGATTCAAAATGAGATCGTTGGATTCCACTATGCTATTGGGATACCAATGGAAGCTGGATTTGGCAAACTAAGTTTTTCGGTATGTGTGCATTCATCATTTGTACAATGCGTATGAAAGTGGGTGAATTTTATGATGTCAACAACCCTCATTACTTCATTCGGTGTTTGAGGGACTCGTATGCATCGTGCAATGTTCTCGTGCATATTTGAAATCGGACGAATTTGGACAAAAAATTGCTCTCGTTGATATCATGGTACTCCATACCGAAAACGATATCTGGTTCGCTTTTCTACCAAATATGGATGATGGCGATAGTGGATTGTGAATCTGAAAAGAATACATCAATTTATCCTCAACAAATTACTCTTCTTCCAATTTGATAACCCAGGTATTCCATTTCTAAACCGCGTCACTGATATTGACGTTTTTAAATGAATCATCCTTAAATTGGATACGTTGATTCTTTTATGAATAGCTCTGCATATATTTCTTATTTACTCATACGCGCATGCTTGTACTAACCGGCGAGTAACTGGTTTCTCGAGTTTGATGTATTTATTGGATCAGGCCCAGATAGATTGTAGTCAAGCTCACCAGAACGTGCGTGTCTCAGTTCTCGTTTGGTGATAACATGTGAATGCGGTGTATTATTCTATCCTCCCAACAGGAATGATTTTGCTCACATAAATGTTAGTTACTCTAGATAACCTTCGAGTTTCGATGTATTCCTCAACACTTGCTGTTTGGAACAGTGCAAACAATACACTCCGAACAAGCGTGTGGCTGACAACAAGATTGAATGGAAATAATCACGAGATTCAAAACTGATTGTCAAGGGTGTTGACTTCTGATTGAATGATTGTTCGATGGACTTTTGTCTGAAGATCGTAATTTTGGCGGTTGCATCAAATTATTCAGTGAGGAGTGTAATGCAACTATTCCTCCTCGGTTATACAATAAACAATTCGACACGAACATAGGTCTCTCACGTCGTTCGACTTTGTTCACGGTCAAATCGAGTACGTAATCGGTGTTTGAATACGTGAAACCAGATATCTCACATTTCATACATCACCTTCCCCGCGAAACAGAAGCTCTCATTTCAAAGCTTTCAATCGAATGAATTTTTCTGTTTTATATGTGCAACCTATCACCGTGCCTCACAACCATGACCGCAGGAGGTGACTCCATGATTCTGTGAGATTTGACCATGAAATTTACCATACAGATATATTTGCCCGGTCAATCAGATAGAGGGGAGATGAGCAAATGGGTTCATTCCACACGGCAGCACAAATTAATGGCCACATGTTTGATAAATTGGAAATATCTTTGCCAATCGCCTCTCAATCGGTCAATGTTTTTGGGTGATAAACCTAACACTTCACATCAAGCATGTGGATCAAGAAATTTTCTACTTGATTTAAAGGGAGACTTACAAATTTAATAGGTGGTAGTGGACTACCGTATTCATCACATGCGCTTTTCATATCTTGACAACAAAAATCTGGACTTAAGTTTTGAAAAATGCTCGCCAGTTATCGGGACCAACGTTGAGAAAAGTTTGTGATACACTCAAATTCGTCAGTACAAGATCCGTCGGGTGACATTCTCATCTATTCAGGCAATATTGATGAGACAAAACGGTAATCGCCTAAATGGAAATGCTGAAATTGAGTAAACTTTCAGATTATTATGTGCCAGAAAATATTGGGTTTTTTAACAAGAGGTGGAACACGGTACATTAAAAAGCATCCTGCATCTGCTCTCAATTAGCCATAATAAATTCAACCATACGAATTCAATAAATGCAGTCCGTGAGAACACATATGACCAACTACTAGTCCACCGGCTCGTGATTATCGGAAAGTACAGTAAGTGGGAATAGACATTTTGCGATTCATTCAAACATTGGCTAGTTTCCCCCAGTTAGTCCTTTGATCCGACACAACACTTGTATTATTCGAATTAAGGCAAGCTGAATAATATCATTCAGTCCAATCACACAAGAAGCAAGTTGGTTTGTTTCACAAGAGACCAGAAACTGGGTGCGTTGAGTGAAGCGAGTCAGCGGCACCAATGCTTCCCACCTCGAACCAAACATCGTGAGGCCCCGTTTCACGAGGAGACGAATAGACCAACATAAGATGGCACTCAAAATATTCCGAGTTCTCATAGATACCACAGTGGTATGAAATGGGATTCGAGAATAAAATGACTTAGAATGCCGTCGTAAGGAATGGGATTGCTAACGATGATGCGTAATGATGGAAGAACGTAAAGCCACGCAAATCTATGAAAGAAAATTAACGTCAATTAGTCACAGGAAGAAATATATGAAACGGGCAAACGTGCAGACTCGGTACTGAACTGACAATTAAAAATTGTGTGAGCTTTTTAGAATTGTTTCATCTAGTTCACAAAGCAGTCATCACGAGTATATGTACACTCAGCACGAGTCATTCGGAAATCGAGTCCCAGTTGGAGCTCGGTTGGAATTCATTTGCCATAATCTTAACACAACTGAACATGTTTTACAACAACTTCATGGTTTCAATTTCCTAAACAAAATAAAAGAATAACTCCTGAATGACTATTTTCTTTGAGGAAATCAAGTTACATCGGATAAACATAACTTTTTCTCGAGAATATAATAGCAGACACGAAGTGCACGTTGAAGATGTCAATCCTCGGAATCACAGCCGGTGGTGGTCGTGATTGGAAAAAAGCAAACTTGGGAAGCCCGTTCCTTAGCAAACGGCCTGTAATAATATACGTGCTATGTAGCTTAGATATTATCTCACCATCGTCCATTCGCCCACAACATAACAACATGTGAACAGTTCACTTTCCAAATAATATTGATACCCGCGGAAAATCACACTGCCCTACTGAAAAACAACTTGTCGAATTTTGTCCACGGATCGCTAGTTCATAGATGGCCGCACATGTTCATTCCACATGTGAAATATCTCGAGTAATAAAATCACGATATACTGCGTGAAGAAAAACAATCAAACGGCTCAACAATCTTGACCTGACAGATATGTATTGAATCACGAGATTACACGGTACGCACACTTCGATGGAGCTCTAACTAAGCACCTATTGCCAATCCGAACACGGTTCCAATGTTCCACTATTAAGAGATCGCAAACAAAATACGACTTGAGGCTGAATGGTTGTGATTACTGAAACATGTGAAGGGCCATGAAGGTGGGAATAGAGTATTCATATTGCTCACAATTCCGGGACCTCCCACCACGCACTGAATATCGAGATCAGAACAAATAATTGTAAACGGGGTTATTTCACTGGAATCGAACAAGGTGTGAGTTTACTCAGTCAACGGATTATTACCTCGAAATGTCTCTATACGTAGTACCATGTTTCTCAACAATGTTGAACCACAAGGATTTGGAGATAGAACGCGAATGTCTTGGAAGAAATGAAACATAAAATGAACTAATACTCACTTCCTCGGGAATTTCTGCCACGTCCTGTAGATTGATGTTAGAAACAAATGATCAAACGTAGATTGTAGCTGATGAGAAGTATTCAAACAAGGATTTCTACTCAGATGAGTGATGTGGATGAGGTTCCCGCTAAGAGATTGATTATAATCGTTTGCCCCAGTTCAAAGACAGATTTTTGTATTTCGTTGTATTATTAGGAAACCGATGAGCACTGGCCTTAATCAGTTATTATCTTCGTGTGATACATATTTTTGTTCTTTACTCTGCCATAAAGCAGATTTGATGGTCTTGACTGTGTCGTTCAATATATTCGTTCTTTTTCATTTGTTGTATATGTGCCAGATCTTTGAGTTCTTATATTCGCTTGTGCAAATTATTAAGAACGACAGTTCTCCATTGTTTGCCTGTGGGAACTGACGATAATGTTCGATTATATTTTATGAACCAGGGCTCCAGTCTTATTGTTTTTGGTTAATCTTTCTAAAGGTTTGTGATTTTCTGCATCACCAGTCTCATCAGTTTCACCGATGTTTACTTATTTCAATGTGATTGATTGGTATTTGCTGCATAGTACCTCGCATCCACATGTCTTTCATTCTTTTCGCATTTCAAAACTGCTCGTTCGAATTCCCCTTTGATTTGCTTCATCATCCAACTTGATGAATCATTTCGAATAGTTCTGAATCATGTGCACTCTTATAGTCTGTCCCCTTTTCCATACACACTAATGAACATAACGCGTACACCCCCTCATCAAGGAAATGTGTGCCCAAATGGAGGCAAATTATTTGAGATCTCTTGGAGTTTTGATGGCCACTGCTGTTATCGATGCTTCAAGAGGTGTACGGGCTCTACACGGGATTGCAGTATTATTCGAAGCTCGCATCGAGCATATTTGGTCGCGAAATTATGCGGTCTATGGGGGATGTTGTGAAGGTTTTGAGTTAGGATTCGTTGCCTAGGTAATTACCTACTTTACACGAAGAATGAATCCATGCACCTAAAGGTCTTTGACTTTGCGCTACAATACTCCAATGTAATACAATCATGCTTTTGAGAGGTGCATATCACGTCCGAGACATACGAACCAGAGAGAATTGCCATACAATTAAATTCTCACGAGGAATAAAATCGAGAGATGATCAGTAGAGGTCAACTTTTCCTAAACTTCCATTCAATTTCCAGGACGTCAGCAGCTCGATACATTAGAATCACTACTAAAATATGACCACCTAATATGATCTGTGTTGTTTCTACAGGAACTGATCACGAGTGTGAAATCAATTCTGCTACTGAAATAAGAATTTAGGTATAATCGTCTGTAAAGACGTCGAAAATGGATTATCGTGAAAGTGAGAAATGATAGAACATAAGTAGACTCACGTGATCGGTGCATCTGTCTGTGCTCTAAAAAGGGCCCCAATTGCAAGTGGTCACATATAGAGTTCAACTGGTGAAAACTGCCTCAATACGGGGGTTTACTGAGTAATATGATGGGAATCAGGTCTCCGGCAGAGAAATAATCATAATCGAAAGCATTAAGTGAACGATCTGAAAGTCGTCCAACCGTTGGCTTTCACGATGGTCTTGTGCACGAATTGGATGCTGATGTCTGCGGAAAATATTTCCGAAAATGTATTCCCATCGAAAAAATTTAGATTTCGATAGCTAACTGGTCTTGAGAAAGATTACCCGCGGTAACCGAAACGTTGACTGATTAACGTCTTTCCCGATAACTCTGTGTTATTTAAGGATTATAACTTACTGTTAACATCGTTTTTTACGCTCCTAACGGATCTGGGATCTGGTACGTTACTTCATTTAACATTCTGTTCCTGATGTTATTATGAGTGTTAGAATATTGACAGGCACATCGTCGGTAGAAGGGATAGTTCAGATTGCAAGCAGCACACTATCATGTCTATAGAATGAAGGGCCATGCGGGAGACAGTGAAGCCTACAGTACATGATCGGTTATCCAGAATAACTGAGAAGACTGGAGACAGCCAAGCTGATCCATGGACCAATCAGAGACTAACGTTTGCCTGATTCCGAGGTCAACCGGAATAACCGGCCAAATGGGCAGCTTACGAATATCAATGGTCTAATAGACTTTCAAGTAAGGTTGTGGGTACGATCTGCACTCGTTTTATATAAACCGTCTGCTTTGCACCAAGGAAAATCAATGGTTCGAAGCCAGATGTGTCTATTCATTATTGTCAATAGGATACCATAGACCAATGGGTATTTAGAAAGAACTGAAGCCCATTCCTGCGCAAAACTTGTTGAAATAACCGGCTCCGTGGCTTCCGCATTCCACGCGTCTTCCAGAGGCGAATACTATTCTTAAGTTTATTAGACCTAGCACTGAACGTGACTATTATCATCTGAACTTTTCTACACATATAAATCTTCACTGAATTTATCCTAGCTCAAAACTTACATTAGACGTGCAGTGGAGAATGGGACATAGTATGTTCTGGAATGTTCCATCTATCGATAAATTTATCCCAACGACAAGAATTTTTGTTACAGAGAATCTGAAACTGATGAAAAAACATTTCACATTTGTAGGAAGAATATTCAACCGAAGTAAAGAGGAGAATCTGACTCGAATGACGTTAAATATGAACCATCAATGCAATGTCCTCAACTAACCCGGAAGATCTATTCATAAAATGACTAACACAGACATAAATAAGACCATGCATAAAATGTTATCTTTAGGCATACGGTATTATCCCAGAAGGAATACAAGTACTTTTGATACGGAGATTCAGTTTGAAAACCCATATTTTGAAACTCAAGGTTATCCACAATGCCTTCATGGAAAATCCGAGGCACTGAAGTGTACGATAGTCCATTCGAATTTTCTGTAACGGAAATCCCAACCAAATATGACAGGACCCGTCACGAAAACACATCTGGAAGGGCTGCATGAAATGACTCTGAAGAAAAACGCAACACCCAGTCAGCCTGATGTAGGTGCTCGGCGTTTTACTTATGAAGAATAAGGGCTTTATCGATGATCTACTAATCATGAGCAAGTTTTCCAATAATCAAACAGATGCGGATAAGGCTCATCTACTTGTGCTGCAGATTTCGAACATCTTAAACCAACCTGATCGGTTATCGGCGGATTACCAGATAGGTGCATGAACAAATTAGTCCAACAGGTTCATGCATCCCGAGGCGATAGGGGTTGTCAAATATCCATGAGCTCGGAATTTCTGTCAGTTCCATCCCACCAACGAATGAAAAACCATACAACTCGGTAGCGAGATAGCTAAGAGAAAATTCTAGAGCCCATGTGGAAGCTAGTTTGCGTGCGCAGCCTGAAAGACACGTTTCGCTCCGTGAATGTCGTAAAGGCTGTGAGGATACTGAGTGAAATGGTTTTTTCCTTAGACATCAGGTTCTTTTCCACAAGTGTTTTACGTGTGGAAACGACCGAGGTCATGGTGAAAACTCTGACGGATGACAATATTAACATAAGACTACTGCCTGAGGCATTCCAGGAACTTCAGATAAAGTGCAAATGCAATGTAAAGTTCTAACCTAATGGGGATTGTTATCGACAAAATATTAGAGTAACTATGGAGTCCAACCCTGACATTCTCCAACTGACTTCATGGCAATGATTTAGTCTAATAAGATAAAACACATAATCGTTCCTCTCGATGCAAATCACCGTTTTGTCGATGATATATTCTGCCTAGCGAACACAAGTTATTATTTTCCGCACACTCAATGAGACGCACGAATCACTAAAATTTGAAGCCGAAACAGAGGAGGAAACCAGATGTGTTTTCCTTGGTGTGCACATTACTCAACTGCAGGACAACTCCGTAGGAATTAAAATACAAAGGAATAAAACTTTTCTCACAATGAATGGAAAAGTACGCATTGAAATCTTGAGTATCCAGAGCAAGATCAATCTGTTCACCAGAGATGCATGTTAACATCATCAACACCTTCCAAAACAACAGAAATCTCAAAAAGTCGTTGAAGAACGGGACCGAAAGCCGCCGGCAATCACGCCTGAAAATAAGAATTATTCATTACTTTGAGAGAATAAGCTGGCATATTGTCAACAGACAGTCTGGTTCGTTGAGTAGACAGCACGATAGTATGATGTGCTTCTAGTACTTCTACATCCGTTTTGAACTGAGCACAACGTTTCGAACAAAACGAAACGGACCGGAAGACCATTTCAATGCCAATTATTGTTTGAATTTAATAAACCAATCGGGTTATTTACTAGGCTAACCACTCAGTAGGACTGCCGGTAAATAACAGGTGAACCAATAAGTGTGCGGACCGGGGCTCGGCTTTGACCACCATGCATTATATATAAACTTTCGTTTTTATACTGAGCTTTTTGTGCTTGAGCTACTAGAATAGATCAAAACCGTCACCCTTAGTACGAGGTTTGATATCCCTTCGGAAACCTTCGGAAGACGCCTAAATGACGCTGTAAATGTTACCTTCAACGTTTCAAGATTACCGTGCTCTTTCAGAAGTTCCTCTTTGACAACAATGCGAAAAAAGGACAAACATTGGCCGACTGTGAAGACCTACATATCAATTTGTTCGTTTATTTCTGTTTGTGAAGCACCTTATGTCGGACTGAAATCACAGTTATTGTCTATTCCCATTGACGAGTACCACCCGCGTTGGCTAAGTCAGCGCGGATTTGGATTGGTTTCTCATGCGATTCTTGGTCAGTTAATCGACCCTAGTCATTGAGGAGATCCCCGTAAAGTATTTAGGATACTTTACCAGTTACCAAAAATGGACGGGTACAGGTCCAGTTATGCTCGCTAGATAATGCCGAAACCTTTGTGATAAGAAAACTAACATCCGAGATCCGTTCAAAACAACGATTGGTTCATTCCCTCCATCTTTCGTGGTTTACGATCTCACCGTCACACTCAGATATACACTAACCATATTTAATAGTCCATCATTTTAATGTCAATCAGCTGACCTCCTGGTTATAAATACTCTACCACTTTTCTCAGTGACAGGACATCATGCCCATGTTTCTTCATACCGCATCACAACACATCAAACACACGCATACGCACCGAATATAGATGTGTGCAAATTCTTCACAAATGGGTTATCATTCAAGTTGAATTATAACAGTGTGAGTAAATAATTTCAAAATAATCGCCCAAAATTTTGTTCATAATGTGGATTTGGGCAATTTCCAATAAATCAATATTGTCGGGATGATTTTTGTGACGACTTTGCTATTGGAAACCAGTGGCTGCAGATATGATTTTCGTGATGATGTTTCATGTTGTCTTATCAACTGAGCTCAACTGAGTAATGTAGACCAATACCTCATTGTAAATTTGTTTCATTCTTGCTGGAACTCATGAGCAGAGCACAACCACGGGGATCCCACGGGGGCCGGAACCCCGGGATGAATAAATGTTAGTTTACCACACAACAACCATGTAACCGAGGAGGCTCTCAACTGTTAACTAGACATCAACACTACATTAGTAGTTACCTTTTTTCATCGGATTTTATCTGTAGAACCCAATGCCTGAATTATGTGATCCAACTCTTCGGTTAAGGCCGCAGACTAATCATACATAATACAGGGCTTGGTTACCATATGAACAAAGATACTGACATCAAATTTTGGTCGGTAAACGTTCCAAAAGGAAAGATTCTGAGTGAAAAACCAGCTCTTCTACTGCAATGAGTATAATCATATTCAGCTATAAGGGCTACAATACAGTATGCAAATAATATGATTATGAGGGAGGAAAACATGTGAGGAAGCTTACGTCTTCGTCTCATTGTTTTGCGCTCTAGTGGTAATAAACAAAAGCAAGTGCTCACAAATAAAATTCAATTAATAAAAGCAATTTAATAACTAGTTGTCTGATCAAAATGCTGTGACTGAGGTTCCCGGTGAGGATATAATTATATTCACCCTCAAAGCTTCGAACGTCCGCGAGTCATACGACTGATGGTTT
Organism: Fasciola hepatica; assembly: GCA_948099385.1. Lineage (NCBI taxonomy): Eukaryota > Metazoa > Platyhelminthes > Trematoda > Plagiorchiida > Fasciolidae > Fasciola > Fasciola hepatica. The sequence goes on from CANUEZ040000156.1 coordinate 1,398,246, forward strand.
TCACAAAGCCATCATGAAAACAACTGCAGCTTTCATTGTTGAATCAATATTGTCTTGATGGGTGCATTCACTATTTGTATCATCTATTGAAATGCCAATTTTGTCTTATCCAAATTCCATATTGTGGATGACGTTTTCCGTGGAAGTTACTTGTTTACCACATATGTTTGAAGCAATCGGTAATTCGACTTGTTTTCTAGTTCGTCGTATCTATTGGAATGTCGGCCAATATTTCTAACCAAGCTTAATAAAAAGTGGTCTGGCTTTGTGTGTGTTTGCGTCTTCGTGTAGGTACAAATGAAAATAACTGATAATTCCCGTCATCAAGGAGGTCTGTCTTCAAGCCAACGCTCGTGAACTGAGATTGTTTTTGAGCTGTGATGGATACTGCAGTCAGTGATTGTTGATGATTGACAAATTCCCTACAGAGAACGAAAGAACCATTGAAATCTCGTATAAACCGTGAGTTATTGCTGTAAACCTAAGGGATTTTCGAGGATTTTGAAGCAAAGCTGCGTTCTCGTTGATCTGCTGATATTATCTTTTGTCTTGTAACTGCAATTACAGAGGTTGCGGTAAAATACCTGTAAATAGCCTTTTGTAATTTGTATTTCCATGACATCCTCCCTTTTCATACTCATGAGTAGTGTGTACATGCACCATGAACCTCAAATATTTATGTTCCAATTCTCCGTTTCTACTGCACTGAAGCAGTTCAGATTTGCGTTTTTATGACGTATAGTGCGTGAACATTTTACGTTTATATTCCCGACTTTGTTGTTCTATGGCTGAACATTTCCCTTGTAAGAACATTTTGCCGAACGTTTCACTCACGCATAAAAACTGTTACAATAAGAAACAATCCCCTAAAATCTGTCCAAGTCCAGTTCCCATTTTCACCGAGTTACACAGTAAATTATGAGATTTAGGAACAACAGAGGACGGGTAGTCATGCGCTGGGGGAATTCACCTCCCGTTACTTGTTACCGATGAAAGAAATAGAAGCACACTTGATAAGGTGTGTGGGAAGCGGAAGATATAAACCATTCATCATTATCTCAGAGAATCAATCACACATTTTTGTTGATGAGACAGAATGAAGTACGGTAAACATCCACAAGGTACAAAATGAACGTATTATTGGTGCTCAAGAAACCCATTTCTTGCGCAGAATCCCAACTCAATCTGGGAGAGAATCGGGGGGAGGAAAACAACCAGTCATTTGATGTATGCTATCAAGAACAAATCTAAGAATGAAATTTAAGAACGAAGAAACCGCTTTCGGGTGCAGAACGTATTGAATTAGTTTTCTGACTATGGTGAAAATGCGGACCATATGATCAGACCAACATAAGTTACGGGTAATTATAGACTTAAGGCATTTGAAGGATAATGGGAATGAATTCTCTCCAAATGTCCTAGAATAACTTCAAATATGTTCACATACTTGGAGCCATTGAGAAGAGAATAAGCAACGTATCAACTCTTATGGAGAGTCAGAGTTTGGGTATGATCTTGAGACCAACGTTCATGTTCTGAGAAACAGCACTGGAGACCATAAATAGCTTCTTCATGAAGATATGTTTATCCATTTGCAAAGTCTTCCAGATACTTTACCGTACGGGGACAGTTCCTGATGGGCATTGAGGACATTTATCCTGAGATTATATAAGTGAGAGGATTACACCCTATGGCGAGCTTTGGATTAAAAATAGATGGAGTAAGTTTTGCCTCTGTATCGATCAGAACATTGTCTATTAAAAAAGTAATATGAGTTATCACGCAGTGTGAACGTTAAAAACAGGGAAAAGCATAGAAACATCGTACAGCTTATTCATCCTTACTGGGAATCATCAGCTGTGCACATCCACCGGGCTCCACATGGGATTCGAACTCGGGATGATTAGTTGTGAGTCAAATAAACATAACTACGACACCATCCGCGCTGAACTATTCCAAGGAATAGTGTTGAATTCCTATTTTTTAGGTATTTGAAGTTTTTCGTCTACCCGCACTGGTAAATACATTATTGTGATATAGAATTCATGTAAGCACAACTGTCGATTCCCTGTTCGTTGAAGATGATATATAACGAGGTTAGGAAGCAATAGCCTCGAAAATGGAGCAGGCGCGGCGGTAGAAAAACTGATTCAGGTCCGATATTGTACTATCCTTCTGAGCAGCTTTATTACGACCGAGTTACAGGTAATTAAAGGTAATTTCACCAGTCCTTCCCTTGCATAGTCAAGAATCTTCTTACAGTGCATACACTGATTATATAACCGTGTTATTACTAATGTGTGTGAACTGCCTAAATACAGGTGGGGAAGATTGTTTGGTTCACGTGGTTTGTCCCAATTGAGATCGGACAGCTTATTCTAAACAGCTAGCAGGGATATATTGTAATAAATGGAGTCGATCAACTTGGGACAGCTGAACAGCGAAGAACGTGACCAACTACTGATGTTTCATTTGAGGGATTCAGCATTCAACTATGGTGATGAGTTACAGGACATGATACCAATCAGCTATTTGACGGATATCGGAAGTCCCGAGCAGTTAGCTTTGGCTTGGTGTGTATGGCTGTACACGACACTGAGTTTGTGGATTTCTGATTTTATTGGCCGAGAAAGAGATTTCAACTTTCATTGGTCCCAGTATTGTAAACATTTTTCTTCCAACGGCGTAGTTTTTGATAAACTGTAAACGAAAACAGTCACTATGGATGTCTAAGGTGTAGTGAAATGACAGTACGTGTCTTGACAGACGTTTAAGCCCCCAGTTAGGTACTGATAAATATAGGGTTTTCTTGGTGGTCAAAGAGACCTACTTTGTTCCAATCGAGCCCGTCTTTAAGCCATCATATGTTTTCGGGGGTCTCATTTACGCTTTCAGAGTTTCAGGTCACAACATCGGACGAATAATTTGATGTGAACTCTGAGAACATAACATGTTAGCATATTCCGACATCCCTAGTGATGATCTGCGGGTTGCCCGAAATATATTGCGTTAGCCTGTAAGGCACACATTAAGATAGGCACTAGGCACAGTGGGAAGTCTAAAAAGCTCTTTAGACCAATACTGTCAACTTTTAAACGAGCAGAATGTTAAAAATCATCTCAAAATCCACAAAACATTCTCGATGAGTCCAAAGGTTAGGAAGAGAGAAATCTTGTGGAAATTCACCCAAACAAAGACAAGGCAAGTTCGGGGAAGGTAAGCTTTTGAAAAAGCTTTTGAAAGATAGCCACTCTACTGGTTAGTATTGAGGTTTCGAGCAGTTTATATTCCGGATAAAATTCCAATTGTTCCAGAATCATTGACATTTCCTATGAGAAAGCGTTCATTTCGAATGAGACTGATAGGTAAATGGGTGTGGGATATTTTCTTCCTTCTAGTAGCCTCTTTCCATCCATCATGATTCTTCTTCAGTATCCACGAAATGTTCGCATATGTCCTCTACATAATCCTTGTGACAGGATTCTTCACAAATAATTTTGATGAAATTCAGAGCTTGGTGAGTCTATACGTTTTCCAGAAAGTAACCTCAACACTCAGAGGAACAATGATCGTTTTGACAGGCAAGGTTTAAATGACCCACATCACAGTTTTACTGTGATGGTACAAACTACGTGTGATCAACTCGATGACGGAAAACGGGAAAAGCGTCGTGGATTTTGAAGACCCTACCGGCAGGCGAGTCAACATGTAAGTCATTTTCTCGAATGTGAAATATGATTCACTTGAATCAGTTTAACAGTCGATTTTCTCTCCCTTTTTAAATGTTTGATGAATGATTAGTGTCTCAATGCTTGTGCATGAAATCAAAGTGAAACTACAAACCCGGGGAACATCTCTCGTTTTCGGTCGTAAAATTTTGCTGGATTTATATCTCTGGCACTCAACGGAAATATAAGTCATAGACCGCTTTATCTTACGCATTTGCTTGATAACGGTTAATATTTTTCACTGCGAGAACAGCTTGGTCATTTTGCGGAAGATGGTGTTTTATCTGTGTTCTTCTCTCTCTTTGGTTCTACGATGGGTAGTGTTAGTCAAGCTTACAAGGTCAGTAAAAAGACGTATTTGAAAAACAAGTTGCCGTTTGATGTTGAAACGGTCTCCGTTATTCTTGCAGAACGTGCTATTATCCGTAATATTTATGTGCTCATACCACTGTGGACCTTTCGCAATTCAAGTGCATCATACAAACGTTTGCTGGCTAGCATTTTTCGCAGGGAATGGCACGTTTCATCTTGGCCCACGGATATCAAGATTGAACTGGGAACACGGAGGAACCATTCAACCTTTCATTGTCAATTCTTCGGTGGTGTAAACTTCAAGAAATCCTTCAAGTCGATCTCTGAAAATTAGCTGATTCGGTACCAACCAAAACTTGGTTGTCCCCAGTTGTTTACAGATTCAAATATTATTCTTATGAACTTGGATGTCATTAACTCGAATAAAACTATGTAGGTTCATCATTGTCATTTACCTTCTGTCTTCCTCTCTCTGTCTGTCTTCATTCTCTGTTTTTTGACCTATCTGATCCGTCCACAATGATTTTAGTTTTGTTCAGCTGATATTTATTTTATGTGACTTGATCTCATGGCATGATTGCAATCATTAGGCACAAGCCTATATGCGGCATTGTAAAGATCTTCGTATGCTCTGTGGAATTGATCTGATAGTTGTACATTGTTTCAATTTAAATCCGCATGAGTAACAAGCCGTAAATGACTGCCGTCACTCAAGGCCAATGATTCCATTTTTTAAGTGCATAATTACCTTACATACAGCCAGCTTCAGCTAGAAAATGTACTTTTTCGGATCCACTTAGTATGATTTACGGCACACTCTATCCTCAAGCACATTTCTATGATGTTTTCATTATTGTCAAAAAATCGCACATCCCAACATTTTTCAGATCGAATTTATGCAAACAATAATACAGACATATTCCTAAGATACGTACATTATTTTCATTCTTACTGGACTCTAAGTATATTTTGTTGTGGGTATTCTAACAACAAAAGAATGTAAAATTCGGGCAACTTATACAATAAGCGATGAGTAGGGGACTGTTTAAAAACACCATATTTAAACTGATACCTGGTCGCGTTGATTTGCATACCTTCCACAGCTGAGCAGGATGTAGGGAAATGACCAAAAGAGGCAGCAAAATCGGGTTATTGGTGATAAAATTTATTTCATGCCATTCAGTATTTTTATATTCACCGATTGTAGTTGAACTGTCAAAAAAAGTGCTCATCAAGTTTTGTCAGTTGAAAACTGTTCACTCAGACAATCCCATAACTTCCCCTGTACAAACGCTGAATGATTCTGCTATAACAAGACGACCACCTCCGGTATTCAACGAGACTGTTAGTTGCACGTCAAAGTTTGAATTTTTGGCATTTTGTTTCTCTTTTTCTACCCTCTTGCTCTCAAACTAATATTCAGAAAGCTTTCAGTTCCTTGGTAGTAGATAATTCTTTGAAAGTTTTTTGAAGTTGTCATTCACAAACTAAAACTGGTGCACAAATCTCAGCCGATGAAAAGTTCTCTTCTCCATGGGGGCGGATGAATGAAAATGAACAAATATTTTGTTGTTTCTTGCATTCCTGCATCAATTATTTCTAACTGGTGTAGCTCACAAGAAGCACATGGCTAATACAAGAACAGGGCCAGGCACAAAACTCGGATTCGAAAGCCACTAGAAGTGTACAAACGAGTCTTCATTTTTGAATGCTCTCATCCTGAAAGCTTACTTTCGTCGTCCTCTGGAATAGGGTCTTTTACGTGTGACAGAGAGGGACGAGACAAAAGAAGACCCACTTTGGGTTATGAGAGTAGTATGTCCAAAAATTGTCACCATTAAATTTAACACCCCTGCAAATCTTTTGGATTATGTACTTGTTAGATATAGTTTGATAATATTCAATACGATGATATCAATAGCACTATGTCAGTACGTCGGGCTCGTTTATGACATCTCTCAATACGGGAGGGATGGCAACAATTATCAGATTCACGCTTGTTTGGAGGTGCTATCGTATGGCTTTGCTGATGTTACGTGACTTTAAGCTGCCGAAGGAACATTCAGATGCATGAAAGCCTCAGATTATTATGGACCGTGCGCAATGAATGGCTCTAAACAAATCATGAGAAGCCATTGTTTACTTTAGCGGGGACCTAAATCTTACTGTGGTCCCAGTTGTCCAGAGTACTTCTCGAAGTTACTTATCCACTTTTTGATCTCCTCAGCAATGTGATAAGCCATCCCACATTTCGTACAGGGCAGACTGCTTTTCCGGACAGTTTCGTGTTGCGTCCTCGGACTACATTACAGGGCCAATTAACATAGTTAAAGTGAGACGTAAATTTGGTCAATAGTACTCCATCACCCTTTCATTTTGTCGTTTATTAGAGGGAGCCGGGATCTTTACTAAGAATTCGCCGAAAAACACCAGTGATCGGACAACCTTAGCTTCCTGATATCTTCCGTTAGCCGTGGCCGTGTTCCCATCCGCTTGCTAGTGACGTTTGAATAACAGTTTAAAGGATGCAATGCTAGGTTACAAGTCTAATTTTCTTGGGTAGCCATATCGTAGTTTAAAAATGAGGAGAAGCATTTAGTGCACTTCCAAACCTTGATAATAGATCATCCTTCGCCCAGCCATTCAGCGGTGGAGATGACCCTAATTAACTGAATAACGGTACAATTTCGACTGACTGGCCACTGACTGACAGACTCTGGGAGAACGGCTCTGGGAAATTTAGAAGTAGCTACTCCTAGCTGATTTGATTCTGAATTAAATGATATGGGTGAATGAATCCAGTCGGTCTGGACCGAGTGAAATGTGGTAGGGGAGGCTTACACTACAACAACAACCTCCTCAAACTCGAGGTCCGAGACATGCACTGCTGAACTCGTTTGGGTGTCTATTGAATCAATAGTTGTTTTTGTCATTGTCCAGTCAGCCTAAAAGTTGTACACTACTGATAAGAGAGACTGGGAGTTTATTTCACTCTGAAATTATTTGTGAATCACGAAGACTACTCACGTCATTTCGAACAATTGAGGTGATGGGTAATTATTTCGCTATCAGGTTCCATGTGAGTTTGGTAGGTGTGCACTTAGATTGTACTGTGACCAATATGATTTCATGAATAGTCAATTTCAGTGGATCATGGGAATTGATGAAGCAAATATTTTTGAGTACTGAAACTCGTGCGGATAATTACCTAATGAAGGCAGTGTGAAGATGTATTGCAAACACTCTTCCTCTCTCACGACAGAAACCCTATTCGTCGTTGACACTTGGAGCTTCATTTCATAGTCTACAACCAATCGCTAGGGTCTAACACATCTGAATCGCACCACATTCGATATGAACGGAAGTAAAATCAATAAACAAAAACTACAAATAGTGGATTGGTATGGCATGAACAGATAGAGGGAAGTGTGACGGACGTTCACACTCATGACGCACGTCTCCCTGTGAGAAGTGAAAAATTACGGGAGCTAAATACCATTTGATTAGGTTTATTTTAACTGTATGGATATGAATGAAAATGTTTGCGTGACATTGATTCTTTTTATTTGCACATAGATTCTTATTCATTTTATTTTCCTTTGATCACGGTATTTGGTTCGCGTTAAAGAATTCTGAAGAACAATTATTTTTTAATTGCATTTACAGGGAAGGCGACCTATTTCAAAAAGTTAATTTTGTGACCTATTATGAATTTGTCTGACACTTACCTGTTTCAAACGCCATTGCCTGCAAGTTGTGTGCTGAGGAAAACAAGTGGACTTTGTGAAGCAATATATAATTGACTAGGAACGAAGGTGTTAAGAAAACGCTAAAAGCGTATGCATATTCGTGAACACTTTAAGGGAAAATCGGAAAGGACGCGGGCATAAAATGGAAGAATAATATTGAAAGTTTTGGAGTTGCATTTCATTGGTGGTGACGTCAGCCAGCTAATGGAATTCAGTCTGGATGCATCCATCACAGCTTCCATGTCTCCAAAGAAACAACTGCGAAGGGTAATTTAAATCAGAATATGCCTGCCAGTAGCACTGTTGATGCCCAATCTTCTTTTGTGACAGAACAAGGAGACCGTTGCATCATCAAAGAGCGAAACAAGTTCCGGTGTGGCAAAGCACAACGGAATAAAAGCTTTCGCAAAGGCTCCATCAGCAAAACCAAAAAAACTCATATCATTGACTGTACACCGTCTGTAGTTATTAAGAAATTCCGGAAGCTTCACTGGTGCCTATTGAATTTTCTATCTTCTTCTATCTGCAGCGGGTTACTGAAGTAAACAAAGCGTAGATCATTCACAACCAACAGTATGATCTGTGTAGGTATTTTGAATGGATTGCTGTCCAAACTGCATCCTATGTTATAAGTCAGCTGCAAACTGTCCATCAGTTCCATGGTAATTTACTGTCTGTTAGTCATAATATTTGCCCTCCAGCAAGGTTCGTTTTATCTTAATTTCACTATCCAGTGCCGTGTCTGCAGTACGCCCTTGTAAATATATAGTGGAATAATCCGTTAGATTCTGTGATGTCCATTGATTTTTGCTTTTTTATTCCAATTTGTAAGGAGGCAAATTTGATTTCAGTTTCTGATAAGATGACGAAAATCGGAGATCATAAAAAGGCCATCTCGAGTGAGTGACACAAGGCAAAATTTCCTAAAACATTCTATGAATTCGGCTCCAGTCAACCGAGAGTATGCTATTTTATGATCTAAGCAAAACAAACATGGTGATGATAGACTGCAATGAGTTGAAAGCAAGAATGGTGATAAAGCGTGATGATAGCTCAGGAGAGTGTCTGGGTGCAGTTTGTGTACTAATATAACCAAAGAATTGCAGCTGATTTTGTAGGTAGTTCCGGATTTTTCTTAATCTCTCTCTCTCTCTCTCTTGTGCTACCTCTCTCTCTTCTCTTTAAGATGACGTATCTGATCCCCCAAAAGAAGCAATTAAGCTTCTTCAACCGGCATTCATCATATCAGATTTGACGTAATGGCGTGATTTTAGACTATGTACACAAGCTTGTTTGACGCACTATGATGATCTTTAGTCGTTCTGTAGAATGGTTTGGTAGGTTGTATTTTTTCGTAATAAACGAGCATAATTACAAAACTGAAAATGTTTGTCTTCACCGGATGCTACTGACTCTAGATTTTAGTGAATACATTTCATACAAATTATCTGTTTCAATTTCATAAAATTACTCTTTCTGGTCTGTTCGTGTGATATTCGAAAAGCAACTATTTAGTTATGCACATTTCTTTGGATTTAATCATCACACTACATTCACGCATCGTAAAGTGATGAATTATGTCAGTCCCATCGAAAGTATCACGACAAGTCAATTGGGCTATCAAGCGTATCGTTTCAGACAAATGGAGGTAAATATTACCAAGTAGGACTGTACAATAGTTTAACATATACTAGAGCAGTGAGAATAAATTGACTGTCAGTTTCCTTGTGCAAAAAATAGGAATCCTTGGGGATCTTTATTTTCGAAAAGTGATTTGTGTATTTTTCTGTTCCTGATGGCTAAATAATTTCACATTCATTTGCGGGAATTGGAACAAGATTCATTTGCACCATGAAAATGAAATGCTTTTTCTTATACTTTGCCCAATCAAGTGGAGTTTTATTACAATGCTCTATCTTCTGTCAAGATGATGGCGCTGTCGAGCACTGTTCTTGTCATCCCAACCGTGTTAGCATCTCCGTCACAGTTTTGACTCGGGTCTTCGCGTCTGTCATGCAAGTCGTACAGAGCATCCTCGGCGGGAGAAAACCCCTACTTTCTGCAAGCAACTGGGTGAGTATGGTAAAATGTATAATTGCATCATCCAGCAATCCCAAAGTAGGATGTTTCGAAAGCGGTGTTTTTATAATGCACATTTGACAGTGCTGAAAGTCACATCGTTTTGATCTGCTAAATTCCTTGTTCGCTGAATACGACCAATTTACGTCAACAAAATCCACATAATACGACTGAGTAGAGATAAGCTCACGCTTCGCTTATGACTGTTTATTACGTTGCTCCAACTCATTCAGTTATGCCACATTTTATGCATTTGCTGAGCTGAGTTCGTTCTCCATGAAGCAGCGACAATTCCGGTCTTCCTGAGAAATGTTTGTAGCACCACAAAACCGATTTTTTATTAGGATGAAGACATATTGTCAGTATGCTGTTCGTATGGTACGGAACTTCACTTTTCCTTGGGGTTTTGTAAAATAATACCTTGCATTTTTTCCTGTCGGCCTATGCTCACATTCTGATCAATTATGTTGGTGTTTAGCCAAATTGAAATCCACACAAAAGATGCAACGAAAACATGAGTGGGTTTTGTGCTTTCGTGGTCTAGAGCTTATTTATTGATAATCTTAGGAGGCTGTGAACAGAAAGTTTGGTTGGCGTATTTTGTGTTTTGTTCAGAAGGACTTCTCTGGTAGACCTCATGAGGAATCATGTGATTACTTGCCACAATTGTAAATGGCGTGATTAGCTGTTACAGTTAGTTCACGTGTGTACGCAAAATATATTGGTCATGATTTGCCATTTTCAAACCACTATGTGGGATGTTTTCCAAAATGCTGATATCATGCAAATATGGAATATGGTGCAAACATATATGGAGAGCTAACCGCGTGCAGTGGTACTGAATACGTGAATCAAAGTTGATTGTGGCATTAGCCAAAAGGTGAAGGAAGTATGTCCAGTCATAACTTTGGTTTACATCCAGAACATTTTGCTTGATGATAACATCCTCTGATAATTTGTAAGTACCAAACTGGAAAAAGTACTAGTCGGCTTAAGGATACTATGCTCATATAACACAATCCATGTAGATTTTTGCTATAGTTACATGTTTACATAACAGTGATTCCGTGCTACAAGGTTACATGTCCTCTCCTGATCATGAAGCAAACGTGTATACCTCTACCTTCCATCAATCAACGTGAAATCAAACGGTCGTTTGATTTCAAATCAGTGACCGGTCTACAGCAATGGCTTTGAGTCTGAGTTACCAAGCTGCACTTGGCCAAATGAAACCATATATTTGGAAGCACGTCATCACTTGTGCTAATGAGAATCAAAGGATGAAAGCCCTAAGCCTCTCAACTAATGCAGGCTCACGCTGAGCAGTTTAGGCTGCGAAGAAAAATGTCAATCATAAAATGTTCCATCTCATTGCCACCGGGATTTTACAAATGAGACGTCGTTGTTGTCTTCGTCCTATCAATGTTCACCTTCGATATCATCTGAACTCGAACAATTATTTATAAAGGGGAGATGTGGGTTAATATAAAACAACCGTAATTTGTTCGTACTATGTGTGAAGTAATCAGTATAAAGTATACTGACAGATACTGAGCGCAGTTATCTTTCGTATTTGGCTCATTACCATGAATTCAATGCATACAAAAATGCTAATGGTTCGTTTCCGTTCATTATTGATCAGTCTCTGGGATTAAGTACGTACCAGAAATAATTTTGAATGGTGGAATAGATGCAACTATTCTGATTTGTTATCCACAAGAAACAACGATAAAAATGTGTAGCAGAATCATCGTACCACCAGGTCTGAAGAATCCACTGCACCATCAGTGACCACTGTTGAACTGAGCTTTAGATTTGTATTGGAGGGAAGTATCAAGCCATTTTAAGTAAGACAACCCAAAAACAGTTCAGATTACCGTGACATCTGAAGGTTAGACTTCAGTCAAGAGTAACGATTTTGCATATCGGTCGAGAGTTAAACAAATCCAAAAGCCAACCTATTGGAAAATAACTATTATTTTAAAATGGATTATATAACTATTTATCTGCACGCGTACGTTCCAAGATGGGAAATATTCTATCAGTCGAAACCTAATTATAATAAAACTGATCATATGATGCTCTAAAACGATTTCACTAGTATTCCATTTGTTCTTCCAGTCTCGTGCGTTGGATAATGTGTGGATTGGTGAGTGTTGATAAAATAACATTGCACCAAATATATCATTTTTCCTGATCAGCTGGCCCACCTCATTCTGGCCTATTTTATGTGAGGCTTTTTACTTTGTCTGGAGCTCTTCCAGTCCTCTCATGATCGCCTACAAAATTATGTACGTATTGAGGGACTCTTCGGCGTGATAAATCATCCTACTTAGTAAAATTTATTGTTCCTTTATTAGTAATATTACTACCCTGCAGCAGTCGGAATAGCTGGTAGGTTGTCAACCGAAAAGTCAACCTATCTTTATTCTGACACGTTAGTCATCTTGCAGCTTTTCAATTCAAATTGTCATCTTATATCATTCAGCCTTATATTCGGAAGTTACAATACGATAATGGAGTAATGGCGCGAAACTAGTGTGACTGATGCTCAAAATAGTTTTTCAACAGGCCAGCACGAACAGTGCATTTATTGCCAGCAGATGTGTTCAATTTCAGGAGTTCAACTCGGACAGCACGTTTACACAAATCACCCAACTTTCATGCATTAACCTAGCACCTCGAGACAATCTAAAACCTATATATTATCGTACGTTAATCAGTAAATATGTTTCGCTGATTTTCGGTCCGTTATTTGACCAACAATAACATTAAAACTGTCAGTACTGTTTTTTATGAGTTAAACTACCTTTTTTACACTACCAAGATCTTGCTTTGCTCCATTTTTGATACCGTTCTCTATGCGGGGAACAGGTTGGTGATTGGTGACTGCGGAGAAAAACGACGAATGCTGCACCTTCTCTTTAACTGGCCTGTTGCTTTCAAATTTGTTTTGATACGAAGCAGCTTGGTTTGTCCCGAATATTTTACGTCAAATTACTCTCATATTCAGTGTTGTAAATACGTGGGGGGAAAATAATCTTGTCGGGAGACTAATCTGAGAAGTTTTTGCTTACTCAAGTCACCTACCATTTTTAAAGTAACCTGAAAAATGAACAGAATATGATCTGAAGAGCCTGTCGACGGACATTCTGATTTTTGGTGAGATAGATAAAAAAACCTTTTGCTGACCGATCAAACCCAGGATCTATCTCTCCAGGCAAAAACTGCAGACTCTATGGTATTCCGTTCATGTAGCTGATAATTTTAATGTAAATTTCGTAAATGCAAATCATGTTCTGATTATTTTTCCATCGTAACACTTTTGCACATGAGCGCATTGGAAAGCGTATACTCTATAGCTCTAAACGATCTCTGCACCATTCGGTACGGACAGAAACCAGATCCTAAAGGTTAGATAGAACAACGAAAGAATTCCCAATAGGTCAGGTGTGATAACAAGCAGGACAACCACGGATCACCGTCTACCACCGAAGTGAATGGCAGTGAGAGCATTTGAAACTCTGACCTCGAAGTTGGTAAGAACAGGCTATTTACGACTTGACAAACAGTGGTTGACTGATCATAGTAGATGCATGTTCCCACCGAGTAACTTTCAAATCATTTCATCTAACACCAAGGAGCCATTGCTTTTCTCTGTTGTTTGAATGAAACAGATTCAAAAGGTTTTGGCGAAATCCAAAAGGAATGTGATCAGCAAAATCTTATCGGAATACGTCTCAGAACTGGTGAGTGAACCACTATACTCTTATTTATAAATTACCTGATTATTTGATCTCACAATTGATTCAAAATTACTACAATTTCTTCTGCTCCAATGAAAGCGCAGGTCACAAATAGTCACTAATTTTCAATTTTGTGATGGATACATTGGACATAATTTGTAAAAGCTATGATGAGAAATTGTAATAATGTAACCAATTTTGCTGATTCTGAAGTCTACTGAAGCTGCTTCGCCAAATACTTTCTGTACATCGAGCAGTAAGTAGTTCTGACCATCATCAGCCACTCAATTAATTGAGTAATTCTATTCTACCATTGTCATGCAGTTCCATTCCCAGCTCATTATACGTGCATATATATATATATATATATATATATATAATGAGTCAAATTTGAGGTTGTTTCTCATAGTAAAGTTGGTTCTCACTTTCAAAGTGCCCTTTTTGCGCATCCCTTATTGTTATGGTAGTTTAGGAGGGACAGAATAATCAGGCTTGTACAATACTAATTGTCCCAGGTGTCACTCTTCCTAAACTATTTACAAATATCTTGATTATTTTTGGCATTGGATTTTGACTGAGGTTACACGACCCATGGCCTCTGGCTTCTCACGGATTGAAATCTCGAGGTGGAGAACAAATCGGATTATTACGACCAAAGAGCACTTCCTAAGATTTAGGTACTTTCTCGGGACTTCTTTACTTTCCACTTACATTCTATTTAGCTTTTGAGATAAGAGATCAGATGTTTCAGCAGCTAGAGATGCTGTTGCTCGTATAGGTACTTCTTCATAGCTTGTAAAAATTATCGGATAGTGAGGTCCGTACGATTTAAATATACGCATAGTGCCTTACCTTTCCGGTTGCGCGTAAAAAAATCGTATGCGTAGCTGACAATATTCACCCATTTTCACCGATGACCCAAGGAGTCGAAGCCATTATGGCAAACAAGTCAAATATGTGTATGGTCATTGTAAATTACCTTTTGTAATTTGTATCTTCGACGACATCTTCGCTTGTCTTACTCGTGAGTAGCGTGTATATGCGTCATGAACCTCGAATACTTGTGACCCAATTCCCTGTTTTTACTGTACTGACACAGTTCAGATTTACCCCTTTCCGACGTATGGTGCGTGAACATTTTACGTTATGTTCCCGACTCGATTGTTCTATGATTGTACATTCCCCTTGTAAGAAAATTTTGCAGAACGTTTCACTTACGCTTCTTGACCCACTGTCTGTACCGCAACCGTGCTGCGCTACAGTTTCGCATGACTCCTTGTTGAGTGGACCGTTTATGACCGCGCTGTCCAGATTTTTCGGATAACTTTCTGTACTGTTGCCCTTGGTTGCTCACCTGGCTGTAAGTTATTGCATTTATGTATTTTTATGTATTGCATTGTTTAGAACCACGAAATTACGATAAACACGGTTATACATTTGGAATTTGTTCTGCTGCCCGTAGCCGTGTACAGCCCATATCGTGCGTAAAGCTAGTGAGACCACGTTTTCTGCTATATTGAAAGTTCAAGTAATCGGGATAGTTTCTACAGGCATCATAAGAGCCCTAGAATATACTCAGTTTTTATGTCAGAGTACCCCAGTATTTCGTGTTCAAAATTTATCGTTCAGAAATGGTTGATGAGCTTTAAAATTTTGGACAGGTTGACATCATGAAGGACGTTTATTGTCATTTTTGCCTGTGTATGTTATTCATTATTTTGTTTAGCGGAGATATGCGGTGATAATCAATGTCCGGCCCTAAGGCCAGAAGTTCAGCAATGCCCAAAACCTCAAGTATACGAGAGGAATATCCTAATCTGTCATTTGAACTTCATATCACGGTCTGTGCTTATCAAAATTTTACTGAAACCACATGTTTCTGTAGCATAAAACTTTGAGGACCATGTTTACATGAACCAATAGATCACCGGGAGATTAAGCCAAGAAAAAACAGTTTTCGTGTTAGAAGAAACTAATTTAGCTCGGTTATTTGTGTATCTAGTGCTCGTCACAAAAAAACTTCGTTTAAATTTTTGTAACTCACCGTGAGCAGCGACGCGTATGTCTAAGTTACAAGGGAGTAGACCAAAAATTAGTGACAACAATACCGGCACGGTGCTCATTTCCACCAGGAACACGCAAAGTGCATGTAACAAAAATGATTACTGCAACCAGTATATTAGTGAGCCACTTGACCTCATGCATTTGGGACTGTTTTTCGTCTAACAAATTCAACCAGTCAGGCCTTGAGAGAGCTGTGTCGAGTTGTTTTTTCACTTTCTAATAACACACCTGCTCTGAAGTAAATTTGAAGAGAGGAGGGATTTGTTTGGAACGGACAAGCATAAACCTGAGTAAAAACTAAACTGAAATTACTCAATTTACAGTAATATAAATCAACTTGGTTGATTTAGGAGTATGTGTACACTGAAAGCTGCTCTGGAAAGACAATTATTGTCGATTGCAGATGACGATATCTTGGCTAAAACGGACTTGGATTGTGACAAGATTTTCAAGGCGATAGTATATACAAGAAATGTTGATCGTGATGTATAACGGAATTTACTCGGTATATAGTTCGTGTTCCGTGGCCTTTTTAGGGTACATCGTGAATCAATGAGTGACATGAATTTTAAGCTAAGTACGTCCTCACTTATGTCGATTCGACGGTGTTATGGGTTGCTGGAAGTATTTGACCTTGGTAGTAAGGTAAAACGTTCCTAGAAAGGTAAGCCAAGGACTACAAGTTCAAGAACATAAAATAAGACTGAAAACTACGCAACACAAGTCATCGCAGATTATATTGAGGTAGGTTTGTCGTGTAAATAGTTTGATTGAAGCTTTTATTTTTCATCCATCATAGTTACCATGGTGTTTTTCACAAACGGACGGTAAAAACTCTCATATTTGTGAAAAGCGACGCGATTAGCAGCCCAATATTGGTTTTTGTCGATAGCTGTCTAACTTTTAGAAAAATGAAGATCCGTTTTCCACCACCGTAAAGGTTGATGTCAAAGTCATTTGTGTGGGCTTTGTTGATCTCTTATGTCATAACCGCGATAACGAGGAAAAGAGTCAGTGAAACTAGAGGTTCTTAGTACTTCCTTTCAGAAACAAAATTGTAAAGATCGATTGGTTCGGATTTTCTGTAAAAATCCCCTGTCTTTCTTTTCGACTGGAATATAGGCATCAGTTATCGGGCAATTCACAAATTTCAACGACAAAAGACACGTGACTTCGGGTCAGATCTGGAAGTTGTGACAGACATTGGTGGTTTGACTCTCTCCGCACGCGATCCAGTAAGCCGCAGCTTCAATTCCAGTACCAACCGATCCGGTGAACCCGGACCGTAAATGTTAGATCATGTATAGGCAAATATAGGGCCCCATTTGAATCGGGAGCATATTTGTTTGCGGTTTAATTGTAGACCATAAGGCGTGTTGCCCGAGAACCCTGACGCTCCATGCTAGTAAGAATGGGTGAATAATTCTGTATTTCCTCGTGAATGCTCTAGAGTAGTAGGATAAACGTGCTTACTGGAGCAGATAAGGATGCATTCAGACAACAACTTTAATATACAAATGCATCTCTTCGATACAAATACATTACACATAGATAATATGGTCTTGAAAAGGATTATTTTACTGAACAAAAGGCGGTTTTATTATGATAAGCAAGCAGCCAAATGCTCTTCGGGTTCAAGAACCTGAAAACGTAATGGGCAATCACAAGATATTCCAACAGTATACCATAATAACCAGAAACATCTACTCACATGATTATTGGCTGTCAAAATTTCGAATTTTCAAAACACTTTTTCACTATTACAGTGAAAGGTTGCCCTATTCTCGAAATATACGCATTACCCTGCAAAGCTTTTGTGTATTTCGTAGAAATTATTGAACTGTTTGGCAAACAATGAATTAGCCAATTGCACGAGATAGTTTCCTCTTTGACGCGTGTTCCTCTGTTGTTCTAAGCTGATTCTCTTCGGTTACTTTAGGGAAAACCAATACCAATACTAACCTCCAGCTACGAGAAACAACACAAATTCAATTGTATTATTAACACGAGTCAAAGAGACTTTCAAAACTGTTTCCGATATAGATCTGCATTTTCGAGGGTGCATGTCCACTGTGCCCATCAAATAACGACACCTTTCAAACTTTTGACAAATACAAATGAGATCAAAACGATTTGCTGCCATCAGTGGACGATTGTTATCCCCTCTACCAGCCGACTTTTCATGTGCTTGTTGAAGTGCCGGCCATTTCCGTTTGCAAGAAGTGTTTAAGAGTGTTTTCTGTCACACTACGCGCTAAAATGAAACACAACGAAGTCAAGCTGAATAATCAAAAGTCAGTCGTTTTCATTTCTCATAATCATCCCAAGAAAATCTCGTCCATTGGTATGCATTTTGTTATATTCATATAAAACCATAAAACGATCTGAAATCATCGTACGCTTTTGGTGTTAAGATCCAGTTATTCTTGGGATGGAATACCTAAACGCTCTTTTCATGAAGATACAACGATAGATAACCAACCGACCTTGATTTGAATGTGACAAGCTGTTAATTAATTCAAAAATCCGCGAATTCAATAAAATGATAAACAGGAATAAATTTCCGGTGAGAAAGTAAGACAAAGCATCGGAAAGTTAAGTAAGCTGTCGAAATGTATAGTATATCGAGAAGTATGCTCATTAGCATATAGTTGCAAACAAGATTGCATTTTGATATTACGAGAAATCGGTATCCAGACTGATATTCTGAAATCGAGATGATAAGAAGTAGTGTTGTTTCATGCTTCCAGAGATGTTTTGAGAAAAAACCAAACGATAGTACTAAAGTAGTGAAAACGGATAAAGCCCCGTCAAAAATAGTGAATGCTAGTCATAGTCTCTATTCTGGGAGCATAGTCCGGCACACAACGGGTATTACTTACCCACTGCAGCAGTGAAAACCGAGAGTAACAACTGCGAAGAGACCATTTATACGTCTGGTATTTACTGCAAAAAGAAAGTATAGGTTCCAGCAAAGGGTCCTTCATAGGTGATCATATAACCATTCCAGTGGGTGACCGAATAATTAAGTCAGTTAAAATACTTACCACTTTCTTCCGCGATACATATTTGACGTCACCGCTGTAGTATCGAGAATAAATGCTGATAGGTTCAAAATATCGTTGAAGTAAAAACTGAACCTTAATGGGGCAAAGACCAATGATATCTAGTTAGGTACTTCACTGATCGTATTACATCGGACCAGAGTCATGAGTTCTTATGTTAAGGAACTTGTATGGGAAACTTTTCATAGCGTCATCTTCGAAGCGGTTGATGTGCACGGTATACATCGGAATTCTAGAATGCTTCATTAGGCATCAGTGCGATGGGTGCTATGATAACCTTTAGTCGAATCCACATCTTTGATGGCTTAACCGGGAAAAAAATTCATAAGTACTGGTATCTGCGCGTAGACTTCCCACCAGAATTATTCAACAAGTCACTTACCATTCATATTGAGAAAACTATTTTTCTACTCCTTATTGGTCGAATGGGTACTCTAGTTGTACTCCTAAGCACAATAGTTATTTTTTCACCAAAGTCTCATACGTACAGTGATTACACGTTTTTCACATTGGAAAGATCTTGAGGTACGACATAGTCCAGCCTTTCCGACGGCCTCGTTATTTTTCAACTTCTTCAAAAGGTTCCATCTGGTCGATGCACGAGCAAACTGAACTTGCCGTTTGTTCACAACAAAAAGAGGCAGTCCTTTTTGTTGAAAAAGCTTTTTCCAAAGTAGGGCGAACTGAATTTGGAAGGACTCTTAATCTGCCAGAAGTGAAATTTTTATTCGATTTCAAAATTTGTTACAACATAGGTACACAGATAGCCATGATCTTCTGAATACGCCATTCAAAAATAAGAAATCCCTCAAAACCCCAAAATTTATTGAAAAATCACTCTTGTGGTGTTTATCAACTCTAATATACAACACAAACATTAGGTAGTATCAATGATCCTCTAACCAGATAAAACCATGGAAGGACAGTAAAGCTTTTGTTGTCCCTGTCTGTGTACCAGCGTACGACGGGGACTCGAACCCGGAGTGGATGATTGCGAGTCGGAAAAGTATACTTTTGGCCAATCAGGCTATCTGTCAGAGGTTTGCTCAACATATGTAACTTCCTTCTCTGGCTTTGAATGGTAAAGCGCATTGTCCACACAGCATTCGAAACTTTTATTTGACGAGTTATCTAAAATTTTAAAAAATGGCAGCTTTATAGGGCTTTCCAGATACTCACCCGTGAGCTGCTCCCTTACAATACATGAGGAGCTACATTACATAAAACCCACTCCGCTATTGCTCACTTTATTATCAAGTTTTGCAAAGATAAGGTGACCGTTTCTCTTGCACGCAGTTTGTTCCCTTCCATGCCAACAGCTCTAGTAAGAATTCCTAAATATCTCCCTGTATATACTCTGAACGGACGGTTAATGTAGGATGTCAAGTGACATCATTCAGGCACATTGTACAAAATGTATTCATCTAGAAATTTTTTCTTAGAATGGATTTCTCCAGTCGACTCTTTTTGGCCACCAATTACAATTGGTTATTTCAACCCTGTTCGGTCAAAACTACTGTTGACCACTGATTGGTTGATTTTGTTCCCATCCGTTAAGTCAACTCTTGGTCGTTAGTTGGTTGTTTCAGTTCGGTTCGGTGAGAGTGAGCAACCTGTGGGCTGATTGGATGATTTCCATCTGTTTAATCTCGAACTATCATCAAACAGTTTCGCTTGCTTCATTTATTCCGGTGTTTTCTGACAGATGAAGATGCGCTGCCCGGTAACGGAAATAAGGCGTTAATCGATATGTCAGTCAATGTCCTCACTCGGAGCCTCAGGGGAACTCTCAAACGTAATCATCTGCAAACACAGAAGTCTACTCACTTTGCACACGTGAACACCGAGCTTTTCGCAGTAGATTACAGTGCAAAGGAGAGTGAAAAACTGGATGTATATTTAAAAGCGGGGGAGTAAATTCAATGACCAAGTGCTCCTGCAACGTACATTATTTCTTTGTTTTCTCAGTGACGGTTTAACCCAAGTGATGTGGAACTTATATTTTTTGGGCCTTGAATCTACAAAAAATCAAGCGTTTGAGAGTGGGCATAATCTAGTAAATGAAGTTTAATCATAAAAAATGCATCTGAGATGCGTATCCAATATAGAAGTGTTAGCGAAAAAGCTCTGTTTCAGTGGGTGAGCTATGTTGTAACTTCGACTCCTTTTCCGATTATTCTCCTGAATGAAGTACACTGGGTAAAACAGGATCTGCAGGACCTCACTCTGGGATTCATCCTCTAATTCGTTGAAAACCACAGGATACCTGAGTAACCAGTCTCAAGTTTGATGCTTGTTTACGGGTCCTGCAGTTCAAACAAGGGTATTGCTTTCGAAAGGATTGACATCAGAATTTCACACAGTCTTGGGCAAGGTATACCTTCGGCCATATGTGATTATTCATCCGAACAAAAATGCCGTATTTATTCGGGATGCAACATTGTAAAGCCCATAAAGTGACGACGACAAAAAGAGAGAAGTGAGCGCAAAATACCTCAGTCACAATGCAGTTGAAGCTATTTAAATACTGTGAAAATGTACAGTTGAATCGCCAGTGTAATATATGACCAAATTGGGAAATATGGGAAATAATCTAACTATATACCAGAAAAATAAACCAGGAAACTATTACCAAAGCATTCTTTTTCGATAAAATGTACTGCTAGCAAAAGATTGTTTTCCGTTTTATTTCAAAATAAATTGACACCAATAACCAAACTTGAATCTTTAGGCTGTTTTGTGGGTGATGTAAGCCAGAATTCCTGTTTCAACCAATTTTGTGCTATTTTCAGAAGGTCCTTCTTGAGCGTAATCAACTCCAAGGAGCGAAAATCCGTGTGGGTTTGAGAGTCTTAGTGAAAAGATTCAACGAGCTTTGCATTCTCTCTTTTTCAACATAACGTCAGTGAACATAAATAAGTGGATGGCCACAAGCGAACCGTTTGGGAGTTGCAATTTAGAGCTAATGTGCATATCCTAGAACGTCGTACTGAAAGTTGAAAGGGATCCATTTTTCTGTTTGGTGTTAAGTTTCCGGTAAGTTAAAGAATCCATAAATGAGGTTATTCCTACATTGTAATGTTAAACGATATTCATAGATTACCCGGATATCAAAAACAAATATACTTTTAAGCAATTTAAACAGTATCAATAACGGCCTCAATCGAAAATCGAAAATTAAAGTGGAAAAATAATAGTGCAACTGTAATAGTAGGTCAAAATAACTTGTGAAATGAATCGTGATTCAACTTGAAGGATATTCTGCAGTGACTGCCGATTTAACCACCCGCATCATTTTTTTAACAAAAGATGCCACAAGGACACTGGAGATTCCCCTTGGACTTTTCTTCAATTTTTCGGAATTCCTCCCATGTTGATTGTGTCCTCTTTTCATGTTGCGAGTGGTAAAAGTGTCGTATCAGTTAGTGTCTTTGGAAACACCAAAAACCATTTTGCAGCCGACAACAATACGTCAACAGCTACTGATATAGTTCCAGTACACAGGTTTAAAAGTTAAACTTTCGGAACTGAATTCTTAGTAAAAGAACGTCGCACTTCAGTTTGAAACATTTTTCGTACCTAAATCAATCAACACAAACAACACAGCGGAATGAAGGAATTCAAGGAATACAGCTATCAGAATTTCATCCGTATGCAACAATTCTTATAAAGAGTTAAAAAACTTGACTGCTTTATCGGTAAGAAAAAAGGGATACACATATATGTATACATGGAGAGTGAGGGATAAATAGCAAGACAGAGATAGATAGATAGATAGATAGATAGATAGATAGATAGATAGATAGATAGATAGATAGATAGATAGATAGATAGATAGATAGATAGATAGATAGGTAGATAGATAGATAGATAGATAGATAGATAGATAGATAGATAGATAGATGGATAGATAGATAGATGGATAGATAGATAGATAGATAGATAGATAGATAGATAGATAGATAGATAGATAGATAGATAGATAGATAGATAGATAGATAGATAGATAGATAGATAGATGGATAGATAGATAGATAGATAGATTGATAGATGGATAGATATTGGTTTGTAGTTGAAGAATCGATCTTTTCTTACATACTTGTATGTTTGTTTAGTGAACCTCCTCATTATTCATTCGTGTCGTATTTTATTTCCCTACTGTTTGTCCATCTCACTCAAAGTGTATCTGGCAAACTAATTTTTATCGCACACTTGCACTTACAATGAAGAATCCAATGATAATTTTATGAACATATCACAATAAATATTAATTGCTTTGAAAGGAATCTTCTGCTCCCTCGGTGATCAAAGTTGAGCTATCACTTGTAGATCGTGCTTATGAAGATATTGCACTATTCGATATAGTCAGCCGGACTTAAAATATTTTTTTGATGTTGGCCCTCTGCGGAATCATGTGAGCCCCTTCTGTTTTTGTTCTACCAGACAAACGCCGGCCGGGATTATTCTCTGTACCGGTATTTTTGTGCTTTTCTCACATATAGTGCTTCCATTGTATGCTCTACGACATTGCCGAAGTGTTTCCTGTAATATCCCCAAAGGATAGGTAAAAACCATTTCCGAAATAGGTAGTTTACCATTTTTTTGGTAATAAAGCGGACTGTTTAAAAGACTTCCTGTAGAAAGAACATCAAAAATGGGGGTTCGTTTACATGTAACGTCTGTATCGTACTTAATTCTCAGAACTGCATACGTTGTTAGCTACCCATTATCATTTACCGAGATCATTTGACAAATACGTCCAACTGAACGGGATAAGATGGAATCGTTGATGTTTATCGAAAAACCTTTTGCTGTATTTACAAACATAAAATGGGGACAAGTTCTCCCTGTTCTCCGCGCAACTACTCAGTGTGTGGCCGTCGGTTCAGCCAACCATGGGGGACACGAGTACCGGGAAATTTATTTGCTGCTCTAGCATAAACAATAGATCGACAAACTGATATGGGAGAACATTCATCAGCGAATAGTACAATCCCACATAATTGGTTCTTACGTGTAGTATGTGAGAAGATAAATTCCCAGTTGTACTGAATCAACCAAAGAATTCTGAATGCCACCATTTTTCAGAGCACAAAAGCTACTAGGATAACACTATTTGGTATTGTCCACTAAACTACCTAGTATGAAACCACATACGAAACGACCTTAAAATCCAAGACTCCATATCCAGAAAAAATCACTGATGCACGCCACAATAATTGAAAATTTATTTTTGACTTTTGCATGAATCACAAATCCTCGAACTGGTATGGTGGAAAATTATTCAACACAACAGAACTTCAAATGAGTGTTTCATTCTGGGCAACAAGTAAAATAATGAAGTTTCCTTGTTCGTGGAATTAGTCAACAGAATCATAAAAGTCATCAGCTTGGAAAGCCTGGAAAACCTGAAATTAAATGAACAGAATATCAATGATTCTTTTTCACATAATCCAAGTTCTTACCGATAGGCAATATACATATACATAAATATATCATTATGATTACGGACTAATTCACCACGAGTTGAAAGAGCAAAACATACCAGTGAAAACCGGTAAAGCTTTGTACACCTGTTTCATCCTCGTCAAGAGTTATCAAAAATGGATATTCGTGAAGCCTCAACGGGGAATCAAACCCGGGGAGAACGACGGTGAGTTTGCTGCTACTCAAACCAACGACGGACGGATTCAGTGGACTAGAATGTATTGGAATTTATTCTCTAACTTTTGAAATATATCATGTGGCCAAGCAATACAGGTTGTATGGAACTTAACCTCATCGTTGTCACTTGGACTCTCTCCTGTAGAGTTGTTCATCAGGGTATTCTACCACTGTGCAGCTAACGGATTATCATCCTTGAAAAGCCATTGACGGAAGGGTGCTATATCGTTTATTGATGAAGTTGAAAAATCCTTGTGAACCTGTCTTGATTGCCTGATGGTTAAGTTTCCAACATACATTCGTTCGCCTTGGACTCGGGTTCCACTGAAGGCTCGGTGGATATGCACTTCTGAGGATTGTTAACAAGCAGGAAACAGCTGCTCGGTGCCCCATGGATTTCCCTAGCGAATTGAATTTTATTAAAGCGCGACGGATTAATGGGTCATCGATTCCAATCTCCTAATATATATATATATATATATATATTTATATATATATATATATATATATATATATAGTGAATGACGACTGTGAGTTCACAGCCAGCTTGTGAATTATGATTGAATAAATAACTTAAAAACAAACCATTTATTATTTGCAACTATATGAACAAGAACACCCCAAGATCATGTAGAAAATTTTGCACCTAAAACCGCTCCTGTGTTAAGATGAGAACACAAAATGGTATCGTTCGTGGGACGAAAATTTGGAAACGTGGCAACGTATGAAGAGCGGAAAATGCTTAGGTACTTTGGCTTTTTTCGATACGTAGATTTTATTATAATTTTTTTAACTTCGTTTCATTTTATCACATAAGTGTAAACGGGTAAAACCATCTTTCTTTACCGCACGACTGAGAACATTGCAAATATTTTCTAAAACCAACATTCCTGAAAATTTTCTGAATGGTCACTAAGGTTGCCGTTAGTGAATCCAGGAGCCCAATGATGGTTCTTTTTCACTAGTTCTATGCCAGCCTGCAGTGGTACGTATTATTAAATGGTTTCTATTTAGTTGAAAAATCCAATGATTAAAAATAAGTGACAAAACTTATTGTATTAAACATGATTTCACTTCCGTCATTGGTACTCGTTCATTCAGAGAGCTAAACAGGCGCTTCCTCCAAACTTTATGTTACATCTTTAACTTATCTGCACTAATTTTATGGTACCATTGTGCTATTACCGACACGCTAATAACTGTATCATATCCGTGTGATTGATTCACATCTTTGAAATATAAAAACACCCTACGCACAAATATTTTCGGAAAATCACTCATAAATAAAACGAAGACAATTTTTGGAAAGCATATTCGTCACTGCTACAAATATCATTCTGGGTGTAAAGTTGGCCTACTAAAGTATTTCTCGTCAACAAAGTGGTTACCTATTGTCACAAGCTCTAACGTTCAATCCCTGCTTCGAAAAATGACGAAACTGCCTAATTACATCCATCACCGGGAGTTGAATCACCTGGCTCCACATGGATAATTTTGATAAAATTATCATACCGAATAATCTTGTTGCATCCCGCGTCACAAAAGTCAGGTAGTTAGAGTTTGTTTTTTTGATTACAATGAAGTAATCAATTCATTAACAGAACAAACCTAACACTTCTGCTTGCCAACTCTGGTGTCAGCGCCTTTAGCATTACGCGTTTGTCTTACTACATTTCCAGTCGACCAAAGTTTACTCGGTGCTGAGGTCGGATTTTATCTATGCTTCCCTCTAAACAAGAAAAGTCCTCCGGGGTGTCATTCTACCACCTATTTGGTGTTCTGATTTCATGTAACATGTGCCGATTAATAATCTTTTCCCCTTATTACCTACGTCAGTGGTGTGATTCTCGGAATACCCGAGTCTAACAGCTGCGCATTCTTCTTTTACAACGAAAGTAAGTGAACTCACTAACTATTCTTCCTGTCGAAATCTACAGATGAATCTCTCAATGCGCCCTGATGCTCCACTTTGTCTTCATAAAACCAACGCATACCCGGACATAATGATATCCAATGGAGACCCAGTAAAAGGGCATCCTTCGTCAAGTACCCAGGTGTAACCACCACCGGTGACCTGACCTGCATATATCACGTCTCGTTCGTCTTCTCACGACTCGAGACTCACCCTTCACTTGATAAGACCCAAGTAATTCTCCATCCCGTCTCAGTTATTAGGCTGCTTTTTTATTTTCTTACAGAATTCCACACTGTGTCTATGTTTTCTCAGTCATATTCGGCGGACATTTCGCAGAATATTATGAAATCGTCATAAGGACTCTTAGATAACTTCCTCCACAATCTACAGATTTGAGTAATTTATTCCACGATAATGCACACTCGAAGGTTGGGTTCCTCCTGTATCGATATTTACTGATTCCTAAAGAAATAGATTACTCAGTAGAAACCATCTAAGGCTGGCGGCACACAATCGCATTGAGGAATATTTACAACCATACCGATACGTGATTCACAAATAATGTTGTAATAATGCAAAAGGAAACACCGCAGTTCTTCCGAATAAGTACAGGTGGGACAATGCAAATTATATTTATTTTGTGTCCCATGTCACTTTGTTTCGATATGCGTCCACAAGCAATTCATAACATCAATTGCTGGGGAGCATAAACTTTCACAAAATTTATGTACAAATTTCAGCCGCACCAAGTTACATAGACTGGACTTTGAAGTCACCTCCAGTTGTGTCCACCAGTTTCAATATTACTGTGGTATAAGGCACATGAGAAGGATAGAACGCGGTCTCTCTACCAGAATGTATGAACACATCTCGAACAACCTGAGCCTTCACGGCGAAAAACTATCATCTATGCTTTGGTACGTCATTCACTGGATTCTCGTCATTGTGTTGACCCGACCAGATCTTTCAGGATCGTGGTGAGATCAGGTAGTAAAAATTGCCAAAGTTCGTGGAGGCAGTAATCACTGACAGAACAAAACCCAAACTCTGTGTCCTAAGGGCCTTTGGTAAGCAACCCGTTTTGCCGTGGTAATTGACCGGTAATCACATCCAACCGCCCCATTTTGGACTTAATTACGTCGTACGTTCTAGCGCAAATGACCCCTTCTGTTCGCTTGTATGAGCACAATTTTCAGTTGTTTGAACTTATGGTGATTTTAAGAAGTGCGCTAGCAGCTGGCTGAGAGCACGCGAAATTGATGGCCAATATCAGTTCTGCCCACATTGTTCTTCTCACTTTAATACAGTTGACCAAGGGGAAAGGATGTTTCTCATTTATAAATAAGTTACGATTTCTGTAACCGGTGTGAACAACGGCTAAACCCCAATATAAGGGAAACCAGTAAATTGATCGGAATCTATCGTATTCGACATAACGAGACAGTGTCAGAAATGATCACTTGACGAAAGCAGTGCCACCAAACGTGACCTGGGCTGATCACTCCACCAATCAACACAGAGAGAGATGCAATGCGATGACGATTTAATTAGGAAATTTATTACAAAATGTGAAGTGAACTACTTTATAATATGACTGGATTGATAGCAGAAGCACTTGTAATTGGTGGAAGGATATTCTGTGTCAGCGGTGGATTGTCTTTTGCGGCATAGAGTTCTAGAGGTCAGCTGAGGATTTCGGTACCGCCAGTGCTAACGAGCTTCACCTCTAATCAAAAACGATTAATTCCGCTCATTCCACTGATTTTCTTAATGCTGGATATACAGTTATTGTTTGGCGCTGATTACAGGAATCGTAACTTGGGAAGCCATATATTGCGAAATTTTATACTCCAAATATGTTACTGTTGCAACTTGCACATGAAAAGAAATCCGAAATGATTTGGAATGGAATACAAAATAAATATCATTTGCATCGTCCCATCTGTACTTATTCGGAAGAACACCGGTGTTTTCTTTTACATTATTAAAACATTATTTGTAAATCATGTATCGGTATGGTTGTAAATAATCCTCAATGCGATTGTGTGCTGCCAGCCTTAAATGGTTTCTACTGAGTAATCTATTTCTTTAGGAATCAGTAAACATTCATCCACTGGAAACCTAACCTCGAGTTCCCAGCAACGTAATCGGTCAACACCTGTGTGTACCATCGCACGAAAGCTTCCGCTTGTCAACGTTGCCAACGATCACAGACTTTTTGAACCGTTTTTCCACACATTTTATATAGCGACTGAATCGTAGTAATGAATTTCAAATCCTAGAATTTTGAAGTTGTTCAGGCATTTTGTTAAATGACTATGCCAAGTGGTACGCCACAGTGGTGTTTTTCAGTGGTGTTTACAGTTGGTTGAATTGATTTCGCCTTTTGTGATTTTTTTTCATAAATGCTTATTGCTCCGTTCGTGTAGTAGGAAAAGCCGCAGCTGAATATATTTGGCAACAAAGTACTTCAGTTGGTAAAACTTCCGAAATACAATAGTGCTACCACTGGGAATTTCCTGCTTCAAAAAAGGGATTATTCATTTTCTAAGATGCAATCCTAAACTAATCAAGATTTTGAAATTTATTCGGAAAACGAGAATCTGAACAGTGACGGCAGAGCTCTTTTCACATATCGCGTCGATTTTTCACGATAACCAGCAAGTCTGCACCATGAGTCTTCTCGTACACGAGGCAAATTATTTTTTCGTGAGAGCAACTGGTATTCGTTACGATTTGTCCTGCCGGAGCCTACTCCTAGGAGCGACTTCATCAATATCTGGGCCCTTTTCATGATGCATCCAAAAAGATGCTGCAATCAATTGATGATAAAGGATTGATAACAATAAACAAATTATAGTGTCATTTGCTGCAAGGGATTTTCGTTCAATAATTTCTTCTGCTGGTCCAACTCCGCTGATCAAATAGAAGCAGCTTTTGGGGTTGGCAGAAAACGACTTATTCCCAAGTTAACAGTAAAACCTAACAGTTTTAGGCCAAAGGGGATGAAACGTTACTACATACAGAGGCCAGTCGAAAGCAAAACTGATTAGTTCGTCAACAAAAATAAAGGATTTAATCACGGAATAAAACATACCAATGACCGTTGGTAGGGTGTTTCCTGCATTTGTTAACAGAAAGTCTCGTTTTGATTGAACCAAATAAGGCATGTCTTTACTGATAACTACAATTCTGACTATTTGAAACAGATGCACTTTTACATGACGAAACATGATTACACGACTTTTTATTTGCACTTTAGTCACAGTATTATGAATCTGCATGGAAACATTCGTAGGATAGCTCTAATTGACTACAATTCGACGGTGGATACTTACTTCGGATAACAGATGGCACAACTGTAAAAGGATCAGAAAATAAGGATTAGAATCACGATATGCATAAATTAGAATTGTTCACAACGAAAATCGCGATAATAACAAGCACGTGTATGCTAGCAACAACCACTTGATTAGGGTGCACATCGAAGACCAATACGACGTCATTTGAGTATCGAAGATCTACTTCGATCCAGTCTGGAGTGCTGACATTAGCCTGATATCCGTGCTGAAGTTATATTAAATTCACTCATCCATCTGATAGTGCACTACTTTAGCCGCAGCCCCTGTGTCAGCTCTATCACGTAATGGAGTCCTACTAGACCAGTAGTTAACAAATACTACTCTATTTGAGGAAGGCGGCTACCAACCAATTTGTATTCTCAAAATAGTACCGAGTAACCTCGCACGGCCTCTTTTAACGCAAAATAGAGGATTAACGTACATAACAAATCACGTCAATTTCACTTGGGAATTGGGACAGCAGGAGCCGCTAGCTTTTTTCGATGCTTTAATAACTCGAAGAGGAAACGGATCTACTCTGCGATCCATTTTTTTTTAAGAAGACTTGGTCTTGGCAGTATCTCCAATTCAACAGCTTCTCACCAGTAGAGCATAAGAGAGCCTCAGTCCGAACCCCACAATTCAGGGCACGACAAATCTGTACGTAAGACACTTTGCAAATCGATGATCAAATATAAATATGCCACATTACGTGATAACGGGTACCCTGATTCATTCATTCGTTTTTATTATCAGACAAGAAATCAGACCCTGTCACCTGTCTCTGGAGTGTACAATAATGGTATCTACATATTTATCAGATACAAAAATGAGAGTCAGTAACACGGCCTATTACACAAAGTACTACGCATGAATTACATAGAACATAATATGCAGCTGCAGTACGCTTTAAGGCACTCATAATGCACATCCCTACGCCCCCATTCAAGGATCACCATTTGGTCGAATCTACCTCACACTGCATCTAAGCCTTCATTTGCAGCTGCAAGGAAGCAAATCTCGGTAGAACCAACCGGTCACCTTGAACTAGAATGGCCGAACCCATTGCAAAGTACGCACGTGATGTGACGACTCATTTTAGACTACAAAAACGAATGCATCACGTAGGTCGACCTCGGTGATCGATCGACACTTAATGGAAAGTGATCATACGGTACTTCCGGCAAACACGTTCTCGGTCTCGGTACATCATCGAAACAGATACCGACTAAGGATACTAGAGGCATTATCGATCACTCACACCAAACCAGCCCTGTGTCCAAAAGCGTATGACCCCCATCATTAACCTACCATGGCATCAGACAACCACATGCAGTCACAAGCACCGACACACACGCACGCACACTCACACGCACACACACAAACACACACACAAACACATATATACATAAAACTTTGAGTCCCATAGAATTGGTTCAATTACATGTCATTTTATGTTGTAGTTTTCTTTCTTGCTAGGTTTTATACGTACGCAACCTATGAGAGTATACGAGAAGAATTCATCTCCCAGTGTTTGTCTTCTGAAGTGTTTCTTCAGATTCGTCGCAGGATCTGAATGTCACTGGTTTTGTTTCCGTGTCGAAAACATGTCGATATGCATTGTGTTCAAGCTCAAGAGACGTAGAAATGTTTTTTCATCTCAAAATTTACGAAAGATCATTTTGATTACTACAAGCAGATTCTCACCTGAATGACGAGACCTGAAATCCACTG
The DNA here is from genome assembly GCA_948099385.1 of Fasciola hepatica. Classification (NCBI taxonomy): domain Eukaryota; kingdom Metazoa; phylum Platyhelminthes; class Trematoda; order Plagiorchiida; family Fasciolidae; genus Fasciola; species Fasciola hepatica. The sequence goes on from CANUEZ040000156.1 coordinate 1,429,643, forward strand.
AACTTCCTGAAAGTAAATGCATCATGTAAAATAGATCCGGTCTGTTTTTTTGATGTCCGAACAAACAAGTCTTGGAAATATAACAGTAGTGGTTTTTGTTGTTGTTGTTGTTGTTGTGGTAGTAATAGATGTTGAGGTAGTAGTAGTAGCATTATTTGCAGTTGCAGGTGAACACATTGATTGGCCTGACAAAAATATTAGTAGCCGCGATGGAATGGACGCATTTACACAACGGCCAGCAACTGAAATGCATACTTTCCTTGCACTCAATCCAAAATAGATGATTGGAACCAATGGTTTGAATGATATATTACCTGGTGGTGTGGGCCCAAAAATTTCTGTGGTCCTTTTCCGAATCAAAATAAACCCTTGGATTGGTCTAATGCTAAACCAGATTTCCCGAGGTATATCTGGCACGTGCACCAACGGTGACATTTTCAAACCAGGTGTTGATAACCTGTCTCTGTGTGTGAATACGACATAGGATTCTCCTTCACCGAGAATGGTTCACAATTCTGTGCAAACAGATTATATCGGACATTTATTACTGTCAAACGTACCATGCCACCCAAGATCTAACGGTACGGCGGAGAACCGCACTAGGTTTCCCAGTGTGATTAGGCATCGAATTTAGCAAATTGTTTAGTGAATATAGACACATCCGTGCTCCGAGATGTAAATAAAAATCGGAATTATACCATGAACGTAAGGTCAGTGAATAAAGCTCGGTTTGGTTAAATGTAATCCAATAAAGACGCACTCTTCCGAGGCATGGTGTTTTACCTTGTGATGTCTGATATTACAGACTGAGACGACCGATACATGTACAGTCACCATCATCATCGTACAGCGGTATACAGAAGAGCTAGCCCCACTGACCACTGCCTTTCTCATCATGTTACACAGAGAAATAGAAAGAATGAATATACAAGATGGACAGGGAGTGGACCTACACGGGAGGGAAAGGGAAAGAACGTCCTAATGGCCTACAAACAGAATACACAATCTAATCGTAGAAACAAGCGTTGATCAATCAATCATTCGGATTCGACTAAAAGTGACAACGCGATCGCCACTGTCTACAGTTCACTGACACATCCTTCAGTGTCTCCAGCCGAATGGTTCAGAGACATTTCAGACCTCAACCACAAAGACGTGAGGCATCTACTTTTCCTAAGTTCGACGCACATATTCTCATTCCCACTGCCACATCATCTGTTGACCTTTACGTGGCTTTTGCACTCCCGAGCAGGAACGGAAAACAGTGCACGGTATGGTAGACGTGTGTTTGTCATACCTAACAGGTGCCCGAACTGACGAAGTCTACTAAGCTGGATACACTGTGATAGAACATTCTCTGAACTAGAACCTAATACACTATATCTGACATCCGTACTACTCACCTAGTCATTCCATCGAATCCTGTTTCCCGAACGTTGCGTACTATACTACAGTACAATAATGAATTCCGAAATTCTGTGTGGAATTCCATTTCAGTCACTTCAGTTTCACTGTGATCAGCCGTCGATACAAATTTTGTGATCTTGGTCACCATGACAAGTGTGTTTGGAATTTAGAAGTACGAAACTGGGTAAACGTTGGAAAAGGCTTTTGGTTAATCCAATGATGAAGACTTATATTGAAAGTGCTCCATGTCAATGATGGACAAATGCTCATTGCTCTATAAACATTTTGTTCCCAATTTTCTATCATGTATCTTCCTAACAAAAAGAATAATAAACAAGGAGAACATAACTGCGGATACTATTATGTCGTGTAACAGCTGGACAGTAAATCCACGGCGAATCACAATAAGCTTTCCCGCATTATTTATGCAAAATGTAGTGGCATACCAAAGTGTGGTCTGCTAAACTTGACATATCTATGAGGGAAAATTATATTATCTGCAACAAGATACAAACTAACACCCAATTGACAATAATACAATAACCAAGAAGAACGTCTGATAATAAATTCCATACTAGATCGATGGAGCCTTCGGTCTCCGGCCAACTGGAATCTTGTGGTAAACAAACAACGAAAGTAGCCGTGTGCTGGCACCGCGAAAATATCCGAATCACATCCGAAGTCGTATGTCATTGATTTTCGATCCGTGGTGCAATTTGAGGAGCACACAATTAGATAAGTTTAAAAAAGAAACTTCCAAAAGTAATCTTTTTGGTGGCTTTGAGGTTGCAACTGTCACCAGGCTGGTTGATAATTCTTGTAAGATATTACGACCATCTAGTTAGTGGAGCTTTATCAAAGATACCCTCAACAAAGTAGATTTCACCAAGCTCAAAAGTATAACTCCTCCGTCGGTCAGACCACAGTTGCGTCTATGAAACTGACGTGCTGTAGAATAATGCTAGAGATAATTTGTCATGTGAGGCTATGCGTATAATTACTCTGGACACACCCACCAAAATGTTGTCAGTTTTTACAATAATCAAACCAGTGAAAAATGCCATGGCTCAAAGTTCCGAGCTTCCTGATAACAGTTTGGTTCGAATAAGACCGAGAACCGACTCACAGCATTTAGAGAAGATTGCAATACAATTACCCCAGTGGACGTTACCGGGGTTGAACATTTCATGTAGAACATGGACTAATTCGAAAAACCACAACGTCTAAGGTTTCAGTAATCAACTGATGTCATAGGTTAACTATTCAGCTGAAAAGACATTGGTAATGGCAATTGGTTTTAACGATTTTCATGATCTACTGATCGCTGAACTTGCTGATTTGGGTGATAAATTCCATACCTAAGAGCGAATCAAAACCAGGAACCAGTTTGATTTAAATGTAGGCCACTACACCAATCATAACCTGGCTACTAATAAGAACCAGACGATACGTTCACTTATTCCTATTCGTGGATGCTGCAAATCTTTGACGGCCAAACATACAGTATTCACTCATTTCACATTTCCGCAATTAGTGCAAAGGTCAAATAGGAGATGTACAAAGAACATTCATAAGATTATTTCCTGAAATACATGAGTGGAAGAGTACGGATGCAACCGCTTTCTGTTCCTCGTTGGGTTCCCGAAATCCTGACTACCTATCATGATGCATATTCAAAGTTACTTTCATGAGATCCAAATTTAACTTGACCATCAGTATCACCACGAATAATACTACGCAACACGCACGTGTATGCTAGCAACAACCACTTGATTAGGGTGCACATCGAAGACCAATACGACGTCATTTGAGTATCGAAGATCTACTTCGATCCAGTCTGGAGTGCTGACATTAGCCTGATATCCGTGCTGAAGTTATATTAAATTCACTCATCCATCTGATAGTGCACTACTTTAGCCGCAGCCCCTGTGTCAGCTCTATCACGTAATGGAGTCCTACTAGACCAGTAGTTAACAAATACTACTCTATTTGAGGAAGGCGGCTACCAACCAATTTGTATTCTCAAAATAGTACCGAGTAACCTCGCACGGCCTCTTTTAACGCAAAATAGAGGATTAACGTACATAACAAATCACGTCAATTTCACTTGGGAATTGGGACAGCAGGAGCCGCTAGCTTTTTTCGATGCTTTAATAACTCGAAGAGGAAACGGATCTACTCTGCGATCCATTTTTTTTTAAGAAGACTTGGTCTTGGCAGTATCTCCAATTCAACAGCTTCTCACCAGTAGAGCATAAGAGAGCCTCAGTCCGAACCCCACAATTCAGGGCACGACAAATCTGTACGTAAGACACTTTGCAAATCGATGATCAAATATAAATATGCCACATTACGTGATAACGGGTACCCTGATTCATTCATTCGTTTTTATTATCAGACAAGAAATCAGACCCTGTCACCTGTCTCTGGAGTGTACAATAATGGTATCTACATATTTATCAGATACAAAAATGAGAGTCAGTAACACGGCCTATTACACAAAGTACTACGCATGAATTACATAGAACATAATATGCAGCTGCAGTACGCTTTAAGGCACTCATAATGCACATCCCTACGCCCCCATTCAAGGATCACCATTTGGTCGAATCTACCTCACACTGCATCTAAGCCTTCATTTGCAGCTGCAAGGAAGCAAATCTCGGTAGAACCAACCGGTCACCTTGAACTAGAATGGCCGAACCCATTGCAAAGTACGCACGTGATGTGACGACTCATTTTAGACTACAAAAACGAATGCATCACGTAGGTCGACCTCGGTGATCGATCGACACTTAATGGAAAGTGATCATACGGTACTTCCGGCAAACACGTTCTCGGTCTCGGTACATCATCGAAACAGATACCGACTAAGGATACTAGAGGCATTATCGATCACTCACACCAAACCAGCCCTGTGTCCAAAAGCGTATGACCCCCATCATTAACCTACCATGGCATCAGACAACCACATGCAGTCACAAGCACCGACACACACGCACGCACACTCACACGCACACACACAAACACACACACAAACACATATATACATAAAACTTTGAGTCCCATAGAATTGGTTCAATTACATGTCATTTTATGTTGTAGTTTTCTTTCTTGCTAGGTTTTATACGTACGCAACCTATGAGAGTATACGAGAAGAATTCATCTCCCAGTGTTTGTCTTCTGAAGTGTTTCTTCAGATTCGTCGCAGGATCTGAATGTCACTGGTTTTGTTTCCGTGTCGAAAACATGTCGATATGCATTGTGTTCAAGCTCAAGAGACGTAGAAATGTTTTTTCATCTCAAAATTTACGAAAGATCATTTTGATTACTACAAGCAGATTCTCACCTGAATGACGAGACCTGAAATCCACTGAACTTCCTGAAAGTAAATGCATCATGTAAAATAGATCCGGTCTGTTTTTTTGATGTCCGAACAAACAAGTCTTGGAAATATAACAGTAGTAGTTTTTGTTGTTGTTGTTGTTGTTGTTGTGGTAGTAATAGATGTTGAGGTAGTAGTAGTGGCATTATTTGCAGTTGCAGGTGAACACATTGATTGGCCTGACAAAAATATTAGTAGCCGCGATGGAATGGACGCATTTACACAACGGCCAGCAACTGAAATGCATACTTTCCTTGCACTCAATCCAAAATAGATGATTGGAACCAATGGTTTGAATGATATATTACCTGGTGGTGTGGGCCCAAAAATTTCTGTGGTCCTTTTCCGAATCAAAATAAACCCTTGGATTGGTCTAATGCTAAACCAGATTTCCCGAGGTATATCTGGCACGTGCACCAACGGTGACATTTTCAAACCAGGTGTTGATAACCTGTCTCTGTGTGTGAATACGACATAGGATTCTCCTTCACCGAGAATGGTTCACAATTCTGTGCAAACAGATTATATCGGACATTTATTACTGTCAAACGTACCATGCCACCCAAGATCTAACGGTACGGCGGAGAACCGCACTAGGTTTCCCAGTGTGATTAGGCATCGAATTTAGCAAATTGTTTAGTGAATATAGACACATCCGTGCTCCGAGATGTAAATAAAAATCGGAATTATACCATGAACGTAAGGTCAGTGAATAAAGCTCGGTTTGGTTAAATGTAATCCAATAAAGACGCACTCTTCCGAGGCATGGTGTTTTACCTTGTGATGTCTGATATTACAGACTGAGACGACCGATACATGTACAGTCACCATCATCATCGTACAGCGGTATACAGAAGAGCTAGCCCCACTGACCACTGCCTTTCTCATCATGTTACACAGAGAAATAGAAAGAATGAATATACAAGATGGACAGGGAGTGGACCTACACGGGAGGGAAAGGGAAAGAACGTCCTAATGGCCTACAAACAGAATACACAATCTAATCGTAGAAACAAGCGTTGATCAATCAATCATTCGGATTCGACTAAAAGTGACAACGCGATCGCCACTGTCTACAGTTCACTGACACATCCTTCAGTGTCTCCAGCCGAATGGTTCAGAGACATTTCAGACCTCAACCACAAAGACGTGAGGCATCTACTTTTCCTAAGTTCGACGCACATATTCTCATTCCCACTGCCACATCATCTGTTGACCTTTACGTGGCTTTTGCACTCCCGAGCAGGAACGGAAAACAGTGCACGGTATGGTAGACGTGTGTTTGTCATACCTAACAGGTGCCCGAACTGACGAAGTCTACTAAGCTGGATACACTGTGATAGAACATTCTCTGAACTAGAACCTAATTCACCATATCTGGCATCAACACTGATTATCCGGTTATTCTTCTCAATCCTACTGATACTACGCAAGCATCGGTGATTGAAATCCCTGAGACTGCGAATATCTTATACAAGCAGTCTCCTTGTCTCGCGCCCTTAGAGTAACCGGAGTTCTTCGTGGCACAGTGTACACTATCTTTCAGCTTCAGACAAATATCATAGTGGTAATACATATGCTTCAGTCAAGCATACTTCGTTCCAGCCTTCAATGTACGCGTCCGCATCTCTACTACAGTACTCTCATCTGTCCTCAAGCTGCTCCCGAAATAAGTGAAACGGTCGACAATTATCAGCACCCCGCATCGCACACCACATTTGGAATCGTTGCTTCGCTTCCCGCAACATCACTTTACACTTTGAAGATGCAAAGTGCATGCCGAATAGATCTTCAGCTCTCGCAAGTCTATCTATTGCCCTTTGCTTGTGTTCCGTGCAATTGAACAAACAGACAAGGTCTCCCGCGTAATCTAGGTCACACGGCTTTTTACCATGTCCTAGTTCGATGCCCACATTTTGGACATTAAGCAAAGCTTTCCCTATTATCCCGTCCATTACCAAGTTGAACAGAAATGTAGAAATCGGACATCCCTGTCGATCATGGCTGATTGTTTCGAACAGACTCGATAGTTCACCGTAAACCCTCACACTACCATAAGTATGAGAATACAATGACTTCAGTAGATTCACGATCTTCTGCAACATAGCTTTCCGATGAAGAGCAGTGAAGAGCGATGTTCGATGAACTGAATCAAAGGCGCTCTTCAAGCCATGGAAAAAAGTTATTGTTGGTCAACTGTATGTGTGGCACGCTTCAAGTGGTTGTTGAAGAGTAAAATTTGGTGGCGACATCCTTGACCTGGGCCTGTTGTTAGCGGGCTTTCCTCTCGCAAGCCGGTGTCAGGCGACGTAGCAAAATAAAAGCTAATATCTTGGTCACTATTAGAACTAGGCTGATCCTACGATGGTTACTGCAGTCCATGCATATTTCCTTCTTGAATGTGGGTAGAATCAATGACTAGCTCCATAATAACGGAATACGCTCCTCCTCTCAAATGTCACGGAGCGAGGTGGAAAGTGATTTATTCAATTCCAGTTCCGATGGGGGTACAATTTATGCTTCCCAAGATATCGCTGTTATTAATGACGGACTAACTACACCAGATGAACTGCTCCTTGAAGTATTCGGCCCAAAGGTCCAGCCTTTGTTCATTACCATGAATGGGCTCTCCAATTCGATCGCGTATCTTTTCACTGTCCGGAGTCCGCCGTCCACCGGTTTTGCGAATATGTTTGAACAATCTTTGACTGTTACCTGAAGCAGCTGCTATTTTCTCTTTATTGGCTGCCTTGACCGACTGGTTTTCGCAACCATTCCTAGGGCTTTTTGTAACTTGCTTGTGTAGACTTCTCCGTATCTTATTCATCTCCTCACAGTTGTGGAGCTGACGTTTTCGCTCCACTAGACTGAACGACTTTTGAGAAATCTAGTGTCATTGATGGACGTCGGATCTACGACCACATGTGAAACCTGCTGCCACGTGCATTGCCTGCTGGAAATGAACCCAATGCTCATTTACATTACTGTTCTTTGTAGATCCTAGCTCATGTGCTAATTTCTGTTCGTAACTGGTGTGAACTTCTGAATCACTTAAACATAGTACTGCTAAATGTGTTTGCAGTATGCTTCAATGATCATAAAGCTCAAGCGATAAATGCATGAAAACTAATGCATGGTGCATCAATGAGACACCGGGAGCGGTTAGTAGATTCAAAATTGCTCGAATCCTGGATACGCGTTTTACGTACGCTGCAGACATCAATCTTCAAAGAGTCCATTTTGCGTCCCAGGCACGCCAGCTGAATGAAATACATGAGTGTACGCTGGTTAATGAGGCGAGATTCAAAGGCTGAAAAGGCTTCAGAAGATGTGAGTTACAAGATAGAGGATTATTCCCAAAACTATTTGACGATGAGCGATTGTGCGTATGAGGTGCGTTATCAGTGGGATCATTATGGGTGGATAGAGGGGGCAAAGAGAGGTGGTTGGGGACAGAAGAAAAAGGTTGAATAAAGGAGGGGAAACTCTGGGAACAGTCGCAGTTTTAGTAATACTTTTTTGAGTGACACTTGAAATAGCCACTCTAAGCGAGCCTGAATTGCAGCTAGCCGAATTAAGTGATCTGTTTGTTGATCAATCAAACCAAAATGAAGAGGACCCAGAGTGGAAGAAAGTTTCCCCTTCTCTCTGAAAGCTCGTGTGCGCGACTCGGTACACTATTATTTCCTGTTCCAGATTCGACCAATAGATTGGGCTGATACAACAGGATCGCTTTATGCTTAAATGTGAAATTGTACAGACTGAACTGTATATGAACAAAATCTCACCCGATCCAAGCCGAACGGAACCACCTAAATTGTTATCAATCGTTGTGTATTGCATAAAACGAGAGGGAGAATAATTATTGTATAATTATGCAATAATTGCCAGCAAATCAGGAGAGAGACAAAAGTGCGAATTTTATGATGATGCATAACTAGAATTACAGATAAACTGGAAATAACAAAAATGGTCAAACCAAATAACATGTCCGACACAGCCAACAACAGTTCCAATAATCACGAAGCTGTGATCTACTGATCTTATTGGCCCTTTCTCACGTTCGTTTATAGAGAATACCACTACATCATCTTTGTTATGAACCCATTCAGATATTGGATTGAGAGATCCAGAAAACAATGGAGACCACTGAACCTTGTAATCGGTTTCGCCAACGTAAATTCCTAGCATAAAGCTTCCTCGTACGCTTAGCCATTCTGCGTATGGGGCAAGCTTTGTCTTGATGTCCTTGCTGTTGCGCGCAAAAGGTTGGATTTTTGTTGGTTTTTCTTGCTGTAGTCAAGGTTATCAAGGATTTTATCTCTAGAGATCGTGGTAATTGTCAATCGGAAAATCTCATACTCAAATATTTTTGAATCCAGCGTAGAGTTATTGAATGGCTCTCGTCCACAACGTTCCGTAGCTTAGCCGCAGCATGATTCGAAAAATTTCCTTAGCCTAGTTTCCTGATCTCTATTTCCAATGCCACTGGATGTGTTAATGTTTATTCCCAGATGTTGAAATATCAGCTTCAAATCATCACTCTTTCTGACACCGTGTACCATGCACCTGCGAACTTCATTGTTGATAATTGTTTTCTTATGCGTACATGATTTTCGTTCTCTGTTATTCTGTAGACATCTTTATCCTGCCATGTTCGTTTTACGAGTTACAGTTACAAATGCTCACTGTTTTATAGGACGTTCAAACTGACTGAATGAATAAGACCTGTCCAAAACCAATAGCTGGTTGTCACTCTCATGCACCGTTCAAAGTGGTGCTTAAATCGCATCAACTCACTAAGTCATTTGTGCACTTCAAGCCTACTTGATCATGTCGTACTTCGCGTAAACTGATTTCTGTATCTCGTGTTCTGATGACATTCTCACTTCTCCTACTTATGAGTAGCGTCTACACGTATCATGAAGTTCGAGTGCTTATGACCTGGTTCTCCCTTTCTAATGCACCGGTTCAGTTCAGATCTACATTTTGTGATCTATGGTGCATGAACATCCTACTTTTATATTCCTGACTCTGTTGTCCTATTACTGTACATTTCCTTTGCAAGAAAATTTTACTGGGCTTTTTACCGACGGTTAAGAACTACTCACTAGAGATCCGATCCCCTAACCGCAGACCCACTGCCATGGTGCTGTACAGGTAGACGACAGGGGACATCTGTGGAACGAACAAATCTATTGCCAGGTTCATCCATCCACGTTGACACATATCACTTCGGTCATTTTACAACTGCCACTATTGGTGCTTTCTCATTGGTAACTCCTTGGAAAATACAAATTTGTACATTCTAACTAAAGATTATTTTCTTATTCTCTGACCGAAGCTATCATTTCATGTTAACTAGAAAGCTTCTTGATTTGCCATCTGTACTGTGACAGTGCTGCACCGCAGTTTCGTTTGACTCCTTGCTGAGTGGACCGTTTATGACTGCGCTGTCCCGACTTACCGGATAAATTTCTTTACTGTTGTTCTTGGTTGCTCACCTGGCTGTAAGTTATTTACTTTTGTATACTTATGTGTATTCCACTATGTAGAACCACGAAATTACGATAAACACCTGTGTTCAATTGGAATTTGTTCTCTTGTCCGTAACCATGTACAGCCCATATCCTGTGTAAAGATAACGAGACTAGGTTTCTGTTAGATTACCAGCCCAATTATTCGGCTTTGTTGCCTCACTCCCATAGGGTAGAAATACGTGCCTCGGCTTTACGTACATTGGTAAACGGAAACCACATATATCAAAACATTTGAACGTTTCTGTATCCCCATGCCGTACCTTTGATGTTACAGTGTTTTAATGTCTTGAGGTGCCCTCAAGTTGTCGTTGAAACGAAAATCTTTTTGCACCACTTTCTGGAATTCCGATCACCGATAAAACATATGCTCACATGTTTCATAAAAAATATACAATGTTCCACTGCTTACATAAGATGTGGGACAGTCAGTCCAAGAGGTGCTGATAAAAGACTCTCAAACTGTAGTACAAGGCTCCTGCTTCGTGGTATTCGGCTCCTAAACTACGGGGAATTCCGCTGTACATCAACAACCAGACAAAGTCTGAATGTTACGCAAAGCTTCTGAGGATAGATCACGATACGGGTGCGATAATAGGACGTATTGATTCCTGAATTGAAAATTCTAGATTACAGTGAGTTTCTTTCCCACCACAATATTATATGAAGGAGATATTCAGCCACGGAAATCTAATTGAAAGAAGACCTTTGAGAGTTCAATAGCACGCAAAAAGGTATCGAAATTCTCACCTGACGGCAGTTGCTCAGAACTCACTGAGCATGTGCATTGCATAGAATACGAATGAAACAAATTGTTTGTCAAAGTAGAAAAGAACACAAGCAGGAACAACGAACGAAATTGCTCTCTAGTTTGAGCTCCAAAAATGGATGAGCCTGTATGGCAAATACTGATTAGCATTAGAGAAAGACTTGTCATAATATCATCTACTCAAGAGAGAACATAACACAATCATTTCAACATATTTTGGTGTGCATGCAAAGGCGCATTTCGATTCAACAACAAAGTGAGCACCCAACAATCAGTGTTTGACACTTAGCAAACCGCCTCATATTTCCACAGAGTGAAGCTGAGCCATTCTATCAGCCCAACAACCCGTCTGAAGCACTATATTCGACCTACAGATGTGAATAACATGACCTAACTGTATCTGCCTGAAGAATCTGACAAATACATATTCATACCGAACACCGTCACAAAACGGTTGCTTTGAACTTCATGACGAGAAGATCATGACCGTAAAAATAATCCCTCCAGAGACGATTAAAAATAAACCGTAATCAAATTATTTCCCACGACATTAACATACGCAAAATACGAGAATTACATGCAGCACAATCCACTGTCATTCATTGGTTTCCGCATCACACGTAGACCGGTTTGCACCAATTTTAAGCTGAACAACACAAATCCAAAACAATTTGCATCTCAGGATTGGTAAATGATATTTTGGTTATCACGAACAGATTCTCACTTGAATGACGAGGACTGAAACGCGCTAGACATTTTGCAAAATATTTATGTCAACTAAAATGGATCCGACATAAAATGTTCAATAAAGTGAACGAGAATAGGAACGGAGACAACGAACTTCGTTTACCAAAACTTATAACTGGATTCACGGATGGACGAGGATTGAGAGATTTGATCATGCTCAAACAAGAGTTTGTATTGGTAACAGAATTCGTATCACGGTTCCTAATATTTATTCAGAAAACATTTAAAACAAGTCGGTGCTCATGCTACTCCAAATGCCTAAATCTGGGAGGAAATGCAATTTCTTGTATTTGAATCCCTCATGCCAGCTGTTGCAGTAGTATCAGCTGCTTTGTTTCGTGAGTAGCGTAGACGAATCCATTGGGTTGACAAATGTGTTGGTATTGTGAACTCTCTGTTCACATGCTTGCGTATGAGTTCGTTATCGATATCCTAAGACATCCCCTCATAGAACAATTGAACCATTATGGCCAACCAGCAATCTGACCTAGAGTATACGAGAGTAGTATCACATAGTTTTCCAGTGTCAAGCGTGGTAACGAGTCGACTACAGCAGATTCTTTTCTACTACCAAATGCATCTTTGGCGGTCGGTTTCGAATCACTGATCTCTGAGGTTTTCAGCTATGGCTTTAGGCATCCGACCACCAGCAAATACATGCATAAATACGACTGTTACTCACTGTGGAGCACACTTCCGTTAAAATGAAATGTGAGTAAATAAATGGATCCCGCAACTTAACCATGATTTTTCTATGCTTCAAATGGATGACGTTTTACGCGGTCCTTTTGAGAATTGAAAAATGCAGTTGGACTGATCCATTCACGCACCAAATTTCCCGGCAAATTACTAACGTGTCCACTCATTGCGTCTCTTTGATCCAAATAATAAAATTTGTTTTTATTCGTGAGGATTTTACGCGTGTACTAGTCAATGACAAGGGTTCAAAATTCTGAGGAATCTAACAACATGTTTTGTGGGATTAAATTGGAATACAAATTCTTGGAGCAGTACTTCATCACCGATGTTATGCTGATATCGCGGAAATCTTGATACATTTTCCGGAAGTGCACTCTCTCCAGGAACGTAACTAATGTAACAGAATCTGAAAACATTACCACCAAACAGTAACACACACCACGAAACATTTCTACCAAGAATGGAACTTCAGCTATGTTGTTTAAGTCGGTTAGACCCAGAGCATCCCTGAGATTCAATGATTTCACTGACGCGATATCCTTACAAGGGTACGACATCTCAACGCAACATTGTTCCTCCATGCACCGTTGCCCTCTTATCCAAAAATTACTTCCAAGGGACATTTGAAAGTGTCGTTTTAACCCACATCTTTAATGATCATCATCCTACTTCATTCGAGATTAATACAGCTGCAGCACACTGTCTGAATTCAGTGGTCTGTTCATCAAACAAACTGAGTCGAGTGAGAATCGTTATCAGATGCGCACCTTCGTGGTCTATTTGCTTCTGCGCACCATGTTGCGTAAGACTGGTTCTTTTTTTGAATCTTTAACCAGTAAGATGCAGCAAGAAATTGTTAATCCAATCATCCGTGTGTGACTAAGTCACTTTACGCTTTCATGTTATTCTTTGTGCAGATAACTGAGAATTTTAACAGTCTCACCTGGTTGACTCGGAAATGTATTTTCTAGAAAATTATCAACGATTGTGTGTTTTATAGAACAAGTCAGGAGATGACTATGGAATCAATTGGGAGAGTACAGACATCCAAACAAGGGTAAATCAATTGAGGAATCACAACTGAAATAACCCACATCTGATTTTCCCGATGTTTAACCATGTGCGACTAAACTTTCACTTTGCTTGAGTGACTACCTTCCAGATTCCACCCTTCCCGCACAAACCTCAAGTCATCCAACCAACCTGCACTCAGAAGCACCAGACTCGAGTTTTGCTCTTCTTTGAGCTCATCAGTGATGCATATCCTAGGCCGCCTCCAGGGTTTGAACCCGGGCCTTTTCACCTCGAAGGCGAGTGAAGTACCACGGCGTCATCCAGCTCACGCCCAGGCTGATCCGATTCACTGAGTTCAGTTTGTTCAAAGGCCGTCCTCTATATTCTCAGTGTTGGATTTTTGTGCGTGAAAGGTGGAGTCCGAAGGTTAAGCAGCCAAGCAAATTGTCATCCATCTGAGATACTACTTGCGATATGCGTATGAAATCTTGTAACTCTTCACCCCCGTGCGCCCGTAATACTTATGCGTATTCAAACATGCTCTTATGTTAATGCAAATACCCTTCATTCTGTATTATCACTGCAAATAAGTGGATTCGTAATCATATCAACGGCCTTATAAATAGCATAAGTAGTTCGTTTCTGCGTATAACAACAGCTGAGGCAGACAACCTGACAAATGTTATGATGGCTGAAAGGAACTCAGACGTCCACACAACTGCCGAACACGGTGGAGCATGCCTGTGAAAAACAAACGTAGAACAAATAAATGGAACCTGTTTCTTTTTCTTCTTCCTTGTTTTTCTTGTTGTCCATATTGCGTCGGTTGCACAAATAGTACTGTATCATGCAATTCGTAGTTCGATCACATCAACTTCAGTGCAGCATTTTGAAAATGACACGAATCAAATGTTTTCCTCTAAAAGCTTCCCAACCAAATATTCACCACTCTTCAAATGAGACCACTTGTTTCCTGCTCAACTTTTCATTCCAAAATGCAAACAAATGAGTTCTCACGTCTTTATCCTACGCAAAATACGAGAATTACATGCAGCACAATCCACTGTCATTCATTGGTTTCCGCATCACACGTAGACCGGTTTGCACCAATTTTAAGCTGAACAACACAAATCCAAAACAATTTGCATCTCAGGATTGGTAAATGATATTTTGGTTATCACGAACAGATTCTCACTTGAATGACGAGGACTGAAACGCGCTAGACATTTTGCAAAATATTTATGTCAACTAAAATGGATCCGACATAAAATGTTCAATAAAGTGAACGAGAATAGGAACGGAGACAACGAACTTCGTTTACCAAAACTTATAACTGGATTCACGGATGGACGAGGATTGAGAGATTTGATCATGCTCAAACAAGAGTTTGTATTGGTAACAGAATTCGTATCACGGTTCCTAATATTTATTCAGAAAACATTTAAAACAAGTCGGTGCTCATGCTACTCCAAATGCCTAAATCTGGGAGGAAATGCAATTTCTTGTATTTGAATCCCTCATGCCAGCTGTTGCAGTAGTATCAGCTGCTTTGTTTCGTGAGTAGCGTAGACGAATCCATTGGGTTGACAAATGTGTTGGTATTGTGAACTCTCTGTTCACATGCTTGCTTATGAGCTCAGACCAATTCTCACTTGAGGTATTCCAACGTTGTTGTAGGATGAATCGCAGTGACTCCTGTATACATCGTAATATCAGCGTAGCCTAGCTTTTGGTATGAGATTTTGATCCTCTTTGTCATTCATTGCCCAGGTCTCCCTTTTTTGTGAATACGTTTTGCGGCCTCTCCTCCCCAGTATTTGATGTTGATGCCGGAAGGCGCATGAGAGCTTGTCCATGCTATCAGTCCGCTGTCGTGTCACTCCTCGTTCTAGTGCCTGGAATCTCACCTCGATGTTGGACAGCCTCAGCTCGCTCATTCTATGATTCACCCTGATGGCTCTGTCTGCTAGGGAGCACAGGCTACGTCGATGTTGTTCAACTACCATCATTCTAACCCGAATGATTCTACTAATTCAAATAAAAGGTTTAAGTCCCTTGTTTACATACTTCCGGGGTCCCATTTTTGTAACCCCTGGGTTCGTACTGCTGATGAATCTGTGAAACTTTTGGTGGCAATATTTTGAGAACAATCAGTGCTTGTAGTGGTAAATGTAAATGTATCAGTATTTTGTTAATTTTTGTCCGTTTTATTGCTTGTTTCATTAGTTGTCCTTATAGAAGCCTGGATTTATTTACTTGGATGAACACTACTGGCGTTTGTAGTATTTTGTTAATACATGGAATATATACACATCTATTCTGCCCCGTGCCTCCGTACATACAGCAAATGAATATCGCAACTTTGGACACTTTCATCCTCGGCCCGTTCCACATGATGAAACGTTATTTATCCTCATGTAATAACCCATGGAAGTGTATTGAATTTAAGAAAAATTCACTCACCATTGACGTACTGCTTTTGGTTATATTCAAGTAGGTAGCTCATGTGTGCAAAAAACTTTGTCCGCAAGCAGAAATCAATGTTTTGTGTCCTCTACTTTGTATCCCCAATCAATCGCAATTCGAGGGAGCCGAATAACTCACCAAAACTATGTGAAATTAGATGGAAACTGCTCTAAAGTGTCTTACAAATGCAAACTATTATCTTCGTTTTATTACGTTGCGTATTGTGTTGAGATCCGTTAGTTAACAACTCTCGTCTCAGTCATAAAATGGCCAAAACCGATAACTGTCAGTTAAAAAATATTCCAAAATAATGGGCAGAAAAAACGAGAAAAATTGGAACCCGGCTCATCCAAAGACGGTGATGCAAATTTCACCTACGTCTTTTACTTTTTTGACAAAACGCTTGGTGTATAAGGCACTGCTGTTTTGCTTCAGATACCTTTCAGGGGACTCGATGTGTCTAAACTCAGAATGTGTAGAAGGATGTGGATGGCAAACAGATTCGCCTTGGTGAAGAGAATCAGAAGGGTCCGCAAAGAATCTTTATAGCGAACTGTTCACAGGCAAAAATGTGTCCATCACATATTTTATTTGAGAGAAAGGTTACTGGGAATTAGAGAAACCTAACTGCTGACAGACAAACTATGGTGTAGTGAGTGGAAATTCTTTTTATGTATGCTGGGGAAGCTTACAGGAGAGTAGCAAAGTAAGAACCGTTGAACACATTAGTGGACAAAAGTAATAATGAAAGCTTGTTTGGCACTAAACGGCCTTAGTCTGCGGACTTGAAAAGAGAGTGGACACAATTTCCTTGTACCCTCTGAAATATGAGATCACTGAAAATTCGTATTTAAAGTATCATCTAAGTACATGATTGAGTTAGCTTTGGAAACAAAGTCCGATTTATTGACCGCTGGCTTATTGGAATAAGGAGAACCAGAGATGAGGAATATGAACTCGAAACATTTGGGAGGGTGAAGCTGCAAGCTGGAAACGTACAAACATTTCTGAATATTACAAAATTTCTCAGAAAAAAAGGTAGAGTAGAGTTTAGGTACAATGGACTGACAAAGCGCCTCAATGCCAGCACATATTATTTGTCGTGGATAAGTCACCAATATATGTGGTGAAAATATAGGGGCAAGAATAGCAACCTATGTTGTACTTTAAGTCATTCTACAAAATGTGGCCAACTTTGGTACTCTGGGTTCTGTTGGAAATGTAGTCTTTTATTCACGCACGCAGAGAAGCCGGACAGCCAAATTAGTCAGCTTTTGGAGGAGAGCACGGGGAACCGCATTAAAAACCGAAGAATTTTCGAGAAAGGAAACCGATTGATTTCGCCACACTATCCGAGCTTTTGAAATTCAAACGGCCAACAGAAGCAACTTTGTTTAGAGTGCACCTGCTGGGATTGTGTGCAAACTGATAAGGGCTAAAGGGAGCAACAAAATAGAAAGACAGTGAGCTGCGAGTCAAGTTATTGGCAGAGAATGTGTTATCTCAGAGCGAAAACCGTTCGAGTCTTTTGGAATAGGAGCAACTGTAACGGGCTTCCGGGACGCAGACACAGCACCGGTATCAAGGGATTTATTGATGAGTCAAATCATGATTTTCGCTAGCGGACTTGCTCCGAACGTATGGAGCACGGAGGATAAACCATCGGAGCCAACAGCCGAAGCCTCTTTTGAGTTCTGTATAAGCCGAACGGCTTCTTCTAAAGAAAAACCTTCCGATTCTGGAGGAAAGGAGAAAGTATAAAGCGATAGTATTTCCGTGGCTGGGTGAGTAAGTGGGGCCTTCAGACTATTGGCATCTGTATTAGAGTTGTTTGACCGGACCGGCAGCAGAGAAGCTTGATTCTGTGTAGGAGAGTTTTACTATTTTGTTGTACTGAAAAACTGGGTGACGAGATTTATGCTGAGCTCCATCATAGCATAGATTTATTCGCCGTTGTATCAAGATAGAGTAGTGTTTCACAAAATCCCGGACATGAAGTTTGTAGGCGTATTCTTTCTGCCTCCTTAGCGACTTAAACAGCTTACAATCTCGTTTAATTACCGGGAACAATAACTACATTGGGTACTGGTCCGTGTACCCAGTACACATAGGGCACTATTCAGAAGAGGTTAAAACCCACTATTTTCTATGTTCAAACGAGAACAATCCAAAAGTGGAGTACTGTAAACGATTCGATTCGAAAATCAAGTGAGGTAGGATGACGCATTTTTGCAGCTTTCCGCCGGTCAGATAGCTCACTTCGCTAAGCATCACCCTCTAATGTTGTTTTATAAAATTGAAAGAACAGTAGTAATAAACACCGCGGATATCCCTAAACTGGACCGTAACTTGACAGGTAGAATGCGGATAGATTGAATGATGAGGGAAAAAATCATGTAGATCTTATCCACGGAATACGTAGGAGGTGTTTCAAGCATGGCTGAACACAATCACTTTTTGTATCCATAAGAGGTGTGTACATTTTGTAGACAGGTCTAAGCTTGAGTTTACCAGCCTCCGGTACTAATGGTTTGCCTGTTTGAATCGTGTTATTTGAAGAAGACGCTAAATCCTTGAAGGGTTGACAGTAGGAAGACCAATGCGAACTCAACTGAACACATTCTTCAGCAAAGCATTTGATTAAAAACATATATCTGCTTATTAAACTCAGGAAAATATAGATAAAAACTCACAAAACGTGGTTTGGCTGAAATTTGATGTGAACTTTTTCAACTTTTGAATGGACTATGGTAAACATCCAGTAACTTATTTTATACAAAACCACTACTTCTAATATTAACAACAACAAGAAAAACATCTGAAGCATTTTCTCATGATCAACACCTGCCGAAAGAGATATGCACGAACTAGACCTTCCGACTGAATCGCAATATTTTGTGGCTGTTCCTGTTGCTATTACTACTTCACCTACTACTACTTCTACTATTATTATTATTAATATTATTATTATCATTATTATTATTATTGTTATTATTATTACTTACCTTTTGCTATCCTGTCATTAACGGAACGGAATTCCGATGCTGCCCATGGGTGGCGGAATAAAGCAGAACAGCATCTGCACATTATCAGGGTGACTCACATGAAGCCGCAACGAGCCGAAACTCCAGGTGACCACGGCTGCAATAATACTCAAGTCCCCTTTCCATCTCGTTTATGCTTTCGTGAGTTAAAAAATGAAAGCTAGTCACCGGTTTACCATATACAAACCAAATGCTTTGTAAAAATTATCCATCAGCCAAATATATATATATATATATATATATATATATATATATATATGGGTAAACGACAGGTCAAAATTCTCCTGTAGACGGACGGGTTTTGTAAAGTTAAGAACTTCCAGATAAAACAGTTCTGAAGCTACTCTTTTCGCAATCTAAATGCAATCACATTGTCATGCTCCGGTAGTGTTTTGGTGATAAGCCCAGGCGTGATGTGATGAATCTCTCTTCAGAGGTGAACGAAGACCAAGAGATCATGCGAGAGAGTTTCAGGTAATGAGTAGGTCCATCTAATGAAACGAGCATCTTGATCTCTGGAAATAGTAATTTCGGCGAACCAAAGTTTGGTACAGCTAGTGCCTTCACTGAAGGCTCCATGAATCCTAAGTCTACTGAATACGAATGAGCAGTTACATTCTAGAAGAATGTCAGTTCGGAAAGAAGTGGAGGAAAAGTGAGTCTAGAATTTTCCAGAACGACTCAATAGATGACCAAAATGAAAAGCCTTAAGGTTTTAGAGATGCAGGTCTCAAGAGATTCAGCTAAACAGAAATATTTATCGCAGGGCCCGAAGAGATATACAGAAGCTAAAAGTGAGTGTTTAAGAGAATGCTAAAAGTTTATATGAACCAGGGAGATCCCAAAGCACCGGTGTTTATCAAAGAAGGGATAACGTGAGGGCATGCGCTGACTCGTTGTTGATTGATAGCCAAGTTTTGTCAGCAGTCAGAACGCTAACGCCTGTCCAAAATCCAGGTCAAGTTTTAGATGAACGGAATCACGAACTACAGTGCAACGGATTGTGATGGCTAGAAAAGATTTCCGTCGAGTGTTGGCTGGCCGTATCATCAATCAGCCAATGACAGTAGATGTTGCCCGATGCCGGTTTCAATCAAATAGTTTGTAGTGTGACGATTGGTGACAATGATTTTTGCTTCCTATATAAACAGCCTGTTTTCTATTAATAAAAAAGATAGATTGAAACCAGAAGAGTCTTCCCACTGAAATCGATGGATTAAGAGAGGTGATAGTTTTATTGGAAACCCAGTTTGAACTGCCACTACCAAAAAACGAGCCAATTCAGGAATAACCATAGCTTTATACACTGCGAGAAACAGGTTTTATAATTGAAAACTAACTGCTAGGTAGATTTATGCATGTATGCAACACTCCCATCAGGTGACTCACGTCGCAGCTCATCGTCATCAAATGCTGTATGTGTTGTTAGGGTTAGGACAATATTTATATTACAAGCCGACGTACAACTTTGTAAGTGCAATGCGGGCTGCTCAAGTCACGTAAACGGCAATCTAAAAATCGACTACATTTAAGGATGAGAAAGAGGATATTGTTGAAACAGGAAAAAGTCTATTAAGTGATTGATCCTCATAATCTCTGCCCATTAAATCTTTCCGGGAGTCCTCCCCAACACGTACAATGACCCGCACATGTACCTGAACCCTTGCACTGTTTTCATGAAACACAAGGTGGTGTATGGCTTTCTTTTCAAGTAAGATAATACCGTAAATGTAGTTATTCCCCACAGCTCACGCTAAGCGACCAAGCGTTTTAACCTAGGTTGTTAGCCCAAGAAGTTCGAAATCCATGGCTTTCGTGGATGTGAGAAAAATCAGGCTTTCTCAGGTGTGGGATGATGTGAGTTTAAGCAGCAATCATCGAGAAACAAAGAAATCTTTATCATAAAACTTTTGAAAACAAATACTGCTCAACTCACTAAATAACTGTTCTGTTTCGTCTACAAAATGAATGAAAGGCTTTTGAAATCTGAGTCTCACATGAGAAAGTATCACTTGGTTTGCTTGCTTTACTGATTTGTAAATGCTGGATGAAGTATGAACGAGTCTGATCGTTTTGATGTCTGCTGTGTTTCAGCTATGTAATAACTCTCATCTAGAAAACGTGAACACGTTGACCTTTTTATTGGTTATCACTTATAGGATTTCTTTACCTTCGTTCATGATTGGCCTGCACCACTTCACTTGCTTTGCTATGGTTGTCGTTATGCTTCTTGAGTACTTCATGATAAAACATCATAGCTACCCACTTCTCCAGAATCACGTGTTTATTCTAGGATCATAATATCACCGTCGTATTTTTATTGGATAAAAGAATATGCAAAAGATCATACTTAGAGACACCAGTCTTCTGCTGATTGCTTATTTTTGTTCCACTCCAATCGCGAACACCTTTCATCCCCTCCTTGAAATCACTTGTTGCATGACCAGCTGACACGTTTTTTTCACTTATCTTAGCAAAGCTTACATTTCACGCACTCTTCAGCTCTGAGTCTGAGAACTTACCAACGGGTTCTGCTTCTGGGGAAGAAAGAAGGGGTGGATACGACTCATGACGATTGCAAAAAGAAGCAAGTCTATATTAGTGGAGCTATGCTAAAGGAATTAACTGAACACTGTTCTGTATGGGGTTAAAAAATGATGGAGCAAAATCAACTCGGCAGTGTGTTGCGCTGATAAATTCCCGCCGATAAGCCAAGGGTTCGCCTGGTTCCTTCCAATTATGGCCCTAAACATTACGAAACGAAGCCTACATTTTGCTAGTGTGATCTTCAGAAAGTATTGTATGCACAGCGGTTGGCATTGGGTAAAAGAAGTATATCATCATCTATAGTTTCATGAGTTCATTGAAATGTTCTAAAGATTCAACCACTGTAACCCTGAAATATGTGGTTGAGCACCATACAGGCCAATTTCTTTGCTTCAGGTTTAAAAGAGGATCGATCGACAGTGGAACTCTTTACAGCTATCTAAAGCTAATGCTGCTAAGATTATTTATTTATTTACATAATAACGTCTTCGAGTGTGATTTAGGGATTCTAGAATCTAAGCTTGCACCGTTTTTCAATGTGTATCCTGTATGAAATTTCTGATGAAGTAGCGTACATGTTCTCACGTCAGTTCCCATGTGATATCACATCTGTGCTGATGAATATCATATTTAGTGTTGATCACGCAACATCGTACTAGGCGGGCAGTGCTTGAAAAGTAAACTACGCGTACAAAGTTGTTGTAGTCTAATTGGGGAAAAAAGCCTTTTCATGTTCATAGCATTGTGTCTACCAAGCACACACACCTAGATCTTGCACAGAGTTGCCAAATGAATAAGTGAAACAGTTTGTTTGAATAAAGCACAATGTGTGGTATATGCGCGTGTTCGCTTTAGATGGGACTCAATCATATGCGGTCTACTTGTTCAAGATCCATTCTCAAGCTTCATACGATGCCAACAGAAGCAGTGAATTACATATTTTCCCAATTGACACAATTACTTGAAACGTAGCACAATGTGAATAACTGTAGCTGAAAACCCATGATGAACTTCAGAGCGCTGATATTTAGGCTGAGATGAATAGTGCACACTCAGTCAGAATTCGTCCACAGCCGGGCTTAGTATCGAACTTATTCCCTGCTGTATTATTCGTTAGTCTGACTCAAAAGAACAGGTAAGCAGAATCAATAAACAAAAATTTGCCAAAAGGTGAATGTTTTCAGCATCAGTGTGGTACTGGTCCTCTCTCGATCATTTCTCTAATCAATCTCCTACTTAGTGATTAGCTCAGGGTCCCATCATTCATGAACAAATTCCCACGGTTCTGGTATATCGTAAAAAAACTTCAAACCTTAAATACGGGACGAATTTTTTTCAGTAATTCGCTTATCAGTCGTTCCGTAGAGACTGCCTGCTGCATTATCATGGGATCACCCGTCGAAAATTTTGATAGCCACTGAACTTGTTTTCTAGTTTCACCTGGGAGTCATTGAAACTAATGACGATATTATTCCTTCAGTAACTCAGATTTCCAAGCAGTCATTTGAAAATAAAGAACTTCTGTTTGGTTTGCTACAGTCTATTGGATAACGCATTGTCTGCAAAAATGCACACTTGAAGATTACCTATAAACGACTCACTCTTGATGCCTTTCTGATATCTCTTTGGGGATACTAGAGACACAAATAGCAACAGATCAGTAGAAAGTAAGTAGTTAGGTACTCCTAACCACAGATCACAGTGTTTTATGTCTGTTATTGCAAAATATTCACCCTTGTCCATATAAATTATTCCCAACAGGAATAGGTGGCAACCGTCACCATTGATCTCTTGTTCTAACGTAAAAAATATGACGCTTTTATAGTTAAAAAACATTGTTAGAAGGCCTTCTACTGGAAAGTGTTACATTATAAGAAAGAGGATGCAAATGAGCCAAATTTGACAAAATTTGGTTCAAGTGACAAATAGTTGATCACAAATCCCCTGAGAATGTATTGCTTTTCCATGGACGTCAATTTTAACAGTAACCTTGCTGAATAGCTCATGAAATGAATAAATTTATAGTATTACCGCCCAAATTATTATCAGAATCTCCAAGGGCACTGTAGAATTTTTTCGCCTAGAGAGATGGGGTCATTAGAAGCGTGATTTTAGTGGATCTTTACGAGGGCTCACAGTAGATGTGAAGGGTTCCGAGTTCAAAGCATCAGTGATGCGTTGATTTAGACCAGCTCCCACCGGTCATTCACATGTCCACGGTTTGCAGTATATCATTCAAAGGCTACTGGACTGAAACGCCGACAGCACCTCACACGTAATGTCAATGATTCACAAGATGAATGCAAATGATATTGAGGCAAAGTGAGCGAGGATAGTTATAGGTCATAGGTTATTCAACATTCTCCACGTGTACCGTTACACCAAAAAATGAGAAACAAAAAGCTCTTCGTATTCAGAAGTTTCCAAGTGTTCTCGGAAAACTGAAGTGTATAGACGCAGCAACTACAAATAAGACTAAGCCTTCAGGAAACGGTTAACCGATAACTAGATAAACCAGCCGCCACAAATTGAAAAAAGAAAGTTCTACGTTAGAATAATAAGATTACCGTCAGTCCGACTCGTGTGATGAGCAAGCATCAACTGAAAAGCCAATCGACAGAATGACAGTCCGCGAAAGTATGCCACTGATCCATACTTCCAGAAAGGACACTCTTCAAGTAGCAGTTGAACACAATAGGACTCAGTCTAAAGAGAGGATCGATAATCTAATCAGGGCAATGAGAAGCTGGGCCCAAATAGGGTACGGCCGTTTAATGTATTGTGTGTTACTGAACTGTGATAGTTAGACAGCAGAAATATCGGTTTCTGTGAATTAGTTCATCAATTCAGAAAGCCAAAGATCTATGAAAGAGCCATACGGGCTGAATATAACGAGTTAGAAGCAAGCGAGCGAATGGGTCCATTGGCAGTGAAAGAGCTCGATCAAACAAACAATTTTTCGAGTATACTATTACTGCGTATTGCGGATTCAGTGCTAACTAAGCACAGAAGATTCACGAAGGAACTCATTGAGACTCCCGTGCGGGAGAACTCCGTGTTTCGAAATAGTTCATATAAGCCACCAGTGCTGTCTCATCAACTCTTCTTTTGAAATAAGTCATACTCCGGAGCATTCAGACATAAAAGAGTTTGAACACTTAGCAGCCAGGTTCACACTGAACTGTAGGTAGGCATCAGAAATGTAATCATGGTCGGATTAGTTTCAAAAGCCGTCAAACAGATAGAAGGGAATCAAGAAACACACCTTGGCTCCGTGTCGCTGTATTTGGATAGAATTAAATTAACTTAGAATTTTTCATCACATTTCAACACCAACACATTAGCAAGCTCTATATTCGACCGGAAACGTTAGACAGCACCACTGACTGAGTCCCTATGCTGAACCTTTTTTTTCAATGAAGCTACTTGGGATCAAATATCGGAACGGATAACGGACCAGGGTGTACCTAAACACAATGTGTCAAATGATTTTTGTTAGGAATATGTTCCACATTCAGTATCACGGCGTCCATTTCATTGTAAACCTGTTTTGTGAAGGTTTTTTCGCAGTGATTGAAAAGTCGACTGATTTCAGACACATTTGATAGTGCGGTGGTCAAACAATTGTTACAGTGGGATTTTGACCTTTCCGTTTTGGGCTGCATTTTGCCGTCATCAGCGGCCCTTTTCCCCTATTGGCCTTATAGAATTTGCTGTGACCCCTTCCCATAAATATTGGGTCATTGCTATTTGTGTGAGAAGGAGGTAATCAAAAGAATAGTAAGTGGGAAAATTGTAGCCACATGGCGTGAAAAGAAAGGTGTGAAAAGCGAAGGTGTGGAAACAGTAGAGGACAGGGGAGAATTTGTACATGGGAACCATAAGAGAACCATTTTCTGCGGCCATGATAACAATAACGGTTGCATGACGTTGCCTTACGTGAGTGATTCCAGCTTCGATAATCGAACTGCCAGGGCTTTTGACGTCATCAGCAGCCACCTGCGTAATCGTTTCTCGTGAACTTTGGATTTGAAAGCTGTCACTGTATTGAACTCATGTCCACTACCCGCCAGATGAAATATAAAATTCTATCCTTTGAATTCCACCAGTTGGCGAGCTGTGCAATTATGGGCCCGAATAACTAAACCAAGTGATTTAAAACAAGATGAAGCATGCAACCGATCAAATATTACATTTCTTCACCCGTGATCGATCTAGACTGATCCACAAGTCTCAGGAACAATCCGGCTAACTTTGGACCTTGGTGGAAGCGGATATTGACCTGGGAATCTTTTCAATCAGTGATTCTCGGTGATCATCCCAATGTGAAACTTTCCATTTAGGACATTCTACTTATTACATGGTCCCGGTTATGACTCACTTGTCTATGGGCAGAGTCAGCTTTGTTTGCCACAGCTTTCCTCAGTGGAAATCACTTATTCTGGTTCTTCTTCAGTCTGAGGCCATCGATTGATTCACGTGATCATCATCGCTGTTGCGTAATTTTTCTCACTCTACTACTTCTACTATAAAATACATTCGGAAAAGATAATGGTTCGACTAGAAAGCTGCTTATTTTTGACAAATATGGTTGGCCTGCCAATCTAGAAAAATTATTCGGACGATTCTGGCTTTAGGTAGAAGTTTGGGTTGAAATAATGGTACATTTCAGAAACCTATAGGAAGGCAGTAAATGCTCTCCGTTATCTCTTTTTTGGAAGGTTTTATGTGTCAAATGTTCAAAGGTATGGATTTTTGCGCATGGTTCAATCGGTTCTACACTGTGTCGTAGAAAAATTTTGAAATATTTAAACGTTATTCTATTTGTTCCACAAATTGTAGCACAAGTGAACCGAAACCGATTATCATATCTTCTGTTGGTGGCTCTGCTGGTGGAAGAATAGTTCCAATTTCAATGTTTAAAGGATTTCAAAGAAAGGGTTTTTTGGTACACAAGAGTAGATTTTCTCAATTTTTCCCACTAAGTCAGGCTACATTTTCTCAACTCCAGTCACGTCCCCTGTACCATCACTCACCATCCCTTTGACTGCCAAAGCAAAATGAAACAACAAGGTGTCTTCAGAGAATCCAAATTTCGTCCCTCAAGTCCTTCGCGTAAGCATGAGCATGAACAAGGAAGTTGGCGATATTCAGGCAGGAATTCCCCGCGAAGTCCCCATCTATTGGCACTCACAACAATGACTATGCAAATAAACTGGAGTAGAGAGGCATATCACATTCTTTTGCATCCTATTTTGAGAAGAAGCTGTGTCACCATGCTTGGATATTTTCACACGTTTTTCACGAGTATTTCCATTCTTTTTGCGTTGCTAGTCCGTGGTATTCTTTTTTCATCTCGGAATGGCACAAGCTGTATTTTTACCGTCTTACAAATACTACGGTGATCAAGTCAGCATCGGTGTCCTCAGAATGGACTAGCCTTATTGTAGCCGGAGTGCTTCGGAAGAAAATGTACTTATGTTTCCACATTTTCATACTTTTTGTACCCCGTTCAATCGTGCATAGCGGCTAGACCGTACATATAGGGCTTCAGAAGCCGTTTAATTATTGGGCTTTAAGTGACCTAGTAGTACTAATTCGAAGATGCCGAAGACAGACAGTTTAAGTACTACGTTTTGTGACTTTCGCAGGATAAGAAGCAGTTATCGAAAATGGTAATTCCATCTCCATCGTTCAGGGAAAGCCATCACAGGTTTTTATACCCACATGTTTCTTTCTCATGGGTCGTTTTCTATCAAAATCGCATCATTTTGTTCAATAAACCGACCATGGATGGCAATCTCTACCCAGACTGAACTAAATGCACTCAGAAAGACAAACAGTTTTACGCAGTGTAATAAAAATGGAGGATTAGCTCTCTCATATATCAAGACTAACTATGATAAGACAATCCACCCGATGATAAACCGAAGGGCTGGCAGTGGTTGATCATCATCACAAGTGCATGTTATTGAAAGATCACATTCCGAAGCAATTTCGCCGAGTAAGAGAATTTCCCAGCTGGCTCGGAATGATTATTCCAGAAGAATCGAATAAGAATTCAAAGGAAGGAACCTGTCTTGCTATGAGGACATCAAAATTGGTTGGACAATTGCTGACTCAGAGGAATTTCCGATAAGAAAGCAAACATCTGATACGCTTCCATGTTTTTGAAACATACCATTTCCATACCATCGTCATAATGTGCATTAGTGTTGGTCTACCCAAACGTATGTTATCAAAACACAATAGCAAGTAGGTTGTTTCCCCAAACCAATTCGTCGGAAATCATTTAGTCCACCAACGAACCTGTGGCCCTCAACACTGTCAGTCTGACGTTAAAGTTGAGTCAGTCATAGGGGCAATAAAAATGACTCTTATACTGGCAAAATTATGACAATGATTCAGACGTCACATCCCCTGAACAAGGATAATATCAAGCAGCTGTATTTGTTCTCCGTGAAACTTATCAAACATTTTCAACTGTTATCTTACTATGGGCTGGTTTCTTGAATATTCCTGAGAGATTTTGATGTAAAACAACACAACGAATTGATAGACAGAATAAAGGTTTCCTGTTCTCTTGGAAAAATGTTAACTCCTATCGTCACTGTATTCATGTTCCCAAAATAATCCAAGGATCTATCCCCAAGTGAATCGTTGAAGTTGTCATCTGCCAACCATTTCTCGTTAGTCACAAAGAAAGGGAGAAATAGGCTTTTTTCATGAAAACTGTGAAGTTGGTTTTTTATTTCTACTGAGCTATTTTCATTCATTAATTAACACGTCCATCGTTCTATCATTTAAACTTGGATTTTCGGCTACTGCACTATCCCAGTTAGTTTGAGTACTGAACTTAAGGAGTGAAAAATATCGTACAACATCCCAATACATTTATGCCTACGTGAATAAATTCGCTGATTATGAAGTTCAGCCATTCATGGAAACGATATACAATGAACTGAGGGGGAAGCCACGTGTTATGAATGAGGTCATAAATCGTGTGCACAAAGTCAACTTCGGAATTTTAAAAAGAAATGGTTCTTTGTAAACAAATCATAGATTATGTGCTATTCCGAAAAATTTCACTCAACTACAGTCTGAATTGAATTGCCTAATACTTTTTCCCTCATATCTCACTCTCTTGGCATCTTTTCTCGACGACGGAAATTCGCTCGTTTCTACTTTGAGAAAGCTGTGGTCCGTCCAACCCCAGTGACCACCGTCGTATCATCATCACTTCAAACATCCGAAGTAGTATGATGCTATTGAAACTGAAATAGGTTTGCTTTTACCTGTAATACAAAAAGGAATTAGTTGGAGGACGTATAACAGTAAATTCATGTCCCACTTGTCCCAATTAGGTACTACAGCAGTGGAAATGCGACATCTTGGTGTGGAAGATTTTTTGTCCTCCGGAAGTGGTAATTTCCATCATCCTGTCTTTCATCTCCGTCTCTCTCTTTTTTGGTCACACTAAGTGAGAACAATGCTCATTCAAAGACAAACCCACCAAACCATATGGGGTTTGAAAGCTCCTGCCTATCACTTTTAATCATCTCACGATGATGTTGCGATGAGTGCTCAAATGAACTAAAGCTAGAAGTCCGTCGCTTTTGAATAAGAGCTGTTATCTCGTTTGAAAAGTGCATAGAGTGTACGAACGCATATTCCATTTTTTAAATCACAAGGTGATTCTTCCAACAACCGCAAAATCAGTCATTTGCTTCCGGGGAAGTTTTGTCTTATTATCCGGGTGCTATAAGATACTGCTTATATTGTCGTTCGAATTAGCCGAATGAAGCCAGTTCCAACTACTTCATGATGGAAAACATTGAGCTGATGCGAAATTCTGTAACTGTTTGACAGATTTTTTTGTGAGAAGCAAAAATAAAATCCGGGTTCGTTCTCCGCGCCTGCGGCGTTAGGCATCTACTTAATGCCCGCATGGTTTCGAACAAAGACGTGGTCGGGGATGTGTCGAATTAGATCTCTTTACCGTCTGTCCAAATCTGTCGAACCTTGATTTTGTATTACTTGAAAGTTTGTTCAGACAATATACGTTGCGTGAATGTGTGAGGATTGACAAGAGTACAATCACTACTATTAATAAAACTAAAGGAATAATACTAGTTGTTTTTCATTTGTATTTGAGTGCCAGCGAATAAGTGACGTTTATTTGTTTTGTCGCTTATTGCCTTACAAAATATAAAACTTCTAGAACTGTCTTCACTCTTGCCCGATGATCGAGACGATGTCATTGCGTAGTGTGAAGCAAAAAGTGATCTGATAAAGCAATTGTTATTTTTTTGTCCCTGAGTTACATTGTTTTTGAGCAAATAGTAATCCTTAAATCCACTGCTTCTTTTATTTGAGAGGTTAGGACAAGGTGGGGTTTCAGACAGTAACCCATGCAATTATACGACTGCACCAAATGGATGCTTTATATTTTATATCACACTATCTATAATTATAACCTACATACTCAACTCACTACATGACCAGCTGTATCGAACAACATAATCGAAATTCGTGATAGGGAAACTAACCTTGTAATACACTTTCTGTAAGAGGATGGAATTCATTCAAAGTTCAGTATTGTTCATCATATATCAGACTCCTCGTAAGGAATTACACTACTACAACGTAATTATGAATTATATATATATATGTATATATATATATATATAAACTTGCTTCGGGCTTAACACGTGGTCAGTAAATTACCTGACTTAGGAAATGTACATAAAATGCTGGCACACAATTTATTTGTTCTGTCCACCCGCGCGTCTTTTACCAGAAGCGTTTGCACCCCTAAACCAGGTCGCTCAAAATTTCCCCTTCAACCCAAATTTCTTTGGTTTGTTTCTGTTTGATACTGTGTCTACTGAGCAGATGTTTCCCTTCAGATACCCTAAAATGGCAAAGGAATTTCAAGTTTGTCAATTTAGTAATTTATTGGAAATGTATCATCATTCTATAATGTATGATTTGGTTTCAAAATATACTGATCCGAATCCCTTACCATGAAACATACCACTAATCCTGGATATTTTCTTGTCTTTTGCAATGCTGCGCGTTTATTTCAAGCTTTGTTTCTTTCTAGTGAGTCTACATTTTCCATAATTTTGCACACGAATGCCATAAGGCTACGGGGCATCAATACAATTTCAACGATATTACATAGCAAGTTCCATCACAGCTATCCAAATCCGCTTATAAGAAATTTGATTGCTGCGGTCAGGCAAAATGATGCGACGTGCATCTACCATTTGCTTTCAGTAAACAAAGTAACCCGCTGACGTGAATGTCTGACAGTCAATGTCCGAAGACTTCTTATGAAAGGGGTTCGTAGTTTATAATTAAAACAAATTACTCGCTTATGGGATGTGAATGAGATTTCAGAAAATGAAAACCAGCATACCGATCAGGTCTGTAAAATAGGAGAAATATTGAAATGAGTAAAAATGCGGCCGATTTGCAACCCAGTATCATAAAAGGAATCATTTACATTCACAACGATCTAGTTTATGCCTGAAGAGTGCGAGTGTAAGCTGCTCTTAGAAGAGTCTGTTGAGGAATAAAAGCTGTGTGACCTTGTCCATACATATATACAGATGATGACTGCATCAAAACATTCTAATTAGCCACAGCGATTTCGTCGTTCCAAGGTTAGCTGCAACTAAAGCATACAGAATCATCAGTGTATCACTATTTGTGATTTCCTAGCGAACTCTGCTCTGAAGGAGTAGCCCCACAAGATTGGTGCACAGATCCGATTGTCATGAATAAAACATCTACGGATTGAACAAGATGTATGGATGAATGGACATAACAGCATCGCACACGCATATGTGATGAACGGTATTAAACGTGAAGTCGGCTGCATACCTTCGAGAACCATTGTCACCACAAGTGTAGATACTACTTACAACAAAAGGTAACATATTCACTGAAAACGATAACACTGTTATGCAAACAGTCTCTTTATCTTGCTTCTCAAAAGGCAGAGTTTGAAGTGTAAAATATCGAACTTACCCTTTACTTTTCCTTTTTTCAAATAAAACAGAAATATAACTATTGATAACAAGGCAATAGAAAACACTTTGACATTTATGAACATTACTTTTGTTCACGTAAGAAAGGGAGAAAACAAACACAAAATGTTTCTCTGTTCCTGTGGCAGTAAACGACGTTGGCCATAGCCTGAAGCTCTCATGCTGAATGCGTAGTCCGAATAAGCAGTCTAATTAAACAAGGACCCCATCAGTGACTGGTAAATTCATTACCGTATGTCCATTCCATCATTGAGTTATACATATTCACTTTTTTATTTTGGTGATATGAACAACCATTTTGGAAGGTATGCTTCCAAAATAGGAGAAAAATCGGAAAACGAGGTTCCATTCGGATAATGAATAAATATTTTTACAATAAGTTTATCTTTTGGCTATAAAAGAACAATCGAAATATATTATTTTAGTGGGCGCGATACATCTAAAAACGTCACCCAGGTGAATGCTAATCATTGGAGTAACCTGACCGGGTCGTTCAATCACTCACGGCCTAGGCACATTGTGACACTTTGCCTCCATGTCCGATCGTGCTTCATAGGTTTCGCTGACCAAATTAACGAAACTTTTTCACGACTGAGTAGGCGGTGACTTTGGAGACAGCGTGGTTCACATAAATGCGTTTACAGATAGTGTCATCAGCTGTTTAGCCATGAATTTACTGCCGACCATTGGTGCCATACGCACAGCGTGCCACAACAACATAACGATCCTATATAAAAAAAATCCCTTTCCTTTTTGAACAATTTTTACGTAGATTTACTGGTTTAGATTGTCTTTCCGCAACAGAAATCAATACGTCAAATTTCGACTTTTTATAGTACACACCGAACCTTTCCCCCGGTGATCAGTTGAAAAAACTGATGATAATCGGGAGCATTATTCATTCCAACAGAAACACCTTTGGAAGTTAAGAACCAAGAAGACATTTTTGTCAAATACAATTTCATTGAGCGTGTAAAACATGCGACCAGTTCATCCTCTAATAAGTTGTATTTCTAACACAGATCTCAGTAAGTAACTCATATAACCCTTCGAAGATCCTACATCTAATATAATTTCGGCTTTCTCAATGCATAACTATAGAACTGTTTACAATGACAGACCTATTGTCGAAATGTCGTTTATTTCTTTTGCTGAGAATGTTTTACGCTGAAGACTGTTTCATTATCCATTTGGAAAAGTTTTCTCAAGGAGTAGGTTTCATCGTCCCATATGAGTATACAGGTGACCCTCTACAGTAAAGCAACCAATTAAGTAAAGCTGAAAGAGCTCAAAGTTTTATTCGCAGGATTCCTTTTCATTTGACTTTTTCTTGTGCACTCCCTAAAATAAAAATGCTCGTTCTGTTATTATTGAACTGTACATTATTTTACAATAATATCCACGGTGATTGCGTCCAAAAGTTCTCCCCGAAATGTCATAATCATTGGTAGCCTCTTCTCTTCTAAGTATAACAACCCCATAATCACATTCTCCCGCTTTTTAAAAGATATTAGTTCGCTCGTTATCGCGTAAGTCTTACTGACAAGAACAGTTGCTTAGATTATTTCTTCCTACTTTCGGTCCAAATAAGAGGCCAATTTCGTTCTCAAAATCAACCTGACGGACAAACCGAGGAAAAGTTGAGGACAAGCGGTGTTCCTGTAAAATAACTCTGAATACTTGTATTCCGTTGTTAAGCTGTATCAATTTCCTTTGTGATGTCCATTCTGCTATTTCAAAGAATGAACCCCGTACGGTTGATGTCACTCCGAGTTATTTATATTAGCAATGCAGTGAAATACCGGCACTTGCAAACTGATTTTCTGTGTTGATGGGAATATCGGTTTAGTATGGTTCTTTATTTGGAACCAGTAATTAATAAATACACAATGCGGTTCGCCCTGTGTCATCATCGGTCAACCGACTACCTTCACCCCCCTCTCAACTCCCCGCGCTAATGGAAATCGTGGAAACAATATACACCTGTTTGGAGTCATCAACAGTGCACATCCACCAAGATATTATTAGGACCGGAACCCGGGTGTAACAATTTTGAATCGCACATCTAGATACCACTCTATTCCGGTAGGCTGTCAATAGTTTATCTGAACATCCAAACTGCAGTCTGTCAGATGGATTTTCATTGTACGGAAATTCTTCTCAGAGATAAGCATCACAGTAAGTGATAACCCAAATCACTACCGATAATTTTTGTATCCTTTACCATAACCACGTGGGGCTCTAATGAAAACAGAGTAGACGAAAGCAAAATAATGTTTACTCTACAAACCACGTTCAATTATACCTAAATGATGTCTAACCGAAATGAAAGCCACGTGATTAGTTGAGAAGTAATTGTATCCGATAAACTGAAAACTCTGATTTTTCATATCAACATAAAAGTAACTGTACTACGCATATTATTAAAGTAGAAAAAATATTGACTTTTCGTACAGGCTTATTACACAACTTACCTTGGGCATTCGCTGAAGTAAACAGTAGAACGACGAACAAAAGGAAAGTGTAGCGCATTCTGTTCGTCTCTAAGTTTTTCTTCAAAAGACCAACAATGTGGTGCTTCGCTTTTTGTGACCACCACTTGCATTCACGTTTATATTCCGTCAAACTGGTCAACAGAATCTACGTAGAAAGATGCTGGTTCAGTGCTCTCATACTATTGGTTCTTCGTTATCGGATTCAATAAGTCACTCAAAAAACGTGACCTGAGCCTTTCTAAATCACGTTTTACAGTCTCGTTTTGGGGGGGGGGAATATAGTCATTCAGATAAAATACTGTTGCACGAAAAACGATACATTATTCAACTGCTTCTCCGCTATGTAGCCGGTCCGACATGAACTTTTGAAACATGAGACGGAAGTGTTCAGGTCGAAATCGATAAAGTACCAGACAGACAGATTGAAATAACCTAGAACAAACTTGAAATTGTGTACTAAAACATAAGTTGAACAAAGAGGGCCGCAAGTGTGAAATTTGAGGTGGCTCTCAGTCCCGTATAAAAAGATGAGCACTTAATATAGAGCAGTTATCAGTATTTTCGGAATAATAACAGCAGCAACAGTAAGTGCGTTCAAAGAATCTCAAAAACTCGCTAGTGCCGTTAGATTCGCTTTTCGAGTTATCGTATTGTTTGTCTTAAAGCCCATCGTATCGAACTTTCATCTTTCTCGCGTTAGCGGCAGCACTGTAAGCTCAGCGTCCATTCCGATCTTACTTGTACTTGGTGAAAGCTTTTCACTGACCAACTGCTTCTTTCGGGGTCCATTTACTAGAGTATCTCCTTCACAAATGTTGTGTCTGTTCATAAAAACTGGATGCTGTCCATAGACCGAACTTCATCTGACCTCTCTCTCTTGGTCAGTCAGGTGTAATTGCATCTTCGGTTTATGAAGGTCATCCTGCGTACTTCATTAGTTCTTTAGTCACACCAGCCCTCGCACAACACCAAAGTGTAACCTCGCCGTCATCAAGGAGCACTTTCAACCGGAAGGCGCATTTACAATGACAAATTAAAGTGCACCCTAAAGAGAAAACACCGACTCTCATTAGTACTTCCCTTTTTCCTTTACGGAGTGGTTGAATCATACTTTAGGCGAGTAACATCGGGCAAAAATGCAAAACTGTATTCTCTGAACTGGTCTTCTACCCATTGTATTATCTATTTCAATAATTATCATGCTTCGGGCTTTCAAAAGAAGAGGTGTGACCTACAATAATATTAGTTAAACTGGAAAGCTCACTCATCAGTTTGTACTTGAGTGAGGTCGACTAACGGAATATCACGATTCAATCCCAAGCAGTCAGCCATCGTGATGACAGCACAGTTTGAACTGTACACAAATGATCATGCTGATTAATAATTCCTTCAAACCTGCAAACTTTGATTTTACTCCGAATAAGAATATGCACAACAGGTTTAATATTCAACATGGAATCCGCCATCTTTTGTGAACCGTTGTGTTATTATTGAGAAACATTTGAGCCAAAGGCCGGTAAAATACTGCGTTTGGTCCTGAATTCTCTGAATCGTTCAGTCGTCATGCAGTACCCAAAAGTTCTTCGAAAAACCTCATGGTAACGTCATTCAAATGACTGAGTCCTTCTAGATTTCCAATATTAGCAGTTAGGTGACCTCTATCAAATGATATCCTCGGCTCCTCTTATCATCTCCACCTAACAAGCCCGAACAAATACCCGTAAAATTCACATATCCTGAGAAGAAACTTCTCTCAAGTAAGGCGAGGTACTAACAGACCGACTTCAAGCAAACACAAGATTCCACTGCTTTTCACATCGTATCCGTAATATGAATTGTTCCTATCAGTCAGAATGATGAGAGCACCACAGCTTTTCCACCATCAACAATTTTGTCAGTTGGTGGTCAAATGGTGATCGTCGTGAATTCTGGACAATGACGATCTGGGTTCAATTCCCTCCACCTCCGGGCCAATTTCCCACTTGCCAGGATTTTGTTGGCGGCGGACCCTTCCTAAACTATTGCACGTTGTTAGACAACAAATATAAAAAGGAAACTGAAGAGAGTATTTCTATCATATTTGGCGCTCATTGTATCCTAGACTGTCTACTTTGGATGGGAACCAAGCTGGACGATATGGTTATATGCCCAAACGATCTTCACAACAAAAACTATGACAGCACGATCACCGAATTGTGACCCGAACGCAACTGTAGCCATATTGACCGAATACCCAAAAGCTGTTGCAAACCCGATTTAATAGATTCAGCTCCTTTATGTCTATTCATATACTCATCATACGAATCATTAATCCTGTCATTTGTTATCTTATGGGGTCAGAAAGTGGAAAGCTATTAGGCGGTAATCATGACATATGAATAGGAAAAGCATGAGTATCTTTGATGGTGGATAAGTTAAAATGTGTTTAGATTACTGTGCGTGCACCGACCGACTTTTCTCATTGCTTGTGTTTGATATTTTAAGTGAAATTTTTACAATATTCGACGACAATATCGTAACAAGTAAATGGGAACAAACCTAGGTGAGTTTTGAGGACAAAACCAACAGCAACTAGTGGTTTTCTCCTGACACCTTGGTGTATATTTAGCAAATTATTTCTTTTACAAAAAATGCTAAATATTGATCGGGTAGAAGTGCGGTTCACGCCACGTCGATCAAATCAATGTTGGCCAATTTATCAAAAAGTAATGCATGTGCGAAGTATCGAACAGAACACAACTTTTGAACTTCTGTTTTGTTCTGTAAAATTTGGTTTGTCCATGACCTAGATAAAACGAGACCTATTGTTCTAGAGAATTTGTCTCAACAAAAGTGAGGTAAATCGGAGTCTACGCCGAAATATACTTCTCACACTCCATTGATTCCATCAGCTTGGAGTTCACAGTCGCAACTTGAATTATAGATAAAACACTATAAAGTATACGATATACAATAGTAAAATTTACTTTCTGTCAGCTATGCAGAGTCATCATTTTGAGCACGTTTCTCATCAAAATATACAGTTTTGTAGATTAATAATAAAGTCTTTACTGATAAAATACGAAATTCGACCACCTGTCACTGATTAGCAAGTGATATTATTAATTAAAATAATATTTGTAAATTATGTCGATAAATT
Organism: Fasciola hepatica; assembly: GCA_948099385.1. Lineage (NCBI taxonomy): Eukaryota > Metazoa > Platyhelminthes > Trematoda > Plagiorchiida > Fasciolidae > Fasciola > Fasciola hepatica. Next base: position 1,466,950 of record CANUEZ040000156.1, read on the forward strand.
TACTGGTTGATACGGGTAACTCAGATAGTTCTTTTCTTGATCTTCTTATCTCCCGAATGGCATTTGGGTTCCGTCTTCAGAATTTAAATTCCAACCATCTCGAAAGTAAGACATCAATGGTCATTTCAGTGAGAAAACCAATGAAAGAGACGCTCGTATCTTTGAATTCAAGATAAAAAAAAATCTAGAGATTGTGAACAAACCACAAAGCATTGCATAAATCTGAAAATACATCAGTCATGCAAACACCTCGCCCAAACTTCCTCCTTAGGAATGCTCTGATACAGCTGTGAGAAAGCTCCTAGTTGTCATATAAAAATGAGGGAGAATTTTCGTGAAAGCCCGCACACGGCTTCATCCGAGGTGATCAAAAGTCGCAGGTTTTAGCTTGTAGTGACGTTGCACATTAACTAGGGATAAACGTTATTCTGCTTGTTGAATTCATGAGTCAATAATTCATCAGAGGATTTCTATATTCAGTACTTCTTAGAAACCACCGATTCAGTTTACAACAAAGGTACTCTGCAATATATGAAGTTTTCTGCAGCACTTTCTCCTGTGCGAACCTTGCTAAAACGTTCATACCATTTCCCTGTCCCTTGTTCTACCTCTATCTACGTAAATAAATTGTCGATAAGAAAGTATCCAAGCCACTAGAATGCAAATCTACCGACGGGATCTTCAGTTGGTTGCTTAATTTGTGAATCAATAAATCAGTCAAAGCTCAGTCAGCATCCAAACACTCCGGAAATTTGAAAAATTGTCTTTTTGCAATCATATCTCACAGACAAACATACATCGACCCTCAATCACTCAGAAATAATGGTACAAATACATTACTATATTCTTAAAATGACTTCTGACAAGCATGACCAACGACAATAGTGGTGGTACATACTTCCAAAAATTGCAGTATGGTATCTCATACCAGAACACCTGTGTGCATAGCACATCAGATTCTTCACAAAGCTGTACTTTATACCGGTAGATACTCTTCCTAAAATACTGTCACGTTTTCCTCAGGTCACAGATGAAACAGATTTATGGTGCAAAATGGATAAGGAAAAATCGTATGCCTTCAAAACACTCGTCCACTAGGGAACCTTTACGAGATTAACAAAGGGGTTAGGTGGAAAAGCTGGATGTTCAATACTGTAAGGAAGAGAAAACAGTACGTAAAGTCTGGAATTGAAAATCCAAAACGTATGCCTTTTTCCTTTGCCCTGTCAAGTCGTGTTTATGAAAGTTGGGTGTAATGAAGATAAACTGTGACGCAAAACCGCCGGTAAGACCCAACTGAAATTATCCTTCAGTTTTCGCAAGAGTGAGACAATTATCAACGAATTTCATCAGCAAACATTATTTAAGCCCAGTGGTCTGGGCATTGGCTTCAGAAATCATTGTGCAGGTGAGATCTCTGGAAAAGATTGCCGTACTCTTAATTTTAGCTAACTGGGAGCATTGTCTCATGCTGATTGAAACGATCACTTCTGGTTCGTGGCTTGAATCACAGACCAGCTTCCTCGTCTACCTGGATTTCAGTGGCACAAGAAAAAATCTCTGTCCCAGAGATTTGTAATCGATAGACGTTGTGATTATCGCGTGCAAGTTTCCTCATGACTTAATACTAGTTGATAGTAAAATTTATTTACGGTCAGCTTGCTTACGTATCTCAGGTACACATTAGGCATAGAAACCTGTTTGGAGTTATCGTTGCCGCTTGTTGTCCGCGTAAAATCAGAGTTGGAAAAAATGACTCAGTGAGAGTAGTCTGTGATTACACTGACGCATGGTCGTTTGAGAGTCTTCTTCAGTTTTGGGGGTTCACCATCTGCCTTTTTTTGATGGGTTCTTGTTTCTTCGGAAAAATTCTGCTTACGGATTCAATCGAATATTTCGGTACCTTCGTATTTGGATCCGCAACTGAAGCATCTAAATGAGATTCAACAAAATATCTATTTTTCCGCCCTGGTCATTCTCGATTAGAATCTCCAAATCCGTTATTGCTTGTTGGGCCAAAAACGCGAACGAATGTGCATGGTAAAGCAGAACTCACAGCACTAGACACAAAATCTTTAACAGAAACATCTTAAAGCGATTCTGGTCATGAGTCACTCGTGATGGAGTTTGCTGTGAAGCATTAACCCCACACGCTTTGAAGTGAATAAACAACTTCTCGTCTGTATTGAGCACGATCCTCTCTCTTGGTTCGGTCCGAACAAACTACAACGATTCACCACGAGAGCTCCACTATTCCGTTTCTGTCATCCAGTTTTATGAAGGATGTCACCTATGTTTAAATATATACTGCTTCACTTTTCAAAAATAACTCAAAGAACATAGTACTGGATAGCAGCAGACTTCTCAGAGATAACAATTACATTCGACTAGGTGTTTTTCAAATAAGAACGTGACTTCAAGCTGCCCTTATTTGACTTTCTGCTCTACAGGTATCCAAGCGGTAACTCGGAGACACCGTTAACAGAATATCGAACAAAATGGATAGAGTTTTAAAATATAAAGACAGCAATCCAACTTGTCAATTACAGAGTTATGAGCGAAATTTATTTCATGGAGCTAACGTACCCTGTAGAACAGCTAAAATTCGGAAACAAGAAAGATCCCAACCGTTGTAGGTGTTCTCTACTAAGGTGTAACCACAAAGTTCCACCATCTGTCGTATTTGGAGCTAAAATAGGTCGAACATGAAGAACCGTTAATCTATCCGCATACGGTCATCTGTAGGTGGGGCTTCCAATGCTCTCGAAAACTTCCTGAAACCACCGGGCGTTAAAGTTGCACACAAGTTGATCAGTATCCTGAGGGCCACTCTATTCAGTGGCGGAAACCACGTAGACGAGCCTGACCAAACGAGTGTAGTTTAAGTGTGTAGTTTACGCCATACCATGCCTGAGTTTTGCAAAAGAATAGTTACATTGGCGAGACAGGCAAACAGCGAAACATTCACCTGAACGCACTCGCTGATCCCAATTCGCAGACAACCATGGTTCGTGTATAGGAGACACCTTGCGCCATGCGATATATGTGAATGTTTGCTGTTCAGATAATTGGCATCATCGCAAATGCGTATCGCCATAACACGAAAGTGATCTAAATAAGACCCTTCCAGCAAAGTCGTGTTACTGAATACTAGTCATCCATCGTAAGTTAAAAACCAGCTCCACCTCAAGGCGTTCAGTAGCATCCAATTGCATCCAATTTATCATGATGTTTTGAGCTTATTCGCATTCCGGAAGCTTCAAATGGATTGTGTCTCTATGCACTATCAGACACGAACTATATTTCACACCTGGTCACACATAGCCTACATCAGCGGTGAACAATACATAATTCAAATTTGAAGGCTTTCACCAAGTGGTAAATGTCTTTGTGGAAGCGAAACTTGCAAGCCAGAGAGAAAATATTTTTCTTTTGTTACCTTATTTATCCTGGTAGGAGCGGAAGCAAATATCTCCCTGGGACATTAGTCGCTGCCTAACAGCTACATGTGCACCCCAAAAATCCAAACAATCAGTCCTTCGACGAACAGAAGTTGGCTCAGATACCCCCATAAAAAAATTCGGATCTTGCCCTACGCGATCCTCCACAGAACACGTTTGTCAGTCAGAAGTACAAAAGTCGCAAAATTTAGGTACGAATACAAGCACGTTTACTTCAGGCGCCCTCATCTGCCCAATTTCCTGTAAGGAAGCCCAGTGTTTGGTTCAAGCAAACTCTTGAATTTGCCACCAATTTCATATTGGATGGAACTAGCCTGACCGAATTTGTTTTGAAGAGGAAGAGAAGAATAACGAAATCCTGTCTGGTGGTAAAAGAATGTTCAGCTAGGATTACTCAGCTAATCCAGTGAAGCTTACATTCTAAAAACATAGTAACACTAAGCCTCACAACTTAGTCATATGAAACAGAGGATAATGATTCACCAGAGAGTATCATCTTTAACCTAAGCGAAGACACTAAAATAAAAGAACATACTGGTCAAATAAAAACAGCTAAGATGAAAGTGCTTGAAGAGAATTTAACTACCAAAATGTGGTCCGCAGCTCGCGGTTGGGAGAAGAAGACTGGCGGTGTTACGGTGGTCAAATGAATTCCAGTGATTTTCGTAATGCACTTCAATACGATACTATTTTTACCACGGTCATTAGAGGAGGTGCATTAGGTCAGCACTCAGGGTGGTCGAGGGAAGTTATGAGAAAGTATAGCTTTCTAATTAAGTCACTGATGTGTTCATCGTTTAGTAACAGTAGTTCAAATTCTGAAGTAGTTCTTTCTACTCTAGTTTATGCTGGAAGTTTTGTCAGTTTATCAGAACATTTTTCTACTGACCTATAGTTTGATCTATTCATCGTGAAGGCCTCTGTCGTGTAGCAATATCACAATATGATACTTATTTATCACTTCTGAAGCTGATTCTGTTTAAAAAGCGCCTTTTCTAAGATGTGGATGAGTAACCTGCGCTTAGGCGCTAGATTACTCCAGTGGGTGCCTTGAAGCCGTAAATAGTTGGAAGGGCCTTGCCGGTTGAATCAGTACCGTGGCATTGTTGATGTTTATGTGGATGCTGAATGGTCCCATCGCTTCATGGAGAACAAAACTATTGTACTCAAATGACAGTAATTATATTCGAGAGAAAAAAAAGACTGATTACAACCTCCGTACCGCACACCGGCGGTAATCGGCTATTTCTCATCTCTTACTGGGCTATCATTTGTTTTCATGAATAGCAGCTGGAATGTGAATTTTGGTTTCTGGATAGATTTAGATTTCTGAGGACCAACCCAGTATCTTCAGCAGCTACCTTGACAGAATTGCAATAGTTTCAGGATATATCTCCATCGTACTGAAGGCACAACGGCACGCAATTAAACCTGAATCGTTGTGCATCCCTCAATCCTGACACGAACACATTAACCGCTCCTACGTTTGCAGGCTTTCATGGCTACTCCATTCATTTCCCTGTGCTTATTTTCGTTCACGACAACGTGCCACAAAATATTAAATATGACATAGCCTTTCATTCATCCGAAGGAAATTCCTAAGCTCCAGCTACCTTGCGCTCTTCAGTCACGGCTTTTTCACGCATGATGTGTTTCATCAAGGTAAAAAATGAGACTATTTTGAGAGTCACTAGAGACTGTAGCTTCCCCATCGCTTCAACTGAGTTGCTCGTAGAACCCAAGCGAACCCATTCAATAACGAAGTCAGATTGAGAAAAAAAGTGGTCCCCAACTGTAACCCCGTTGGAATCGTGCGTGAATGAGAAGACCATTTTTACAATCACATGGTGATCCTTCCAAAGGTGAGACAGATAAAAGTGCGTTCCTAGGCAGTCATGAATTACGGAGTCAAAGAAAAAGGGCAGGGTCGACCGTCCGGAAATTTCTCAAGTTGGACGGGGGCGCGTCACATGATAATGAACAAGGTAAATCCGGGAGGCAAGGCCACGATGGCACGCTAAAACAAACAATCGCCGAAGCGTATGTGACAGTGACATGATATGAACCAACCGTGTTATGGGTAAAGGAAGCTATACCTTTAGTGCCTAAACCAGAGAAACACAGAGAAGCAAAGATACGTCTTCATGCGTTCAGTGGATGCTTCACAGATGATCAATTGCACCGAATTTCAGAAATTTTATACAACTTATGGACGGGTTAATCATTGAACCATCGTCGGCTGAAGTTGGCTGACTATTTTTAGGATAATTTTGAGACCCCCTGTGAAGAGTAACCTCATTCCAAGAACCACACGGATCTAGGGCTAATACGGAATAAATCCATTATGATAAACTTAGCTGTATGCATTGTTCATTCACAACTTTTCTGAAGATGTACGACTGCTAGAGGGTCATTGAAATCAATACGCTAGCTTTTTCATATGAACTTATCTTTCAGCAAGAAAACATCGTACGCCTTGACTTTTGAATATTTTTCACCGGATACGTTCAAAGATGGTTTCGCAGGTTTAGACTTCATGGGTTGACGTTTGGATGATAAGGTAAAAAATGCATTGTGAAGGAACCAGTTACAATCGAGAATCTGCCAATATACATTATACGTGCATGCATATGTATATGTTTACATATATTATGTATTTATATGTATATATATGCATATGGTAGTTTGCCAATCTTTCCGAGAGAAGCAAATTCCCAACTATTAACTAAAATTTGGAATACATCGCTGATTTCCCCGTTTTTTTCCAGTACGGTGGCTTTTAAAAACATTGTCTCATTGTATCATCAGTTTAGTTCTCACTTGCTTGGCTTGTCCGACAGATCTAATGTGCATATTGCACTCACAGAACCGCTGACGATATAGTGATTCCCATATATTTGGCAAAGCCAGTCCCTTTTTGGAAAAGCCACGTTAGCATCGATCATTCCTCGGCTAGAGCTATTCAACACCATCGGCCATTCACCGAGCCTTTACTGCACATTGACCCATCACACTGGTTGGTAAACCGCTTCATGAGCACAATCCAATGGTCTTCATGATGTTTGTCATAAGAGGCCATGTCGGTCGGATCGACCAAATCTTCAAAAAAAGACCTCATATACCAACACATGAACTTTTATTCACTGGAGTAGCTTCCATACGTTTCGAGTAAAATTTACGTGCCTAGCAGACTTTCAGTCATTCTATGGCCGTCTAAAATTTGGTAAGCACGCTTGATCCCTGGTTCCATCACTACTCTGGCCGTGCAGAGCGTATCCAGGTCAGTTTAAACCAAGCCCAGCGTAACGGGAGTAGAGCATCGACTAACAGTGCTAGCCATCAAGCTTTCTTTTTTTTCATTATAGTATAAGGCTCGGCAGACTATGCACTATTTCCATGTGAAAATTATGATACTGTAGGTGTTAGATCCAACCCGTTTAAATGTGTAAACGAATAATTGACCACATAACTGGAATCAAAAGTCATTTAATAAAGGAGAATAATAAAATCTATCAAGGGTCGCATGAAGCAGTGATGAATCTGATTTGTTTCTGTTTAGTTTAAATACTCCAAAGTATCTCATAACGTTTTAAATAAAGTCACCTGGATGTAAGATATAGACCCATGAGATTGGTTTGCAATGAGCACATTTTAGCGAGATGCCAAACAACTTTAGGATAACCTTCGCTCTCTTCAGGGCACAATAGATCATACTGGAAACTCCGTGGTTTGAAAATCAGCTAAACTCACCATCATCATGTAGAATGAAAGAATCCATAATAGGAGGCCAGTTCTTTCCAAACTGCTCAAAGCCTCCTGCTGGAGGAAGCCAGGATATTTCATAGACCACTTCTGAAGTACAATTATTCAAATTAGCATCATTGATCAATTCCATAGAATCGTAAACCGCGTCAGCGGACTGTTTGGTTCGCCGTCTGCTTAGGCAATAGTTGTATCACTATATTCCGTGACACCATCCTGCCCACAGATCCAGTTCTGGTCGATTTAATAATGAACACTCAAACTGGTCTATGTGTACTGCTGACCCGGTAAGATCTGAACAATTTTCGCCAAATTTCATCCAGGAATAAACAACCGCAGACCACGTCTAATACCCTCTGCCTTACACATTTAGTGAGCATCACAATAAGTAACAAATTGACTTACATCTAAAAGGCACACATTATCATCGGCTTCTGTGAAATCTATTGGGCAAACAGCTTCCGATGGTTGAGCAGCCGCAAGAGTTATTGTGGCAGAAATTGGGGTATAAACATAATGGATGGTGGTTTTCAGGTAAATGCTCTCGGGTCCGAAAATGGCAATTAACAAATGTGTCCAGGGGAAAATCTTTATCCACAAGTAGTTTTGATCGGTAGATCTAAAATAGAAACAGACCAAGCTGATTGGTGAGCAACGTGGTAATACGCGTCCTGTACTGCTGGTTGTGATCAGGGAAATTTGACAGAAAAGTCCTGACCTTACATTTGTTCGTGCTGTGCTATGTAAAATCTGTCGATAAGGAATAACTCTTCGTTGAGGCTCTCGTGACACAAAATATTCAATTTTTCCCTAATCTTTCCATATAATGTCTTTCTCAGTAGTATTAGGGACACGAGTAGATCAATTTTTAGATTACAACCTCCATACATCAGTACTTCAAAACTACGGTCTTATAGTTACTTGTACAAACGTTGATAATGATGCCGATTATTAGCCAATCCGGAGCCCGTCTCTTAAAAATTCTGACATCAAAAACAAAAATAATAACCGAACGAAATTCAGACAAGGAGAAGCGAAACTGACGGTATCAACTAGGTAAGTGAACTGTGCGTATCACGACCTGCCCAGAAATTCAGTTGTTGTTACATGGACTGGACTTCAATCATTTCGCCAATATGGATCGGCCATACCTAGTCATTGTTTCCCTGTCCCAAGCCACAGTGACCAACGCATGCTGAAAGAATATACCTGAGGTAATAAGAAACGCACATCCAAGCTATCGCTGTTAAATGAGGTTCGCTAAATTCCGTGATATTTTTAATACTGTGAGCAATACTATTTGCCTGCATTCACTGTCGATATTCATTTATTCCTACCAGGTCTAAGCCATTCTTCGACTCAAACAGGCCAGTATTCTGAGTAGCTCAAACTGGCTGAGTCGAGGCCACCTATATAGAACCTGTGATGAGAAACCTAATATCATTCAAGTGATAACGATGACTAAGCCTGGCGAAGGTGGCAAACTCAAAATATATCCCAGTACATTTTATCATGTCAGCCTGGTAAAATGAATGTTTACGTAGATGCATTATTTCTTTCAAGTAATCCGAATCTGGCATTGTACCATCTAATCCAGATCACATGCCAAGTGTTTACCTGAGCAACAGATGTCCTCTGGGATCACATCTGTAATGAAAACAGATATAACAAGAGAAAAAGAGGGCTTTCCCAGTTTACGTCGAAGAAATTGTTGAATTTGGATGAACCTTTACGGCAAAAATGTTCGTCTTCCGCGTTAGAATCGGTGATGGGGGAAATGTCTTTGGTACATCCTTTGAAGGAGAACTCTACCAACGAACTTTGCGTTCGAATGAGCCGAACAGTCATCTCAGATGCAAACAGAATGATCTGATCTGCCGACCGTGTAATTATTTTCCTATGTTTCTCAAGTAGTGAGTTATTAACCAGCCAAGATAATCTCGAACTGTTCCAAAGCCACATCGGCTATCACGCGGACAGAGTTTTCGGGCGTTAGACAAACAACAAAGAACAAGGTAAGCGGGCAATTCGATTATGATTTATTCGAGCTCATTCGTTTGTGATGTTGAAATGAATACTTCTATCTTGCTTTCATAAGGCCGTACGGAATCCGACACTTTCCTTGATAGCTGCTTCTGCAATTATAACAAAGCAACAATGTTTGCCAAATTCAATATTGACGGAGCACCTCCATCCTCCTGAAAGCTGAGCCCATCCAGTACAACAGTTTTAGTTCATTTTGGTTGGATGATTACAGGTAGGTCTTCGGGCCCTGCGGCGATTTTAGTACATAACTTTACCAGGGTATCCTTTTTGTTCTTCACCAGAACTGCCCTTAATGAACGCAATGCCACCCATACTAAGTGCTGCTGACACATGCAACTTCTTTAATGGTGCTTGGTTATTTAACTCTTTGATTATTTTAGTTCTGGCCAACTCGACTCTGAGCATTTAGATCAAATACGATGGATTAAAAAATAAGCACTACGCTCACGTGACCGTAGTACTAAAGTTTACAAATAGTAAATAAATGACTTGGCTGTGGTATGCGGCTGTATGTTCAATCTGTGTCACATAGCACAGTGTTTGCATAGCTCTTTTAAGAAATGGAGTGAAACGGAAATTGCTACTCTTGAACTCCTCATTTGTTTTACCCAAATTGCTTGAACCTATGATCATCGAAACTCTTCCGCTCGGCGCGAGCTTTTGTAGCCCACGCAGTGAAATGTCAATTAAAAACAGAAATTCCACTCCAGAATCCTCTATCACTAACAGGCCGTCTAGTACCCAGTTCGCCAGATGAACTCGAATAATTTGAAGCCATTCTTGGAGATTGTTGCTACCTTTATCGTACAAGCACCCGTTCAACTAAGGGTCAATAATCCAAATGAATCTAGAATAGCTAGAGGATGTACAACGATGTAATAAAATTATAAAAAGCAGACCCAACAAGGGCTCCACAGTGATGATCATGAATAAGACTAACTGTAGCAGAAAAATGGCCGATCTACTCACAGACAAAACAAAATTCACAAATTTGCTGGCAGAACGAGAAAAGATAGCCGAAGCTTAGAAACAGATTAAGACAATACTGAAGTTCATGAAATATCGAGGCTATTTAGACCAATTCAGGTTTGAAATAATCAAGCCAAGCTGGTTCACCATTCCACAGTTATCCACATTACCCAGGATTCACGGAGTAGGTATACCCTTGAGAATAATTCTCCCTATGACAAACTCGTTTTACCATAAAACAGCCAAATTATACAGCGCTGGAATCTCATCAAGCATATTCATAAGGATACCTTTGAACTTTTCAATGCCATCGACAACGAAACATAAAAAACGAACGTTTTCTTCGGAAATTTTACGCTTTTAGCCAAAGTATCCATTTAGAGAGCATTCATTTCATTTTTGGCTGAATAGAAGTTAGGCCGTTGCCAATAAACACACTGCGGAAAGACATAAAAGAACTCTTTCTCCAATATACTTTTGATGTTTAACTTAGGTTTAACGGAAAGCTTCATCTTCAGCAAGATAGCGTATCCAAAGAATCACCATTAGGTTCCATATCAGTAGACATTCTTGGCAAAAACTAAACAGCACAATCTGGTGATCACCCTTTGACTAACTGCGCTACATTTCTGTATTGGTCACCATCTCATCGAAATAAAGGATTTTTACTCGTACTGTATGCCGCTATACGCGGTCAGAAATACTTCTACTCAAACAGAATATTAGATGTTCTGCTCAATCTGATTTAACCCATCATTTATATCAAGGAATTCCATGGAGACACAAAAAACCGCAGCCGTGCTGGTTGGCAGGCTGCTTTAACTGCACTCCACTAACAAAGATGTCCGTCCCGTCTCTGTCCAGTACCAACATTCGTTCTCTTTTCGCGAAAATATCGGATCTAACCCTCGTTCTTCGTTCTCGCAACCGTGTTCGTAAGCGTGTGGCTCGTATACAAGAATCGTGGTTAAACGTACATATTGCTGACTCAATGATGTCAATAAATGGCTTCAAACTGTTCCAGCAGGAGAGGACTTTCACCAACAAGAAGGCTGCAGGTGAAAGGGTCACACGTGTCAACTCCAACTGGTGTGGAAGTCTGAAGTCGTTTATTCATACTCGATGAAAGGTGTTGATTGTTTAGTGATACAGGGCCATCCTAAATTTTCTCGCCATAGGAGCACCATCATAACTAGCATATACGTGGCTCTGTTTTTCACAGAGAACGCTATTTCACCTTTCTATGACTCTTTTTCACCTTCCCTTGTTTCCTCGTTAGATGACAATTTGCACATCCTAGTAGGCGATTTTACTCAGGCTTCCACTCAACCCCTCTTTGCTTTCGAAATAACTGGTCTTTGTGTTTCTCCAACCAGAGGCAACTCTGTTTTGGACATGGTTATCACCAATCATCCTGAATTATTCTTCCTAAAGCTGCGCGCACCTGCCTCAACCAGTGACTATTGTCAGTTTCTGTTAAGGCCTAAGATATAATCCCGGTCTGTTTTTCATTCTTTCACACAAACCAGTCAAATCAAAATCCGTCTCCGAATTGTTTCACGTGACGACGTTGTTCTCCTGCAGAAATCCTTTTCTCATGCATCTTTCTGGTTTTCTTCTGAATCATCGCTCACAGAAGCGGTCAATTTCGACATGAGCTGCCTCTTAGAAACCCCCTTTATCTGTAACGGTCGTGCCACTTCTCCGACGTTGAAATCCTTAAGAAGACGGGAGGAATATTTCTACAAAGTCCGGGATAATTCTAAAGTAAGATACATATCGCTTTTATCAAAGAAAGAAATTTAACGCACTGACTCACTGTATGCTAGTCAACTCCTGTGTAGCCTTAACACTAACCGACTATGGCAAGGCATTCGGCTGCTGAGTGGAAAGAAAACGAAACAAGTGAAACTGGCTGCGGACGTTGACAGTATCAACAGTGCATTTATGCACCCATCAAATGACTCTTCGATTTCATTCATTCCAGAAGATGGTCCGCACATAACCCCGTTCTCTACGGAAAAAGAATTTGAGCTTCTTCGTACTTCCAAGATAACCTCATGTATTGGTCCTGATGGCCTATCGTCATCACATTTGGGACACGGTTCTGTTGCTATGACCGATATATTTACTTCTCTTTAAAACAAATATTTGTGCCCATTTTCTATTCAAGACTGCAGGAGACCAGTCACCGTTGTTTCTATACCCAAACCTTATAATTTTGGTGTCGCAGCTAAACGCTTTTGTTCCATTTCTCTCACTTCATGTGGTCTTGAACCTGCAGTGTGCCATTCTTAGGCGTTGAAATTCTTCTATAAACTCTCCCTACGATTCCTTACAGTTTGCCTATAAATTGAACAGGTCCACTGTAGATGTCATCGCTCCCTTATTCCACCAAATAACAAAATCCTTGGATGGTTCAGTGAAGACTGTTTGATGCTCTTCTACAGACTACTCAGCCGCTTTTGATCCTACTCAATGGTCTCTCCTCCTCTGTAAACTGGAAGCTTTCGGCTGTCCCACACCTGTACTAGCATGTTTGTCTGATTATTTTATCATCAGAACTCAGTGTACACGACTGGATTTAAAAATATCCAAGCCCTTGGAGAACAACTCAGGAGTGCTTCAGGGAGCTGTGCTTTTCCCTATTTATCTTCCACCTATATTAGCTATCTTTCATCTAGTTCTCCTGCACATTTACTTAAATATACCAATGATGTGGCTCTTTGCCAAACCTTTTGCGTAACCTAGGACTTCCTTAACTTATCCAGTAATCTGTCCCTTATTTATGATTCCTCTGTTCGATCCGGGTTAATTTTACACTTATCCCAATGCTTTGACTGCGTATTTACTCTTCCTCGATCGGCTCATCCTTTTGATCCATTTGGCATTTCCACAGAACCACTAGCTCGAGTGAGTTTTGTCAACTACTTAGGAGTCACCATCGATGCAAATTTGAAGTGGTCATTTCGTATTTCAAACTGGGTGAAGAAACTACGCCGGCTATCCTACCAAATCCAAAAGCTTAAACATCTTAACGCTAATCAGAGTCAACTGATTTACCTGCACTCGGAAGCACCAGCCTCGAGTTTTGCTCTTGTTAGAGCTCATCAGTGGTGCATATCTTCTGCCACACTCAGGGTTTGTACTCGGATATTTTCACCTCGAAGGCGTGTGAGTTACCACTGTGCATTCCATCCGGTGAAGAAGACCTGACTCGATGAGAGGCATTCGCTTGGAGTTAACGGGGCTGGTACCGTGTCTCCATTCGAAGCTGTCGGGCATCTCTGGCTGTCCTAGAGATCAACATCTGATCAAGCTTACCTTGGCGATTCGGATCAGCCCGGACGGGAGCAGGGTGGCGCAGTGGTGACACACACGCCTTTGAGGTGAAAGGACCTGAGTTCAAACCCTGAGTGTGGCAGAGGATATGCACCACTGATGAGCTCTAACAAGAGCAAAACCCAAGTCTGGTGCCTCCGAGTGTAGGTTGGTCGGATGACCTGAGGTTTGTGCGTGAAAGGTGGAGCCCAAAGGACAGTCAGCTAAACAAAAATTCATCAATATCGCACGCCACTCACAAGTGGTTGCGTGATACATATGCTAAACAGTGTTATTTCCTTTTTTGTTTATCAGTGTATTCACCTTGTTTTACTTTACTATTCCCCTGTTATTTTAGCTGGTCTACTGAAGAAAGATTTTAAATTCTTCGCCGAGGTTTATCCATTATCAGTCGGGTATTTTCATACCCTTAACTGAACCATCTGCTAAGCTGTGCGAACTACATGGCCGCATGTGAAAAGTTTGCTCACAAATCTTTCCAGACGGTAGTCAACCTTTACACAGTGATTTTTCCAAATGCAACCCTCTCGCTTCCACAAGTTCTTTCTTTCGCTCCATGCCCTCTCGTATTACCATCTACAAAAAACTCTACCATTCCATACCTGGCCCGTATCCTCACAAACCGGGCAAGAGTATCGACTGAATTTCTTAGCAATTTCGATACGTGATCGTTTTTTCATCCTATGGATTCGGTGAGGTTCCAAGTGTAAATCATTTTTGACTGAAATGCGGACTTATGTCGACGCAAAAGTATGATCAAAAGCAAATGCAAACTGTATAAATAGATCAAACAAATGAGCTCACATGGACAGTACATAGGTGACTTATTCTTTTTCAAAAATAAAAAGACTATCGTATAAGACACAAAACCAGCGTTCAACAAGGCGCATACAGTCATTCAATTCACATTAGATATCGAAAAAAACGATATACAGACCTTCGCACATGTTTTGATGCATAGGAGCACCAACGAATCGGTCGAAATAAGGGTACACAGAAAGCAAACATTAACTGAACAGTGCATCAGCTTTCTCGGTTGTGTACTTAGAAGACATAAGAACCTAGTTCAATACTTGGCTTCATGAGTAGGAAAAATATGCTCTAAGGAAACCACAGAAAAAACCAGGCCCATTTACAATCTTTCTCAGGGAGTACGATCATGCTTAGAGCTTCATACAGCAAAATCTAAAATATAGACCTAAGTGTGATCCAGGTTCCGAGATCCCAGGAAGAAACTGTCTATGCGTGAACCGTTCAAAGAATACGCCACATCGGAATATCCCAGTCGGTCCGTATTTCTTGTATATTGGCAAGCTCTTCATTATTCGATATTCTAATAAGATTGTGGCGCCAAGGTTTGCCACCTCAATGATAATCTGTTTGTTCAGGTGTACATATAAAGCAACCCACACTGGCCAAATGGCAAGGCAACTATCTCAGAGGATTAAGGAACACTGTCCACGGTAGCTTCAACATGGAGAAACAGGAACCACATCAAATGCCATTCTCGGGCACTAGGTGGACTCAGATCATCAAATTCACGTAGATTGGGCGCACCAAGTCATTTATCGAGTGCACCCTAATCTCCAAGAGCACATTCGTCAGAACACAGTGGCTTTCGCAGTGGTGATTATCATCCATCTTTTCGAGCGTGCTCTGTGTACACAGAAGAAATTTGTCCAAACCCACCAATCAACCTGGCCGCAAGTGAAGCACACTTACCCAAAAGACTCAGATCTGAACCGTGAGACTGTCTCGATCTAGTCGGACAGAGCCAATTCTGACTCCCTCCACGAACATTTGTGCAATCCAAATGGTCTTTGGACCTTTCAACACACACAATTCCCATATTATTTATACAGACTAGAAAATAAATCATTAAAAACCAATTTTTTTTCTCCGAAAAAGTGTTTCTATGGTTATTCTCAAATTCTGCGTTCATCGTACAAATTATGCTAAACCTACGTCATAAAGACAGTGCAGCTACTGACGTTGTCACCTATATGTTCCGTTCTATTACTTCACCCACATATCATGGGCCCAAACGTGTTCATTTAAGACTACACACCATAGAAACACTGAAGTGCAAAAGTTCACCACTCAAGAAGCAGTAGCTAGGATTGTTTAAATTGTTTCCTGCTGAGAGGTACTGAATTCAGGGAGGGAGATGGTTGAAGGAAAGTAGCCATATAAGTAATATCAGTTATGACTAAATGTACATTTCAATCACTCAACAAAGTAAATTTAACCAGAACATCCATTTATTGTCTGGCGTTCTCATTCTTACTACTAAACGGTTTCACGGAATCAGTGTAACAATATCTACACCATATCTGAATGGTGCAGGGGATAAGTAGAGTCCCCGGACATTTTTTTTCTACTTGCAAGGATGCATCGTCTCTTAAATCAAGCTACTTTCTGTTCACATACATACTATGTATTACAAGCAAAATGATAATAGAGTAACCTATATACAGCTTGATTACACACCCCAGTCACACAGAAAAAAATAAATTTCCGGACAATGGCAGACAACACATTGTTTCACTCTTTAAGCTAGCTCCTCACCACCTGAACGCTACTTTTGTTTTTCTTATTTAACTCCAACGTACGGTTGATTTTTGAAATCTCAGATTGATACTTCATCCGATGACTTAGGGTTATATTTTCCAACGGATTTACTGCAGCGAAACATCACTGTCCATCTGTATTTGTTTTTTTCCTGCATGAACATTTTTCACCTGTGTGAATGAGGCTTCTGTTTGACATGCCTCAAAACATGGAAACTGTTTCGTCAACATAGAATATTTTGAGCGACTCTTGGAGTTGCAAGGTGTGATCTCCGGATTTTTCTAAAGTTGATGTAAAAGTGGCTTACTAGCATCAGGATTACTGTTCATTTCATCATCGCCCGGGTCACATTGACAGGCGAACTGTATCGACCTTAGAGCATAAGACGAAATCCTCGCACCCCCAAAGGGACTAAAGAGCTTCATATTAATGCTGACTGACCCATACAAGACTCGGACAACATGATTAGAACGCACCAAACTCAGTGTTTTAGTGTTCTAAATTATTTTGTTACATGATTGCTCATAAGTACAGTAGGGAGGACCCATCCTATAGCGTCAAAGGCCCACTACACTATCAGGGATAATCGGTAACCAAACCCCTAGATCTGGGGTGGAGAATCACGCACGGTCTCAAAATAATAGGCGTAGTAAGCAACCAGGAAAATAAAATCACATCCTTAGACAAAAGGCATATTCAACTTTGTTCGGAAAACAAAATCCTCAAATATAAACTATTTGCCAATCAGAAATGTCACCTCTCCCCCACACACACACACACGCACACACAAAACAATGTACATTAGTTAAATCCTTTAAGGAAATCATAATGTTTTGTTGGTAATAGAAAATTTCAATCGTTTTCAAACATGGCTGAGCAACCTTCGGATGACATGACAGTTCTTACCCATTGATTCATGCTTACTATCAACCATCTGATAACATCTTGTAACTCACCGTACCGTTCCTCCTAGAAAGCAGTGTTCGCCTCCCCCAGAGATCTGCACTGCCATCCACTTTCCTTCTAAGCTGATCAAACGAAATTCGATTGGACTAGCATCAGGAGATCGAGCTGGCCAAGGAAGCATCTTTGGACAGCGATGCACTTTGAACTAGCGTACGACAAGGGAACAATAAGCAGGCGCGTTGTCTTCCTGAAAAGTCGCTTCAGTGGTTGTGCTCAACAGTGGCATAACGTGTCCGATCAGGACTTCTAGGTAAACTTGACCACTAACGATGCACTCCGGAAGTACCAGCTTGTCCCTACCAGTCCACCAAATAAATCCCCGGACAAGCTCTCGGCCTCCACTGCGCTGCATTGTTGCTGTCATCATACCACTTTTACTGGTCCAGTGCGGCGAAACACTTGTTCTTCAAAAGTTCATTCTAAAGTCATTCACAGATTTCTTAGGATACATCAGACAAAAATCATGCGGCTGGACATGGAATAAACACCAATCGTGAGCTGGAGTTTGTCAGTCAAATCAGCCTAGCCATGACAAAATTAATTTAATATGTAATCTGTAAAAGGCTTGAAAATTAAATACTGAAAAACAGTTATTTCATCGAATTTAATTTTTGTATGATAAGTTGGTATTTTCCGGACTAGTATTAGTTTCAGTGATTAGTTTCCAAAAATGACCGTGACAATTACTTTTGAATAACGAATATACTGGCTCTTCGGTCCAAATGAAGGATTTCCATCTCTGACCTGATCTATTCATCTGCTAACTGTCTTCCTTGAAAGACCAAAATGACTGGCCGTCTGGTGGCTTGTCTTCTCTGGTTCCCACCTTCCGGAGGCAAGCCGGAGGACCTTTGCCTGTATGAGCATCACTTTACCTCAATAGAAAGGATAGACCCGAGGCCTAGCAGACTAGCTAGTGCATATAGGTGTGTGTCTGGCCTTCATAACAAAACTCACACAACGGCAGAATATATTATGTAAAAATACAACAGTTTGGGGCTTGTTTGATTTATTCCATACTGGTGGTTTTGAGACTCAGTACCATAGTTCATTCACGGGGGATGTCGATCAGTAGTATATATGACTCGAAGATGTTTTTTGTTTTGGGGGTAAAATCCTAGTGAAAGTGTTTCTTGTTCCGTTCAGGAGGTTCATTGCATGGTGGAATGTTTTCCATGGAGAAGATTTCCTTGAACAGTAAAAATGTTTTTTGCAGTGAGGTTTTTGTATTCAGAGAGGTTGCAATCTTTTGGGAAGACAACATGTCCACCGTTTTTTCCGAACACTATGTGGATGACCTTTATGCACAGAAACGTCGTTTTTCTCTTATTAGTATGCTGACTCCGTGATGCGATGTGCCTTATCGAGACGGAGCAAGAATTTGTCATGTCCACGGTCGAAATGTCAAACAATGGTTTCAACAAGTGATATGACTTGGCTCCAACGGAGATCTTGGTGAGTAATGTGCGACCGGCAACTTAAGTATCCGTTCAAAATCGAACGGAAATGACCCAGCATCCTTCCGAATTCATCCTCTTTTACTTACTGTACCAATGGGACCCACTTAATAGTGCTAGCCCGAAGCCAGGTGGAACCCAAACACTACACACAGCGTTGACCAACACACGATTACCGAAGTGTGAGATTGAGAGTGTGTACTGTGCGCGGCTTCTGAACACCAAAATTTAAGTCTTTCTTTGCGAATTACAATGACATGTGTGCTTATAATTTGATATTTCCCTCGGTGGTCAGGGTGATTATATATATATATATATATATATATATATATATATATATATATATATATATATATATAATGTAATTTATTATACAACAGTGCCTGTTCAATAAAAGGCTGTTAAATGGGAAAGTGACCTGTCGTGGATTGAATTGAACTAAGGCCTTTACTGCCCAAATTTCCTGACGATAATCTATAGAAATATATTGGACGCCAGTAGCGAATGAATGTGACACAGCAACGTTTCGTGAAACAAGGGATGAAAACACGCACGTTGGCAAATCACTCCCAGGCCTTATTTTTTCCTCATAGATTATCATTGTTGCTCCATGCAACGGTGTCTTCCGTAATATTTCCCTCAAATTTGACGAGTTTACTTGAAATTCAGTGACTGAAATTTGTTTCCGCAGTAAAATTGGATTTTGATTGGTTCGAAATGGGACTGGAATTATTTGTCACAGTTTAACTGTCCATCAGTGCAGGCATTCTGTGCTGAAATGGTATTGGTTGTTTTAGTGTTCAGTGTTACCGTCGTTCTCTTCTTCAACACAGTGACTTCTTCGTTATTAACCTAAATTTACCTACATCTTTCATTTCAGTATGACTTAACGCCCTCGTTTGACTCGCAGGCACCAATTACCGTTTCATATTTTGTGCGAACATTCACTCGTTTTGTGGCAATTTTATTCCAACTACTACGCATTCATTACCATCTTTGACTCCCCATTGGAGATGACTGTTCAAGGTGTGGACCACAAACCACTTCAGTTTCTTTCTCTACCTATGCTTTTCTGTAACTTATAAAACCTCCTGTTCATACCTGTTGCCATATTCTCACAAAGGTTAAACAGAAATTTACCATCTACCATCAAACTATACGAACAGCAAAACACAAGAATTCTCGCTTACCTGATTTTTCAATAATTTATACTTTTTCGCTTGACCCGTCTCTAAAAGCTGCTGATTCATAGTTTTGCTCCCATTGAGTTTCATTTTTATTTGTCGTAGTCTCTTTACCAGCAATTTGAAAGAAACCTGAGGTCCATGTAACTTTGTGGAGACAACTTTAGCAGAAAACAGCAGCCGAGGCTGTTATTTCTGAAATCGTTACGAAGATAGAAAGCAAATGCCCACTAATCCAACGACAGTAGTATGGCCTAGTATTCAGATCCAATCAAACCGGAGGTTAAACGATTAAATGCTCAGTTGGCCCACCGACGTCAGAGTATTAAGAGTAGAAAATGTCAGCGGATAGACATCAAAGTTCTCTGTGAATAAAAAATGGAAAGCTCCTGCTTGTATATCAACGCTGACGCAGCCAATACCCGAATGATTCACCCATCAACCGATAACCAAGCTATCTACTCTTTTTATGACCGTAATGCAGATATATGCTGGCACTTCTGCACAGGAATACATTGTGCCACACCGGAACCGGATGATCTTTCTCCTGTTTACTTTATTATTAATCCAGAATCCCATCTGAAACAATGATCAGTTATCATTAAAACTATATTATAACATTTTACATCAAATCAGTCCTACGTACCTTTAAGTGGATCAATCGCGTCAAGTTTTGAAATTACTACTAGTGATATAACCGATCCATAGTTCACTTCTTTAGACACAACACGGCCACCAAGTCAGATGCCTGACTGATGAACAATACACTAGGGGCAGATGGATAATTACCAGATACGCGCCTTGGTTGAAATTCTGTCCATAGTGGAAAATTAGCAACCGTTCATTGAGAAACAGACTATGGTGTCCGTTGCGTTTGACTTATACAGTCATCTACTCACGCACGCACGCATGATCAACATCCCCTGCAATCATGGACGCACGCCTGTAATCTTGCACACACGTACGCGGTTGAAGTTTGTCGTGCTTCGTATCCGAAAGCACTGACCAATCAGATCGTATCACGAGTTGCACGACCTTGCATGACTTAATCCGATTGTACAGTTGTCTTACGCTTCCGATTACATACATCGCCGACCCACGTATCTGCATACTTGTCTTCGTTTTCACATGTTCGCTTGTATGTCGCCACGGAATACACTTTTACCCATGCAAGTGCGTCTTTCTTCTGCCTACTGAAGTGAGGGATACAACAGTACCAGTGAATGAATGACGTAAATACATATAGTGTCCATCTGTTGACGAGTCGTGTAGTCAGAGAATCACCCGCATGGACTAAAATGAGAAAACGATAGCGCCGTATGGGACAAGAGAGCAATAATAAGAAAATAAGTGTTAATGGTAGTGATCACTGTCTGACCTATAAAGTTACAATCTTCATTCACGGAAAGGTGCCGAAAGCTATGACTAACTGGAGAGGAAGACACTGGGTTTAATTTCTTGAATAAAACTGCTAAGTGAAATACAGAAAGAGAAACCGCAAAAGGTGCTAAAATGACAGTGTTGGCGCTCGAGATTCAATTAACTATGTATCGTTGTTTTAGGAATCATGCATGACGGGTAGCAGTCTGCTTTGTTTCAACTCCACCTGTTGTATCGCCAAACCACTTGAAGATCTTTCAGAAAAGCCAGGAGATGTTTTCAAATCTTGTACGTCCCTGATTTGCGGACTTGAACACCTATCAGTCGAAATTTCGACTCATTCATTTCCGAGGTGTTGTGCTTAAGAAGTTCGAAGTTCATGGAAAAAATCACAGGTGAGCCTATAGATAATAGTCTACGCAAGAACTATTCCTCGTTGACGGCTGTCTTCTTACAAGTCATCCGCAAACTGCAAGTCTGAGTGCAAACTGTGATTTTAACTCTTCAACCTAGGTTGCGGACGGCACACGTGCCCCTTCAGGCTGTAACCCCACGGCGTTGTTCACATAAACGCTACATAATATAATACCCGTCTGTCAATAATGGTTGATTCTAAAAATTATTCATCCAGAAGGTGATAGAAATCTCAAAGACGGACATTTTCTGAGTCATTATATGCATCGTACTGTATGTTCGCCGGGTATCGGTACTCCCCTCGAGGTTTGCACTTCTATTCTCGCTACTTAAAACAGCAGCAGTAGTGATGGTAGCAGTAGTTTGATTTTACTGCTCATGATATTAGGCAAGAAAAAGTACTTTACATTGTCCGCCTGAGAAGACGGTAGAAGAAATCGTAAGTAACAAGTTAGACCTTCAGAAGGGCTGCATTTTACTGCCGAGTGGGCAAATAAAGCATCCCATGTAATCCGACAGCACCGTCAGTGGTATATAAAACAAAGTGCGCGTAAACTACTCAATTTGGTCGACTTTGCAGCACCTTGCATGAAACGCGGAAGTCAAATCACAATGTATGTATCATTTTCCCAGAGTTTGATATCCATCACCCATCTGTTTATGGCTCATTCTTGCCCATTCGTTTGGGTATCCAGAACGTGAGAAATCAATGAATCTAATTCGGTCGGGACAACCGTTGAAGGTTCACGGAATGCGGAAGTTCTCAGGTTGTTAATTTACAACATCAACATTGGTTGAGTAAGAACTCTTAGCGACAGCTGGAGAGATAACGGATCATTCTCGAAACACAACTCTTTATTCTCAAAAGTGACTTCAAGACAACTCAAAATAAAGGGACACCGAATACTGTGTAATTAGCAATAAAATAGTACCATCTTTTTGTTTTCTGGTAACGTGGCAGGCATTGCCCTTCACTGAGTCAAAGGAATACATCCAATTTGAACATCTACGAACTTTTAGTTTTACGAGTTTTCACTTACTGATTATAAAGCCGAACCAACTGATCACCCAGGACCCCCTTGAATAAACGCTGAACTCGGGTAACACATGCGTAATCTTCCTAACAAACGCCTTCAATCTGAGAAAGATTGATTCAACTTCTATTGGCGCATTTCGGTTCCATCTGGGGTATGTGCCATCAAGCAGTGAATCTATTCTCTCGCACACCATTCTTACTGTTTTGATCTGCCTGTCCGGGAGGACATCCGGGTCTAGAGCTCTTAGCATAAGCCCTTTTTGTGCTACCTTTCCGTGGTCTTACAGGAGTTTACTTGCACGTTGCTTTAGTGTTTCTCGGCCGACATTTTAAATAGGTACCGATTTTCCTTCTTACTTTTTTTCTGCTTCTCACTTTTTGTATTCGTTTACCTTTCCTTGTTCTTTTTCAGCTTGTAACCCTTGTTCGATCGCCGCGATCGGAACCGCATCACTCGGATGCCACCGTAATCTCCGCAAGACTATACCTATAGTGGCGTTCGTATGTCGGCTCATATCGCTAAAATACCTAGTAAATTTTAGCATTTGGATCAACATGAGCTTTTTTTAACTCTTCATAATTGTAAGTAAATGTTTATTGTTCGGTAACACAGCGATCTCGGGGCAGATGGTATTCAGTCGACGTTTCGCTTACCGCGGGTGACCTTTCTCAAGACCAGTTTATGACTGAATGCCTAACTGTCATTCAAAAGTTCTCGGGTGGTCAAAATGCAGCGGGTCAGTTGCCATAACGAATGAGTTGTGGAGTACTGAGTACAAATCCCAAAGTCGGCAGTTCCCATTGCACCACTGATTTTTCCTTGACGACCATCTCCCTCGGGAAACAAAATATCTTGTTCTTAGCGAGCCAAAATCCTGGCCCATTCTCGGATTACACAATTCAATTAATAACACAACAAACCACTTTTTTCCTACGCAGTATTGAGAGAAAACTATTGTAGTTCACAATTTCTTGAATTTCCTGATGTACCAGCTTCGTGACAAGACAAGCAAGTAGCGGTCTTCAGGTATTTTGTTCATTTCAATGTGCTTCAACATTTACCGGTCTGAGTAAACAAGATAGCTCTTACAGCTTCTGAGCAGACTCCAGTTTGGTGGTCCTACGGGAGGCGGTACAGGGCGTTGCTTGATACTAATGGACGAAAAGTACTTCGCCCATTTAGCTGTAAACGCACTTTAAAGGCGGTACTACAATTTTGGCTGAACTCGATACAAGCACTCTTTGTACGATGGAAAGAAGATTTTGCTAAGAAAACCCATGGATAACCGACGATTCTGCAAACTACGAAGCTGATTATTCAATCAAAAACCCTTGGAAATGGATCTTAGCGGAAGCGACGTAAAACCAAAGACAAAGATATGCTTTATATTGGTTGCTTTTAGTGACTTGCTCAGATGCCCAAGCACTAATAAATAATTCGCACTGTGAGCCCTTGTATCTTTTTCTCTGGCTCCACTGGCTCCGTAAGTCATCATGAAATTGCACAACTAATGAAATTCGCAGCACATGAAACCTGTAGCCGATGTTAGGTGCAACTATTCACCAAACTAAAGTTCTTCGCATCCATTAGACAAAAAATAATTCGTTACCGCTCTATGGCTACTAGTGATGATAATACTGGACATATCTTTATTTGCAAGCACTACTAAATGGGGGGATGCTGTCCACAGTTTAGGTAGAAGTAATAACGGAACCTTTTTTCTTCAAGGTATAAAATATTGCATTCCCTCAGGATATTCACTTATTACCATGGATGTTCGGTATCCAACTACATGCAGTTTTATCCTTATAGTAAAGTGACCTGTAGTGGCAATTCGAGCACAAAATCTGTCGATTGTGAGTTGGAGAATAGGCCTGCTAGTTTTCAAGATTCTCGCACAATAAAAAGAAAGACTAGCAAGCAAGGAGGAAAAAGCACAAGCGAATGCACTCACTCAAAACGACACTATATATCGATCAGGCACATAAAAATAGATAGTTTATCGGTTCTCACTCTGGGAGTGCAAGTTGAGGAACGAGTTTCAGTGCATGAAATATATTACGATGGCCTTCCTCAGTGACAGTATAGTGGCGTTCGTCCAGTATGTTCCAACTGCTCCTATTTACTTTTGCTCTGTTCGTGACCAATCTGTACACTACGACCGGATTCATTTTAGTGCGCCCTGCCGTAGACTATGGCTATGACGAGAGCGCTCCCGAAATCGCCTCATTTTATCGTAAATTTGGTCGTACCCACGGCTTGTACGGCACTCCAGTGAATTACATTTTCGTCCGAGAAATGCGGCCAAAAATTGTCCCCGTGGAATCCAAACCGGGCTACGGACCCCAACGTGCGTACTTGTCCAAGCCAAAAGTCGAGTACACTGTCATCACAAGAATTGTTCAAGAACTGCGAGTTCCTATGCCTGCAAGGAAGAATAAATGGGATTCGAGATTCATCGAGTACCATAAACCGGATAGAAGGGAGAACAATTATGTCAGAAAATATCGACAACCTGAGGAAAAGTATTTTCACCGACCTTATGAATATCGGGAACTCGTGAGATACTAGATCGCCTATCCTGATATAGTATCTCATATTCCCTTTCATCTTCTTTGAAACTCTCTGATACTGCCGGCGAATAATTGTATCATATTGAAATAACAATAGAAATGTTCGGAGTCGATCACAATTCATCTTTCCTGTCTATTTTTACTGGTCGTAATACAAAATAAATACGATTCATAATATTTATTTTTTTGCAAAATCGTCCAGGTTCAGACGACAGCCAGCTGAAGGAAGTAACCTTTCAGAGTGCATAGGATTGTGTCCAAGGATTCAGCTAATTTACGGTCAAGATTGGGTTCTAAGATAATGTTTATTATCATAATGTTGATGGTCCATGGTGTAGTTAAATTAATATATTGAAACAATCCGATGTGGAATTGGTACGAGAACCCCGATAACTATCCAACCGGTTGCACTGGGAGACTATCGTCGCAGTCAGTTCGACCTGACACTACTACTGAGAAATAAGTTAGTATTATGCTAGTTATCAAGAATTCATTCATCTTCACTTCTCCCCTATGTGCAGAGTGTGTAAACCCATACGTGATCCGATAAATATGCATACTCTTGGTAATGACATGACACGGGTTGGACCTAAAAGGTTGCGGTTTCGAAATTGCTTCGCATTCATTATAATTATGTACATTTGATGCCAATGTCAAGAACGCAACCAAAACAATTTCGTCTAAAGTATGGAAACTAAATTTATTATTTTTTCAAAGCGTATACGGATTTCATGCGAATTACCCATCAACAAATAGAGAATATGGAAATGTTCGATGACTGGTAGCACAGGACAAATATCATACCAAAATATAAAACGTCTTGCATTTGAAGATCACACAAACTTGATCTTTTGAATATCCACTTTATGTTAGCTCTGTTATTCCAACGAAAAAAGAAGAGAAATGTTTGGTTGCGGTTATTAGCGAACGATTTGAGTAGTACAGAGGCATCTTTATAGGACGTGCTCATGTAATTTTTCCGTCTTGTTTCATTTGCTAGGAGAAAGATCAAATTATTACTGGGTAATGAGAAATATTTTCAATAAAATAAGGATACTAATCAAGATAACACCTGCCCAGCTGAAATTTCCACTAAAGGTACTACTTTTTATTCGACAACGTAGATAAAATGTATTGAAACGAATCCATTTTATCTGTAGTGCAGCTGATATGCAATCTGTTGGCTGAATCACTTTGTAAGTCAATCCTTGGAGAGTGTGCAGTACATAAAGTGACAATGAAAACAGTAATTATTCATAGACCTTTTGTAAAGGGTCTGACCATAAATAAGACAAACAACACAACATTCATCAGGCAATAGTTTGGACTAAGATAAAGCGCACTCTATTCTTGCAAAAGAATTTATTAACAGCAAAACCGAGTTATGAGAAATTTTGCTCTGACATGTCACCAATAACAGCAATATGGGCTGCATTGATAGTCTAAAAACCATACTTTTTTATTTCCCAGTGGCTGGCTCCTTGAAAAGGATAAGCCGACTTCACGATGACATCATCATAAAGTTCTATAAGTTTTTGGCACCAAATACATCCCAGGAGTCACTGTTTTTTTTCGGGGCGCACCTCTAGCCTAGTGTGGGCAGCAGGGCAACAACGTGTTGGTGCACGGTGGCTCCTGGTGGCTCCCCAGGACCTCGTTCGCCATTCCGCTAAATTGAATCCGATACAGAGATCCATGCAACCATGGTAATTTGACAGATTTCCTTCACAGCTGTTGCGTTATACAGTAAATCGCGTCCGCCAATTCGAGGGTGACTATCTTCGCATTCCGAACACCGCATCACCAAGGTTTGTGGACCTCGGTTAACCTGTCGCTTGCCGAGCAGTTTCTCGATGGGGAGGGTTGGCCGCTGATTCAAGCTTTAGCTTTGTGGAGCCACAGGTTTAAGCTGGGTATCTGATGGAAACCAGAGATATGGAAGATACCCCAAGGGCACGACAGTCTTCCAACGCAGAGGTACCGCTCCTATCATACAATCCATACACCCCATCTAATAAAAGTACAATCTAGTCAATCTTAATAATTAAATCACTAGCTCCTCTTTAGTTCAGTTTATTAGAACTTTTAGAACAAGTATGCCACGAGATGTATGCATATTAATAGGGGTATCTGTCATCGTAACGAGATTATCAAATGCTTGTTCACCTTAATACTCGCCCAACAGATCTGCATTTTTCTCGCAAAGAAGTCAATGTAAAATCTTGTTTTTCTTGCTGTTTTATGCAAGTTAACGTGGTTAGCCTTATGATCGACATGAAAAAGCGAAATACTTGCCTTCCGCAACGGATTTCTCATTTCTGGTCATTTTGTGTCTTGTGAGAGAACTTAAACTGTTACTGGCGCTTCTAATGCGAATCTCCCAACAATCCAAAGACTAATCCGGTGTAGTTAATTCCTAGTATCTCAGTTCACTGAGTCATAGAGAAGCAATTCCCTATACTGAAGAAAGAATTGGATGCTCCGTCCGAAATCAAAAACAGATTATTTCCTGGAGCACCCGACCACAAAATCATTAGACCACTTATTCAGTTGATTTCAGGCCTTTAAACAGGGTAAACGTTTTTGAGATAACCACGGGCCCACTATTCCCGTTAATTATCTGAAGCCCATAGATCATCGACGTTACCCTTGAGAAATGGAACAACTTACGGCTAGATTGTCAGGAATGGACAAAACTTTGTTTGTAGACCAAAGATAAAATCAGCCGTTATCGTCATATAAATCGCTCACAACTCAGAGTTTGTGTTAGTGAAGAGGTTACGCCGATAGACATTAGGGTGGTGATTACGATACAGAATATTTATAAGGACCTTGATCCTTCTAAGAAAAAGAACATTTTTCGGAAGTCATTTTGGATTTATTCCTCTACGACCTTCTCTGAAGCCTGATTTTGACCGCACTGTATTTCTTCGGCTGTGTGCTTTTTACTGGATTGACGCTCGCAAGGTTACCGTCGACCTCATCATTGACACAATTTCGGCTTTTGCCAACTGTATGCTCCTGATTCGCCTTTCGCTCCGCTGTTGAGTTCATCTGCTTTCCGTGTATTTCTCAAGCCGGTAGTATTTCGGTGCCGCGATATATAGAATACACAATTACATCCGTTTGCTAGCACGAGTCTTCTTCATTCATTCTATCAAGATGACTGCTTTAGTAGTTCGCTTCGAAACCCGATAGAAGACACGTCCATAAGATGCTAGCTGAACATCTATATTAGTGAGCGCGCGCTTATCTGGATAGTCCAGCAGTCCGGTTGGTCTGTGTTTTACATCCTTTTTTGTTGCTAAGTATATACATCTTACTGTATATTATCGTAACTTGGACATATCTGAGGATAAGACACAGCTCGACACAGATTTCACACTATCTGTGGTTACGTTTAAACCTGGTGGCTTTTATTCTTTATGAACCAGAGTCTTTGTTTTTAGCCTTAGAACTACAGTTTGAGGCACGTACGACCCCAAATCAACACCAAAGATTTTCCTCTGCCTAAGAGGTCTCCTCTGGCGATGTCGTTACCTCGGTAGGGACGTAGTTATAAATCCGCCTCAGAAGCTGCAGTACGACGGGATTGAGGAGGGTATTTTTCATCATTTCATGCCCTCCAAGGAAAACGACATGCGTCAGCTACTGGCGCGACACTCCGTCGGTGACACGAAACCCAGCTTCCATCTAGCCTACTTTCGATCAGTGGCGGGGTCCGTCGATAAAGTTTCGGAACTAGTCAAGGAATTGTGGTTGGATTAATTACTTTCTCATGTTCAGACCTCGAGGATTCGTCCTTGGAACGGGAAATCTCCTTTGCTGACAAAATTGTCTCACGTGTCAGGATACGTCGCATTCTCTCTAATAATATCTAAGAGCATTCTAAGTCTGGTGTATACTATCAATGAGGGCTTCGGTGGCAGATGTTTAGGTTCAAACATAGACAAAATTCCGATTGATTGCCCATAACTAACAGCAGGTACAACAAAGAATTATGTCATTTGCGATTTGCTCACAAAAATACATTTCCACGCCAACTCAAATGCAATTTAATCAGAATTTGTGCATCTGTGTCCGGTTATGAAGTGAGCCTCGGTGGATATCAATCCCGCCGGGGTCAAAGACTCCTGAAATTTCGACCACTTCAGAAATAAATGAAGTTGTAAACTGGTCTTCACCTCACTGTCGTTCACTGAGTACTGCCAAATGCTAGAATGTATTATTTCCGTTAGTTTGATGAAACATAAAGAACCCACACTAACAGGTTCCCTCTTCTATTTGCAAGTAATGAATCCATCCCAACGGTTAATTATCTCACAATCGGTCACGACCCATGCTCGTTGAATAGAAATTTTGTAAAGTTTGAATGTTATATTTTTTCACTCCATGTAAGATTCCTTTCGGCCCCCATCAGTTAATTTTTAAATGTGTGGCTCTATGTTTTCCACCACTGGTTGTACTGCTCCTCATTTATTTTCCCTGATCTTTTGAAAAAAGATTTTAATCTGGTGATAATATCCCTGAAACACGTTTCTAAATACAGTAGCGTATCTAACGATATACTACTTGACGCTATCACGAAAAAAACACTTCGATGGTTGTGGCTAGTTTGTGTTTAAAATACTTCCAGATAGCTATAATCCGCCACACAACGAACTTTCAAAATCTGTGTCTACTATCTGCACACTCAGAGTTTAAATTCCTATTCACTGAATCTTCTTTATATCACGATTCTATGTTGTTGTATCTTGCCCGTCTGCTCGTTAATCCGACGAAGATCACAACAGACTCACGGAACTGTTTCCTTGCGTGGAAATTACCACAATTTTAACGTATTTCTTGATTCCGTATTTCTATACCCGCAGATTTGGTACATAATGTAAACGTTGAGAATCCACTCATTCGGGTATTTAAATTTAATAACTACTTAACCTTACCTTATATCAGGAGGGTCCACGAGACCCGCCTAACAGATGGTTAGGGACACCGGGAGACACGGCTAGGTATCACGACAAGTGGCAAAACTACATTAGAGCTCCTTCTCTGTTTTCATGGTTGTCTATTCGTTCTACCCTCAAATGGACTACACTGCGAGGTAGCAACCAAAACCAACCCGCAAAAGAACGAGGTTGATGGTCGAATGAAGCAAATTAAATTGATTCCAGGAAAGTTGACTATAGAACAACGTAGAATCCCCTAGCACCGAGAATCAATCTAAAGTAAAGGTAAGAGGGTTTACCCCTCGTGGGTAAAATTGGATTCAGCCCGACATGTTAAGGACTGTCTTTGCCTCAGTTCAATCTAGAATCGATGCCACTTACTTGCATTTCTATCCGTGACACACCATAAACTTCCTCTGTTACCCTGTGGCTCGTCTCAAGAGCATGAACACTCAAATTGTCAACTCTTGTTAGTCCATCATTAGAACATTTCTACCCACGCGATTGTCTGCAGACTCATTCGCACCGATACATTTTATCGCTTATTGTCGTGATTCACACAACCTGCCAGTGCATTTTCACGGTGAAAATTGTCACGCCCTGCCACCAATGATTTGCCTGTAGTATTTACACTGTGTAGCCCGTATAATTATCACTGTGTCCACTACAGGTCAGGTTAATTTATCGTTTCTACTTTTCTTACTCATAGTCATATTTAGTCTATTCTTCATCCCTCTGTAGTGTTCCTATATTCAAGGTATCATTGGTCTACCTCTTTTTCTTGTTTGGGTCCCGATTTATTGAGCTCAAGGCTATAACTTCTATGCGGTCCTTATGGTTATGATTCTCGATCACGGTCCTCATATTGAGCCTCTGTCTTCCCATCACGTGGCCTTGACCATCAGTTTCAATTTTTCATACCATCTGTCGCCAAACATTGACTTTAATTGATCACCTTTTTGCTGTGGTTTTTATAAAAAATACCCAACGCTTAGTTTACACTGTGTTCCCGAGCCGCATGAAGACTTTCTACCTGACCTGCCCCCCTTTACTGGGGGAGAGTTTTGGAGCTTCGCCGGTTGTCCGGACAATGGGATGTCAGACTGGGTGTCCCTCATTACACGTAGTTGAGTAGGTTTTTGTTTTCTAGCTTAATACTCAGAGTACGTTCCCCTGTGAGTCACTCAGCAACCGGAGGGCAACCTGTCACTGTGATTGTGGGCAAAAATCAGTTTCAAACTCAACTTTTCGAACCGTAATAAATTTCTTGTGCTACTCTTTCCCAATGGTGGAATTTCAGCGGTTTATCTTAAAGTAAGTATTCTTAAGATCTTAATCTGGTCAACTTATTCATAAATCACCTTTCTGATCTTTCGATCACTCAGCTGGCCAACCCATGAAATCAACCAATAGAAAATGTTGGGTGCTTCGTGAGATGGCGGGGCCTCTCAACTTGACCGTGCATTAATCCCGTCGTTCATCATTGGGATTAATTTACACGTAGCCTATAAAACAATAACAATTTTTCTTGTGTTTTCCAACCCTGGTTGCCATAACGATCACTGTTATATTGAGAAAGGCCGAAGTACTCTGGTGAATTTATGGAACTCACCAAGTCCACAATCTTACCATGAAAATTTATCGAGAAATCAGTAAAAACAGAATATGGCGGCTTTACGCTAAAGTTTTTTGATTACTGAAGAAACACCTTGCCGCACGGAAAGGGGCTCCTCGGCGACAGAAAATATCAAACATGTGGACGACCATTATTCTCATATCAAACTTGCTCTCACTCATCTCGAAATTTCGGTGATTTGAAAGACCTTGTTCTCCGTCGGAAATATGTGCAACTCGGAGTCATACTGCTACAAGAAAATTAGCACAATGACAATATTGATGACGAAACTATCCATCTCGACGGTTTTACTTGCTACCGGGCCGAACGATCCTCGCCTCGTAAGAAACGCGGAGGATGGGTTACTACTTACCTCAAACACAACTGGTGTAAGTTTGTCCACGTGCTACTCATGCACTCAAATTCATACGTTCTTACCTCTACGATCTTATCCAAACCTAAACGTATGAGTTATTATCGCTCCATAGTTATTGTGAAAGCTTTCATTTCTCCCATATGCTCCCTTTTAGGGGGTTTCTCTGAAAACTTATCTTTTAAACTTTTGAGCTATTGTGACAGTTCTCTGTGCATTGTTTGTGGTGATTTCAACCATTCTCAGCTAGAATTCTCGGCGCTATTGGGTCTGAAAAACACAATGAACTTCTCCATTTGGACTGATGGCCATCTTGATTTGTGCTTTACAAACATCCCCGACCTGGATCGGTCCATAAATTCCTCCTTTTGTTGGTCTCCTTTTGTGTCTAGGCTTGCCTTCCGCACTGCGCGCAAAGTTAGTTTTCTACTCGGTGCCAGACGTTTTTAAAACCCACTCACCTTCTTCTGTACAAAGTTTAAATCCTCCCGATACTTGAGTTCTTCTATCATACATGGGGTGGAGCTCCGTCTATTGCTCTTTGTTTTCTTGATCGGGTTCAAAGAATGGCTGTCCGATTAATCAATGTTCCCTTCCTAACGTCTGCTTTGCAGCCACTATCCCATCGTCTAGAAGTTGCTTCACTATCTCTTTTCCACCGGTTTTACTCTGGTTTTCTTTCATCAGAACTCACTTCATCAACTCCTCTTTCCATGAATTTCTCTCGTTCATCTCGTATGCAGGCGGCCGATCACCCGTTTCAGATCTTTGTCACTAAGTTTCGAACTTCTTCGAATCTTCCTTGACTCCCCGAATTGCAAAGTTCAAGGGAACTCTCTTTCCGTATTTCCGATCACTGGCAATCTTTCTGGTTTCAAAAGCAGGATCAACAAATTTAATGTTATTTGCATGTTCCCCACGCTTATCTCCTTTATGGTGTATTTTGACTATGGAGTTCACCTCTTTTGCTGTAGATCACGTTATGTTTAATAAAAAAGTAGTTCAGGGCCTATTAGGATAACGGCGATTGCCGCGGTCGTGACTAAGGCCTGAAATCTGACCCCTTTTGATCGATTAGGCGTAACCCGGTATAAGGCTTTCTATGCATTTCCCAAGTCGATTGTGTGAGCACTATCCCCAAAATGGCCTATAATGAAGCTGGTAATCAAACTGATCTCTCTGTGGCTCAAACATCGGAATTAATGTTCCTCAATGCGTTGAGATAAATGTCATGGCCACATTCGTTCTCTTTGTTTTTATTTATCAGAACAATAACGATGAAGAGCAAACAAATGTTTTTAGCTGTTCCCAATCATGCTGTCGCATGTCATATAGGTGACAATATTGTATTTGATTGGACGCTGACTTGGTTGAAGGTCGTTTTTACATTCGTGGGGTAGGGCGGTATTTTAGTTAGGTTGTGATGATACCTAACCTACTGATGGCCAATCAAAAGCACTTTGATATGTAATAGAAAATCCCCCGGAATTTTTCACATCGAAGGATCAAACGCCGTGAGCCTGAGTCGAACTGGCGACACTCCGTTTACCGGGCAGATGGTTTACCGGCTGAACTATCGTAGTACGGACAGTCGGGTGTGAATAACGTAAGTGAATAGTCGGTTCCGGTTGGCAGAGTCCGACTTTTCGATGTAAAAAATGCTAGTGGATTCTCCATTACATAATATTCAGGCTCCCTGTGCCTACAATACATTCTACGAATGTTTTTCAAAGTCCACTGGATCACGTTCAGCCGTATGCTGTTCTACTGGGAAGTGATCGAAGAGACTAGCCCAGTGAGTAAAACAAGGACAGTTGGGGTACATAACTGGAATGGTGGTTCGTGTATCGTCGACTATTCACTTGTGTTACTCAAACCCGACTGGCACAACAACGATAGCTTAGTTGGTATAGCAACTGCCCGATAAGCGGAGTGTCGCCGGTTCGATTCCGGCTCACGGCGTTCGGTTTCTCGATATAACAAAAGAGGATTTCCCAATGCACAAAATTCAGGCTCCTTGCGCCAATAATACATTCTATGAGCGTATCAAACGCCAGTGTAAGAGCTTTACCGACAGCTGGTCTGTTTTTACCACGATGTGGTCATCTTTGCGTGGGCACATAAAAATGAGCGGTTGCCTCGTCAGCCATTTTGCATTACGTCAAGTACCATATATGAATCGACCCAGTGAATAAATGCATTGATTGTCAAACACCACCACACTATCCCAACCAGGGTGGCATGTAAAACATTTATGATACTGCTCAAAATCGGCGTCACAAAATTCTCAGATACTCGTTATAAACCTACTGACGGAGTATGCGAAACGCAGA
The DNA here is from genome assembly GCA_948099385.1 of Fasciola hepatica. Classification (NCBI taxonomy): domain Eukaryota; kingdom Metazoa; phylum Platyhelminthes; class Trematoda; order Plagiorchiida; family Fasciolidae; genus Fasciola; species Fasciola hepatica. Next base: position 1,501,379 of record CANUEZ040000156.1, read on the forward strand.
TCTTGTTTCTGCAACTGTCTGTAATGAAAAACTCCCTTGGTCTGGTACTCTTGTAATCGACTGGAGAGTGGATCTATACCGCAGTCATGCGTTAGTTGTAAAATACAAATGTTCTGCTCCGTGTTCAAAATAAATGCATACTTGTCGGTATGTTCTCCCGTAATAAATCTACCTACCAATATATATCACTAGTCCTCGAAATTACTTACGGGGCTCACACAAGGACTCCTTAATATTTTTTTTATATAACAAGTCTATGTATGAGTGCAGTGCAAGGGATACACCCCAGAGCGCAAAGACCCACTAAATTATTGGGGATAACCAACAACCAGATCCTGAAACTTGGAGTGGAGAACGACACAAATTTTCAACAGATCGGGTGTGATAACGAGTCGTATGACAGTCGATTACTGTCTACCATCAAAGTAACCGGCGGTGGTAGGGATTCTAACTTCGGACCTCCGTGGTAGTAGGAAAACCCTCTAAGTCATTGGGCCACTGCCGATGTATGGTGCGGTGCTTCCCCCACATAAAAAATCAATATCTAATTAATGAAATGAAATTTCAGTGAATGATTGAAAACTTCAAAAAACACTGAGCTTTTTTCAGGAAGTCTCTCAAAACGGAGAAAATCGGTCCCAAGTCAAACTTCTTGTTTGAAAACGTTTTCTATCAAGTAGGGAAGCTTTTTCACAGCTTACTTGTTCTCCAGAGTAATATTCACTAACCACTGCCTCAATTTTACTGGACCGAATGTGTTAAAAACATTTTCAATCAGTCTTTATTTTCCTAATTTTAGAACCATGTATCGATAAGTGCCACACTCAGAGTTAATATTACCAACCTAGAGAATACTACCTTGTGATAAACCAATTTTGGCGTCTTCCTGACAAGTTACGCCACTTTTTCCATGAAAAAATTGAATTTTGCCAAACCATCGTACCCTAATTTGTATAAGAGAAATGTTTCAAGGGATGAAGCGCAAAATGTCCACAAACAATCACATTGTTTATCCGGTTTCGAACCACTTGCAAACGGCTGTTAAATGTTAACACAAAAGATTCCGACAAATCTCGATCATTCTTCGTCTACTTTGCTGTTCCTTTTGATCCCGTTTGGCCTTTGCATTGTTCCTCTCGGAAGCAGTTTTTGCAAAACTTCTTGTGTTAAGATCTTTGAAGAAGAAAAAAACAGAAACAACGATTTTTTAAATAACTTCAAATATGACCGGCTTATATTATGAACCGGAATGAGTCCGTTTGCATTGAAGGGCATTTTAAAACCTCTGTACAGCTAACAATTGTGAATGACTTACTCCAGGGTTTCAACTGATTCCACCCGGTTGGCATAGTTTCACATCAAAAACAGCTAATAGCAGGCTTCCGCTAAAATGGTGAGCATTAGGATTCTAGCTCTCCACAACAGACCTTGCGACGAAATCAAGTTGATTCGGACAAATTTATGGACCAGCCTGAAAAGAACAAGAAACTGCATGTAAATGTGGCTCGCTTTATTCACCGTGATAAAAATTACCATAGCGACTATAAATTTCCAGCGGGACAATGGCCGAGTGTAGCAGCTGAAAAAATTAAACGATTTATAGGTGGTTGTAGCGTAGATCACCGTTTTCCGGCTAGTAACTCTTCTCAGATAATGAGGGCGTGAACCAGGCAGTCATCTTTAAACGATCGTAAGCACCGTTAGACTTCGCTTAGGATGACTGCATTTCGGGGTACTTGGGAGGATGATGTGTACGGAATTACCTCAATAAATATGACCGAGACGATAAGTTCTCCACAAAGTTCAGAACGAACGATTAGAAAGTATTGGATGTGAGGTTTTCGGTTTTAGTTTAAGCAGCCGTTAGCTGTGTTTTGGATACGGCCGTTTTGGCTTTTTATTTTTCAGTGGAAACCTTAATCGGAAATAAAATCACTGAAGCATACCAAGGCAAAGACAGAGGAACACAGATAACGAGGCAACTTTGGTGGCTTAGGGTGAAGTGGACGCGTCCATCTATTATCTTGAATTGAAATTCACTCTATGGTATGCGTCAAACAAAAACCCTCCTTTCACACCCATCTGATTAAAGAAACCCGTCTCCCTCGATTTTTTGACTGACATTAAATCGGATATCCATTTATGACCATGTGCTGCAGATAGTGTTCACGTCACTGGCATCACCGTAAACAATCCATCAAAAGTCCTTTTAGTGAATGCATGACAGTAATCTGATAAGCAAAAAAATGGCTAATTTCCTGTTCCAACTTTCAATTGGCAAATTTAACGGGAAATGAGTATATCGACCGAGAATAATAAAGGCACACTATGTCTACATGTACCCGCCCACATCGGTAACCATCTCTTATTGCGCTGAATTTGTGAGAAACGTGCAAGCAGAGAACTGGTGAGGCGTGACACAACACCCGGATTTAGCCGGCAGGAAATGTCCTCTCATATCCAGAACTCACATTGCTTTCGGTTAAAACGGACCACTTCGTGAATCAAAAACCGAAAAATTAGAGGCAATCAATCGGCCTAATCGCACTCGCACAAACACAGTGCACCATAGTCGATGACAGCCAGTTCCAGCAAATCAATGCAGAAAGTGCGCACAGATCGCATCTGGTTGAGATAGCATGCACATATATAAACTTCGGACGTCAGGAGCGTTCAGCAGCGTAGAATAGCTGGCAAACATGCGACCATTATTTCTCGTTGCTTTATTCATCGCGGCGGCACTCAGTGCCCCCGCGTACAAAAACAGGCTGCGTTACCATTCACATGCATCACCCAGGATAGAAAAACGATCTGAATCAGAAAAAGAATCAATGATTCACTTCAAAGAAGCGGCACGAATTGACAACGAGGTGGCAAAACGAGAACAGTCCATCACACCGTATGATCAATACAATTCCTACGATGCGTACAGAAAAAATGCACCCACAATTGATCGAAAAGGTGAATCACGATACGAGAATCGACATGGTGTCCGATATGAGAAAAGAATGGATAAATCTAGAGAAATCTCGCAAGAAATCAAACATGAACCACACTGGGTGAAAGAACCGTACTATGGTAAATATGATAAAGAAGACCGATATGCAGACGACTATAGCCGAAATGATTTATACAAACAATACGAAGTATACGCCGATAGATTCCATGATAAATTCGGTTCCAATGATTTCGATGATGACTTCGGTTACGGTTCACAGTACGGCTCATACGGATACGATGACACGTACGATTCGGACAATAATCAATACGGTTATACAAATGACGAGAGCAATTACGACCGATATGACGACAAATACAACAGACAGTATGATGACCGGAACAGTTATGGCGACAAATACGATCACCATGATGATGGTTATGATAATTACGGCAGTAGACAGTATGCGAATTATGACGATCAGTATGGTCAAGTGGATGACTACAAATTCGGATATGACAGATACCGAAACCTACGCCACAACAAATACAATGGTCAGTATGAATACGATAAATACAACGATGGATATGACGACAAGTACGGACGAAGATTCGACAAGTACGATGACAAGTACAATGACAAATATGATGACAAGTATGATAACACATACGGTGTCGGGGATGATTACAGATTCGGATATGACAGATACCGAAACCTACGCCACAACAAATACAATGGTCAGTATGAATACGATAAATACAACGATGGATATGACGACAAGTACGGACGAAGATTCGACAAGTACGATGACAAGTACAATGACAAATATGATGACAAGTATGATAACACATACGGTGTCGGGGATGATTACAGATTCGGATATGACAGATACCGAAACCTACGCCACAACAAATACAATGGTCAGTATGAATACGATAAATACAACGACGGATATGATGACAAGTACGGACGAAGATTCGAACACAAGGAATATCTTGGTAATCGGTTCAGGAGATTCGACAAGTACGATGACAAGTACAATGACAAATATGATGACAAGTATGATAACACATACGGTGTCGGGGATGATTACAGATTCGGATATGACAGATACCGAAACCTACGCCACAACAAATACAATGATCAGTATGAATACGATAAATACAACGATGGATATGACGACAAGTACGGACGAAGATTCGAACACAAGGAATATCTTGGTAATCGGTTCAGGAAATACGACAAGTACGATGACAAGTACAATGACAAATATGATGACAAGTATGATAACACATACGGTGTCGGGGATGATTACAGATTCGGATATGACAGATACCGAAACCTACGCCACAACAAATACAATGATCAGTATGAATACGATAAATACAACGATGGATATGATGACAAGTACGGACGAAGATTCGAACACAAGGAATATCTTGGTAATCGGTTCAGGAAATACGACAAGTACGATGACAAGTACAATGACAAATATGATGACAAGTATGACAATCTGTATGACGACAGGAAACTGTACAGGGACGAAACTAGTTATGGCAACGTGGACAGATACGACGGAAATTATGAATATGATAACTACTATTGAACATCAGTCAAGCTTTAATATATTTGCTTGCCTCATAATTCTAAGATTTTCCAGTTTGTGTTGAAAATCTTGAAACGTACAGAAAAGGACACAATTTCTGTGATTTTTCTCGTCCGTCTGAGAATAGACGATCCAAACAATCAGAACGTTATCGATCGTAGAGGTGCGTATGTATGCATGGTTGCCAGCTGATTCAAGCAGGCATCAGTATGACGAGGTAAATTAAACTGACTCGCATGCACATTTCCCGGATAGCCTGTCGTGGAAACAAAGAAGCATAGTGGCAAGTAACTATGTACCTATTCGGATGATTCTGTGAAGCAGTTCATTTCAGACACACTGACTTGTAGCCCCGAAGCATGTGAGGGAAGTAGGATGGGTTGTAGTACATGTTTATTCGGTTATAAATGAATTTGTTGAGTAGAGAAAATAAGGCCAAAAAATTTAAAGTCCCGAGTCGATTAAAGTTTCTACACGGTCAAAAGAAATCACTGCAATGGAGAAGTTATGTAACTGTATATCGTCTGCGATCTGGTCTCAAATTGTTCCATTTCTAGTACCGTAGTTAGCAACAGCGACCGTTATGCTGCTCCGTGATCGTTACTAACTCGCACCGCATTCAGAATAAGAAAATGGAATGTGCTCAGCGCTAGAACGTCGTCACTTAAAAAACGTACAAAACTAGGTCACATATATCACCTAATGACCAAGACGAAGAATCACTCAAGATGACTGAAAAGTGCAACAACGTTGTGGTCCGTTTTGGACCACGGAACAGAGGTCATTTCAGTCCACTACAACAGTCTGTCATTCAGATGACGGGACGGCACCACACTCTCAATTTAGCACCTAATCCCACCATAGAAGCATAATTATCGTTTTCACTCAATCTTAAATCAACACCACAATCGAATTATCCAGCACTCATGCTAAAAAACAAAAACGAGGAATGAACCCAGTGCTATTAGTATCCTGATGTACTTCTTTCGTCAGATCATAAGTGAACTCATCATGCACTAAACACGTTTATCAAGGTGAGAAGGCTGATATTTTACATCTCCCACTTAGGGTCTGTATGTATCTCTACGTACTCCATTTTAGACTTCTTCATTCCTGTATCACGTCACTGGTTGTACTGCTCCCTGGTTTGCTTGTTTAAGATTTTATGCCGATCAGACGCAGTTACGAGTGCAGTGACACTACAATCCTTTCTCGCGAGTGTAGTATTTCATACTAAGCTACACGTGGTAAATTTAAATTGGCACTGTTCCCAAAAGAACAAGATTTTAAAATGAGGTCTTTTTCACAAATAAAGGCTGTTGGTTCCTAAGGCACACATCTTGTAAACGAACTCAAGGGACAGCTCACCTAATCAGGATTATCCATTTCCCATCTGGTTCTTCAGTAACGGACAAAGGCTACTGTTTCATTCATTACCGTGTGTTTTTAGCGTATTTTTATTATCATTGCCCAAGTATGGAGCAGAGAACTTGCCACTGAAAATTGGCCTTATGCGGACAAATCATCTATGACTTGACTTGAATAACGGATGAGAAGGTTGACTCAGCACACCAGATTATCGATTGTCCATCGGTTTAAATAAACCGAAAGCAAGTCACTTGTGACTGTGCGAGAAAGAAAAACGGTGCCCTATCTATTTCCATCTGTCAATTAGAAGGGTATAGTTCCGACAAATCAGATTTTTCCGACTCCCAAAGTATAATGTTATATGAATGCCGGTCTCATTCTGGCTTGTGTCGTTGGACTTTTAGATGCAAAAAATGCGAACCGATTTTCCATTATCTAAATTAAAAAATGATTTAAATCTTCTAATAAGCTAACAAAACAGTTACTGTTGATGCTTAATGATCTGTCATTGACTATTGACAAAATATCCTCATCCTCTCGAATATATCTGGTAGCCACGTCCTCGAAATGCAGACTGATGATGCGTCCAACCAATCTATGAGCATGATCCACTCAATGCATGTTTCTACTCAGAGGAATAGGCAAACATGAATGTGTCACAAAAATGCAACAGAACATTTAAATGGAACAAGGGTCTATGAAAAGTAGTTGTATAGCCCGAAACTAGACGGGCGATAATCGCTCGTTCCAGATAGCGACAACCGAGGTTATTGAGCAACTCGTATCCCGACAAGCAGATCCCAATCAAGAACAAATTGAACCAAAACAGGTTTACGTTACTAGTCAGCAATAATCAGCTTTACAAAGCTAGCATACCTTTAACAGTGGGCTTCAATTATTATCCATCCAATGTTCAACTGAAAACTTTTAACTCAATCTATTAAATAGAAGAGGATAAAAAAATAGAAAAAATGGATAAATAAGCACTTGTCAAGAGTGAGTCCGGTCAAGCAGAACTCCTTCAAGCTTTATCTGGATAATCAGATACGTTCATCAGTGTAACGGCCAAAGTATTTTCCAAATCAAAAGACGTTAACACGAATGACCAACACAGGGAATAATTTAATGTAAGTAGGAAAAATCTAAGTATTTATCAACGATATTGCGAATCAGGCATCACCTGTAGTGTCACAATTTGCCACGGAATGCACTGTCTGCATGAACGATCTGGAAATCACACGGAATAAATAATAACAACAATAACACTTCAAGCCCTGACCAAATTCTCTGTAAGGTTAATATGTCAATGATAGTAGATGGTACAGTGCTATTTTAATTCACAACGAATACGAGAATGAAGGTGTGCTATGATGAGAATTTGTTTACATTCTGTTTTGGTTCAGCCGTAGTACACTCTAGTCTGTGAAATGTCATACCCCTGGGACAATGGGAAAAGTAGTTCCATTTAGAGGACTGCCACATTTCAAGCTGGAATGTTTTGTCACTACTAACATATTACATAAGCTGGTGCTACTTCTATTCACGAAGTCGAAAAAATACAACTGAAACACTATTCGGGATCGCTCAAACTGTTTGTTGCTGCGACGCATTCCATTCAAGGGGCGAAACAATCAAAAGCGGTGACCTTTTGTGCGTTACTTATGACACAGGTTGTAGATTAATAGACTTAATGGATAGGTCCAATAGATAACTTGTTTTGGCCAGTCACGTGTGACGACAGCCTTTGCCCATCAGGTGCTACTTTTTGGAGACCTATTCCTATAGTGATTCAATGAGGCTAGTTTGGGAGAATTTTCCATACTACGACGTTTTAAAGGTGCTAATTTCTAAGATTGGAAACCAATGGAACTAATCACGTGGGGAATGGGTTTCCAAAATTTTGGGGACATCTGGCAAACTACCACTTTCTGATCGTGTGACAGTTGACAGACATGAATGCATTAACAACAAGTTTTGAAATCAAGTTATAAAAGTGGTTCAAATGCAACGAAAATTCCCACCGCCCTTCTCGATTCCAACATGTGCCTTCTCCGCTTCTCATTCTACAGAAACGTAATGATCTCTACACGTAATAGCATGCCGATATACTCAAGAAAAGCATGCGAAATAGTGCATGTAAGTTCACAACGATAAATTGTTGGGCATTCCAGAACCTTAACATGGTTTGGAGATAAGGAAATTCGTGGTGCAGTTATATACCAGCATAAAAAAGAAAACGATTCCAAACAGTGAAAGAGGTTGTACCCCGGGTAAGCATTCTTCGGTGATCTGATATCAAATCATTTGTACATTGGACCGCAATAAAGCATTTCGTTTAGATGATCTCAGCTATCAATCATTCGTTTTCGAAGGTAAACCAAAAAGCGTCAGTCCTTGGCTTAAGAAGTATTCTGCAACGGAGTTTTTATTATTTTTAGATTACTGGTTGGATAACTCAGCATGGAGTTTTTTCAATTTTCTTGCATGTCTGCGCATGATTAGTGGGGGGATATACCCTATTGCCTTGAATGCCTACTGAAATATTAGGGATAACCGGCAACCAGACATTAAAACTTGAAGTGAAGGACCACACAGGGTCCCAATTAGTCAGGGGCGACAGCGAGCCGGAAGACAATGACTTACTTTCTACCATCAAGCTGTATAAAATGCTCACAAGACAAGCAACGATGAGCGGTAGTTGTGTGGCTATCATCGCTGATTAACAATCTCAAGTACCTAGGTTTGTTCTTCGGCACCACTAGTAAGATTTCACGATGAACAAAGCCGTCATCATACAATGCAATTTCGCACAATAAATATTTAAAACTTACAATATAATTTGTCTTAAGTAGCGTATGCACTAGATACTTGTATCAGAAAGCGCTTTGAAGAAAACTAAATGGGTATAGCTTCAGAAGAGCAGTTCCCATTCGACAAGATCATTTCGATTCGATGAGACGGTTCCGTAAGCTGAGACGTATACAACGAGTGAATCCGAAGAGAAATTGACTAGACATATGTCATTCACTGGAGCTAGCACTTGGTGGGTGATAGTAGAAAAAAACAAACCACATCGCAGTCGTGAACTCAAATCTGTCTGATGAGCTGGATTTCGTTTATAAGGTCCATGAGACCCATACACCTGATGGCTGAAGTAGTAAGATGACGTGACCAGATGTTCAGATTCCGTTTCGTTTGTACTTGTCCCCTTTCTCCGTTCAATAAACCGTTGACAGGCATCCATAGTAGCCTGGTGGGTTAGGTGTTCGACACACAATAGTTTACCTCAGATTCGAGTCCTCTAAGGGGCTCGGTAGATGTACGATGCTGATGATTCCTAACAAGGACGAAACGACTGCACGGTGCTTCCTTGGTTTCCAATAGTTTAAATGTTCACATTGTATGGAGAACCGTATTATTTAGGATCCAGAATATTTCAAAGCAAAACAGAACGCTTCCTTCCGCACAACAGACGATCAGAATAGCATTTTCATCAGGCCTCACGTTTTGCACATTGGACGAAAAACATAGCCGGAGGTGTTGTTTTAGGTAACCCAGATGCAAAAAACCACTGTTGCTTCGACGACACAATCTTCTTACGAAAATTCGGTGATCCCTTTATGGGGATACTAAGACTGCTTCTGAATCAAGTGCTCAACAAACCACTGCTTTATCGCAAAATTTACAGTTTTTAAGTAGTGAAAAAATGTTTCCAGACTTCTCTATTCTCATTTAAACTACGTTCTGCACTGGACTACTTTTATGCTTGTCAGTAGGCAAATTATAGAAAAATCCACCTGCGAGCATCGGGCCTAATAGGCTGGACCTTATTTTGTGCATACCAACATCATCTTCGCCAGCAAGAAATGCCGGGGAACCAAGATTACCGACTGATAAATACCGGCATGTAGTCACTTCCTCGGAAGCCTACAATTTGTCAACCTAGTATAAAGGTTATGAAGCTTTCCGACAGCTTTATCGCATACGGTAATACGTCAACGTTACGAATACCAATTCCGTCCGAATATACCGGACAACTGAAAAGATGGATCTGTCGCACTGATGACAGAATATAAATATGATCCGTACGGTACACATGGAGTGCCTTGAAGGCATGTAAAATCTTACTGCATAAGATCCCTGATATGAACCATTATGGGTGTCACCACTCCCACAGTAAATCAGATATTGTAACCTCTTTAGAGGCATAATTTATTTTCTTTCACTCATAGGAACCATGTAGTGTCATGATGTGTTCAATAAGAAACTTATGAGTTCATCTTTACCAAGCTGTCAAGTAGGGATCGCTGCTGATTATTTTCGTTTATTCTGAGGGAATAAAAAGTAATTGCAATTGTTGTGGGCACGATTATTTGCGCGTACGGTGTATCTTTAAGCATAACTCATGTTACCTCTGTTAGCACTAGAATGCCGAGGAAGTTGAAGGGGACACTGGCTCGTAGTAAAACTCGAATACCTTTTTCGATTTTTACAGAATTTCGCTGAAGTTTCGTTTCTTTCACTGATGATAAATTCCGCTCGTTTCCTTAAAGTTTCGCTGGAATCTGTTAGTCCGCTGACGCTCCAGGAAGACGTAAGAGGAAGGAGGTGTCCACTTTAACACCAGCAGCAGATTTTGTTATCTGATCCGTCCTCACTCAGGCTGATAACCGAATCCCAAGCCTGTTTGGGTCAGCTGATTGTACCGATTCAACTGGAGACCTACCACGTTGCAGCGAAACGCTGATGGATAAAAATATTTACGAATGTCGCCAAAGTATCTAGCTTCAAGCAGTCGTGCGATGGATTTAAAGTGCATTTTCACGGCTTCACTCCGTTCCCGGCTAATTATATTTGACTGTGTTGTTCCCCTTTCATTTTATACGGTTTTTTAGTGAGATATTTCGTGAATTTGCAAAAGTTCATTAAAGTTATATCACAATCCAATGGCATCTCCCACCTTAAATTAATCAGTTTCCTACAGAGGAACACTTAAATTCATGTGACAAACTGTGCATCAATACCACAATTTGATTTAACTTGACAAAACGGAAAAAGTTGTGATTAACTTGTGTTAAGAGCAAGTAGTTCTAGCGAACCACATAGTCACTAAGATTTTTAAAAGCTAACATCTGATTCTTTATTCGACCATATCAGTAACAGAGCGGTATATAGAAATACATGGAATACATTTGTTAATAAGGACACTCATCGGGAGTTAGGACAGATTAGCGAACAAGCTACTGCTCACACCTTTTCATCTCAATATAGAGACAGTGAATATCAGTATTCTTGACGATGCACAGCTAAATCAGACAGAAGAAAGGCTACTTCGAAAGTGAAATGACTGGGAAGCAAGACGGTAGATCAAGTGCGAGACAACCGGTCCACATTTTGTCATCAGTCTTGATCACCCACTGTATTACAGTCCTGATTGAAACAACAAGCTACCTCGTCAGTACCTATTCACAAACCTGGAGCTACATATAAACCGACAACACAAGGTGCGCCTATATGTTCACCATAACCCCTTCAGATAGTCGTCTGAAACAGGAGGCAGAAAGATCAAAGTAAATAAATGAAGTTTCAGTTGTCATCATATGCACTTGTTCAACCCCCCGTTGTCGCAACCACTCCAGTTGAATGGGGACGCATTGAGTATACCACCATCCTCAGCCAGATACGATCTAATCGTTTGATCAGCACGAATACACGTCACTGCTATTTCAACCTATCCCGCCAGGACTATAACTTTTTCATGTAAATTGGTATCGGTACTTCTGGGAGACGATGAGTCTTCTACAGACTACCATTATTTTTGCGCTTCTCAATCTTCAGTTTATCTTGGCATGATACCGTCTATTCGTTCCGCTGCCCCAAGCGGACCGGCATGTCGTTCTTTCACAGACCTATTGTTTTCATTCTTCTCACCCTTCGGCCGAGGAGTTTGTTGAATGTTACTCACAAAGAACAGCGATTATCTTAGTGCTTATAAGTAACCTTTTCACTTCACTGACCGTCTCGATGCGGCCCTAGTTTTTCATCCCTTATTTACACAGTAAACTCAGTGCACATGTGCCCTAGAGAAGCAAACGAATAGCAGCCTTACTCAGATCAGCCGTGATACAGGGCGACATGCCATATGCAACCCAGACCACTGAACTTTTGAGTCGCACTTTTCTCCTCGATCATCTCGGAGACAGACCAACTGCAACTCTCATACTCAAACCGCCAATGATAGATGTACATGCAACACGCGTGTGTGAACGGAAGCTCACTTGGTTATATTTACTATCTACCACCTTCCCCAGTACCATAAAGACAACCGTGATAATTCCAAAAGGACGGCGAATATAAGTGAGTTTTGTTGAGTGAGGATACTGCACTTCTTACGTGATATACCTTACATCACATAATCACGGCGAGTATGAATCAAGAGCAACCATAATTCTGATGTGTCCTGAGAATTCTCATCCATCAAACTCGATCAGGTTCCAGTCCTTAGAGTGAATCAACCCGCATGCACTCTAACATCTGGGCTATGAGGTCATGTAGAAAGTTGCAAACATTGATCAGATGAATTGCATCATAAATCCGTATCAACCAATATTTAACAAAAGACAAATCATTCAAACAAACGCAGTATAAAGTTACGCTCTATTTTAATCTCAGCATTTGTACAGAAATTAAGTATAGATTCAGTCGATCTCTTGGAATGCTTTAGCGCTTCAAAAGGAACCAAGTGACTGCGTGGTATTTAAGGTACTCGTCATCAATAAATGCGTATTAATTAATAAAATATTGAATGACACTGTCCGGTGCAAGTTAACTACGGCACGAAAAAAAACGACAAGTACAAAGCTGAGTGCAATGCGATCAATGGGAGCAAAGTCGGATGAGTTATGTTATAAACTCTCGAGTCGGTTCTGAAAAATCAACCATTCAAGTCTAACGGCGACCGACTAATGAAGGCTCTCCTAGTTCTGGCCGTCATCATCGGCGTGGCACTCAGTGCCCCCGCGTACAAAAACAGGCTGCGTTACCATTCACATGCATCACCCAGGATAGAAAAACGATCTGAATCAGAAAAAGAATCAATGATTCACTTCAAAGAAGCGGCACGAATTGACAACGAGGTGGCAAAACGAGAACAGTCCATCACACCGTATGATCAATACAATTCCTACGATGCGTACAGAAAAAATGCACCCACAATTGATCGAAAAGGTGAATCACGATACGAGAATCGACATGGTGTCCGATATGAGAAAAGAATGGATAAATCTAGAGAAATCTCGCAAGAAATCAAACATGAACCACACTGGGTGAAAGAACCGTACTATGGTAAATATGATAAAGAAGACCGATATGCAGACGACTATGGCCGAAATGATTTATACAAACAATACGAAGTATATGCCGATAGATTCCATGATAAATTCGGTTCCAACGATTTCGATGATGACTTCGGTTACGGTTCACAGTACGGCTCATACGGATACGATGACACGTACGATTCGGACAATAATCAATACGGTTATACAAATGACGAGAGCAATTACGACCGATATGACGACAAATACAACAGACAGTATGATGACCGGAACAGTTATGGCGACAAATACGATCACCATGATGATGGTTATGATAATTACGGCAGTAGACAGTATGAGAATTATGACGACCATTATGGCCAGGATATGTACGATGACAAGCTTGATGGCAAATTTAGGAACAACTATGGCTATGACGGGTACCATAACCGAAACAGATACAATAACTACGATTATGGAGGAAACCATGGTTACGACCTGTACAGTGGCAACAACGGGTATGAAAATTACAATGACCAGTATAGAAAACGGGAAGACAGTTATGATCATTACGGTAACGGCAACTATGGGTATGAAGATAAGCATGGATATGATGACGATTATTCTCAAAACAGCTACTACGGTTCGTACTAGTTCTCACTTATTTTCAGATTATAGTATTTTATTGTCATTTTGCTCTTCTGTTTTGTTTACCGTTTTTACTCCTAAAGCAAATTCACCCAGCAGTTTGTCGTAGGAGTGCAGGTAATGCACCGCCTAGTAAGCGAAATCTTTCAAAATCACCCAGCAGCAATGAGGCAAGATAAGTTGACAAACAGGCTGTGCACATTACTGAGCCAAAACTTGACCGTTTGTGTACATTGCTCTTTCAAATAGGAATGGCAGACACGATTAGTTTTCTCTTTTTTCCCAAGTCACGGACACCGAGCACGAACCGCACAAGTACACACTCACTACCTTTATTGACTTTTCAGAATACCAACCACATTTGTGCTTTCAGGTTCCCACGACTGAAGCAGCCTCCGTTATTTGTTTGTAAAAAGGAAGCGAGAAGAAAACATGACCATAAATATCATTAGCTCAACCTGCGATGAACATGGACAAATTTCGTCACATAAAAAATGAATTAAAAAACTGGCAAAAGCCTAAAGACTGCTGCGATACTTGCTTATGATGAATTAAGCTTGTTATTACTCTGAGGGCTTCGATGGAGCATCGAGCAACGATTAACTTCACATCCTTTATATATATATATATATATATATATATATATATATATATATATATATATATATATATATATATATATATATATATATATATATATATATATATATATATATATATATGAATGAATATTTGGACTCAATGCGCTTAAATGTGTGAGAAAATGAAAAAGCTATTCCAAACGCTCGTGTGCTATGCGTGAACAACTGTTCTTTCTCCATCGATGCTTACGAAACGGAATACTTCCAAAAAGCATTCAATGCAATCCGCCTGTATGTTCAGAACGTGCGATAAAGATAACCAATTCGTATTGCAAGCAGATGCATCGCGAGCTAATCAATGATGCTAATCGAAGAAAATGCACTTACGAAACCCAGAAAAACCAATCAGTAATGGAAGCTACAAAATTACTTGATGACAACTGGATGATAAGAATGAAAAATGTCATCGAACTGACATCAAACGCAAATCGGTCTAAGGTCAGAGAAAGACTAACAAGGAAACTCAGCGCACACAAACCAGCAGAATCTGAGTACGCCAAACCAATCCACAACTTTTCAAAACACCAACTGCTCCCAACCGAAACATCTGTTTTGTTTAAAGGATTAACATTCAACTACGCCAATGCCAGGCCAGCCAACTTTGTTGCCTCATCCGAAGCCGGAATAAGACGATGCCCAGTGACAGAAGAAGTACGTCAACAGATACGATCTAAGATCTGCCGACAACTCGCGCAATCTAGAGGAGTATACAACCTTCCTAACCATGAAGTGAGGGCTGTAAAAACATTACAAAAAGATCGAGAAATAGTCATTCTCCCCGCAGACAAAGTCAATGCAATCGCAATACTCGACAACTCGGATTATAAGAAAAAAGTAGAAACGCTACTCTGTGACGAGGAAACCTATCAACCAGTCACAGGAAATCCGATCAACAAACTAACAAGCAAAATTTATACAGCACTAACCATAATCAAGAAAGCAAGAAGATCACAGACGATTTATACAAACGTACGAAACCCATGGAAGGTCCAACTCCACGACTCTACGGACTTCCTAAGGTTCACAAACCGCAGGTGCCACTACGACCAATCGTCACGTCCACTACAGCCCCGAACTACCAACTAGTCAAATATCTTTTCAGCCTCCTGCGCCCGACTCTTCCAGAAGACAACTACGACACAAAAAGCTCCATTGCTTTTCTGAAACAAATAAGAAACTTCAGAATGAAAACACATGAAATAATGGTTTCCTTTGATGTGACATCACTGTTCGCGAACATCCTAAGGCAGATGGCCTTAGACGGAATCCGAAGCCTGATGGAAAACGACTCCAGTCTACAAGAAAGAACGATGTTATCAACAAGAGACCTAATGGGTCTGATGGATCTTTGCCTGGAAACCTATTTACAATTCAACGAAAAAATATACAAACAAATACGAGGCACACCGATGGGGTCGCCGCTTTCAGGCCTGCTAGCAGATGCAGTCATGAAGCAATTCGAAGCCAAAGCATTCGAAACAATCAGACCTTGTTTGTGGATCAGATACGTTGATGACACACTAAAAATGTTTGAACTAGATCGATTTCATCAACATCTGAACACGCTCGTACCAGGAATAAAATTCACAAAGGAAGAAGAATGCGACGCAAAACTGCCGTTTCTAGACATTCTGAACATCAGGCAAACAAACGGAAATCTAGAAACAACGGTCTATCGGAAACCAACGACAACCGACCGCATACTGAAATTCCAAAGCAATCACCCAACATATCACTTGAAGAGCTGTGTGTTCATCCTATTCCACCGGGCTGACACACACTGCACCACACCAGAACACCGAAAAAAAGAAATGGTCAGGCTTTTCAAGTTGTTCATGGCAAGCGGTTACCCAAAAAGCTTCGTAAACTCTTGTATCCGAAATAACAAAAACAGCCAAAAGAAAAGTAGCCCAGAAAGCATGGTCGTGCTACCATACATACGAGGAGCACCAGAGGCAGTAGGTCGTATGCTAAAATCGTTGGGCATCAAAGTTGCCCACAAACCCGTCAGCACCCTGCGGACCGCCTTATTCAACGGAAAAGACCGTGTGGACCAGCACGATGAATCAGGAGTGGTCTACGCTATCCCATGCCTAGGATGTGATAAGGAGTACATAGGCGAGACAGGTAAACAACTACGTACTCGCCTACACGAACACAAACTAGCACTGCGACGCGCCGATCCACACTCACAGATTTTTAACCACTGCGCAGAGACAGGTCATGAGGTAAAAATCGATAGCGCAGGGGTAGTCACCCGAGCAAAGAAGGGGAAGCGCCTGATCCTCGAAGCCCTCCATTCGATCAACTCGTTCAACCGACACGTCGAGGTTGATAAGCATTACATCACCCTGGCAAAACCGATGGCGAAAAATCGAGAAACGGACAGACGAGCAACACACCAAAATGTGCGGAACCAGCCGTCCCATTCACACACTCATTCACTCACGTTTGACAACGAGTCCTAGTTTGGATCGAAATGTCACAATAAACGTTTTACGACTCAGCGTACGCCTTGACTTCTCTATAATATATATATATATATATATATATATATATATATATATATATATATATATATATATATATATATATATATATGTGGCAATAATGTGTGCAGCTAAATTGTGGTTGCATAAAGCATGTCCAAACATCTTAGGTCCTACGTTAATCAGAACGACTATTTCCATGAAACTAGCAATTAGCTAGTGTTTAAAGTCCCGAAAATTCGCTGAATCTCAAGTGTAGTTTGAGGACAAGTCACTGTTAAAAACGAACTTCCGCCACCGGTCTGAAACTCCTATTTATGAAGAATGTTCAACCTCTGAGTGCTAGTTTATCTACAAATCGCAAATCAGGCGCAAACTTTTCGCTGAGGAATTTTTTATAGATAAACACAGTGCACAGTTCTATGAAACTTTAACTTGTTTCGTTTTTTTACGTGATCCCTCAGAAGAATAGTATGCTCACATACCAAGTGTTGATGGTTTGTTTTATAATCCAAACCATGGATAGAGGTATATAATTTTAATATGAACTCGCATGTTATTTTAATTCCCCGTTTGGATTTCAAATTAATCACACGACCACACATTCTGTCCAATCACCCTATCGTCTGGCTGGTCACTTCCATGAAGGTCATCTGATAAACAGCTGCACGCTATATTAGACAAAAACGCATTATCTCAGGTTGACTTGACATTTGCATCTTCTCCGAGTCCCGTAAGCCACGCCTGCTCCGATCCAAATTTAATAGCTCTTGACTGAAACTATCGAAAATTCCGGTTCTAAGCATAATCACTTCGCAGTACAACATGTTGCTCTGGTGCACCGGAATACGTGTGTCTTTAAGCTTTGGGTATTCATTTTTCCTTGTGTCCGCATTTACTCAAAAGAATACAACTCTTCTACTCGATGGCTTACCAACATTTTTCTGGGCCCCGTTACTTTGAATGGATCCGGACAGTCTCAAAGCAATAGAGATATGCTTGTCACTTGCAAATGAACTGCATAAAACCCCACTTCGGAAATTGAGACCTAAAACTGTCTTAGAAGACCCAAACAAAGCCTTAGAACAACGGGGTTTCCAGCAAGACAAAGCGGCAAAACCTGATCGCATTCCTTGGTGACGGGAGACGGTTTGTGCACCTTTAGATAGAAATTCCGATCAGCATTGTGGCGCACTAGCTCAGTTATTCTTTCAACCAATCACCTCACACTGCAGTGCTCTGGTTTTGGTTGTTATCTCGCAGCCTCGTCGAGTTAACGGCAAAATGAGTGAGAGCGCCTGAGATCATTATTTTCGAAAATAGAAACCACCAGTCACAATAATCTTTGCTACTTGACAACTGGTCTCAACCTCCATTCACAGAGAGTGTTGTAGAACAGAATGAGGTAGTTAGTGAAGTCGTACGAGAGAGAGTTCAGACAGAAGAGCAAATAAAAGGCCTAGGGTGCTACGCTTTACTCATCTGAAAATGAGTCATCCGTTACAAGGAGATCAGGAACAAAGTATTATAAATTCATCAATGGAAGCGAACGACAATACACCAAATTACACAACAACGGACATGCGGTTTATATGATAAAAAGGACGGATGTGTGATTCCGTAGGTTGCAGTGTTTTGTCGTACGACTGTGAATCCTGGTTAATTTGCTTTGATGACGCCGTTCGACTCTCCATATCTGACAGTCGCTGTCTCCGAAGCATTACTCGAACATGTTTCAATCCAAACTAAGGCTTTTAGTCAAACGTGAATGAATGAGTATGAATGGGCGGCTGGCTCCGTGTGTTTTTTGGTGTCTTCCCCTTCTGTTCGTTTCTCAATCGTACGACACGGATTCTGCCAGGATAACTTAGCCGTGTCAACTGAATGGGTTGGTCGAAAAAAGGGCTTCGTGGATCAGACATTCCTCCCTCTTCTATGCTCGGGCAACCATCCTTGCGCTACTGATTCTGACCTCATGACCTATCTGCGCGCAGTGGTTCCAGACCTGCGGTTGTGGATCGGGGTGTCGTAATGTTAGTTTGTGTTCGTGTAGGTGAGCGAGTAATTGTATGCCTGCCAAACCTACATATTCTTCAGCACATCTTAGACAAGGAATGATGTAGACTACTCCATATTGGTCGTGCTAACCGACACAGTCTCTTCCGTTGAACAGGGCAGCCGCGGGGTGCTGATGGCGTTTGTGGGCATCTTTGATGCCCAGCGGTTTTAGCATACCATCTACGGCCTCTGATGCTCCTCGTGTGTACGGTAGCACGACTGTGCTTTCTAGGCTGTTTACCCTTTGGTGTTTTTGTCACCCCTTTGGATAACCGTTTATGATGTATAACTTCAAAAGGCCTAACTACTTCTTCTTTCCAGAGTTCGTGTATGCTGCAGTGTGTATCGGCCCGGTGGAATAGGGTGCACATACAGCTTTCCAACTATTATGTTGCACGATTGCTTTTGAAATTTAGTATGCCGTCGGTAGTCGTGTGCCTCCCGCGGACGGTTGTTTCCAGGTTTCCGTCTGTTTGCCTCGTGATCACAATGTCAAGAAACGATAGTTTTACCTCGCATTCTTCTTCATATGCAAATTTTACTTCGGGGACCAGTGCGTACAAATATTGGTGGAATCGATCTAGCTGAGACATTTTGAGCATCACAAATGTGTATTTCATTATTCTAAGCCACAGACGAGGTCTGCTTGTTTCGAATGTTTGGCTTCAGATTGCTTCGTGACTGCGTTTGCCAGCAGGCCTGAAAGTGGCGATCCCATCGGTGTACCTCCTATTTGTTCGTGTGTTCTCTCACTGAACTAGAAATAGGTTTCCAGGCACAGATCTACCAGTAACATTATGTCCTCCGTTGACAGCTTTATACTCTATCCTAGACTGGAGTCGTTTTCTATCAGGAGTCGAATTCCACCCGAGTCCATCCGTCTTGTGGTGCTCGTGAACAATGATGCCCCATCAAAGGGAACCATCGTTTCATGTCTTTGATTTGTTTCCGGGAGGCGACGAAATTTTTTGTGTCGTTGCTGTCCTCTGGCATGGACGAATGCAGGAGACGGAAAAGATATTCGGCCGATTGATAGTTGGAGGCTGTAGTCGACGAGATGATCGGTCGTAGTTGGACCTGAGGTTTATGAACATTAGGAAGTCCCTGAATTTGTCGAGTAAGGCCCTCCTTGGGCTTCACTGGTTTGTATAAGTCGTCCGTGATCTTCTAGCATTTTTCAGTGCGGTTAGTGCTGTAGAATTTATATTTGCTGCTTTTCGGTCGAATTTTCCGTACCTAGTCGGTAGAGATGAGCAGTTTCAGCTTCTCCATATAATCCGAGTCGTCAAGCGTCGCGATCGCACTGCCTTTCTCTGCGGGCATAATAAATACTTTTCGATTTTTCTGCGATGTATCTACAACCCCCACATCTTGATTAGGAAAGTTGTATACTCTTCTACGTTGCTCGAGATGCCCGTAGGTCTTAGTTCGCATCTGTTGACGTACTTCTTCGCTCATCGGGCATCCTCTCATTCTGGCTTCGACTCAGGCCACGAATTTGGCGGGTCTGTCATTAGCGTAGTTGAATGTTAATCCATTCAATAAAACAGGTGTTTCGGTTGAGAGCAGCTGGTGTTTTGGTAAGTTGTGGATCGATTTGTTGTATTCACATTCCGTTAGCTTGAGTGCATTGGATTTCTTTGTTAGTCTTTCTCTAACCCTAGACCGGTTCGCGTTCGACATTGATTCGATCAAATTTTTCATTCTTGTTATGCAGTTGTTATGAGGTAATTTTGAAGCTTTCATTCCTAGTGTATTTTGCTGGGTTTAGTAGGTGAGTTTTCTTCGATGAGCATCACTGATAACCTCGTGGAGCGTCTATTTATAAAACAAAAATAATTACCTCTATAGCACGATCTGAGGACATAGGTGGGTTGGACTGAATGCTTTTTGGAGATATGTCATCGTGCGTTGGGTATGGACAGTCTCCCCCGGACTGAATTGATCGCTCTACACTGCATCCGATGGCTTTGACATGTTTCGTGAATGTCTGCCCACCGTTTGCCTTTCCAAGATCTATTCGCACGTACTGGGCAACGCAGTAATAGACGACAGCGGTCGGGCTACGACATGGCGTGGGGGAGTGAACAAGCTAGAATCAGCACTGGTGGACGTTGGTCTTTCCGTCATCCCAGCTGGTACCAAAAGGACTAGACTAAAGCTGGCCAGAGATCTTGAGACACATGGCATAGAACACAGTGTTTGGCGTGAATTCCGTACCGCCATCTGTTGTGCTTCTGTTCTCCGTAAACACAGAACACCCCGTTGCACAGTCTGTCCCGTGAAGACGACGGTAATCCCTATCTCTCGAATTCTAGTTTTACTACTGGAACAATTGTCAGTACCCAAAAATCAGATACCGCCATGGATTCGGGGAAAATTCAATGGAGTGTACCAGTGATCGGGTGATCTTTGATGCTATTGTGTACTATATTTTTCCGTCCACGACTGTCCTAAAATGGATAAATAAGTGTGCCAAGATGCCCATACAATCGTGGGGCTTGCAGGCTTTGTGTGTTTGTTTCACAGTCCAATTTAATTGGTTGATCTGTTATCTCAATTTCAGGTCGAGTTCCAGTTTTCACCACTGAAACAACCGCCGGTACCCGAAATTTAACTAATCACGAAGAATTAACGGAAAATTCGATAGTGTTCTCGTGATGATGGGATCAATGGCACCAATATTTGTGACTGCCACGAACGTCTTCCAGGTGGATAAACAACTGTGCCAAGGTGTTTATACCGTCGTGGTGGACGTTGGATTTCCCTCCAAAAGATGGTGACTGCTTGAATTTTAGTGTTTTTGTCAAGATAGAAGGCAGTGCTAGAAGAGGACAGGTTGCGGTGTGGTTACTTATATCAATTCCGAGTGGCATGGCAAGTAGGAATTTGTTTTCCTCTCTCTTGTAACGGCGTTGGCTGTGTGGTTTTTAAAAGTCATCTTAGATTCTCGCCTTTGCAAGGTACTCTGATCAGTCATCTACACATAGCTTCTTTTTGTTCCCAGAGGAAGATCAGCGAGTTCTTTAACGCTTTTACACCTGTTCTAATCCCATCACTAGCTTTCTTTTTATACAGTGTTGTCAGCAATCTAATCATGCGCCTACGTATCCCTTACTTGCTTTTTGTCTAAGTAATCTCTGTCTTATCCCAACTGAGTGTAATGCTGTTCAAGACAGAACTATCACCAAGCATCCCGAACATTTGAATTATAACTGAAAGCTCCCACTTTAACGAGAGATTATTTTCCCGTTATCACCAGACCCAAAATTTATTCGCGTTTCAGCACATCGTTCATTTGTAAAGACGAAACAAATATGGACCACCCCAATAAACTTGTCACTCATCAATATTACTCTTCTTCAAAGATTCCTTTCCATTATTTCTTCGTAGTTTCTCTTTCGATTGCTCTCATTGCCCACTAGACCTACTTACAAAAACAATGAGTGCGGTATTTGATTTATGTTGTCTTATGGAGACTGTATTTTTAACAACGGCAGAATAACTCATCCATTGCTGAAATCTCTTAGGAGACAGAAAGAACACACCTATGAATTACACAACCAGGCTTCCGTAAACCGACATTCCGTCCTGATCATACAACAGAGACACAACAGCTGAATACTAAATTTTCCCATCAGTTCTCCTGTACCACTAACAGTATGCTTGTCTGGCGCGGAATCCGGCTTCTTTTTGGAAAACGGGTCCGGTTAAAAAACTGCGATATAGATACTGATAGCCTGAACGCCACGATTATTTACCGTTAATCGGATACCCCACCACCTCATTTCCTTTCTATTCCCTCAAATATGGGGACATTTTCTTCAGCAGATTTGTTTGAGTTACTGCTAACCTCGAAATAAGAATCTGCTGTGAGTTCAGACGGTTTATCCTCCACTGTTCTGAAATTTAAAGCATGTCAACTATCCGAAATTAGGGCTTCCCTCACTCATTAATCTGTTGATGCTGGTGCTGTTTATGTCTCCTGAAAATCCGCAACAGTGTGGTAGAGTGTGCATAGTACTCACCAAACAAAAAAGTGGTTGACTGCTTAAAACGCAATTATAAACACTTGTGGATTGATTATGAATGCGACCAAGTCAGAGGGATCGAAAGCAATCAGGTAGAGGAAGGCATGAAAACCACAAATAAGTACTGTTGTTATGTTTGACTTATTTTTGATGTTCGGATGAGCAGTTCCAAATAAACAACCTATTTAACAGGCACGCCTTCTAAATTACAACAACGTTAGTACCTATTCCCAAACACTGTACTTTCGACATTTTGTCAATAAGTTTTCGTCCCACTATCATCACTTCTTCTGCACTATCCTCAATCGATTGCATTCCTCTTTTGTTGTTCCAAGTAACCCCTACTAGTTTGCGTAGAAACCCAACAGATGCACTCTGGATGCTATTGCTTCAGCTGGCCAGTTAGTCTTAAAGAACCTGAACAGTTCCGTGAAATCTGTTCGTCGTACCTTCCTCGACTATCCCTCTGCTTTTGATTCTGTTATCCGTTCTCAACTCCAAAACCTGGAATCTTTTGCATGTCTCACTTCTTTTCTTTTTTGGTTGAAAGATTGCTTTTCCAACAAAACTCAGTACTAAGGTCAGTATAAGTTTATCGAGTCCTTTAACTAACACCTCAGATGTTCTCCAGGTTTCTGTTCTCTTTCCCTATTTCTTAATCACATACATCAGCTACTTGACTACTGCACCACCTGCACGACTTTCGAAATACGCCGATGTCTACCTCTCAACACTTTCAAATGTGTTAGCTGTACTTTATCTCTTTTCTCCTCTCTCTTACCCCAATGAGCAGTCAGCCATCAACAATGTCCCCGTTTTCAGAGCTGACTTGGTCAAATACTTGGGCGTTACGATCGGCACCAATTTACAGTGGTCTTCTCATATTCCTAATCGTGTTAAAAACTACGTAGACTGTCTTATTGAATTCGTAAGCTAAGACAGTCTGTGCCACACAAACTGTCATTTTTTTCTTCTGACCATCAATGTATTCTCTCTGTCTTACCCTACTACTGTCCTTTTATCTTTCCTGGTCTACTTTAGAGAGATGCTGTCACGTTACGCCTCGGTCTGGCGATAATCTTTCGTGTTTCTTTGATTCCCATAGGCTCTTTTATCTCCAAAGTTTGCGATTTGCACATTGTAACCTGTGAAAGATTTACTAAGAAGATTCTTGCGGGCCCCACCCATCCCGTGTGTCATTACTTATCTGCATGCCGTCTGCATCCCTTCACACATTCCGCATTTAGGCTGATCCACTCTTGTTTATGTATCTATCCCAGCTCCACAGTACATTATTTAGAGTATTCTGGTTCACAAAATGAAATTCATGGAGAAACTTCGCATGAACCTCGGTGGCTGAACCAGTTTCTTTTTCTGCGTTTTTTTATTTTTATGCTTACTTCAAAGTGACAATGATCAGCTTCCCTCACTTTGGATGATATATGAGCTTGTTAAGCTGCTGAAGTCTTCAACACAGTACAATGCAACACAACCAATTAAATTGGACTGTGAAACAAACACACAAAACCTGCAAGCCCCACGATTGTATGGACATATTGACACACTTGTTTATCCATTTTAGGGCAGTCGTGGACGGAAAAATATAGTACACAATAGTATCAAAGATCACCCGATCACTGGTACACTCCATTGAATTTTCCCCGAATCCATGGCGGTATCTGATTTTTGGGTACTGACAATTGTTCCAGTAGTAAAACTAGAATTCGAGAGATAGGGATTGCCATCGGCTCCACGGAGTAAACTGTACCTCATCCTTTGCCTATGGACGGGAATGTCCAGAAGTAACCGTCAGACTATGAGCACGGTTGCTCTCGAATCCGCCGAGTGGACAAGCCTCAACTGACTTGTGGGAGTTATCTTGTTTCTCTTGTCACGCTTGCAGTAAAACTGATTTTTGTAAACAAACCCGGGTATCCGAAGAGGATCACTAGCACACAGGTGTGCAGCAGATGCATGAACTCTTTGGTATTTGCTTGAACGTCGGAAAACCATCAAAGGGAATACTGATCCACAGTTTTCTGAGCGAGATGGAAAACTGGTCACGCTGACCATTGTCTGTCTTTCTGCTCTTCGTCACAGCAGCAGGAAGTAGAAGAAGTAGTTAGTTTGTTGTCAAGATTCAACGGGAATAGAGGAAATACGAGGTACACTGCTCAAACGAGAGCAACAAAATTCAACTTGTTTTCCATGATGTTCTGATCGCTGAGCTTGGCGTTTAGATCGCAAACGTTTCATCACCAGTCGAGGTGACATCGTCAGTGCATGTGCACTGACGATGTCACCTCGACTGGTGATGAAACGTTTGCGATCTAAACGCCAAGCTCAGCGATCAGAACATCATGGCAACCAACAATTTGAGCTACAACCAACACTAATATTTAAAAACATTGATTCAACTTGTTTACTTGCACGTAGATTGGGAACGGGATTTTTCAGAAATTTGTAGGCGGTTTAATGCCCGTTACCATCGTGTCTGATGAGTAGCAAGGTCGACAATCAGTGCTTCGATCAAAAAGTCTGAGAAGACGGGCAGTGTGAACAACGAACACCGCAATGGTAGACTCCGAACTTCAACCAGCGAATGCTGCGCTGACAAAATCGTTGAGCATCCGCAATACGGCTTAACAGTGTGGAGCGAGCAATAGTTCCGTCGGTCTCGTTTTGAAGGAGCGCGACATTAGACATTTTTCGAGCTTCAGACTCAGGAATTGCAATGGACGGATTTCGTCACGAGAAATCCATTTTGCTCCTTGTTTCTAGCAGGAAGGGACACATTTTGGACTCTATCAGTGAAGAAGAGATTTTTCTGGATAGTTCGAATAGACGACGCCATTTTTGGGCTACCGTCAATCCCGAAAACACGATGCATCCAACAAACAGTACAATCACAAGTTGATGGTGAGGGCCGAAATTCTGAGCACACGAATTGTTGATCCCTTTTTCTTCCGGAAGCATGTGACAGGCAAGTAATATATCCATTTTAAGGAAATGTTTTCAGGGCTATCTTACAGTCAACTTCTACAAAGAGTGGTGCCAGTGTTGAATTTGAACATTCATTTTAACATTAAAATATTTAAACATATAGTGAATTTCAATTATCTTGTTCTGGAAATATTTGCGATGGAAGCAGATTGGGTCACCGGTTTCAGAGAAATCCAAGTATCTGTAATAAAACAATGTAAAACGTAGTAAAATATGTCTCCTGTGGTTAGACATTTATTACTTAGACCTGTAGAAACAGTCAGTAATAGTTTTTGGGACGTCATTTAGCAACGCGCACAACACAGGCACATAACATATTTTCAAACGGCGGACAGACCAGTTTTCGATCCTAATAATATGATTTCGTAGCTGCATTACAATACCGGTTCATGAAACAGATCATCTGTATCTGTTTGGAGAAAAGACTGGGAGGAGATTTTTGGACAGTAAGGATGCGCATCAAAGCGCTCGGGCTACTGGAGGTCCGTAAGCGCTCTACATCAGACCGGTGGTTATCAGAAACTCACCATTCACCTTACATCGGTATATTTGCACGTGAGTTTTGTATTGTAGCAAATCCCAACTAGCCTGTAAAACCAGTATTCAGAAAGGTTACCCGTGATTAGCAAAACGTTGACTAACTACCAACTTTTCCGACAACGCTGTGTTATTGAAGATTTATTCAAGCGCGTTCTCTATCATATGAGAACAGTAAACTGAATAGTGAGTGGAATAAGTAAGCATTCAAAAATGTTTATCGGTGTGCACTTAAAACACATGATTTCACTTGGTGTTTACTTTCCGAATGTATTAAATAATATTTTACCTAGTGATAAAATGAAATTAATAATATGGCACCGGAACGCATAACTGTGTATTTCCACGAAAATCTGGCTGTTCACCTGGTTGTGAGCAAACGTTCGTACATCAAATAAACTCAGACAGCTCATTTTAAGTTCAAAATAATTAACAAAATATCATTACAGTCCCTAACTCTGGAAAGCATACTACATTTGGCCATGTTCCCATTTCCTGAGCGACTGTATTCATATTATGAGGGCCACATCCGGACTTACCTGTTATGTACATATATATTTATATTATTTATTATCAATATGAGTGCTTGCAAATACACCCTCATCGTTCGTTGGGTTAGCAGTGACCTAGACAAGAATAAATAACAAAAGATCACGGTTGTGATTCATTTGTGAACTCTTCAATGTTGAGTATCCATTCACACTCCTGGCGCCTCAAATAAGATCTTAGTGATGATAAAAGAACTGAGTGTGCATATATGAAGATGGGTGGGCAGATGAGCACCGGGTACGCATACTTGATGGGCGACATCAACCACGAAACCGATCGCGTGCTTCCGGGGGGATTTTATCCACCCACTTACATGACTTTAACTGTCTTAATATGGTCGGGGGTGGGTGTATCAGGCTCCGAGATGGCTACTTGTCCTGAACGCCTATAGAAATATAACTGGCCACCGGTGTAACACGGTAACCAAGGCGCCCACGACACAAAGAAAATGAAGACGATGAGAACGACGGTGGTTCGACACGAACACAGACAAGCAGAGCCACCGGATGTGCTGGGTGCAGCGCTCTTCCGTGGGAGTTACACCTGTACTATCTGGAAAGACATAGAAAGAATGAAACCCAATGAGCCGAAACCTAGTAAGTGTATAATCAGGTACCAACACTTACACCAGAGAGAATGGGAATGGTGGCCAGTGCCAACGCGTTACACCGGCTTATCTGGACCAACACTGCTGCCTTACAGGACGAGCTTGGTTGTACAAAGGTTAGAGGTGCATCCTCGATTAGTAATGCCTACTATGGACTGCGCGATCGAGTAGAACAACAACCCACAACCATGGAAGACACAATTCATAAAATAGTTTACAGTCTTTTCACGCGTGAACAAAATCGCTCTATCACATTGTACACCAAACGTACGTCCGGACCACTACTCCCCTTCCTCGTTCTTCTCTTTTATCAGACCCCAAGGGTTCTTCGGTCAACCGTGCCCGCTGCAGTGTCACCAGTGGTAATCCTGGCTATGTTCTATCTCGTCTTTCTTCCGCTAGCTTCCGATTTTCAGCGAATCTATTACCATCGGCTGATGCCCTGCTTCGTCCTCAAGGCCCATTCAAACCGATCACGTTCCACGTGCAAACCCTTATGCAAGTTTAGATCGTACGTATCAGTACCTCGACATCTGTGTGTGTTGCATCCAAGAGGCCCGTATTCGAGAATCTACTTCCATCATCCGATCGGCGTCGTCAACTCATCTTTCCGTGAAGTTGCACTTGAGCCTTTCCGGGGACAACGAGACCGTGACTTCTGGTCTTGCTGGACTCGGCAGTGCTGTCAATGAAAGAGCTGCAGCAGCGCTGCTAATCTGGATGCTAGTTGACAGTCGGTTATGCGCACTGATGTCCAGGGGTTCGTCCAAAGTGAGCAGTCGCGTTGCGATAAACGAAAACTGCATGCCTATCCTATGTATGTACCATCCGAAAACGCATAGATCTAATTGATGAAAACTTTTACCATAAGTAACACAACCTCTTACACAAAGCAAGCCGGGTCGCTTTCGTAATTGTGGCAGGAGACATGAATACTAGAACAGGTCGGCTGTCATCAAAAGAGGCGCATTTAAGAGACCCTCTTCAGACTAGATTCCTGTCTTCCGGTAAACGGCGAATAGCTTTTGACTTTATGCTTTGACCATCCTCTGTTTCACGCCACTACAAACTTCAGACTGCTCTGACCACCAGTGCGCCACTTGGCGTCTGCCCTCTTCGAGTCAACAGTGGACCCAGATAGAAAACATTGCAATAAGCCACAAAGGGTGGGGCTGTATACAAGACCGCCAATCTTACTCGAGCACTCGTGTTGACTCCGATCGCACACTAGTTCACATTAAGCGGTACATGTGCTTCATCGGACATTTCAAGCACACGCTACAACGACGGTTAGATTGCGATCAGCTGTCCCAACTAGCTCGACTATCCGTCTTCCAAAACGACTTGGCCAGGAATTGAGAATTTGTCCCAACTGAGAACATTAATCAACATTGGTCGCTTATCAAGAATGCTTTGCATTTCGCTCGTCTAGTGAGTTGTGGCCTGTCTCGTTGTTTTGAGAGCCTTTGGATTTCTGGCGAATCTCTGCGCCTTCTCGACGCACGTCAGTCGGTCCCTGATGGAAGCGAGTATAAGGAAACGATTCGGTAAAATACGCGCAATGAACGCAAGTCTGCACAGGGACCGCAAAATTTGGTGGTCACAACGCGTATTAGAGATAGAACGTGCTGCCGCCATGGGAAATTCCCGCAAGCTGTTCTGTCTCATTAGAGCTACCGGTAGGAAACCACTAGGTATGAGTGAAACAATTTTTGAAGCTGACGGTTAGCCAATTCAAAATCAACAGCAACGTCTCGAACGCTGGACGGAGCACTTTCAGACACAGTTTAGCTGGCCGTCAGTGCCAGCCTCTCCCATAGCCCTTCCGGCGCACGTTGAATGGCGCGTATCGACAGACGCATCTACCGAGGCGGAGATCCTAGTAGAAATCCAGGCCTCAGAATGTCACAAAACGCCGATGACCTCCTTTCAGTTCATTTAAAGATGTTGGGATACAATGTGTTGTTCCCAAAGCTCTGGAGTTCACAGGAGATTCCCTCCTTTTGGAGGGACTCAGTTATTGTCCCCTCTTTATGAAGGGCTCGCGCAGTGATTGCGCTAATCATGGGAGTGTAAGCTTTATCCCAGTAGTATCGAATTTGCTAGTGTTTGTCAAACTTTGGAGGTTGTACCAAAAGTGCTAGAAGCAAGCTCGGCTTCGTGCCCGTCGGGGATGTGCCAATCAAGTTTTCACCCTCCGATAACTGCTAGAGCACCGTTACACTTTCTGAAGGCCAGCAGTAGTCGTGTTCTTGGACATTCAAGCGGCCTTCGATTGTGGTGATAGAACTGCACTTTGAAATTGTTTGTTGAGAAACGAATAACCTGAGAATTATACATCAATCCTTAATGAGTTTTATCGTCATACCTCGGGTCGGGTTAGGGTCTGCGGACAGCTTTCGCCCCCTTTTGTCGTCTCCAGTGGAGCACGACAAGACTGGCCTGTATCACCGTTTCTTTTCAAATTTGCAATAGAATATGTTCTACAGAATGCGTTGTCTGGTTTTGTAAATGGTGAAGTTGAACTCGTCCCAGGGAACATAGTTTTCAACTTGGAAGTTGCCGATGACAACTCACAGGCGATTCAACACCCTTTGGAGGTGCGCCATCGTGTGTCAGGCACAGATAGCCACTATCTGAACAAAGTGATCGCTCTACAACGCCTCTGGTGGCTCCGTCATGCTTTGCGAATGCCTGACCTTCGTCTACCTTTCCGTGCTCTATTCGCACGTGTTGAGCGAGGCCGGAAGAAGTGACATGGCGGTCATACTATAACTTGGCGTAGAGGTATGAAGAAGCTAGCGTCAGCAGTGACTTCTGTTGGTGCTTCCCCCTTTCCTGGTTGGAACTCAAGGGGTGAGGATTGTCGTTGGTTAGAGACGCTGAGGGACATGGCTAAAAATAGGAATCAGCAGTGGAATGCTCCACCATTTCTTGCTGGACTCTCCTGCCAAGTATGCACAATATATATATATATATATATATATATATATATATATATATATATATATATATATATATATAGTATTCGAAGTAGCTGAGAGCTCAAAACTGTTTTTTCGTTGTTCACTAGTACAGAGTGCAGCATAACTATAGAGGCTAACTACTAAATCCGTCCTTTAAATATGCATCCCCTCACTCATTTGTACACTGAATATATAATTATCAGACTAATCACAATAAGCAAGTAACTGGAAATTCGCTTGGTCATAAATTCCGGGCTTCGAGTAAATATTGAAGGAATACCCGTTATGATAATCAATCAGTAAATTAAATGTATTAGGTTTTTGTGAGCTGAATGTAAGTACGTGAGAGATACAGAATAGAAAACGAGGTCTTCAAAATTTGTTGAAGCTGGATGGCTCTGTACGTACATCTTTCCGGGTGATGATGATGATATTTTGAGCATGACTGATGCATGGAACTATGTAACCTTGGTTGGTGAAGATCGTCAGCAGAATAATCCAATTAGGTACATGCCCTTGAATGGTCCTATATTTTCAAAACTCTGTTCATTTCGCTCTAAGGTGTTTAACTACTGTATCGTATTTATGCCGTCTCACATACCTATTTATTATTGTTTAAACTCGCCTCTTATTTCCGTGCTGACATTTTTTTGATCAAAGGGTCCAGTTACTTGAAACGTTCACGTGACACACGATAATGAATCTCAGGCTTATAAACCTAGAATCTCGCTTCTGGATCGATGTTACCATGATATTTTCACCTCAACCGCAGCCATCTGCCACCTTCAAGTGAGCGCATCTGACACGTGAACAACAGCGTGCAGGTGAATAGGGCAGTTTGTTGCAATATCACATTCACTGGTAGTCTTGGTACGTACCAGTGGTGTGAACTTTGTCATCATATTAATCAGCGGACTGAGAATTACTTCGAACAATATTTTTAAATTTAATGATGCTCCACTGAGTGAACCATAGAAATCAGAATATTTATCATCTTCAAGCGACACACTTCTTCGTTTTAGACTGGAGAGCTAAATAAGCTTCGGATTTTACTTTCTCTGTTTATGAACAGATTATTTCATCATATCACATGGGAAATTCTGAGAAGGTTTAGTGGTGCGATATTCTGCTGAATAATGTGCTTGTTGTGAGTATAACTGAATAATCTAGACATTCATTGGTGTTCAATGAATACGCAAACTAAATGTCGCCGAACCAAATCGGTCAACTTTGTTAATTTTTTCCTTGTGCCGAAAACAAATATTGGCTTTGAACACTTGCCAGTACATCGTGAATACCTTCGGGAAGGGACTTGATAGATTAATCAATCCTTTTTGATCTGGAAAACTTTGTTCCCAGGTAGTAAAATAAAGAGATGTGAATGCATTCTTACATATTCAACGTGTGATATTCTGCCATATGCTTCAGGAGTTTGCAATAACCATAAGGTATAGATATGACGAATTAGTTCAACTCACTGGACAAAAAAATGGAATCATAGGTTATCCATGTTTATAAAACCTATTGAATGTCAAAAATTTCTTTTCGCGTTTTCACTGAAATTCGGTATACCTATTCACAAAACCTATCAGAACCCAATCCAGAAACCACGTTGATGGAGGTATCCTTCCGACCTCAGAACCGCTCTCCACACAACAATATAAAACAACCATATATCAAAGATGAATTCGAAAACCATCCTACCAAATTGAACAACCTGTTCACATCATCGCCCGTAGAACCAGAAATCATTGATTTTGTCCTCACTATCCCTTCGCTATCTGTTGGACTTGACTAGATTTGGCTAAATTAGTAATGACATTCATCACACACTGAATTCGGTAAAACGAATAAATCTTTTTATCGATAGAGACTACTCAATAAGTTCGAGTTTCATATGTAAACTTGGGGGCCTTCAAATTAACCATGCTGTTCGTCATATCTCCGGACTGTTTTGCTACGGCACCACTTTACTTCCACCAAGTTTGCATTATTTTTCGTCCGTTGTTATAAAAACATTGTCCCATTAAATACACGCCTATCTTTGCATCACATCCGTGTGATTTCATAAGACTTTTGAGATACTCGAACTCTTTGCCGAAAAGTAGCTTTGGAAAATCAGTAAGAAAAAAACGAAGAGAATTTTCGAAAAGCTTAACGAGCATCGCAGTAAACATCGGGCTAGTTGGACAGTCGGGCTAAGGAAGCAAACTTTGTCAAATGTGTGCTTACCAATTTTCATAAATCCCAGTGTTTGATCACCGCTTGGAAATTATCACACTGGATGGTTTTAATTCCCCTCGCGTCGACCGCCCGGCTCCCTACCGTAAACATGGTGGGGGTGTCACTACACTTATAAATGAACGATGGTCTAATCGGGAAAAAAGTATTGTTACTTATTCCATATCGCACATCAGCACTTCTGTACTACAGTGCAGTTTAAACACCTAGGCCATCACACGTCCACAGTTCTTGTTAGCATGTGCATTGCCCCAGCTTGTCGTCGCTCTGAACTATCTGATATTGTCTCCACAAATCTACTGAATTTTGTTGACTCTTCCTTATGTTCGTAAAATATTCCCATAGTCTGAATTTAAAAAACGTAACGTGGCGAACACATATATCCGTCTTTTCCGTACTTCTCCTCAGGCCAGTACAGTACAAATGCAAAGTTTTAGCGTTTTTCGAAAACGTGATCCAGAGTATTAACGTAAAAGCCCAAAACTGAATGTTAAATCCGTTCCCGTTGCATTTGTGTGGCCACATTAACCACCAGGTTCACCAGTCCTGTGTGTCTGTCCCACCATCACGTTGACCTTCGGCTACGGGAGGTGTAGTGTCTTGACAAACTGCTTTCGCGAGCACAGGATTGGCTTATGTAACCTTCCTTATGTGTTATCTGTGGTCGTAAAATATACAACCCACAATGTCACCCAGAAAACCTCGCGCAATTCAGAGATACGGTTGATAATTCTGACTTAAGCATATTTTCTCAGTTTGACGCCCCTTTGTCTTGGGAAAATTTAACTGAGTACCTTAACTTCTACTTCAGTGTTTGCTACCCCATGGAAACACTGTACATTTGACCCGACCGGTACTCTTCCTCCAATCCGAAAAGATTGCGTCGTATGAAGAAGCGCGCCTCCAAAACCAGATACCGCGGTATAGGGAGAGCTCTATGAAAATTCATCAAAACTGAGCTTCACAGACTGAATGCTTTGTACATTCAATTGCTAACTACCTGCAACGATTGCAGGGAGAAATGGTAGATGATCATGCATCTAAGCGGTGCTAATTCTCGTAAACGGTCGCCATTAGCAGACGTTGACGAATTCAGTCGTCGCTTTATTGCTACCTCATATCTACTGGTTATCCAAAACCACGATGTTGACTTCTACCAGAACCGTGCCACGCAAAGCATCCCCTCGTTGGACGCATACAAGAAGATCAGTCACCTTCACACAAACAATGTAAGCGGCCCAGACTTATAACAACCGATTCTGCTGAAGGAATGAGCAAGCACACTATTCCCCATATTTTCTGATCTCTCTGATCTATTCTCAAATCATAATATTATTACCGATTTTTGGAAAGTGGATTTTATCGTCTCAGCACCAAAAAAGAGTACATCCAAACTATGTCCAATAGCTTGCAGATCTGTAGCTCTTAAGATGATTGAAAAGATTATACTGAAAAGACTGTCTGCGCAGACTAATGTGTTGGACACCAAGCAACTTGCATATCGCAATTCACGATCTACCCTCGATGTTCTGGCCTCTCACCCACTCTATTTCAGCTTCTGTTGATTGCAAAAGTCAAGTATTTGGGGTCTGCTTCGTTGGCTGAAGTGACCTACTTAATTGCTTAGACAGATCAAAATTACTCCATGTGTCTACAGTACCTCCAGTATAAATCTTTTGCCCAACTACTGTTTCAGTCAATAACAATTACCAGGATGCTTTGGCCAAACTTACTCCATACTTCCTTCTACACAAGGTATTTTCCAGGGTGCCACTCTATCACCGTTTCTATCTCCTGCTTATGCATCATCCATGCCCATTGACGACGATTGTTTCCTTATTAAATATGCTGGTGATGTGACTTTCGGAAAGCCAACTCTCACAGCTCTACATTTCCCTTTTAGCAACAAAGAGTGACTGAGCTCATCAACTGGTCTGCAGGTCGAAATCTAAGGATGAATCCCGCAAAGTGCTCTGGTATTCTGCTCTGTCCCCATAAAACCCATCAACACGTCAGTCTGATGGTATCCAACCTAGACATAATCATCAATGGAAAACTAGCACAAAAAGTATCGTCAGTGAAGTACCTCGGGGCTACCACCAGCCGTTACCTTACCTGGGCAGATCACGTCGCGGCTGTCTTCTCGAAAGTTCGATGAACCAGATTTTACGTGATACAACTCAGGCCATTTCCTACCCCGTTCCATTTATTGAATAGCTTTATGCTTTCATGCATCCTTCCGCACTGGCTCAATTCGGAACTGAGATTCGAACACGGATCCATGATCAGTAGTCAAACACTTTTGGCGGCTCAATAAAGATAGAAGACAAAAATGAAGTATGTTACCAAATGCTGGTGTGCAGAAATATGGCACAACAAAAATAGAAAAAAGTGACTCACAGTTCTTTCACAATGTTCAGCAGATTGAAATCAAACCGGCCACACACAATTGCTACTCAAGTCTAGTTCGATGCAGCTTTTGGTCAGATGGTTGCACGTCGTTCAAATGAATCCTAATAATTCCAGACCCGGCTGTCAAGTCACGGTAGGTGCGCTAAGAACGGCTTTTGAGATTGTGTTGGTTTGGTTTTTATCGCCACAGATCTCCGAATGCTCACAAGAAACGCAGAGAGAACACGTCGCGGCAACCACTTGCAGGTGCGTTGAAAATGGATCTTTATTAATTTGATAGAACAATAAAACTCTGTGTACAGTACAGTGAGTAGGAAATGGTAGAACATGATAAATGTACACGGAACCGAACACTACCATTAGTTCATTCCGGCTATCACTCATTCGCTTGCTGTGTATTAGTACTTCACGTCCCGTTGTTGTTCACTAGTGACACCCCACCCTTCATTAGCCTCAGTAGCCTCTGGCGACTGTTTACTAACTTCTGACGCTCGTCTAGTGGACACTATGGATGGCTCAGCATTCACTTAAGGTTAGTCAGCGATGACATCTGTGGGACAGAAGCAGAACCGTTCCGGCATATAAAAACTACGCGTCACATCACGGATGAGTTTACGACCTCAGTTACGTGGATTAGTAGCCTTGTTCGAGCCATGTGAAATGCTGCGTGCTCGACGCAGAATCACTTGCTATCACGGGAAAAATGGATATTTCGGCGTACGTAGATTACAAAAAGGGATAAATAAAGATAATCGACCTAAACGAGCAATCGAAAGCAGATTTGTATCGCACGCGGAAGACAATCAGACCAAATAAGTGTTGTCCAGTGTGCAAGGAAATATGGCTATTCAGAATTTCTTTCCGACATTTTGGAAAAATATTGAAATCTCGGGAGCCATCGCTGAGCGGAGCAGAAAGCCAAGCCTGAGAAAGATTCGTAAAACAATGTAAATTCCCCGATGAATGTATAATGTAATTATGCCTACTGGTAGAAGACAGCCCTACAGTCACTTTGAATTAAATGAAGAGAAAGGTGGAATATATATGCCCAAATATGTCAGTCAATGTAGCCTCCGTTGAACGCCTTCTTGATGGTTATGGTTACACCACGAATAACCTTTGTATTTGCACAATATTCTTGATATTGGAAAGATAGATAAATATCCACCCACTTTTATATCTTCCAGGTGCTAAATGGAGGGAAACATCTTTGCTAGTATTGATGTTCTAGTCGATGATGATGATAATGGGCAAACAAGTGATGAGCTTGGAATATCGAGCAAGCAACACAAGGATTGACAGCCATCACTACCAGAAAGTAGTCGTTTTAATTCAAGTAATTCTGATGATGAGGTCAACCCAATACACTGCAGCCATTAACTCATTGCAAACCTTGGATAATAGTAATCAAGGAGAGAGCAATAAATCAGATGGTTATGTGGAAAATGGATGAGGAAAAAAGTTGTCCTTGACAAAGACAACAACGAAATGGTATTGCAGACCATTGCCAGAGGATCAGGTTCCTAGGAAGAACAATCAAGCTGCCTAAGAACCAAACTCCCTTCAAAGACCACATAGTTTCTACTACTGAAGCATTTTCCTCTTTCCATCAATAAAAAATGATACTTACTATAGTTGATCGCACAAACACAGAAGATGAGAAACTAGAATGAGACAAATGGAAAAGGACTGATGCGACAGAAATGGAAGCCTTTATTGGCTATCTAATCCACACTGGCGCTCCTCACCAGAACACTATTTCAGTGGAATTTTTATCAAGTCATGTAGATGGAAATTCTCTTTTGAAGCCAGCATTTCCAGTGAAGAGATTTAGCAACCTTCTTAGCCATATTCGCTTTGACGACAGATACTAGGTTAGACCGTCGGGCTCGTGATATATTTCGTCCCGTAAGAGATATTTGCCAAGTATTCTTGAATAACTTGGCAAGGTATTACGTTCCTAGAAAAGACATCACGGTTGATGAGCAACGGGCTGGTTTCAGAGGTTCGCGCAGATTTATTCAATTCGTTCTAAGCAAGCCTAACAAATACTGGGTAAAAATCGTCTGGGCCTGCGATTCGGCTTCAAACTATTCCCTGGGAAGCTGCCCATATTTTTGCAAAGAAAATATAAATGCCCTGTCAACTAAGAGAAACGTTGGGATAGCATCAGAGACTGTGATTTCTCTAACAAATGACTTCCATGGAAGTGGCCGCAATGTCACAACAGACAATTATTTCACTCACCTACAGCTTGCAAAATCAATGGCCAAGAACCGACCCACCCTAGTTGAAACAGTGAAACAGAATAAGACATTCCTACCCAAATGCATCCAGGGTCTTTATGCAATATTCTTGATAAATTTCTACTTTGAAATCTACTTTATAGATCACACGAACTCAACTAATCAACTAAAAACCTAACAAAAAATGTTCCGAAGCCAGTTTATTACTTTTTCCATTAGATTATGTACGGGTATGTTACATCCACTCGTCATGATCCGTGGAAAAAACGTTTAACCTCCCTCTTCCAAAACAAAGGTTGATTTCGCATACATTTTGAAATTTCACCCTCCAGGGTGTTCATCCCAACTGTTATTGAGATCAAGCACAATAACAATTATTTAGGGGACAATCGAGATATTGGTAGTAATGGTGGGTCTCCGGTTGCATTACACCCAGCTTCCGGAGAAAGGGTTAACGGAACCATTGGGTCACTTCTTAAAAAGAACAGGGATCTGATTCATAGCGTTCCGGAAGTTCAAGACATCAAGGAGCGTAGGTTCGGGATGCTGCTGCAGTTATGCAAATAAGCAGTAGATTGGATTTTGCCCGCTTCATGAGCTGGATTTAGCAGACATAATTTAGCTATTGTTGCACCTTGAAAGAATACTCAGATGTCTGAACCTGTTCTCTTCGGTTATTGATGTGGTAATTTTTTAATAAATCACATGCAGAATTGCTTTTGTATGCCCTGTACACAGGGCTACCCAGAGGTGTTATCTAATGCGATAACTAACTCATGATGTATTGTGCGGTATGGGTGCGTCGGAGAGTTTGGCTACAGTGACCTAGGCCGTGGTCGCCAAATAACTGACAGCTGTTACTAATCGATCGCCAGTGTCTACTAAACGATTGCTAGTGGCTCCCAAAGGACACAGAAACCCGCACATGATGAGAAAACCTTTCGTCAATAGCTGTGAATAGCAAGAGATTCATCAAAGAAATAACTTAGATACCTTGCTGCACATGCAGATAGAGTAGCGTAGGTTTCTGTGATGCCTTTGTTTCACTGAGGCTCCTAGTATGAAATCGGCGATCATGTAGTTTATTCAGTATTGTTTGTTTGCCATTGTTTCATTTCCTTTTTTTATTATATAATGGTAGGATGGCTTTTTAGAAAATGGTTCGCGAATATTGAAAGCTGTCATTTGCAGAAGTGACCGGCGGCTGTTTGATGATTCAAACCCGAGACAGAATCCCCTGAAACCCATCAGGGAAACCATTTGACCGCCGTTGTTGGCGCTCGGAAACAGTGACGGAAGGGCGGTAATCCACGTTTAGTTGGTGTCGCACAAAACAACAGTCTGCACAGTAAGTTTGGCAGAAAGTTGTGTACTTCGCAATAATTCAACCCGAGTTCTGGCCCAGTGGTGGCTCGATGGATATGCATCGCGCCATTAACACAAAGAAATAATTACACAGCGCTTCCGTGGCTTTTATGTTCCAGAGGAGCTGTAGAATGAATAATTTCAAATGAATACAAGTTGTTTGGCAAACTGGGCAGTATGGTCTGTTATGTATTCAGACACTGACTTGACTTGATGCTTATCGACCGAATTTCAAATCTCAAGATGGCTGCGATATTGTATGTGGCTTCAGTTATCTTCAGCAAAAACATGAGATGAGCTATGCCGGATGAGTGGAAACAGCCTGATTTTGGATATTGATGTTGATGGGCAACAGTGCGGCCACGTATTCTACCATAACACCGTCCCAGTTATACACGGAAGATTCAAGGGCTGAAAACTAACCAGCACAAACTCACCTGGGTCTTGCGAAATTGAATGTATCAAACGATGATGGGGTTAAGCGATATACGGTATTATTCACATGAGCGGAGTGTTGTTAATCAAAGCACCAAATGAAGCATAGGTCAGAAATCCGCAATTAGGTGTCCTGTAAAGTGGAATCGATAATTGTGATCAGGTGGTTCTTGCATCCTTCAGTTCATGTACTGATCAGAATTTTATGGTGCAAAAGTGATTTTAGGAGTTCTGTAAGCGCAAAGCAACGTGGGGAACCAGTAGAATGTCAGATCACGCAGAGTATAACGAATTAGTGAGAGGAAAAAAGGGCAGAACCCGAATAACCACAAAGAGATCAATACAGTGAACTTCGGCTTTTGTATGCGTTAATCAATCGTGCAATAATCCGCTCGAATGTCCAAAAACACGATAACTGCTGGTCTTCAGAAAGTGTAACGGTGCTCTAGCAGTTATCGGAGGGTGAAAACTTGATTGGCACATCCCCGACGGGCACGAAGCCGAGCTTGCTTCTAGCACGTTTGATACAACCTCCAAAGTTTGACAAACACTAGCAAATTCGATACTACTGGGATAAAGCTTACACTCCCATGATTAGCGCAATCACTGCGCGAGCCCTTCATAAAAATGGGGACAATAACTAAGTCCCTCCAAAAGGAGGGAATCTCCTGTGAACTCCAGAGCTTTGGGAACAACACATTGTATCCCAACATCTTTAAATGAACTGAAAGGAGGTCATCGGCGTTTTGTGACATTCTGAGGCCTGGATTTCTACTAGGATCTCCGCCTCGGTAGATGCGTCTGTCGATACGCGCCATTCAACGTGCGCCGGAAGGGCTATGGGAGAAGCTGGCACTGACGGCCAGCTAAACTGTGTCTGAAAGTGCTCCGTCCAGCGTTCGAGACGTTGCTGTTGATTTTGAATTGGCTAACCGTCAGCTTCAAAAATTGTTTCACTCATACCTAGTGGTTTCCTACCGGTAGCTCTAATGAGACAGAACAGCTTGCGGGAATTTCCCATGGCGGCAGCACGTTCTATCTCTAATACGCGTTGTGACCACCAAATTTTGCGGTCCCTGTGCAGACTTGCGTTCATTGCGCGTATTTTACCGAATCGTTTCCTTATACTCGCTTCCATCAGGGACCGACTGACGTGCGTCGAGAAGGCGCAGAGATTCGCCAGAAATCCAAAGGCTCTCAAAACAACGAGACAGGCCACAACTCACTAGACGAGCGAAATG
This sequence comes from Fasciola hepatica, assembly GCA_948099385.1. Taxonomy (NCBI): domain Eukaryota; kingdom Metazoa; phylum Platyhelminthes; class Trematoda; order Plagiorchiida; family Fasciolidae; genus Fasciola; species Fasciola hepatica. The sequence continues at coordinate 1,542,073 of CANUEZ040000156.1, forward strand.
CAAAGCATTCTTGATAAGCGACCAATGTTGATTAATGTTCTCAGTTGGGACAAATTCTCAATTCCTGGCCAAGTCTTTTTGGAAGACGGATAGTCGAGCTAGTTGGGACAGCTGATCGCAATCTAACCGTCGTTGTAGCGTGTGCTTGAAATGTCCGATGAAGCACATGTACCGCTTAATGTGAACTAGTGTGCGATCGGAGTCAACACGAGTGCTCGAGTAAGATTGGCGGTCTTGTATACAGCCCCACCCTTTGTGGCTTATTGCAATGTTTTCTATCTGGGTCCACTGTTGACTCGAAGAGGGCAGACGCCAAGTGGCGCACTGGTGGTCAGAGCAGTCTGAAGTTTGTAGTGGCGTGAAACAGAGGATGGTCAAAGCATAAAGTCAAAAGCTATTCGCCGTTTACCGGAAGACAGGAATCTAGTCTGAAGAGGGTCTCCTAAATGCGCCTCTTTTGATGACAGCCGACCTGTTCTAGTATTCATGTCTCCTGCCACAATTACGAAAGCGACCCGGCTTGCTTTGTGTAAGACGTTGTGTAGCTTTTGTTAGAAATCACTTTTGATTGCATCCGGGTAGAAATGGCTCAGTGCATTCGATAGGACGACAAATAAGTTAAGTCTATTTGGACAGTGGCTGCTCACTTTGCACGAACGTCGAAGTCTCGCTGCACATAAGCGACTGTCTGCAAGGATTCAGTCTAACAGTGCAGCTTCGCCCCGTTCACTAAGGACCACGTCAACACCAGTAAGACCAGAAGCCACAGTCTCAACGTCCACAGAATGTCATAAGTGAACCATCACAGGAGAATTAGATAGTGTCAATCGGATTATGAAACTGGAGTCCTGCATGTGAGTTTCTTGAATGAGACACATCGATGGCAAATGTTTTGAGCGCACAGGCTAAATCTGTTGTCCTATACGCATAAACTAAGCCGAGTTATTCCATCTCATGTGTATTTCGGAATGAGTTCGGTCACTCGAATTCAATGATCGGATGGTCCTAACGAGATATGCTTACTTATGGCCGCAAGAGAAGGCGTAAATGCAGAGGGAGGCAGACTCGACGGGATGGGGATCTTAAAATGAGGGCATGAGGAAGCGCCGAGCAAATGGTTGAAGGCGCAGTGCAGCGGCGTAGTGTATTGTTTCATTTTTTATGCGTTATGTAATAAGCCGCTTTACTGACTCTCCTCAATGAGTAGCACGGCATAGCATCTGGATCACAGTACATAATTTCCCCGAGAGCACACGACCAGTTTTGCGGTTGTTGTCGCTCACCAGCTATACGCAAGCGATACTCTTCTGCCCAATCGTCTCTATACTTGAGCGTGCCTCCATGACCCGAACAGCCATGCAGGATGGCTTCTCCTAGCTGGAGATCCAATCATCGCTGACAGGTCAATGGGTAGAGGTCAGACGAATTCCACTCTCTAAACCAGTTGCTGGGTAACATCTGATTCCAACCAGTATGCCCCTGAAAAAGACATTCCAGAGAAAGAACACGGAGAGAAGCAGTTTACCGGTCCACCAGATAGACGCGGTCAAGCCGGCTTTGGGATTACTTTGAGCATGAGAGTTGAACATGCACTGTTATACTGGAAGCCAGTCAACAGTCGATTATTTGCAGTTTGGTTGAACGGTTCTGCACGTTTCAAAAGCAACACACTGAAGCGCCGATGCGTCTTCGTCGTGTTTGTGCATGCGCCCACTGACTGCAGTTCCTCGGAGACCAAGGACGAATTCTACCACGATTTGTCTCAACTTGTTCGAAGCGCGCATTCAACAGACGTGGTATTCATTGCTGGGGATTCCAGAGAACACGTTGAATGTTCGGGGGATACCAAAAGGTTCATGGGCAGCTCGTTTGCTATCCCGGCCGATCGTACCGACAAGGGCAATCATCTCTTCCAGCAGTGCTCTGACTAGATTGCTTCCGGTGAGCACGCACCTCAGCCATAAGAAGCGACATAGACTCGAATAGCGTCCTCTCATGCTTTCACAACACTGGACTCAGATTGACCATGTTGTCATTGATCACCGCTGGCGTAGATCAATTGAAGATCGTTGTTTTTTGGTCTACACATGTGGACTCAGACCACGCCTTGGTACGTGCTCTTTTCTGTTTACGTCCAGTCCGTGGTCTCGCCCACGCCAAAGCCACCCGTCCTGCATAGTTGCTTCTAGACGACAACCGGCTATCTGTTCTTCAGACAAAGCTGTCTATGTGGTTATCTATGCAGCTGGATGTCCAGGACCCGGGTGAACGCTGGGAATATGTCAAGGAAGCCTTATATATCACTTCTTATGCCACACAAGAAACCGGTTCAAGTGCGCCTCACGAATGATGGATATCTTCGACAACAGTTGCTCTGATGGATGCATGCAGATCCGTTCCTCCGGATGCTGCGTTCATTGAATTGCATAAATCCCTGAGTCATGAACTAATTGGAAGCCTGAGAAATGACCGTGAGCATTGGTGGACTGTGAAATGTACGGAAATGGTGAAGGTTGCGCCTATCGGCAATACCCGCATCATTGTCGTTCGACTAGAGGTACCAGTCCGCGGAAGCTTGGTGTGATTTAGTTAATCAGGGAATCCAACGGCTCACTGATTCACTGTCAGGGACGTCTTCTGGATCGTTGGACTTAGGAAAAGTAGGTGCTTCACGTCTTCGTGGTTGGGGTCCAAAAGATCCGTCTACCAGTTGGCTGGAGACACTGAAGGATATGGCTGCGAACCGCGAACAGTGGAGATCGTGTTGTCACTTTCTATCGAATCAGAATGTTTGATCGGTGTACGTTTGTACAGTTAGACTGTGTTTTCCGTGTGTTGGCTACTAGGGCATTCTTTTCTTTTCCCACCCATATAGGTCCACTCCCTGTCCATCTTGTATATTCATACTTTCTAATTCAACGTGCAACATGGTGAGAAAGGCAGTGGTCAGTGGGGCTTGCCCTACTGTTTAACGCTGTACGATGATGATGATGATGATGATTGGACGGAGCACTTTAAGCGACAGTTCAGTTGGCCCACTTGACCCAGAGGACCCTCCGAATATACCCGCAAGAACCTCCATCAGAAATGAAGGTTATGCGAGAGACAGACCACTTGAAAAGATACAAAGCCACTGGATCGAATGGGTTGTCTCCACAGAGGTGAAGCTTTGGTTTCGGAGTTATTAAAGCTCCTCCGGATAATCTGGGATAGTAAGCAGACTCCCAGGAATTAGTGTGAGCGGACGATTGCGCCTGTTTAGAAGAATGGTGACAAGTCCTCTGGTGAAACCAAAGAATAATTAGCTTGGTAAGTATCGCATCCAAACTGCTCACCGAGATTATTCTTCGCTAGTTATCCAGCGCCTGTGAAATGTGAACGCGTGAGAATCAAGCCGGTTTCAGACCCGGTAGGCTCAGTCGACCGCAGTTCTCTAGCACTGCCTCTCATTGAAGGGTGTGCCAGAGAAATTCATTTCTCTTTCCCAGTGCTCGTATGCAAATAGTCGGAACCCATTTCGTGCTTACCCGATTACTCATCCGGGCTCACCATGGGAGGTGGTGTTCGTCAGGGTTGCTCTCTGTCGCCCTTCCTCTTCACTTCTAATTGAATTGATTCTTGAGATAGCCCTTTGCTTGTGTGAGAATAGCAATATCCATCTTTGCTCAGGCAGTAAACTGCCTGACCTGGAATACACGATACTTTTCCCCTGAATAAAAATCCAGGTAAGTTGCATGCTTTCCCAGATAACCTAAGCAACAGCGTAGCGACTTTTTGATGCGTTTTGCACCTTCAAAGTGTACAATGCTATTGCAGGACTGGGTTGTCTCAACACCAAACCCTGTGTCGGCAGAGGAACCTCCAGCTGAATCAGATAAGTTGTATTACCTTGGCAGTTACATCTCATCCGGTGGGCATATCGGATGAAGTGTCATCGCGTATACAGAAGGCGCTTTTGGCTGTTGTTTACCTCTCATCTGTGGCGCCGGCGTGACATCCAGTTGTCTGATAAGGGTCAAGTGTACGCTGCGACGATTAGATCGGTTCTTTTATGCGGCTCGAAAATAGAGTCATTGAGGGTAAAACATAGACGAAGATTATCGGTGTTTGATTATCGACGTCTCCGTAGCATTGTCTGAGTATGGTGGGAACACCGTATCGGCAATGCTCAGGTTAGGCGTAGGGTATGGGAAATCAGAGGTCAGTCATTCGAAAAAGTACTGAATCTAAACAGGTCAAGGTGACTGGGACATGTGTCACGCATGCCCATCGATAGGCTTCCTTGGCGTACGCTGTTTTCCGCGGCAGGTAGTGGTTGTAAGGTAGGTCGAGGTGGTCAGGTTATGATATGGCGAAAAGGTATGAAAACCTTGACCAGTTGACTCGAACAGGTAGGACGTGTTAGACTTCCGGGTTGGGGTTCACGAGACCCACCTACCAGATGGCCAGAGACATTGAGCGCTATGGGCACGTGACGTGGCCAGTGGCCTAGTTACATTCGAGCTCGGTTTTTGTCTTCGTGATTTCCGCTCCTTACCTTGATTTCGACTCTTTACCACTTCATCTTTCCATTCTTTTTGTCCTTGACTCGACGATGCTGTAAGGTAGCAACTGAAACCAGAGCACAGAAGTGCGGGGTTAACGATTGAATAAAACGAACTGAACCGATGGTTGAGTGCTCCACAGATGAGTAACAATTGTCATCCCGTTTGAACCGTCAAAAATGTTCAAGGAAGAGGAGTCCACTTTTAAAATCACAAGGTAATTCTTCCAAAACTTAGAACCATAGGACATCGTTCTGAAGGTTAGCCTTGGTAGACGACGAACTCAGTTTCAGTTCAGTTTATTCAACCATTAACGTCGCACTTCTGTGCTCCGATCTCGGTTGCTACTTTCCGGCACCGTCCAGTAGAGGGCGAAAGGAATAGAAGTATAGTGATCAAGATCCAAGAAGAACTTCCTTGTAATTTTAAAAATGGACTCATCGTCCATGCACCCCCTTTATTTACCTTCCTTTATACGGTCGAGATATATGGATATCTTTTTCGGTACCCAAGAGACACGGAACTAGGTCTTGTTTCTTGTCTGATTATGAAGACGAATAGACGGATCGGGATACCCGTTACCACGTAATGTGGCACAGATTATTGCCTCCTCGTTCAGTAGAGTATCTTTTGTACATATGTTTCTTGCTCTGAGGAACAGGGTTCAGACTAGAACTCTCCTGTGTTCAATCGTCGAGAAGCTGCTCAGATAGAGGGATAGTCTAGACCAAGTCTTCTGACGGATAATGGATAGTTGGATAGATCCACACCTCTTCCAGTTAAGACGTCGATGAAGGCTAGCGCGCCTCTGTTCCAGTTCATATGTGAAATTCAAGTTCGGATGTGCTCCGTTCAATTCATTTTTTCATATCTGCTACTATATTCACTAAAATGAACATATTGCCTACCTATATTCTGTACAGATCCGTCCTTTTGATCACTGCATCCACTCGTGCCTCGATCGCACCGATGAAAGTATCAGCCAAAATAGGACCAGTAGACTACCCATTGTAATCCCATTGATTTGCCTTAGAGCTTTCCAATGAAACTGGAAATGGACGTTCTCTGCGTCCACCCAAATCGGTGGCTTCAGAACCTCTGGTTGTACGCGGAGGCTGGTGTTTTCCTGTGATGAAGTGACGTATGAAGTCCGCAGTTTCACGCAGTGGGACATTTGTAAATAGTAAAGTATTATCAAAGGAGCACATTTTTTCGCACAGATTTCTCTTGGACAAAATATCGAGGCATTTACAAGTTAATTGAAGAACTCTGACCAGCCATTGGGCTAATTTGCGACAGAGCGTCATTCATTGATAATATGGGACGCAGTGGAAAAGTTGCTTTATGTGTCTTTCGCATGCCGTATAGAACTGATGTGTGACGACCTACAGGTTCCAGCTTCTCATTTCCATTTATGGGGTAAATCCGTGTACTTATTTGCCTTTACGCGACTATCTCCTGCTAGAGAATGAGTCGGCTCCATGAATATCTCATATCATAGCTGACCGCGCAGGGCGGCGGTGCAGATCGTGATCTAGTTCTGCTTCCACTGGTGGGCATCACAGATAGACCGTAAGCCTAGGAACTCTACCTTCTTTTCGGCAGTGTTGATCCAAGTTTCGAGCTGAATACCAAGGCTACAGCTTCATCCAACACAGAGTTCGGGACGGAGTGTTTGTTCGGTTAATTCCGTCTCGGGTCGCCTTAGGGTATGACCCAGCCACCGCAGTCGACGACATTGGAGGAAGTCCGAGAGCTCGCCAATTTCACAGCAGCGTCTCCTAACTTCATCGTTGGGTACTCTGTCACGCCCAGTTGTTTTTGAAATATGTCACAGGCACCAGTGATCAAACACCTCTAACTTTCTAGCTTTCTCGGCTATCAATAGCCAGGTTTGATAGCAATAGCTGAGTACGCGACGTAAGGCGGCACTGTAGATGCGCACGCTATTCGGAAGGCTGATTTCACTGCGGGTCCACAACGCCAGTCATAGCAGGAGAAATGCTTTCCTGGCGTTGTCTACCCGGAGTATTACTCCATCCCTCGCCTGACCGTTCGGAAGCAGTGAAGAGCCTAGATACTTGGATGATGTAACGCACTCGACCAGTTAGTCATTGATTCACAGGTGTTGAGCTGATAATCCTGGGCAAGTTTACATAATTTTGGTTTTAGTGGTGTTTACTTATAGCCCGACGGACTTTGAGAAGTCGATTCGTCCAGGGACTGGTTGAAGCGTAACGGGAGAGTCCGCCAGCACAACAATGTCATCCACGAACTCTAAGTCCGAGATGAGCATCTCCCGACTCAGTTGAACACCGGGATAGTCAGTCAGTGCCTGTTCCATTGTCCTGTCGACCGCGTAGTTGGACAGCACACGTGAAAGAGGGCAGCCCTGTCGGACGCCCGCAGTGAGTGTGAACTCAGAGGACTCTTCACCACACATACGGACCCGCGCCCGGGTGGACGAACGGTATCCTCTCAGAAGCCTTGCGAGTTTAGCGGGCATCCCGTCGGATTCCATTATAGTCCAGAGACACTCCCGGTTAAGTGAATCAAAGGCGACCCGAAAGTCGATGAAACAGGCTACTATTGGCTGCTGGAACTTGTAGCGGTGTTCCAGTATTCGACGTAGTGTGGAAATTTGGTGCACGCAGCCTCTACCACGGCGGAAGCCCCCATTGGTTTGGTCGGGTGCGGTGGTCTCTCGCAACTAAGAAGCGGTTGAGCAGCAGCACGTAGGAAATCTCTGCAGCAACGTCGATCAGGCTGATCCCCTTATAGTTGTCACACACAGGTTTGCCCACTTTCTTTGGAATGAGCAGCAGAACGGACGTGCCCCAACCAGTCGGAAAGACTTCTTCCCGCCATACGGAGCCAAACAGGGTGTGTAGTCCGTTGACCAATGACGACAGGCAGCATTTGTAGACTTTCGGTCGAGTGTCGTCTTCTCCAGCAGCTTTTTAGTTTTTCAGCTGATTGATGATTGCGGCGATTTCATTGTGCTCGCTGGATCGCAGGTGACATTGTACGGCTCTGCTTTGTGGCTGGACACCCTAGCAGTACCCGTCCAACATCTCCCATGAACTGCACGAATACAAAGAATTCCATACTGCATCGGTCGTCGCGCAGGCTAATCAGGACCGCGCTGCCCATTGCATCGAGCGGGGTGGGTAGTGATAAGTGTGCTACTGCTCAGAGTTCCCTCTCTGTTATTCAATCTTTGTCTTCTGTCCCTAACCATCCCTCTTTGCCCCATCTATCCACCCATAATGCTCCCATTGATAACACGGTCGATACTCGCAACGATTCACTGTCAAACAGTGTCGGGAATAATCCTCTGTCTGGTAACCCACATTTTCTCAAGCCCCGTCAGCCTCTGAATCTCGGCTCCTTCAACGTGCGTACACTCATGCAGCCCGGTCAGCAGGCGTGCCTAGCCCTCACAATGAACTCTCTGAAGATTGATGTTTGCTGCTTAAGCGAAACGCGTATCCAGGATTCGAGCAGTGTAATTCAGCTAACTGCTCCTAGTATCTCATCGAGGTATATTCTGCGCACCTCAGGAGACGAAGCAGCTAGAGCTGTGGGTCAACGTGGTGTAAGAATTGTCTTGACTGACAAGGCTGAGGCTGCCCTATTAGACTGGATCCCTGTTAACAGTCGTTTATGTGCTGTGAGACTCCAAGGGTCAGTCGGCGTTCGAAAGGATAGTTGTGTTAAACGCAATTTGTTCGTGATCTCTGCGTACGCCCCAACGGACTGCAGCTCAGACGCACAGAAAGATGAGTTCTATGATGCCCTCGCCACTCTCGTTCGCAGCAGTAAAAGTTCTGACATTGTAGTGCTAGCTGGTGACTTCAATGCACAAGTTGGCAAACTCAGTGTGTCAGAAGCCTGTTTAGGTGGGCGTTGTGCTTTACCCGCTGAGCGCACAGATAACGGGGATAGGCTTCTCCAATTTTGTGCAGACAATCAATTGTTCTTGTCTAGCACAAATTTCCGACACAGTTCGCGTCGCACAGCGACATGGCGCTCTAACTCTACAGGTACTTTGAGTCAAATTGACCATATCACCGTAAGCTACCGATGGCACAGTTCTGTTCAGAACTGTAGATCTTACTGGTCCACGTACGTAGAGTCGGACCATGCCTTAGTTCTAATGCGATTATCTCTCCAGCTCCATGGCCATCGTCGCAAACCGCAAACCGGATTAGCCGTGCAACGTTTGTGTGATCCAGACGTTTGCACCCGTTATGAGCAGAAGTTAGCACATGAGCTAGGATCCACGGAGAACAGTAATGTAGATGAGCATTGGGCTCATATCAAACAAGCGATGCACTTTGCAGCAGGTTTCGCCTGTGGTCCTCGATCCGTTGTCCATCAGAGACACTGGATCTCGCAAGAGTCGCTGAGTATAACGGAGCAAAAGCGTCAGCTTTCGAACCGTAAGGAGATGAATAAGATGCGGAGAAAGCTGCAAAGACAAGTTACGCGAAGCCTTAAGAAGGATCGCGAAAATTGGTGGGTCAAGGTAGCCGAAGAACTGGAAATAGCAGCTGCTTCAGGTAACAGTCAAAGACTGTTCAAACTTATTCGTGACACCGGTGGACGGCGAACTCAGGTCAGTGAAACGATTTGCAATAGGAATGGAGAACCCATCCATAACAAACAGCAAAGGCTTGACCGATGGGCCGAGTACTTCAAGGAACAGTTTAGCTGGCCGCACGTTAGTGTAGTTACTCCCGTGTCAACAACTGTGACTTCTTGGGTGGTATCACTTGAGCCCTCATCAGAAGTAGAAGTAGAGTCATGTATTCGATTACTAAGGCGGAGGAAAGCGGCAGGTCCCGACGAACTTCCTCCAGTTCTTTTCAAACTGGGTGGTGAGGCGTTGATAAAATCACTAACCACCTTGCTCCTTGACATTTGGAAGGAGGAGCGTATTCCGTTAATATGGAGCGAGTCATTGATTGTTCCCATCTTCAAAAAGGGAATACGCAATGACTGCAGTAATCATCGTGGGATTAGCTTAATCCCGATAGTCACCAAAGTATTAGCTTCGATTTTGCTGCACCGTCTTACACCGGCTCGCGAGAGGAATGTCCGCGAACAGCAGGCTGGATTCCGCCCAGGTCGAGGATGCATCGACCAGATTTTTACTCTTCGCCGACTACTTGAAACGCGTCACACGCACCGCCGACCAACAATAATGCTTTTCTTAGACCTGAAAGGCGCCTTCGATTCAGTTGATCGAACATCGCTTTTCAGTACTCTTCATCGAAAAGGTATGCCCCAGAAGTTCGTGAACCTAATGAGATCATTGTATTCTCATACTTCTGGCCGCGTAAGGGTTTACGGTGAACTATCCGGTCGGTTCGAAACGACCAGTGGTGTTCAACAGGGATGCCCTTTGTCTCCATTCCTTTTTAACTTCGTCATGGATGAAATAATGGAGAGTGCTTTGCAAAATCTTCAGGATGTAGGCGTCGAACTAGGAGATAGTGAAAAGCTATGTGACCTAGATTACGCAGACGACGTTGTCTGCTTGTTCGAATCCACGGAACATGCTCAGCGTGCACTAGATAATCTCGCAAGAGCTGTAGCTCCATTCGGCATGCGCTTTGCACCTTCAAAGTGCAAGGTGATGTTACAAGACTGGATGTCAACGATTCCGAGCTTGATGCTCGATGGGGAGGTGCTGTCAGTTGTCGATCACTTCACCTACCTCGGTAGCTGCGTGACGACGGATGGGAGCACAGTAGTAGAGGTGAGTACGCGGATATCCAAAGCTCGAGCAGCGTACGCTGGACTGAAGCACTTGTGGCGCCGATCCGATATTTCACTGAAGTTGAAAGGTCGTGTATACTGTGCCACTGTGCGTTCAGTTTTGTTGTATGGTTGCGAAACTTGGAGTCTGCGTGCTGAAGATATTCGTCGTCTTGAGGTTTTCGACCATCGATATTTACGTAGTATCGCTAGGATTGGGTGGAATAGCCGAGTAAGCAACGATGAGGTGAGAAAGCGAGTATTGGGTACTAATTCGGAGAACGTTTTGTCACAGCGTATCCAACTTAGTAGACTTCGTTGGTTGGGACATGTGTTTCGTATGGCAAACACACGTCTACCGTACCGTGTCCTATTCTCCGTCCCTCCCAGGGAGTGGAAGAGACCACGTGGAGATCAACAGATGACGTGGCAGCGAGGAATGAAAAAATGTACAGCAGACTTAGGAAAAGCAGGTGCTTCACGTCTTCGTGGTTGGGGTCCAAAAGATCCGTCTACCAGTTGGCTGGAGACACTGAAGGATATGGCTGCGAACCGCGAACAGTGGAGATCGTGTTGTCACTTTCTATCGAATCAGAATGTTTGATCGGTGTACGTTTGTACAGTTAGACTGTGTTTTCCGTGTGTTGGCTACTAGGGCATTCTTTTCTTTTCCCACCCATATAGGTCCACTCCCTCTCCATTTTGTATATTCATACTTTTTAATTCAACGTGCAGCATGGTGAGAAAGGCAGTGGTCAGTGGGGCTTGCCCTACTGTTTAACGCTGTACGATGATGATGATGATGATGATTGTACGGCTCTGCAAGAACTGGGAGTTACAGGGCCGTCGTGTGGTCTGATGGTCCGCTGAGGAATCGGTCAAATTGCTCTACCCATCACTTTATTTTTTTGCTCAGGTATGAGCTGACTGGCTGCCGCGCAGAAGCGACTCCTGGTCGCAGCTCCTACCCGACGCGTTACGAATGAAGCGGGATGGTTTTCCGAAGTCACCGATCCCTACTGTAATCACTATTTTTTCAGTCACTTCCATCTAGTATCGCTTATCATCAGCCCTAGCAGACCGCAAGGCCTCGCATCACGATCTGCGGCGTTCGCCACTTCCTGATATCCGGGCTTCGTGTGCTTTAGCTGACAGTTGAAGTATGGCCTCAGAGATCCCGTCTTTTAGGCGCCTTCCGGTTTACCCTAGTTATGTTAAGGCAACTTCTCTAACCGTCGACTTGATTATCGTCCATTGTTCTTCTACTACAGTTGGACCCGGTAATACGCTAGTTACTGTGGGTAATCTGGTGGCGACTGCACGTAACAACGCTTGGCGTTTCTCTGGCCTTTCCAGGGCTGCAACATTTACGCGGGACCGTGGAGAGGCCTTAGGGTACGTGGGCAGGTGGATTACGAAACGTGCACGAATGAGAACTTGGTCTGTATCATTTACGTTCCCTGTCGCTGCGCCGCTGTACGCTCGATAGTCTTCTGTAGACGAAGCCCAACGGAACCTCTCTAGGATGTGGTCGATTTGATGCGAAATGCGACCGTCGTTGGAGTACCACGTCAGTAAGTGTTTCTTTTTGATTCTTGAGACGTGTTGCAAACGACCATTCTGTTAGTCGGCCAAACTGACCAGCCGGTCACCATTCTCACAGCGTTGATCAAGGCTAAATTTCCCTAGGACGTGTCACGTTGACGATTCCGACGGATCTGTGCAAGTTTTCCCGTCTCCAGTGAACAGAATGTCACTTCTCTGGACCCGATTGATTAACTCTTGCAGGCTACCGCCGAATTCATCTTTTGTCTCGCTGTCCACCGCGTTGGTCGGAGCATAGACCACAATAACCGTTAAGTTTTGCGGAGAGCCTTTGAAACGCACCAAAGCAAGTCTTGCTGAAAACGGCTCCCAAACAATCATTGCGCTGTTGGCTTTATTGTTAATGGCGAATACGACGCCGTGGCGCCCGAAGTTTTCTGTCGGGGCGCTATGGTAAATCCAGTAAGTTGCCTCTTCTACTGGAACTTTTATGCACCGAGTACCGGAGTTAGGTATGCGGACTTCCGAGAGACAACCTTTGTCGATGTTGTACTTGCATGATGTCCTCATTGTGAGGCTTTGGCTGCCTACGTCTAATAGTTATATAAACCTGTTTCCTACAGTTGATTATTCCACCTTGTTGTCTTGACACCTCGACCGCTAGAACACAAGGTGCATCGCTTGCCGGGGACGCCGTAGCATGATCAGAGTGCATCTTTCCATAACTATTCATAGAGGTTTCTTGGAATATGGTACGAGGCGGTGTCCCCAGCACCGCTCGGGACTGTTGTATTACTCGACTGCCCAGTTAGGAGTAGGAAGTAAGTTTTGGGTACGTCATCCGGCCTTTTTTCGAGGATGCACCTCTAACCTTTGCACACTCAAATGTAGCCTACAAGGCAAGCCAGTGGCCCGTTGTTTGGTTCATTCGCCTCTTCCGGAATACCGGGTCGGGTAAATTGGACAGTTTTTCGTAACGGCTGTTGGATCAGTAGATATCGTCCACCTATTCCCGAGCATCTGTCTTCGTATGTCGAACACAATATCGCCGAGGTTTTTAGACCTTGGTTACCCTATCGAGCGGTTTGCTGGGGTGTGGTCACTAATGCATACCTCAGCTTCCTGGAGCCACAGGTGAGAGCTGGGTGAATGATGGAAACCAAGGAGATGGAGGATGCCCAAGGTACACGATAGTTTACCAACTCCATGATGCCACTCCGCTCAATCATTCCACATACGAAATCCGTGTAGCACAAGGGTTTGTAACCCACGTGTTACTTGTTTCTCAATCAGTTGCACATTGTCCGGGGTGTTGTTTCTTTCTTCCCACCCTTGTAGGTTCACTCCTCGTCCACCTTGATTATTCATTCTCTCTATTTCTACATGCAACATGGTTAGAAAGGCAGTGGTCAGTGTGGCTTGCCGTGCTGTTCAACGCTGTACGATGATGATTTTGCACGTAGAATGATTACACAAGATGGATAGGCATTGGACATAGCGGGGTGACAAAAAGAAATAACGGCCTAGTAGCCAACAAATGGAATACACAGTCTAGCTGTACAAACGCACATTGATCAATCATTCCGATCTGAAAAAAGTAACGACACGATCGCCACTGTTCACGGTTCACTGCTATATCCTTCAGTGTCTCTAGCCAACTGGTTGAGAAATCTTTTGGATCTCAAACACGAAAACATAAGGCACCAACGTTCCCTAATTTCGCTGTACATTTTCGCATTCTCCATTGCCATGTCATCTGTTGACCTCCACGTGGCCTCTTACACTCCCGAGGAAAAACGAAGAAAAAGGCAAGGTACAGTAGGCGTGTGTTTGTCATACGTAACATGTGCCCCAACCAACGAAGTCCACTAAGTTGGATAAGCTGTGATAAAACATTCTCTGAACTGGCTTTCAATACTCTATTTTGGACTTCAGCATTTCCCACCCGGTTGTTCCATTCAACTATACTATGTGATACTATGCAAACATCGATGGTCGAAAACCTCAAGACGACGAATACCTTCCGCATGCAGACTCCATGTCTTGCAACCATACAACAAGACTGGGAGCACCGAAGCACAGTGCACACCACCCTCCTAACTTCAGCGACATCAGGTAAGCGCCACAAGTGCTTCAGTCCAGCGTATGCCACTCGAGCCTTCGATATACGCGTGTTCATCTATACTACCGTACTCCCATCCGTCGTCGCGATTCTACCGAGGTAAGTGAAGCGGTCAACAATTGTCAGCACCTCTTAATCGAGCCTCAAGCTCGGAATCGCTGACGTCCAGTCTTGCACTTTGAAGGTGCAAATCGCATGCTGAGTGGAACTACAGCTCTCGCAAGTCTATCTAGTACACGTTGCGCATGTTCTGTGCATTTGAAAAAGCAGACAAAATCGTCCGCGTATTCTAGGTCACACAGCTTTTCACTATTTCCCAGTTCGACGCCCACATTTTGAAGACTTCGTAATGCATTCTCCATTATCTCGTCCATGACAAAGTTGAACAAGAATGGAGAAATGGGACATTCCTGTCGAACAACGCTGGTCGTTTCGAACAAGCTCAATAGTTCACCGTAAATCCTTACGCGGCCAGAAGTATAAGAATGCAATGATCTCAGTAGATTCACGAACTTCTGCGGCATAGTTTTTCGATGAAGAGCACTGAAAAGCGCTGTTCGGTCAACCGAATAGAAAGCGTCTTTCAAGTCGAGGAAAATCACTACTGTCGGTCGACGGTGTGTGTGACGCGTTTCAAGCAATTGGCGAAGAGTAAAACTTCAGTCGATGCAAATCTGACCTGGGTGGAATCCGGCCTATTGTTCGTGGGCGTTCCTCTAGCGAGCCGGTGTCAGACGACGCAGCAAAGTCGAGGCTGATATCTTGGTGACTATCGGAACTAAGCTAATCCCACGATGGTTACTGTAGTCACTGAAGATGGATACAATCAATGACTCACTCCATAGTAACGGAATACGCTCCTCTTCCCAAATGTCACGTAGCAAAGTGTTAAGTGATTTTATCGATGCACCACCACCCAATCTGAAAAGAACTGGAGGGAGTCCGTCGGGACCAGCCGCTTTTCCTCGCTTTAGTGATCGAATGCATGACTCCACTTCCAATATCGATGGGGGTTCAAGTGATACTTCTCGAGGAATCGCAGTTGTTGACGTCGAAATAATTGCATTAGAGCAGCCAGCTAAACTCCCCCTTGAAGTATTCGGCCCAACAGTTCAGCCTTTGCTCTTTGCTATGAATGGACTCTCCATCTCCATCGCATATCGTTTCGCTGACTGAGGTTCGCCGTTCACCAGTGTCGCGGATAAGTTTGAACAGTCTTTGACTGTTACATGAAGCAGCTGCTACTTCCATTTCTTTGGCTACCTTGACCCACCAATTTTCGCGATTTCTTAAGGCTTTCCGTACCTTGCTTTTGTAGACTTCTCCGTACCTTATTCATCTCCTTACAGTTCGAGAGCTGGCGGTAGCCATCTCTCTTCTTCAACGTAAGCCAATGACGGTTAAATTTTGCTGAGAAAGAGTTAGACGGAAGATTGATGATGGGTTTAGTGCAAACCTAAGCACCTTATACGTGGCAGGTCAACTTTTCCTGACCAGTGAGTGCAATTCGCTCTAGCTTTAATAGCACAGACAATATTCCTTAAAACCCTACCTCAGAAAACTGCCAAAACAAGTAAAACATTTCTTGCATTGAATGAAAAATATCCCGTGAAAACAAGGCAAAACGCCAGTAAATTTTAAATCAATCAGTATTTTGTATTTACATCTACTTTTCTAAAACATTTTTTGGACTCAACGGTAGGGCCGGAAAAACAGTCTTCACTTGAAACAATTGTATTGGGCACCTAACGGCTGACAAATTCCCCAATTTCTTGATCCAATTCTTGTTCTTTACGACCCCGAACAACACCAACCGGACTTGATGGGATAAAGTACCAGCCCCGATAGTCACCATGAATACGTTGGGACCTGCGGAACCATCGTTCTTCTTCACTGAATTGAGGAGAAAAGATGAGTGTTTACTTTAATATTGTACAATGAGCACAGTATGTGCCATTCATGGTGATTTAAATACTGTTTAGTGAATCGATTAACTTCAGTCGCGGGAGAGTCGGATGCTTTAGGCTGATACGATATTTGGTATCAATGACTGTCATACATGACTGTTTTACTTAGTCCGTTGGGAAACGTCTGCAGTGCAAATATGACAAATCATAATGTTCTATATCATTCAGACTGGTTCTCAATGGTTTACTTCAGATCAGCCCAATCAAGCCAATCATTTCCCTGGCACTTGAACGCTCTGATTCTGGTTAGTGTATATCACACTATCGCCCAGACAAAAATGGTGTGATTCAGAGTATAAAAGTAAACAGAACAAAGAAGGGGAACGTTATAGAACCATACAAACGAGAGAAGAGACCGAATGGGAGTACTTTGTCGGAATTTAACACTCAATCATACAGTTCAGTGTTGCCCTTCAACCAGCAGGAGGATTCCATAGACATTACCATGAAAGTTCAACTGGGCCTACATGGCAACGTTTAGTAGGTAAATTTTTCATAGAGCTTCCTTGCATGACTTGTCTTTCATCCTCCACATATCTTGAGGAACAACGAATACCAGGGAAATCTATTCGCTGTCCTTCTCAGTACACGCCTACGCCGACGAGACCCATACAGACTAAGATTTGGATGAAGCCACAGGTATCCCGTTGTTAGCACCCTACGCCTCCATTCAGTTCATTCAACTATCTACCTCGCACTTCCGTGCTCCGGCTTCGATTGTTACCTCGCAGCACAGTCTATCTGGGGGCAGCACAAAGTGACAGAGTTAAAACAAAGCAATGAGCGGAAATCACGAAGACAAAAACCGAGCTCGAATGTAACTAGGCCACTGGCCACGTCACGTGCCCATAGCGCTCAATGTCTCTGGCCATCTGGTAGGTGGGTCTCGTGAACCCCAACCCGGAAGTCTAACACGTCCTACCTGTTCGAGTCAACTGGTCAAGGTTTTCATACCTTTTCGCCATATCATAACCTGACCACCTCGACCTACCTTACAACCACTACCTGCCGCGGAAAACAGCGTACGCCAAGGAAGCCTATCGATGGGCATGCGTGACACATGTCCCAGTCACCTTGACCTGTTTAGATTCAGTACTTTTTCGAATGACTGACCTCTGATTTCCCATACCCTACGCCTAACCTGAGCATTGCCGATACGGTGTTCCCACCATACTCAGACAATGCTACGGAGACGTCGATAATCAAACACCGATAATCTTCGTCTATGTTTTACCCTCAATGACTCTATTTTCGAGCCGCATAAAAGAACCGATCTAATCGTCGCAGCGTACACTCGACCCTTATCAGACAACTGGATGTCACGCCGGCGCCACAGATGACTGAGGCTTCTTGTGTTTGCTCCACTTCCGGAACACATCCCGTGGCCTGTTTCGACAAATCAGACAACTGAAGCGGCGATCCATAAGGAAATCCAAGTCTCAGGATATTACAAAGCGCCTTCCCCCAGCCCTGTTCAACGATCGTGGGGTACAACTCGTTAGAGAACTTCATAGATTGTTGCCAAAGGTTTCGAATTCAGAGTAGGCCCCTACTTTGTAGGGTCAGTCGATTGTCTTTCCCATCTTCAAGAAGAATGGACGCAGTGATTGCGCTAACTATTTGGTTATAAGCCTGATTCTGAGCGTCAAAGCTGCTTGAGTCCATCATACTTCGCAGGTTGTACGAAACGCGTGACGAGCAGGATCAGGTTGAGTTCCACGCCGGTCGTGGGCGTACTGATCGAACTATCATCCTTCGCCAGCTGCTAGAGCAACATTATACCTTCTAAAGATCAACGACCATTATGTTCTTAGACGTTTGTGAGGCTTTCCACTCTATCGGTAGGACTGTGGAACTGCGACGTAGACTGTCATTTCCATATTCTCTTCTCTTCTGTGTTGCTGCTTGTTTGTACACTTACTGAGCATCAACACATTAGAATTTCATCCTTTCTATGAGTGCAGGCTGTCTATATCTCCATTTCCTTTCATCTTTGTCAATAAAGGATACTCTACCGAACGTCTTTTCTGGTCTTCCAAACGGTGGGATTCAACACCCTCTACGGAACAGTTTTCAACTTCGAATATACCAATGATATAGCCTTGCGCTTCGAGGCCCAATAGAAGACACATTTCTAAGCCGCCAATCGAACATCTATATTGGTGTGCTCGTGCTTCCCTGAACAGTCCGGTAATCCAGTGGGACTGTGATTTTCGTTGTGTATGACGTCCTCTTTTCGTTGCACGATGCACAGTTTCTTCAACACCATCGCAACTTAAACATGTTTGAAGATAGGACGCAGCTCGATACAGATTTTCCACTACCTCCCATCATATTTAAACCCGTATCGTTTATTCTCAATGATCCGGAGGTTTGGTTTTCAGCCATTCGAGACACACAGCATCCTCGGCCAACGCCAAATGATTTGCTAGACCTTGGAGGTCGCCCCTGATGACGTCACTGCCTCGGCAAGGGACTTAGCTTTGAATCCTCCCAAGGAGCACCCGTACGATCCGCTTAAGGAGGCTATATATCAATTTTTCCTACCCTCCCGGGAGAAACGCTTGCGTCAGTTACTGGCGCGGCACCCCATAGGCGGCATGAAGCCCAGCTGCCATCTAGCTCACTTCCGTTTCCTGGCGGGATCCGCCAATAAGGATTCGGAGATAGTTAAGGAACTGTGGTTAGATTTTTTACCTTTTCACGTTCAGGCCAGTCACTAATTTCCCCAAGGATTCTTTCGTGGAACGAGAAGCCTCCCTGACTGACAAGATTGTGGCACATATCGGCAACTGGGTTAACCCCCTCATCGCCACGACATTGAGCAATCACTGGGGTGTTGACCTGGACGAATAGCCGCAGGGGCCTCGATGCTCTCGATTCGTCCACCGTCGACTGTATTTGAAAGACAGTGACCATGCTTGCCCCCATAGTAGCCCACGCAAGCAACGGCACGGACGGGCACCTTCCACCGCCCGAGTCGCCGTGAATTTGTCTCACCTGGGTCTACCAAACCAGAAATGCCTACCAGCGGCCTTTGCTAGTTTTACCGAGTTTTCGGACCAGCCGCCCATAGATTCAGAAAGCTGTATTCACACGTGGCGGAAAAACTCCACTTTCGACGAGTAAAAGCGGCCGTACTCGCCGCCAATCAGTCTCAGGTTGGCCGTTTGTTTTATGCGCATGATTCGTGTACTAACGCTAGGTTCCCAGTAAATACTGGGGTCATAGTTTTTGTCTTGCCGATCGGTAAACACAAACCACGGGGCTTCTTTCCATCGGGTGTCCGCGACGAATGGTGAACCCATTCATACTTACGGCGCGAAATAGCTTGCGGTCAACCTGGGGCCACGACGACGGTATCTGTGGACGTTTATCCTTGCGGATGTCCCAACAGGCTTATTGAGGATCGATTTTCTGCAGCGTCATGAATTACTTGTTGATTTATGTAGACTGGCTTATCGATCTTTCCTCGGACATTAAATTTACGGATCTTGCAGCTCGATTTTCAGTCCCAATTTACCAGATTTTCCATTTGACCAAACCATTTGATAAGACAGACGTAGTGACCGCTCACACACCACATTGTCACTAACGGACCACCAGTCACAGCACGAACTCACCGACCGGCACCGGACAAACGCTTTTGCTAAACATATGACACTTTACTTTCTAAAGGTACTGTTCGTCTTCCTCATATCCCATGGGCCTCCCGTTTACACATGGTTCTCAAAAAAGATAGCACTGACAGGCGATCATGTGGCGATTATCGTGCACTAAACTCGGTTACTTATTAGGATAGCTATCCGATGCCCCCTATTCACGACATCAAGGCAGCACTTCCCGGCACGACGGTATTTTCTAAGATCGATCCGGTACGAGCTTATCGCCAGATTCCAGTCATCACTGAAGATGTCAAGAAAATTGTTATCACGATTTTTTTTGCCTGCTTGAGTTTCTACATATGCCATTTGGTTTGCGATATGCTGCCCAGACATTCCAGAGGTTTATCGATAGCATTACACGAGACTTGAAATTCATTCACGTTTATATTGATGACTTCCTAATCGCACCGTCGAGTGTAGATGAACATTTACAACACTTGACGCTACTATTTCAGCGTTTGTCCGAACATCGAATAGTAGTCAATCCCGATAAATGTGAAATTGGAAAGACGGAACTTGTGTTTCTGGACCACAGATCACTCGAATGAGGATATCAAACCTTGCGAGGATAAAGTACGGGCGATTCTAGATTATGCCGTGCTGTCCACAATCAAGGATCTTACAGCATTTTTGGCATTTTTTTAGCTAACTTCCACCGTCGTTTCATACCCCCGCGCCGCTGAGCGCTTGCTTCCATTAACTGACTTACTTCGGGGCAAGCCACGTAAGTTGTCGCTCACGGATGCCACACCAGTGGCGTTTTTGAAGTTAAAACATTAGCACAGAACACGCCATTTATGCACCTAGTTCTATCCGCCACACTTAGCATAGTAGTGGGTCCACCTGACTTTGCCATCGCAGCGGTCCTGCAACTAGTTTATGGGATGTGGCAACCACTCGAACTTTTCACTCGACACCTCAGTCCCATGGAAAAGAAATATACTGCTTTCGATCGAAAAATGTTGATCGCATATAATGCCGTCAAACATTCCTACCAGGTAGTCCAGGGTCAATATTTTACCGTTTTCACCGACCACAAGCCTACGACGTGTGCATTGCATACTAAGTCTATCCGTTACTCTCCACGAGAAGCCAGACATCTGGACCATATTTCTCAGTTCACGCCTGACGTACGACACGTTAAAGGTGAGTCAAACTGCGCTGAAGATGCTTTGTCACGTATTCCGCCAAATGCTATTAAATTTCGTCCCAGGTATTCTTGCCATGACTGCAGCAGGGGCACAGGATACGTCATGCATGGAAGCTGTTCAGTCAACGTCGCCAGTGTCAGCCCGTGACGCTGGCCACTAGTGCCAGTATTATACTGTCAGTTCTGTTGGCCAACCTTGACCAGTAGTGTCCTTTATATATCGGCATCTCGTGTTCGATACCCCACATGGACTTTCACACTCAGACATCGCGACCAGTCTCCAGCTAGTCACTGCACAATACGCCTGGCTGTCCACGAGTAAAGATGTTCGTATGTGGGCGAAATAATGTTGACAATGTCCACAATCTAAAGTACACCGGCAAGTAGCTTTGCCTATCGGTACTTTCGCTACGCCTGACGCTCATTTTCACGTCGATATTATGGGTCCATTAACTCCGTCACAAGGGTATACCTACTTATTAACGTGCACTGATAGACTTACGAGTTGGTCCGAAGCTGTTTTCATCTTTACCGTCACGGCCAAATCGGTGGCTCGACTTCTGATACAACGATGGAAAGCTCTGTATAGTTGTCCTCTCAGTTACTGCCGATCGAGAGCAACAATTTGAGTCCGACCAATTCCCTTCATTAACTCACATGCTGGGTACGGAACGCATTCGCACGACCGCGTATCACCCGGTGTCGAATGGTCTAGTCGAACGTTTTCATCACCATTTTAAAGCGGCTATTAAAGCATACGGGAGCGTCTATTAGTACCAAACCTTACCGCTAGTTCTGCTTGGTATCAGGACTTGCTTAAAGGCAGATATCTAATGTTCCGCCGCAGAACTTGTCTACGGCAAATCATTACGACTGCCTCGGGAATTCTTTACACCACGCAGAACAGATTTACTTGCCGTACAGACTTACGTCCATCGTTTGTCTGCGTACATCTAAAATCTCCCTCCGGCGCAGACTCGAATGCAGCGACGACAGGTTCTTATCTCGATCAAACTTAAAACTTATTCGCATGTATTCATTCGTGTTGATTCGATGCGCGAACCATAACAACAGCCCTACGAAAATAAATTTCGCTTGATCGGCACAGCTGTGTCGATACTGCTAGCATCGACCGTCGCAAAGCTGCGTACGATGATGATAACGTATTACCAGCTAACATGAGATTCACTGTTAACTCTGCATTGCCTGTTGACGACACTTCCGTGACATGTCAGGACCTACAGCCTGCGTTGCCTGCTACGACTTCAAATGAGGCCGTAGTCTGACGTCCAGGATAGAAACCAGTTGGTACTGCTACGGCTTCGAAAAAGATTGTCCTCTGACGTTCAACACAGCATTTCACTGGCTCTCCTACCTCCTTGAATGGGAACACCACCTCGCGTACAAGCAATCGGGGCGCGTCTATAAACCTGTCCGCGAATCAGGTTACTGTCTCACGTTCTGGTCGAAAGACAATTCGTCCAGCACATTTTCGCAATTAGATGGAACACGATCTTCACCGCGGCAATAACTTTCATGCTTATCGTTTCGACACAATTCGACTTTACAAGGTAATGCCACATACTTATCACGTCCATTGCGGTTGCTGCACTAGTTTTCTGTCTTTTTGTTTCATGGAACCTCGCCATATGGTGCGCTTCACTGGTCCATCAAATTCCGATACTTTCAGCACCAACGTTTGTATTCTGGTTTGGCTCGATTAATGTCACCGGCGAATCTACTGAAATCATATTTGTTTACGGTTAGCCGATGCTGGACATTATTGGTGTGGCATACTTGAATGACACTACAGGCAACCGATAACACTGACGACCAATCTGCTCTACGCTCGATCTACATTCTACGGTTCATGCATGCCACCGATTTTGCCCGTCAGCATCCCACAGTACAGCCGCGCTAACAAATTTTTCACGCATTGACAAGCACGAACATCTTTTATATGCCTTTACCTTCCTAACATTTTTCGAAAGCCATCTACGCTTTCTAGAGGAAGGTTGTCGTAGGGACCTCAATCGTCCTGAGAAGATGAGCATTTTCAAGACTTCTTCTAGGACTTACTTCCTCTATGATCATCTGACACTTGGTTTTGACTGCTGCAGTGACATTGCATTCATTTCTGGAAATCAGCATTTTCATTGCCACCCCACGTATAAACTTTGTTTTATCACTCCGAACCAAGCTGCTCCTGGTTCGACACACGCTCCTGTGAGTTCTCCCTCATCGTTTCTCGCTCTGTACTCTTTGCTCTGTAGGCTCGCATAGACATCTGTGACTCGACTTTGGTTTTCTGACTACTAGCAAGGCATCATTCGATTCGTGACCGTAGTTATCTACCGCGTCCGTACGCCATTCGTCTCCTTAGCCTTGTGCACATTACTGCACTGTTTTTCCTTGTATTGCGTACCCTTTGCTGAACTGACCCTCACCAGGTTTCTGTCGATCTCATCTTTGACACACTGTCGGTTTTCGCCGATTGCACGCGAACGGTCTGCTTTTTGCCTCACCATCGCCTCAGTTTGCTTTCCGAGTATTTCTCGCATCGGTACTATTTCGGTGCCACGACATGTGGAATACAAAATCGCATTTGTCTACGAACACGGGTTTTCTCTATTCGTTCGATCAAGGGGATTTCGTTAATAGTTCACGTCAAGACGGGTTAGAAGACCTGGCTAAACCGCCAATTGAACGCCCTCTATGGTAGTGTAATGCACTGGCGTTTGGTAAGTGTTGGCGAGGACCGGTTGGTGTACCTACCGAGCGCTGGCTCAGTATGGGGCTCAGGGGTTCTCCGTAATGCAGTGCATGTGGCAAAACTTTATCCAAATAATTCTCGGGGCGATTCTCTAGACGATTCTTCTCATAACAGATCCTAACTGCTACTACAGCACGTTCTTTCTCACCTGTTGTAGCTACTTTTTTTAAATGATACACGCCTTTATTACGCACTACTTGCAATTACAGTTACCAAGCAATTACTAGAACACATAGGATGCCGCAGTGTACGAAAATCCTTCACGGGGAGTGCATTATTGACACACCCGCCAATCCGTTTCTGCTTGATCGTTTTACGTTTCTAGTACATTTATTGACTTAACCCGCCGATCGTTACCTTACTTCAGTGTTTATCTTAGCACAAAATCGATTGACAAGGAGGCGCCCATCAGGGCTGCGTACAAAACTGGGCACGCAAATGGGACCTTTCACTAAATCTCAACAAGTGTTAATGCTTGACCACAAATACAGGGACTAGTGGGAGTGGTGTGGGATCGTTGCAAATGGTCTCTCAGGTCAAAGACTTGGGCGTTATAATGGACAACAGCTTTAAGCCGTCGAAGCAGTGCACCGCAGTAGCCAATAGGGCCAGGAGAGAACTCTTTCGAGTTAGATCCATTATGTCGTGTAGAGAGCCGGAGATTTTCATTCCGATATATCAGGCCATAATTAGGCCGCATATGGAGTACTGCGTGCAGGCCTGGGCACCGTACTACCAGAAAGATATAGACTGTCTGGAGAAAGTGCAAGGGCTGGCGACTAGAATGGTGGCTGGGCAAGGGGGGGTAGCTATACAGAGCGTCTCCGTGCCCTAGACCTGTTCTCGATGGAAAGACGGCGCATTCGCGGGGATTTGATAGAAACCTTCAAGGTAACGAAGGGACTGTCAGAAATAAGACGAGAAGACCTTTTCTCTCTGATACCCGAGAGAGGCACAAGGGGGCATAGCCTTAGATTACAAAGGAAGCATTCGAGGCTCCAAATTAGGGCGAAGTACTTCTCAAATAGAGTGGTACCCTATTGGAATAAGCTCCCGGAGGAGGTCATAAATACCACAACAGTGAAGGCTTGTAAGAAAGCAGAAGACTTATGTTAGGTGGCAGTATACCCCGAGTTGTGTTAAGCAGCTTTTAGGGTCAGACGCTATTTGCTTATTGTTTCCACCTTACTCTGCCAGGGCTGATACTGCACAAAATCTCTGCCTTTCAAAAAAAGAAAATCACGCAGTGTTGGGAGCTACGGAAACGCGCCGAAAACACAACTATCTGGACACAAGATTGGCTCTAGCCACACCAAGTCCTGTGCAAACTGAACTGAACTGAACGACAGTGGATGATCATCAAGACGACTTACACTAGCTCAAGCTGCTCTTGTTTGTCAGCTATTTGACCAAGGGCGACCTCATAAACCTTTTGCGGGTGCTGAAATATATGCTTTGCGATGAACCTAGTAATGGGGTGCTGCGAGCACGATTACGGTACAATCACAACTCACCCTGTGATATTCCCAGTATCTAGGCTCGTGGCCCTCAGGGATATCCGCCAGTTCAGCTGGCCCAACAAACACGTTGACGAAGAACACGAGCATCAGGCAAGGAACTGCCCCAAGCATCACAAAAAAATGCTGAGGGGAATAAGAACACCAGGGGTACACTCACCAATGAATCGAAAATCTTCTTATTCATGAACTCGGACGATTTAACAACCATGTTACTTTTGGAGCTCGAGTGCCTTAGAACTAGGACATGCAGTAAACAAATCAACTGAACAGTTAATTTAACACACCGGAAGACATGTATGGACTAGGTGCACGAACACACGACCCGGTCACCAAATTAATGGACTTAATGGACTTCACTTTAGGTTGCAAAGTGCATAGGTGGCGCATCAACATCATTGAAGGTATTCTCAGACCGCAAGAGAGATCTCGAAAGAAGGTGAACATTTTCTTTGATGAAAAACACAACCCAGAACTGATAAATACGACCAGAAATGCCCCTGAATCAAGCCCGCCGTAATCGAACAACCACGTCCGCTGTTGTCAGGTCACCTCAGTTCACTTCAGTTCAGTTCAGTTCAGTTTCAGTTCAGTTCAGTTCAGTCTGCACAGGACAGGTAATGGCCACGGCCAATTGAGCGTCCAGAATTCCTTCGATGGTATGCACACCAGTTATGCACCCACCACTGCCGAGTGTATTTCGTCGAATCCCCGCTAAAAATGAGAGGGAAACGAAAAACCTCATCGCACATCAACTGCGTGAGGCATTATGCATCGTGAGCTTTCACTGAGACAGTATGCAATGAGGGAAAAAGTCCGCTAAAACATACTCCAGAAGGACCACAGTGCTACCCGTCATCCATCTAGTTGATATACTCAAGGCTCACTACAAGGAAAGATCTCGTACCACTTGCGATCTAGGGCACCTTTGAAGGATTGGACTGTCTGCAGATCTACCATTTCACCAGGCAGACCGTTCCAGTCGTTCACGACCCTGTTGCTGAAGAAGTGCGATTTAGCCATCAACCTAGATCGGGCTTTTGTCAGCTTCTTTCCATGTCCCCTTGTTCTGGAATCTGCGACCAATTGGAATAGACTATCCGGTCTAAGGCCAGAAAAGCCCTTCATTACCTTGAACGTTTCTATGAGATCCCCTCGACGTTTCCTCCTTTCCAACGAGAAAAGATTCAGGTCACAGAGTCTCTGCTCGTAAGTCTTACCCCTCTGCCCTTCAACCATTCGCGTGGCGAGACGTTGGACTTTCTCGAGGCAGGCGGCGTCTTTTTTGTAGAAGGGTGACCAAGCCTGCACGCAAACCTTCTAAGTGAGTTCGTACTATAGCCATGTAAATAGGTACGAATAACTCCGGCTTCCGGCAAGACAGAGCTGATCGCAGTCTAAAGAGCTCCCCACGAGCCTTTTGCGCGTCAGCGTTGCACTGCTCCGACCATTTGAAGTCACTGTTCATGATGACCCTAAGGTATTTAACCTTACTGACTGCCTCTATGGTGAACAGCCCTTGATCATGAGCGACAGTTAGGCTTTCTTTTGACCTTGACAACAGGTGGCTTTTTTCGGCATTCAGAGGTAAGTTCCATTTGTATGCCCAGTTCAGGACGGTACTTATTTCCCTGCCCAAGTCCGCCCTACCCTCAGATCCAACAGTCTTCACATCATCCGCAAAATTAAAGGTGGGCGATTGAAGAGCGGATTCCAGGTCATCAATAAATAACAAGAATAGGACCGGGCCTAGGATGGATCCCTGAGGCACACCACTAGTGATGTTCACCAAACTGGAGCACCTGTCCCCCACTGTAACAGCCGGTCGTGGAAAATCCCCCTTTTTACCTCGCGATTCAGTGTTTTTCCCAACATCACTCATTTCCATACACTATTGACTTGTGTTTACGAACTGGTTGTTTTTCTGGACCAATTGTTGTTTGTTCGCGCCCAGAGCGCTACTTTGGCACATCCTTGTTCAGGACCTGCGTGACGCACGTGCTGTCTGCTCACACGCTGCTATTCGGTTTCCCGTTGTTGAGTCCTTGTGATCGTATTATTGAGGTTTGTATATTGTTTATGTCATTGTTTATTGTAATAATCTAGTATGGTAGAATATCACGGATAATCGTCTTTTGATTTCGGGATCCGTTGCGAATTTGGCTACGCATTGCCCATACGTGTGTTACAATACTCAATAGATCAATTTGGAACGAGGAAAAATCACGCAAAATGAAAAGAAAACGATCAAAAGCAGTCTAATCCGGACAGGAAGTAATACGGCAAGTCTCTGGGGAGGTTTTGGGTACATATGATTCTTTAGTTAATGCTAGATCGCCTAGTCCTGTCAGTGCTAGTTCATGTGTTATTGAAAACAATATTGTTCGTAAGGATGTCGATTTATATAAGCTGAGAATACTAGAACTAGAGCAACAGTTACTTTCGGCTAGACTACAGGCGTAGGAAGCAGAGAAGTGTACACAGAAACAGCGAGAGCATAAGACCAGTGACTTCGACACTTCCGATAGGTTAGGGTGCAATAAGGTGGGGAACCCCACGCCGGTCGCCGACTACAAACCACCATCGATCGATCTGCCTAGAGTGGAGTTAACGGTTTTCGACGGGCGAGTTGAGCAATACTGCAAGTTTGTCAAACAGTTCGAGACGTTCGTTGAAAATAAGGTAGCCGACCCTGGGCAAAGGCTTCTTTACCTTACTCACTACTGCCGAGGCCGAGCAAGAGAAGCTATCGACGGGTGCACCATGCTCGACCCAGAACAAGGCTACACAAGGGCAAGGAAGATTCTAAGGGACTTGTTTGGCCAACCTTTCAAAGTAGCCCGTAACCTAATAAAGGGCGTGATGGCAGAGGCAAAGAGAACCAAGGGTGACGTCTACACCATGGCCGACCTGGTGATTAAGATGCAGAACTGCTCAATAGCCCTCGACCATTTAGGTTACAGGGCTGACCTAGACGCCATGCACACTTTGGAAGGCATAGTTCGTCACCTCTCTCCCGAACTACAGGGTCGGTGGGCGGAAGAAGCAGAACGGATAAGCCGAAGCGACAGAGAAGCCAACTTCGAAGACCTGACTGAATACTTAGACAGGCAAACGAAGATAGCTGACAGCAGATTCGGCCGACTCATCCGGGACAGCAACCGAGCAAACAAGCCCAGTACTAGCCAAGTCCAAACCCCTGTACGTGAACATCCAAAGTACCAGCCTTGGACAAATACACACGTCATTTCACGAGATGCTACGGCGAAACCAAATTGCAGATCCTGTGGTACTAGCCATGGCCTACCAGAATGCCCCAAGTTCGGCAACGCCACAATAGACGAACGGTGGGGAATGGCGAGGATGGCAGGAGCATGTTTTATCTGTCTCAACACCACGCACCGGGCAGCAGCCTGTAGAACAAGGAATCGATGTGGTTACGAGGGCTGCACGGGCAGACACCATCGGCTGCTGCATCAGGCGAGAGTAACCATATCCGAGGCGAGTGCCAAGCCCAGCGTGATTTGTTCAACTTCACAATCTGCCAGTAAACCGGTACGTTTAGGCGTAGTGGCCGTGGGTGTAGTGAATCCGACTGGGATAGTCAAGGCGTTGGCTCTCGTTGATAGCGGATCCGACACTACTTTAGTGAAAGAGCGGTTTGCCGACAAACACTAACTGGCTAAAGGTGCGACGTCGTTAGCAGTGAGCACGGTGGGCGGAACACAGGTAATGACTGCTGGTAGATTAAGGCTGCAACTCATCTCTCTAGACACTAACGAGGAAATTGAACCAACGGAGGCATTCACGTTAGCGGATCTCCCCATGCGAGCACCAAGGTCGGCGAACGCAATCTTGACTCGGTGGCCCCACCTGCAGGATGTAACCGTTGTAGACTGGGAAGATGATGAAGTGGATCTCCTCATCGGATGCGACGTGCCAGAGGCGCATTGGGTGCTTGACCAGAGATTGGGCGACCGCCAGGCACCTTATGCCGTACGCACGGCCCTGGGATGGATGTTATACGGTCCAGCAGGGGTACGCGGTTCCGTGAATTACTTATCCGCCGACACGGGCCGCATAGAGTATCATCTGCAACGGCTGTATGAAAAGGAGTTTCATGACATTGGAGACGAAAGACCGACGTTGTCTCAAGAGGATCACTTCGCTCTACAAACGGTGCGACAAGGCACTAGAGGCCTCAAAAAACAGTTCGAGGTTCCCCTTCCATGGCGCACACCGGACGACCCGTGGACTGACAACAGAAATTATGTTCTCCAACGATTACTACGACTAAAAGAACGCTTCATTCGAGACCAGAATCTGTGGGAACGATACGCGGATTTGATGAAGCGAAACGAGACCCTCGGTTACGTTGAAAAGGTGCCTGTTAACACCGACAGCAAAAGGGGTATCTGGTATCTGTCTCACCATCCGGTTATCAACCCCAAGAAACCCAATAAACTGCGGGTGGTTTTCGACTGTGCGGCCAAGTTCCAGGGCAAGTCGTTAAACGATCGCCTACTACAGGGGCCTGACTGGACCACTCCACTGTTCGATGTTTTGTGCCGTTTCAGAGTGGGTAAAGTGGCTTTGTCTGCCGACATTAGGGAAATGTTCCATCAGGTGAAGATTCCGGTAGGAGAACGAGATGCTTTGCGTTTCCTGTGGTGGGAAGGGAGCGACCGGGACAACGCAGTGGTGAATTATAGGATGACCGTCCACCCCTTCGGAGCCATATCGTCACCATTTTGTGCAAACTACGCCCTCCGAGAATCAGCGAACAAACATGGCGATCTAGTACATCGGACGGTGGTAGAAAGCGTCAGCAGGAACTTCTACGTCGACGACTACCTTGGGTCATTCGATGATGTGGAATCAGCTCTAGAGCAGTTCAGGGGTCTGACGAGATTGCTGGAAGAGGGCGGCTTCCATCTAACTAAATGGATGTCGAACGCTTCAGAAGTGCTGAAGGTCATCCTGTATCACGAAAAGGCCGAAAGGGTAAGAGCTTTGGACGGCTCTCCACTTCCTATCGAGCGCACCTTAGGTATACAATGGGACGCGGAAACGGACGATTTTGTTTTCGAACTGAACGTTCCGGAGCTGCCAATAACCCGTCGTGGCATACTATCTGCCGTCTCAAGTTTGTTCGACCCGCTCGGTTTCGTCTCACCATGGCTGCTACCCGGAAAGATCTTGCTGCAGTGGCTGTGCCGTAAGAAAGTTGATTGGGACCGGTCACTGGACCGAGGGGACCGGCTGGACTGGGAAGAATTTTTGAACACCTTGAAGAAATTAGGGGACATAAGAATTCCACGATGTTTGACTCCTGGCCATACAACGCGGACTGGAGAACTACATGCCTTTTCCGATGCATCCGAAGTCTGTTATGGAGCTGTGGTGTACGGACGATGGTGCGCAGGAGATGGACAATATACCACGAGGATCCTGTTCGCCAAAGCCCGCGTGGCTCCACTGAAGTCGGTCTCAATCCCACGCCTTGAACTCAGCGCAGCCGTGTTGGCAGTCAGGGTGGTGCAAGCTGTGAAGATATGTTTCGATCTCTACATTTGGTCGGTGAGCTTCTGGACGGATTCAACGATAGTACTTCACTATATCAACAACGTCCAAAGCCGGTTTAGTACTTTCGTTGCTAACCGGCTCACGATTATCCACGATGAATCAGCCACGCACCAGTGGAGTCATGTCAGGTCTGGCGATAATCCGGCCGACCTGTGCTCCCGAGGTGCGAACAACTTCAGGCAACTGGACACGTGGACGAGAGGGCCGAACTTCCTGCAATTGCCCAAACAGGACTGGCCCGTTTTCGAATTAAAACCCCCTACGGAAGTGGAACTGGAGATCAAAGGCGTAGTGATAGCAACCAACGTCGTCGAAGCGTCGTCCATTCTATCGCGACTGGTCAAGTTTTCTTCCTGGATGCAGACGCTTCGTTCGCTAGTTTGGCTAACCAGGTTCAATAGAAATTTACTAGTCATGAAAGGGCTACGGCCCTCAGGTCGGATACGGGTCAGCCCGATAGGTCCCGATGAGCTAAAAGCGGCAGAGTACGATATTTTCAGAATGATACAACGCGAGGCTTTCGCCCGAGAACTCAAGAGGGCGGAAGAAGTGGGGCCGACCAATGAAGACATGCCATCTCCAAGAGGCGAGCTGAAGCGTTTAAACCCCAAACTCATCGACGGACTGCTGCGGGTAGATGGTAGGCTGACCAACGCCCACCTGAACCTGTAGTAGAGCTAATGATTCAACACGTCTACGCCACGGAAGGACATGCCGGGGAAAGTCACGTGACGAGCGTCATCCGAAAGTGTCTTTGGTTGTTGAGAGGACGAGAGACTGTAAAACGCGTAATCCGACGGTGTGTGCAATGCAGGAGACGCAATGCCACAGCAGGCAAACAACTCATGGCCCCACTACCAGAATGCAGGGCTTCTACGGGCTGGTGGCCGTTCAGTGACACCGGGTTGGACTATTTCGGGCCCTTGTGGATCAAGTGCGGGAAAAGATTAGAAAAGCGATACGGATGTATCATGACGTGCATGAAACCACGTGCGGTACACCTAGAAGTCGCACATTCGATGACGACCGATTCGTTTCTACGGGCCTTGCAAAGATTTATCAACCGAAGAGGCGTACCGGCCGATATATACTCAGATAATGGATCGAACTTTGTGGGCGCTCACCGGGAATTGCAGCGTTGGCACAAGAACATAAACAGGGACGAACTGCAGAATCGAACAGTGGCCTACGGCATACGATGGCATTTCAACCCCCCACAGGCCAGCCACCGAGGCGGCATATGGGAATGCATGATCCGGTCCGCCAGACGGATACTGCTGTCAATCATGGAGCAGCAGCCGCCCGACGACGAGACGCTGAACACCGTCATGACTGAGGTGGAGCGAATCCTGAACAACCGCCCCCTGGTTCCAGTATTGAACGGCGACCCCACCCACCTGGCGCTTACCCCAAACGACTTATTGACGTTAAGGTCGAACGAGGGTTTCCAAGGGCCGGTAAATCTTCGTGGGAGCTACCTCCACGGGTGGAAGCAAGCGAACCATCTGGCCAAGGTCTTCTGGAGGCGATGGCTACGGGAGTACCTACCGGCTTTGCAGACTCGACAGAAGTGGCTGGCCAAAACAAGACCATTCAAAGTTGGGGACGTGGTTATGATCGCCGACGAACGCGCACATTTCAGCGCTTGGTCTTTGGGAGTAGTTACGGAAACCATCAAAAACACCGACGAAATGATAAGAACGGTGAAGGTGAAGACAGCTAACGGAGTGCTCATTCGTGACATACGCAGTATTAACCTACTCGAGAGCGAAGACGGAGGAGCTGATAACCCTGAGGCCTAGTAAACCTTTTTCACACCAGTAATCGAGGTGGATAAAGAAACACCATACATACCACACGGTCTCCGTCAAACACGTTAAGGTGCTCGCGGTCCTTTCGTTGACATTACAGAAGGTTCTTTCCGATATGTGGTGATGAATGCGATTCCATTGTACATCCCGATACATACACGCATGCACGACGCACTCTACATCCCGTAAACCCATCATACATGTGACAGTGTCCTTTGTTTGCCTTTTGTTGACGCTACCGAATGCCCCTTGCATATGTGGAAGTAGCGGAGCTCAGGTCGCACATACATGCTACATTTTACTCGTTTTCTTGCCACGCGGTCTTTTGTTGACATTGCAGAAAGTCCTCCTTTGATGTGTAGTCATACCTGTGATTTCATTGTTCACCCCGGCACACACACGCACTCACACACACACACACTCAAGCACGTACATCCAGGACCGGACGGCCCCTTACGAGGACAACGTCTATGTGACCATTCACGCCCGCCATCGGTCATTTGGTCTTGTGGAAGATGTAGACTAGCCTCACGTCTATGTAGCCAATGGGTTAGGTGCGACTAGTAGTAGAACGTCGACGACGAGCATCAGACGCGCGCACTGACAGCGGGGCCTAGGCAGGTAGGAAGAATCAGTACCTTTATACCGAACCTTTGACTTTGCTAACGATCCAGGAGGATTTTGGTGGGCGGTGTAACAGCCGGTCGTGGAAAATCCCCCTTTTTCCCTCGCGATTCAGTGTTTTTCCCAACATCACTCATTTCAATACACTATTGACTTGTGTTTACGAACTGGTTGTTTTTCTGGACCAATTGTTGTTTGTTCGCGCCCAGAGCGCTACTTTGGCACATCCTTGTTCAGGACCTGCGTGACGCACGTGCTGTCTGCTCACACGCTGCTATTCGGTTTCTCGTTGTTGAGTCCTTGTGATCGTATTATTGAGGTTTGTATATTGTTTATGTCATTGTTTATTGTAATAATCTAGTATGGTAGAATATCACGGATAATCGTCTTTTGATTTCGGGATCCGTTGCGAATTTGGCTACGCATTGCTCAAACGTTCGTAACACCCACTTTGACGTACTACGTCCTGTGGGGGAGGAAGTCCTCCGGCCACCTAAATAATGGCCCACCTATGCCGAACGTCTCCATCTTGCATAACAAAAGACGATAATTAACGGAGTCGAAGGCCTGGCTAAAGTCCAGGTAGCATACCTCAACTTCCTTACCTACGCCCAGTCGTCGAGTTACTTCATCTAAGAAGCACAAGAGATTGGTCAGACAAAACCTATATTTCAGAAATCCATGCTGCGCTGGACTTAACATGGAGTGCTCCAGTATGTGCTGGCAGATGTGGGCGCGGATGATCTTCTCAAGGACTTTACATAGGATGCTAGTTAGGCTTACCGGCCTGTAGTTCTGCGCAGCCGACTTAGGCCCACTCTTATGTATTGCCATGACTGCAGCGACTTTCTAGTCCTGAGACAGCTTACTCTGGCCCAAAGTGGATCTGTACAGCCGGCATACCGATGGAGCTATGATATCCACCAACGGCGTGATGATATCTTGATTAATGCCATTTGGGCCAGCTGACTTCTAACTGTTTAATTCCTGTAGGTACTTACGCACCCTTTCCCCTGGGAGGTTCAGCTCGTTTAACTGAGGAGAAGGATGCACCAGAGCCAGATCTACTCGTACCTCGCTATCCATCCTATGTGCACTACCAAAGTATTCCCCCAGGGCTTCTGCTTTGCCCTGGCCATCAGTGACAATACCGTGGTCTCTAGTAGACAGCGGACCTACGGCCTTTTCTGTTGAGCCTTTAGACTGTACATAGCCGTAGAACTTTTTCCGCTGTTGTCTTACAGACTGGGTCAACTTGAGCCCGAATTCCCGCTTGGAAGTTCTCAGAAGGCTTACAGTCTCGTTTCTCAGTTTTGCATAGCAATTCCAGGCTGACATAATTCGGGGTATACTGCCACTCGACATTGGTCCACTGCTTTCTCTAAAAGCCCTCACTGCTGTGGTATTTATGACCTCCTCCGGGAACCTATTCCAGTAGGGTACCACTCTATTCGAGGAGTAATTCGCCCTACTTTGGAGCCCCCAGTGCTTCCACTGTTATCTGCGGTTAGGCCCCCTTGCGCCTTTGGGATCGGAAAGAAAAAGTCAGCCCGATTTATACCTGACGGTTCTTTCACTACCTTGAAGGTTTCTATCACATCCTCGCGAATGCGCCGTCTTTCCATCGAGAACAGGTCTAGGGCACGGAGACGCTCTGTATAGCTACCCCCCCCCCTTGCCCAGCCACCATTCTAGTCGCCAGCCCTTGCACTTTCTCCAGACAGTCTATATCTTTCCGGTAGTACGGTGCCCAGGCCTGCACGCAGTACTCCATATGCGGCCTAATTATGGCCTGATATATCGGAATGAAAATCTCCGGCTCTCTACACGACATAATGGATCTAACTCGAAAGAGTTCTCTCCTGGCCCTATTGGCTACTGCGGTGCACTGCTTCGACGGCTTAAAGCTGTTGTCCATTATAACGCCCAAGTCTTTGACCTGAGAGACCATTTGCAACGATCCCACACCACTCCCACTAGTCCCTGTATTTGTGGTCAAGCATTGACACTTGTTCAGGTTTGGTGGGAGGTCCCGTCTGCGTGACCGGTTTTGTGCTACTAACACATTATGGTCCATATCTACTGCAGCTATCGTGACGTCACTGCCAAATGTAAATTTGGGGGTTTTGAGCTGACGCGCTAGGCCACTGATGAAGATGAGGAAGATCAGAGGGCCGAGCACCGAGCCCTGTGGCACCCCGCTAGTTGCACCTTCCGATTTTGAGACATGACCACCCACCTTAACACTAAAAGTTCACCCTGTTAAAAAACTATTTACCCATTACCCTGCCTTACCAACAAGTCCCAAGGACTGCAGTTTGACTTCCGGAAATCCGTGGTTAAGAGAATCAAACGTCTTGCTGAAGTCCAGGTAAAGGACATCAATCGGCTGTCCCTCGTCCAGAAGCCTGGTTGCCTCGTCGAGGAACAGCAGGAGATTCGTCAAACAAGATAGTCCGGCCACAAACCCATGCTGAGCATTTGATTTGAGGTTATGTCGAACCAAATACCTAGAGATCTGTTTCTTGATTATTCGCTCCAAGCACTTACACAGTACTGAAGTTAAGCTAACCGGCCGGTAAATTTCGGCCATTTGCCGGGGTCCGCTCTTTTAAATTCCCACCACCATTGCCCCCCTCCGGTCTTCCGGCACAATTCCCCCTCCAAGTGGCGTTTCAAAAAGCTTCGTCTCCGGAGCCATCAGGGCCTCGGCGAGAGGTTGAACGATTTCTGAATGAATTCCATCTGGTCCTGCGGCTTTATTTCTATTCAAGGTTTGCAGCTCCGCGTACGCCTCCTCCTAGCCTACGGTAAGTTCTGGTATTGGAGGCGCCTGTGTTCCCTCCACTCTTTCCTCCAAATTATTTGCTGGTCGATATATGCTCTTGAAAAAAGCCAAGAGCATGTCGGCTTTGTCTTCGTCACTTAGAACTAGTCGTCCCCCTGCTTCTTCCAAAGTTGCTACACTTTCTCTCATAACTTTGCGGGATTGCACGTAAGAGTGAAACCGCTTTGAGTTTGTGCTGACGGGCTCAGCTAACTAACGCTTAAAGGCACATCTCCCTACTCTTTGGATCGCTTGAGATCTGTTCCTAGCCCTCTTATGGCCGTTCAATGCCACCCGATTTTTGTACAGCTTGTACGCCACCCATCGACGCCTGCGAATGCCAACAGCTTGTGGACTTCTGACTCCCACCATGAGGGTTGATTTCTGCTGCTAACCACCCTCAAAGATGCTAACTCCTCCGTAAGTTCTGGTAGCCCCATCTTGATGGCCTCCTGAAGTTCCCCTATGGGGGCGTTTTTGTGATTCGGCCTCCACTGAACTTCCTCCGCTGCTCTCTTCAGTTCACCTATGTTGACTCTTCCATGGAGCTGACGTAACACGATTTTCTTCGGCGCCTTGCTAAGTGCTAGAGTGACCCATAAGACTACATGATCACTTTTGCTCAGCAGCTCTTCCTACTCTATTTCCTTAACGTCTGGATGGTGCCGTGATATGAATAAATCAAGGAGAGCCGGGTGCTGCCCATCTCTGTGTCTGGTAGCCTGCGTCAAGTGCTGCATAAGTGCATGCAACTGGACCCACTGAAGAAGTTTGTCGCCCTTTGATCCCCTTGGTGGGATCTCGCTTTCTCAGTTAATTTCTGGCAGTTTGAGACCCCCTAATAAGGCGAACTCCTTCGTCTGTGCCAGCACTGCGTGCAGCATTTGCAAAAGCTTGAGGTCTTCCTCACCTGTTGCAAGCGGTGCCCTGCAGATACAGATAATGCGGACAGTCCGCACCTCGATCCTGATATAACAGGATCTGGCCTGAACATTGCCAGAGACCAAGTTAAACGGAGCCTCCCAATGGCCCATGTCGGTCTGTATTGGCAGAGCTACTCCGTCCCCTACCTTCCATCTATTCTATCCCGCCTGTAGGCAGTATATCAATGGAACCGCTGCTTGCCAGTATAGGGCTTTATCCAAGTTTCCGTCAGCGCAACGACATCAGACTTCGCGATCATAGTCGTCAAATCCCCATTTTCACCAGGAGACTGCAGGTGTTTGTGTACCATGTTGACGGTTTCCTGGTCCTCGCCACCGACTTCATTGCACATTTTACGTCTGGGGTACCCTGGGACATGATCTCCGAGGCGATGCCCCGTTTTTTGCCTCTATATTAGTCTAAGGCGCTGCCTTTTGAATACAAAGTGACGCTCTGGGTTAAGTGGCTAGTTCCTTCTCACCCGTCAACACGGTGCCTGGCTCAAAGTGTCCAGCGGACATTTCTTCCTTTTGAGTCACCATGCCGATGGCTCGGGATGGTCTTGCGACCACCTCGACTCGACTGGTTTCCTCGGGTTTTCCCTTTGGTACCTCCAACTTCGCTCATTGCATCGGAGTGGATTTTTTATGTCTCTCTCTCGGAATCGGGCTGGCTGGCTGCATGACCCTGATTGGATGCCATATAAGTTCCCTTCCTTTTGGTCTTTTGAACGGCCTGAACTTTGGCGTTTTCAATCGATCACCGTTTATTGTGAAAGACGTTATTCTTCATCTCCAGATAAGTTATCTCACCGCTAGCCCCATTGGAGATACCGCTGAATGATACAGAACATGTCTTGATAGCTGCCTCCAAGTAGGCATGTGTGTTCGTATTACTCTGGATGCCTGAGCGGTTCGCCTTGGGCCAGGCGGACAATAGCTCTGAGATACAGACCTGGACATGATATTCAGGCCCGGAAAAAGGAGCAACCGTGTTTGCAGAGAGACTTGCAGGCTATATCAGAGACTATTACAGTTCGGAAAGAAAAATAAGTAGACAGGGCACAAGGCCTCTTTCATTAGAAATTTTCGCTTGGATCGACAGACGTTATCACACTTAACGAGAATAATAATATTAACATTAATAGTTTATTTTGGGTACACCCGGATCATGCCTGATTGCAAGATCATGTGCCACAAGTGAGGTCTAAGGAGGGATCCTCGGATATTCAACTGGGTATATGCAACACAAAGCAGTGTGTAGGTTCTAGGGGCCGTATGAATGAATACCCTCCAAACTTGAGTTTGAAGGGCAGATGGAGACATCGCTCAGAAGTAGGTGAAATGGGCTCTGCCGTCGAGATACGTACTGAAGTAAAGTGCGGATGGTGTAAAAAAGGGCAGTATTTCGGATATCACCGATGTGAAGTCGCAGGGGCGAGTATACTGGCAAAACAACCCTCGAAAAGCCCCGACGAAAAATTAGAAAATTCTTCGTTACGACGGACATGCTCTTAAACCAACGGCTCAGATGGCCCGGAAAATGGCAGAAGCGTAATACTGAAGGAGTTGCGAGGTCTCCTCTGAAAAGGAGAGTTGCGTAAATGGAACGGAGTCCGACTTACCGCTGAGTGAGTACTTACTTTTCACCAAGGAGTTGTGGAAGAGGCACCCACGAAGAGGCGCATGTAGATGCCCGAGCCTTGAAACTTTATGGAACAGATTGGCGAAAGTTGACAGGTTAGTGAAAAACGATTCGTTTTAGGTTAATTAGTCAACACAAGTTGACAATATGGTGGACGGAGGAGTTTATATACGATGACCTTATGAGGTCATATGGGGGTGGTGAATAAGTGATACCGTCAAAATTTGCAGACGATCGCTTAAGGGGATATGCTGGTAAGGGTCTGATATAGGGCATTTGGGGAGCAACCGGAAGATCAATAACTTGGCATACGTATAGGTCATTTTCAGAAGAGGTTAGGAGGAATTGCCTTCGAATTAGTCTTCGGCATAGATGCCCAATCGTGGATGATGGAAAAAATGGCGAAGGGTAGTCTTGAAGTCTTGAAGTACTACACAGGTTCAAGGCTTTGGGCCCAATTGTCCCGGTTCTTGAGGAAATCTTTGATCTTCTGTCCGATTCGCGAGCTGAAACGAGAGTAAAAAGAAGCGGGGGGGGGGGGGCGGGGGTGGCAGAAAAAACAAAATACACATAACATCATGCAGTGTCACACTGTGGACAGTGCCTTAAGCTGAGTGGGGGTGCGGCATTCATGAACATATATGCAATAAAAGACAACTATTTTGTTTGTTTTGTTGACAAAGGGAATTATTGGGAGAGACCCAGGTAGAGGTCTATCTTTCTCTTGAAGACAGTTTTGTTCTGCGAGAGAACAATATCTTCCGGAAGTGCATTCCACATAGTATTAACCCTATAGCTAAAAAAAGTTATTCCTTAGTGAAGTGCGTGGCCTCGGTTTGAAAACTTTTCTGCTGTGACCACGGAGAGAAGAGGCTGGACAGACGGAGAGGAAGCCATCGCTTTGACCTGTTTCAAAAAAGTGGAACATCAAAAACAGATCACCTCTTACGCGTCTTACGTCAGGGGGATAGGGGTTGAGGAGTGAGAGGCGGACGAGATAACGGAGATGGGATAGACCCCTTACTGCCTTGGTGGAGGCCCGCTGAACTCTTTCTAGGATCTCACGGTCTCGGACAAGACCAGAGTGCACTATCTGACTACCGTACTCCAGCAGAGGTCGGATATACGTGCCGAAAATTATGGGGAAATCATCCTCAGATATGCGCGGGAAAAACCTTCAAATCATATTTAGGACTCGAAAGGCAGACTTGCTCGCAAGTTTTTGATGATGAGAGAAGGGTGAGTTACAATCTAACCAGAAACCGAGCACCTTGTGTCGGTCAACCCTTGGCGGTGTGGTTGCTCCGTTAGTGGAAAACGTGTGACCAGTCTCTCTGCCGAAATACATGCTCACGCATTTGTCATCATTAACTGGGAGGTTCCAATCCTCGGACCAGCGTTTTGTTTCATAAACTGCAATTTTCAGGTCTTCAACGCTTGAACTCCAGAGGGTTACATCATCTGCGTACATGGCAATGTTCGCAGGAAGGGCTGCCGGAAGATCGTTCATATAGATCGAGAAAAGAAGAGGACCTAAGACCGACCCTTGGGGAACTCCAGTTGTTACTGGGGAGGGTTGAGACAAAACAATCCCGATTTTAACCACAAGGGTGCGGTCGATGAGGAAGCTGTGTAGAATGGCAAACATGGAGCCTGTGATTCCGTATGTCCGCAGATTACAAAGAAGGGGTGCATGGGGGACTTTATCGAAGGCCTTAGCGAAATCGATGAATACAGCGTGTGAGAGCTGGCCATCATCATAGGCTTTCGTTAGACTACCAATGACAGTAAGCATATTGGTGATGCATGATCTGCCAGGAAGAAACCCATGTTGAGACTGGGAGATGATCTTATTTCTAAGCAGATGGGAAAGAACTCCACTCGAATGAAATGGTGTTCAACTATTGGTTTATCGGAGATGACTCCAAGACTGACGGATTTGGAATGCAAATTTAAAGCAAAGTGGGCATAATGGTGGTATATTTGTTTGGCATCTGACAGAATCAACAGGAAGTAGTACATCACTGGAACCTACAAAAGCGCAGATATTTGTATGACTGGGTACATTGAGAAAAGTCCAACCCGAGACTTTGGGGGGGGGGCGGCAAAGAGATTAACGGTTGCCTAAATTAAAGGTAGCGGATCTTTAGCTGAAGATGTAGAAAAAGCGCACAGTGGGTTGTGATACAGGCGGCCGACAATGATAACTTGGTGGAACAGCAGTAGTGGTTCATAGGTGAGTGAAATATGACACTGCTGTGGATTTGTCCGGCTTCGTTGGTAAATACAATGGGGGCATCTAAAGATGGCAACAAAGTGGATGCGGGGGGTGGACGTATGGTGGACTGATACAGCGGTTTAAAGTAGTCTATAAGAAAAGCTGTCAGAGAATGAGGGTAATTGCGTAGCTGGATATTCCGGAGAAAGTCTGACATGAAAAGCTGATAAGGCAATCGAACCATTTACATCCTGGATTGTGAATACTTCATTGCCAAGTCGACTGTCATAAAATGCAAATGGCTGAGTGACAGAAGATGCAGAGGAAGGATACAACGGAACAGAGCTGGTGTCATAAAGGTGAAGCGCTGGAAGGAGGTGTAAAGACCGGTCGCGGAAAATCCCCCTAAAACCCTTGCCATTCGGTGTTTTTTCTTAACATCGCTCACTTGCTTACGCTTGACGTGTCTTTACGCACTGTTTGCTTTATGGACCAATTGTTGTTTGTTCGCACCCAGAGCGCTAATTTGTCATATCCTTGTTCTGGACCTGCGTGACGCACGTGCTCCTTGCTCGCACGCCACAATTCGGTTTCTCGTTTGTTGGGTCCTTGTGATCTCATTATTGATGTTTGTATCCTTTTGGTGTCATTGTTCATTCAATAATCTAGTATCGTAGAATATCACGGATAATCGTCTTTTGATTTCGGAATCCGTTGCGAATTTGGCTACGCATTGCCCATACGTGTGTTACAATACTCAATAGATCAATTTGGAACGAGGGAAAACAAACAAAATGCCAAGAAAAAAATCGAAAACATTGGAATCTGGACAGGAAGTAATACGGCAAGTCACTGGGGAGGTTTTGGGTACGTTTGATTCTTTAGTTAATGTTAGATCGCCTAGTCCTGTCAGTGCTAGTTTATGTGTTAATGAGAGCAATATGGATTGTAAGGATGTTGGTCTATACAGGCTGAGAATACTAGACCTGGAAAAACAGTTGCTATCGGCCAGACAACAGGCCCAGGAAGCAGAAAAGAAGTGTACACAGAAAGAGGGTGAAAATGAGAGCAGCGACTACGACACTTCCGATAGATCAGGGTGCAATGAAGCAGGGAACCCCACGCCGATCGCCGACTGTAAAACACCATCGATTGACTAACCAAGAGTGGAACCAACGTTTTCGACGGGCGATCTGAACACTACTGCAGTTTGTCAAGCAGTTCGAGACGTTCGCCGAAAATAAGGTAACCGAACCCGGGCAAAGGCTTCTTTACCTTACTCACTACTGCCGAGGTCGAGCAAGAGAAGCTATCGACGGGTGTACCATGCTCGACCCGGAACAAGGCTACACAGGAGCATGAAAGATTCTAAGGGACTTGCTTGGCAAACCTTTCAAAGCAGCCCGTAACCTAATAGAGGGCGTGATGGTAGAGGCAAAGAGAACCAAGGGCGACGTCTACACAATGGCCGACCTGGTGATCAAAATAAGGAACTGCCCAGTAGACCTCGATCATTTAGGTTACAGAGCTGACCTAGATGCCACACACACTTTGGAAAACATTGTTCGTCACCTCTCTCCCGAACTACAGAGACGGTGGGCGGAAGAAGCGGAACTGATAAGCCGAAGCGACAGGGAGGCTAACTTCGAAGACCTGACCGAATACTTGGACAGGCAAACCAAGATAGCCGACAGCAGGTTCGGCCGACTTGTCCGGGACAGCAACCGGGCAATCAAGCTCAGTACTAGCCAGGCTCAAACCCCTGCACG
This sequence comes from Fasciola hepatica, assembly GCA_948099385.1. Classification (NCBI taxonomy): domain Eukaryota; kingdom Metazoa; phylum Platyhelminthes; class Trematoda; order Plagiorchiida; family Fasciolidae; genus Fasciola; species Fasciola hepatica. The sequence continues at coordinate 1,584,525 of CANUEZ040000156.1, forward strand.
AGCACATCCAAGATACCAACCTTGGACCAGTGCATACGCCATTTCAAGTGATGCCACGGAGCAACCAAATTGCAGATCCTGTGGTGCTGGCCATGGACTACCAGAATGCTTCAAGTTCGGCAACGTCACAATAGACGAACGGTGGGGAATGACGAGGATGGCAGGAACGTATTTAATTTGTCTCAACACCACGCACCGGGCGGCAGCTTGTAGGATAAGGAACTGATGTGGTTACGAGGGCTGTACGGGCAGACACCATCGATTTCTGCACCAGGCGAGAGAAACCATACCCGAGGCGAGTACCAAGCCCAGTGTTATTTGTTCAACGTCACGGTCTGCCAGTAAACCGGTACGTTTAGGCGTAGTGGCCGTGGGAGTAGTGATCCCAACTGGGGTGGTCGAAGAGTTGGCACTCATAGGTAGTGGCTCGGATACCACCCCAGTAAGGAAGGATTTCGCAGACGGATATGGGATCAGAGGAAATAAATCTTCATAAGCGGTGAGCACAGTGAGTGACGCCGAAGTCATCCAGTCGACCAAACTACACCTACAACTCGTTTCCTTGGTCAGTAACGATGGAGCAGAAACTCTAGAAGCATTCACTATAAAGGATCTGCCGATGAGAGCACCTCAGTCAGTGCAGTCGGTTCTGACTCAGTGGCCGCATCTCGACGGAATTACGATCGAGGAGTGGCAGAATAACGAAACTGATTTGCTGATCGGTTGTGATGTACCGGAAGCGCATTGGGCCCTAAATCAAAGAATGGGAGGCCGCAAGGCACCCTATGCAGTACGCACTAGTATGGTATAGTATAGTATAGTGTATTTCTTGACCATGGTCAATACGCATGCACAAGGCAAGATCAGAGTGTACAGCGGTACATGTCAATGTGAGGTATTCACAAATTCTACAGTTATAAATCACACAGCAACCGAAATACACCAGTAAAGTCACGTAGTGTTTGAGTGAACAAAAGTGGTAATGGTTGAGGCGGGAATTCCGAATCGGTTTCGAAATCGCTGGGGGCGGTGTGGACAGCTGGGCAGTAGTGGGATTGCTGATATAAGCGACATTTGCATGGTCACTAACGAGCAGTCGGGCGGAGGAGATGCCAAAGAACATTGTTAGAAGTAAAGCAAGCATGGGGCTTTCAACGTGCAGTCAGAGATACCAGCGGGATATTGGACACTGATCCAGCACTGGGTAACTAATTGTGGAAGAAACATGTGAAATAAAGGCAAGTGAGTCAAGGGTGATAATAAAACGGACCTTTTGTGCAGGTGATTACAGTGTCATATGGAAATTCAAATGAAGGTGAAAAGCTTCGCAGGGACTTCAGTGAACTTTTGAAGAGCATGAATGGTGTATGGACGTATAACGGACTACTAAAGAAGATCCGTCAATGAAACGGATTAGTGGAGACAAACGTCAATGGTTCGGCTAGGCAGAAGTTGGAAGAGTGTAAATTTTTTTTGTATGTGATAAAAAATTGTTAACCAAATAATGGTTGGCTGCAGATGGCTGGTTTTCTGTTCCTTAAAGACCTTGGTTACAGGTGGTGGCAGGTAGAATGTTGAGGGAATCAAGTGAAAAAGGGCTGGGTTCCGGTCATTGGTTTCGTACTGCAACGCGGGAAGAATAGAACTGTTGGGTTGGATTATTTGTTAATAGACGTTGAGCGGATGTGTTGATGGTTGGTGTCAGGAATCACCTCTGCGATCCGGTGAGACTTTCATGAGGTTTTGTTAATCCGTGTACGGTGCCCCATGTAACGTCAGCAGGCGAGAGTATAGGTTTGAACCATTGATCAAATCGTCCAGTCCTTACGGTAATCCGGGATAAACGTCGATTTGGCCGATGGCTACCCAAGTAACCAATGCAATCTGGAAGAGATCAGGAGTGCGGCAGTCTGGAGAGTGTTCCAGCTGTGGGTTATGATTATCGTTTCTATGGAAGCAAGAAAATAAACATTTTGTTATCCGAACAATTAGCTATCGTTTGGCTAGTGGACCGGTCTACTAGGGATCCATAGACGGAGACTGGTAGCTTTCTAGGGTAGTTGGGTGATAGTAGAGACTTAGGGCGATATCAGGTAGGTGGTGGATGAGGAAAGGGTGTACGTTTAGGAACCAGGAATAAAACAATAGTAGAGGGTACGATCTGGAAGAAGAATGAGAAAATAGGAAGATAACAGTCTGGTCAGTTCACCAGCTGTGGTCGAGGACGGCAAACAGTAAAAAGGGATAAAAACACTGAGTGTTAAAGAGAGGATTTTTCATGTGGGAGCACACGTGCTGGTATTCCGCAGGGTCAAGAGAAATCAGAGGCATACGGATTCCGGTTGGAATGGGGTCTTAACTTGCCATGAGCATATGCGCAGAGAAGTAAAGCCTAGTTACTAAGGAATGGTAATCCGTGTGGCAAGGCTCCGGTGTACTATATTCGGCTGAACTTAATATGGCAGTACAGATGGAAGATGCGGCAAACTAATCCAAATCAACTGCATTTCGGTGGAAACGGCGAACAGTGAACAGACATTCCAACAGCTGTATAACGCCGAACTTGCCGACCTGGCAATTGATAGAGGTTCCCCATCACGAGAAGATAGGGCGGCTTTGAAAATGGTAGCCGAGAACGCTAAGTATGTAATAGGTCGTTTCGAGGTTCCTGTTTCGTGGAGACGTAACATGAAACCTTTGCCAAGCAGTCGAGAAATGGCTCTGAAAAGATTATGCCGCCTCAAATCCAGGCTAATTGGAGAACTACAATTAAGGATAGAATACACGCGAGCCATGCAACATAACATCGACCTGGGTTAGATATAAAGAGTGTATACAGCGGTTATCAGCGCAAAGTTGAGGTGGTACCTACCTTATCACCCCGACTGAAAAAAAAACAAGAAAACAGAACAAAAGGACTACCTTTCATATACTCTTCACAAACGGAGCGCACACTTGGTTTTCTGTGGAAACTTAGAGGTGACGAATTCATTTTCACTCTGTGCCTACCAAATGACCAGTCACACGGAGAGGAATCCTATCATCAGTCCCAGGCCTCTGTGACCCCCTAGGTTTCGTTTCGCCATGGTTTATTTTACCAGGAAAGTGCTTGTTGCAATCGCTGTGCCAAAGAGGGACGGGTTGGGACAAACCCCTCCAGGATGACGACGATAAGCGATGGCGCGACTGGCTTCACAGCCTGGAGCACCTTGGTGAGATCAAAATACATAGACGCTTAACAGGTGTCAAGTGCACAAACCATGCCCAACTCCCCTTATTTTCTGATGCATCAGAAATGAGCTACGGGATAGTTGCTTACGGCTGCTGGGTGGACGCAAATGATGGGCGGCACAGCCAGACACTATTGGCAAAGGCGAGAGTGGCTCCACTGAAAACGGTGTCGATTCCAAGTCTGGAACTGACGGCAGCAGTACTGGCCGTGAAAGCCGCGGGGCTAATTAGGAGATGCTTCGACCGGATAGACTGGGAACCAAACTTTTGGACGGACTCAGCCAAGGTACTTCATTACGTAAACAACATTACCACTCGTTTTAACACTTTCGTGGCCAACAGACTCACTATAATCCGCGAGTCAACTAAAACCGATCAATGGCACTATGTACAATCCACCAGTAACCCGGCCGACTTCTGCTCAAGGGGCCTGAAAACACTAGAGAGGTTGCGGATGTGAACAATGGGACCGGAATTCCTAACTGCAGCTAAAGAGATGTGGGCAACGCTATTAATACCTAAGGCTGATGACAGCGATATCGAGACTAAAAGACTGATACTGGCTACAAACTTCACGGGAAGCATAAGCCTAATAGAAAAACTGTGCCAACTTCCCAACTGGACAAAAATGTTAACAGCCGTGGTGGGCACAATACAAAGTACTCCTATTGATTATGAAAGGCGAAAGACCACAAAACACATTGAATATGGGGACGATACTACCGGGCGAGCTGAATCAAGCCGAACTCGACGTTCTACACCTACTGCAACTAGACGCTTTCCCGTTCGAGGCCCGCGAGCTAGCCAGGATAAATGATAACACCAAAGGAAGCAGGGTGTTGCACAGCAGTATCTGAAGACTAAACCCAATGAGAACCTACGGACTAATGAGAGTTGGAGGGAGGCTGAAAAATTCAAATCTTGAGTACGAAACAAAACATCCCATAATTATCCCTGGTGACCACTACATAACAAGATGCCTGACAGACCATGTGCATCGAGAAGAGGGACACGCAGGCCTGAATCACTTATTGAACATTATACGTCGACGATTTTGGGTGACAAAGGGACCAGCGATGGTCAAGCGAGTCATAGGCAAATGCATCACTTGTCGTCGCCGGAGAGGGGTAGCAGGCCAACAAATGATGGCTCTCCTTCCAGCCGTGAGAGTTCATCCGGGATGGTGCCCGTTCGTGAAAATTGGCGTCGACTGCTTTGGCCCGTTACTTGTACGACAGCAAAGGAGTACCCAAAGAGGTATGGCTGCCTGATAACATGTTTACAATTTAGAGCAGTTCATCTTGAAGTAGCGCATAATATGACCGTCGATTCATTTCTGATGGTTCATCGCGAGGAGGGGCGTCCCCAAGAAGGTATACTCAGACAATGGCTCGAACTTCATTGGGGCTCATAAGGAGTCAGAGAAATGGTGGAACTGCATGGAGCACGCCAAAATACAAAACAAGACAGTAGCAAAGAGGATAGAAAGGCACTTCAGCCCACCTTGTGCCAGTCATTGAGGTGGCATTTGGGAAAGGCTGATACGATCGACTAGGAAAATACTCATAAACTCACCCTTGATGACGAGACGCTGACTACTTCACTAACAGAAGTAGAACGCATATTGAACAACAAGCCCCTGGCGCCGATCGTCCCAGACCCGGAAGGGGAACCGGAACTCACCCTCAACGACTTGTTAATACTTCGGTCAAACACAGGAGCAACCATACCGAAAACCCTGCGTGGAAAGTACATCGTTGGATGGTAACAAGTGAACCACTTAGCAGAGGCTTTCTGGAAACGTTGGACAAGGGGGTACTTACCGACACTGCAGCTTCGGCAAAAGTGGATCTCCAAACAGAGGTCGTTCAGACGTGGCGATGTGGTCATCCTCGTGGAGAGCTACTTTCATAAAGACGATTGGCCGGTTGGGGTGATCAGGGACTGCCTTACAGAAATCGATGACCTCGTGCGCACGGTGGTGGTGAGAACGAACGAAGGAGGCGTATTGCAAGATATCCGTAAGATATGTCTGCCTGAAGGTGACAGTGACGTGGGCGAGGTCAACGCTACGGACCAAGCTACATCCATGTCTGTTGATACCAGATGAAGCTGAATTCATTTATTTATTCCTCATACACTCTCCCGTAGAACCCGACCCTCCACACCGTCTTTGAAGTATATTTGTGTTTAATTTCCTACGGTGTTCACGATTTACTATGGAGTTAGTTGTCCAAACCTTAGTTTATCGCAAGACACGACATTGCATGTAGAAGTAGCGGAGCTTAGGTCACGCACACATGCCTACATTTTACTCGTTTATGCCACGCAGCCCCCGTCAAACACGTTACAGTGCTCACAGTCTTTCGCTGACGTTGCAGAAAGTCCTCCTTTGATGTGTAGTGATACTTGTGATTCCATTATACATCTAGACACGTACGCACATACCCGATGCACGCCATGCCCCGCAACCCCTATCAAACACGTGACGGTGTTCGCAATTTACTTTTGTTGACGTCACTGAAAAGTCTTTTGCATATGTGGAGGTAGCGACGTTTGCATCATACACGCACACATTCACTCAAGCACATATAGCTAGGGCAGGACGGCCTTTTCAAGGACAGCATCTATGTGCCCCCTTCACGCCTGCCATCGGTCAGTTGTTCTCGCGGAAGATGTAGAATAGCCTCGCGTCTAAGTGTCCAACGGATTGGGTGCGACCATGAGTAGAACGTTGACGACAAGCATTAGGTGCGCTCACTGACGGCAGGGCCTAGGTAGGTAGGAAGAGTCAGCACATTTATACCAAACCTTTGACTCCGCTTAGGATTTGGGAGGATTTTGGTGGGCGGTGTAACGACCGGTCGCGGAAAATCCCCCTAAAACCCTTGCCATTCGGTGTTTTTTCTTAACATCGCTCACTTGCTTACGCTTGACGTGTCTTTACGCACTGTTTGCTTTATGGACCAATTGTTGTTTGTTCGCACCCAGAGCGCTAATTTGTCATATCCTTGTTCTGGACCTGCGTGACGCACGTGCTCCTTGCTCGCACGCCACAATTCGGTTTCTCGTTTGTTGGGTCCTTGTGATCTCATTACTGATGTTTGTATCCTTTTGGTGTCATTGTTCATTCAATAATCTAGTATCGTAGAATATCACGGATAATCGTCTTTTGATTTCGGGATCCGTTGCGAATTTGGCTACGCATTGCTCAAACATGTGTTACAGGTGGGTCATTTCGTGTTTTGTGATATTGTGGGCAGGTGGAAAGGGAATTTTCAAATGGTGGTTTTGTTTAAATAAATGCAGTGGTGACACGAGTCCCTCGGTGGAAGAACGGTCTCTTCAAGAGTTTACCAGGAATTAATGATCATAATAAAGATGCCTATACAAGAAAACCGTTTCATGTTTCGGGGTACGGAATCTGGTAGCTGGACAAGGTAGAATGGGGGTAAACTTGTCATCAATTCAGACAGAAAAAAGACAAGTCAGTGGAGATAAATGTCAGCAGTAGCAAATAGTAGGGTACGTTTCTGAGCCGAGCGAGTATAGGTGCATATATAGATTTTGGACTTGACCGCGTGTATGGTAGGTCTGAATAAAAAGGGTGAATGTTGTCACAGAAACACCGAACTGAGCACTGGATGACCTAAGATGCCGGCGAGAGCAGCTCACAGCGAGGTGCTACTCCGCGCAGGGCAATCCGCAGCCTAAAGGACGAACCTGCAGATCAGAACACGATTGATCCGTGGATCCAAAGGTGCACATTACCAAGTCGTACATATGAAAATAATAATAATAATATAATGTTGGTTTATTTCGGAAACGCCCGAAGCATGCCATGTGTATGATCTTTCTGATACAGGTGATGGAATGGACAGATACAGTTCATGGAAATATGGAAGCTCTCATGAAAATATTGGATAAAATGTCTCAGAAGGGGGAATAAAGTAGAATGAAAATAGGATAAATTTATGCGCACCATAGAGATTGTACGGAGCTTAAAAGAGCTCAAGAGCGGATTTGAATGGACGCCCGGTGAGTTTGAAAGTCAGGGTCAGATGGACTGAATGGCTGGTCCGAGTAATTACTTATGGAGGCCGACTGGTAAACATGAGAAAGGCTGGAAATCGGTATAAGGAACTGCAGTAGCGAGGGACGATGGAGAAAAAAGTGAGGTGCACCGCAGTGGGTTAGATATCAATGAAGCATTGGTACTCTGCAGTGAATTGTCGGCGGACACGACACAAAACTCATCGTAAAACAGGCAGCGAGCAATGCAAGACGTAGAGGGATGATCAGATGACAAAAACGATTTAGAAGGATTGGATACGGTAGATGTGAGGCACAGATGTAGAGTTGAGGGATGCGTATGATGACGGTAGTTGGGATGATAGCAAGATAAATGGCCGGTGAGGAATTGCAAGATGCAGAGCGCGTGCACATATATATATATATATGCGTAAGTTTATATATATATATAGATATATTATATATAAATGTATTGATATAAGAGAAACAGGAGCAATAACAATGGGGTCCTAGAAAGAAATTATCAGTCATTGGGAGGGGTAGGTAAGGTTAGATCAAATGGTTGCAGAATTACCTTTGGAATATTGTGGTGGACAAAACTTCATGACAAGTTTACATGGCAGCCCAACGGAGAGAAAAATAGAATGCGGAAGCACAGAAGTGATGAAGACTGTGAGGAGCAACTCATGGAAGAGTGAAGATGAAAGACAAGATCAAGGAAAGCAGTTAAGAATGTGTCTAATTATTTGATCAGTGCAGGTGCGACATGTAGTGACGGACCAGAGGAATCGGGTAGTGACAGGCCAAACGATTTGGAACTGTAAAAGAACATCATGATGTAACGTTGTCATTACAATGGCGGAACATGGAAAGCAGACCAAACTGAGAGGCACATAAGATAATGCCCAAATGGGGATATCTGAAAACCTTCGGGCTTGCATGGAGAGGGCTAGAAATTGATATGGGAAAGGGTGGTAGCAGGAGACGGTGGAGAAAAACAGAGGGATCCATTGCTAGGGATCATACAGTAGCAAGCTTGTTCTACGTTGCGGTAGATGGTCAGAGAAAGGGCACAAAATACATCGTGAAACAGGTAGCGGACAGTGGAGTAAGCAAAGGGCGGTGCGCATGGCAAGACTGATCTGTGGGGATTTGATATGGTAAATATGAGGTGCAGATGTAAAAAGAGTGGACGCATATCATGAGGGTCGGCGGGATGGTGGCATGAAAAATAGCCGGCAAAAAATTGCAGGTTGCAGTACAGATATATATATGTATATATATATATATATATATATATATATATATATATATATATATATAAAAGGAGCAGGAGCAAAGAGCAGTGGAGTACTAGGAGAATAAAGTATCAGTGATTGGGAGAGGGAGATAGGATTGGATCAAAGTGTACAGGAAAGACTTGGGAGAGTTCAGACGACGTTTTTCATGACGGGATAACATAGAGGATCAACAGATAGAGAAGACTGAAGAAACACAAAAGTGATGCCGGCCGTGAAGAGCAGATAATAAACGGGGAAAGACGAAGGCTAGGATCGAAGAGATCAGGTAAGAATGGGTCTAATTATTTGATCAATGCAGGTGCGAGATGTAGTGACGGACCAGAGGAATCGGGCGGGGACAGATCAAACGGTTTGGAACTGTAAAAGAACGTCATGACGTAACGTTGTCTTTACAGTCGATGGGACATGGAAAAGCGGACCACACTGGAGGGCACAGAAAATTGCCTGTAGCGAGCAAAAAACGGATCAAGGGATGAAAGCAATGACCGAGGAGACACAGGTAAGAACTGACCAATCAGATCATTTTACTGCAAATGAAACACAAAGGAGGTGGACAAGGAAGCGGGAAGCCCCGAGATAAGTGAACCAGTAATAGAACGAAAAGGCCACAAAAAATGAATGCGCAACGGAGTTGGGGCAATGGAGCTGGAGAGCTGTGTGCCGGCAGACAATTGAACAGGTGGATACTAATCAGGACACTGGAAAGAACCACAGAGGAATCGCGGAGCCAGGATAGGAAAATATGGTGGTGGTGATTAGATAATAAATGCGACTGTAAAAGATGCGAAGTTTGGAGCGGCAAGTTCTAATATGCGGATTGGGAGTGAGTGCGGGTGTTATTGGTGCATAATGGCATTGGGCATGAGGAGGGAGAACAAGGAGGGATTTAGCAGAACGACAAGTATAAGAATGCTATCGATGGGCGTTCTGAGCAGAGGGTAATACCAATCACATAGGGGATAGTAGCCGGCAATCACGGCAGGTGGGAAAAGGGATACTGGCGAGCGTCGACAGATAGGAGTGGTTAAGACGATAGTGACGCAATGCAATGAAAGATGATGTAGAGAGAGGCGATAGGAGGAAAGACAAAAAGGGTAGGTGTGCATACCGTGGTAGGGCGGCAAAAATGGGAAGTGGTAACAGATGATAAGAGATAAAGGTGAACAAGCTGTGGCGGAAGAAGGATGAGGAGCATGCTATTTTCAACCGACAGTATTGGATTCGGTAGTCCGAGAAAACTTAGAGCGTGCCACCCGCAACCGGTGCTAGTGGGTGGGACTGGCAGTGCGCTGGGCACCCAACCTGAAAAACACTTCGTGAAGTGAACACAGGAGGTGTGATCCACCAGTCTAGTTGCGCTCGCACATCGTTGCAGACGGCCTGCACGCCCGATGTGCGCCGGCCATAGCGGTGGATCTGACCGCGCCCCGCATTGTTGGGAGTGGCACGAGTGTTCATGGATAATTTTACAAGGGAAAAACGACCGCGATGGGGGTGCGTGAACCAAAAACAGTTGACCAAGACGTGAGACCATGGACAGGAGAGCCAATGGAAACAGCAAGTGGTATAAAAAAGCCAACTTCGTGGCTACCGCAAGGTGCTTTCGAACAAAGCGAAGCCATCGCAAACAAATCCCAATACGAAACCCTGACCGATTCGTAATTTTATCGATACTCACTCATGGAATGGGGCAATTCACGTACATGTACAAACCTCACGTTTGCGATCAAAAAAGCCCAAAGCAAAACCAAAACTTACAGCTTGAGGAAACGAGCTAGTGAAGGGCACGGGTCCAGTGAGTGGTGATAAAATTGCTCCCCAGAAGTGAGTGAACAAATGTTGCTGGGCAAATATATGGGTGATCCAAAAATGAATAACATACATAATCCAGTATTTTCACGAAGTCAGGGTGTAAAGGGGTTCAGTCAACACTGGCCCATTCACCAACATCCATATTACAAACGACATTATTCCATTTGTATGAACCATCTTCGGAGGAATTCCGATTGTTCGTTTTATTGTTCCAAATCTTTGTCACAAATGGAATCGTGACCGTTGCCCCAAGGGTGAGTCGCTCTGCTCGAACTTTGTTGGGACTTGTTCGGTAACCTCATTTGTTTCCGACCCTTTGCTATAATTCAGCTGCAGTTGTCGATTCGTTGCTCAATTTGTATCGTCGGAGCCCAGAAGGGGCACTATTGCATTTTGGTTACTGCTACACCGCTCAATTTGTTTATATGGTGCCGCAGCCGATTGGAATGGACATTATTTTGAATTGTGTCGAGAATGGTTGCCGCGCGTCGTTCGAACTTTCCGCTGGCTGGAGTTTCGGGTACCCAATAGCCCTGGCTAGAGCCGAGAAATGAAACTACACATCAACTAGGCAAAGCTTTCCGTACCAGAGGACAATATCTTGCAGGTGAACTGAACTCTTCTGCCCGGAAGCTTTGGGTTGTGTCGCTCGCTCAGGCTCTAGTATACGAGGTTGTTCTAGGGTTAGTTCGGTGTCCCATACAGCTACAGCTCATCCGTTGTTAGCCGAGTTGAGGGAGAAGCAGCTTGCGGAATAGTCGTAGTTAGATAAGCAACTTGAGCTGGTCAATGTGAGGAATGAAACGAAATAGGCGAAACTACTTCTGGCCCTCGCAAAGGAAGAAGAAAACCTAATCACCAGAAGTGAAGTCAAGGATGAACCAATGGGCTCTGAACATCTATCTAGCTACCTAAGTGACTTCCATGTGCAGAACAGTGTACCACCAACAGAACCCGTGTTTCCGGTGGCAGAACCTGCAGTGGATTACCATCTGGATTTACCCAGATTGGGACTGGGGTCATTTTCGGGCTGTACTTCTACCTATTGTAGGTTTTGGAAAAAACCTGAATATTGCCTCTAAGGTAGAGTTCGGGGCGATAGTCAAATCCTGCTTTATTTGATGCAATACTACGGGGGACAAGCAACGGACGCCACTTCACAAAGATTTGTGTTGCCTCCAAGATTGGCATCGAGTAGGGCTAGAGAAACCCTGAAGGATTTGTGGGGATAGTATCAAGTAGTGGCTCGTTCACTGAAAGACGGCTTACTGCAAGGTGTGAAGCCCCTAGAGAAATATTCCGATAATCTGACCTAGCTGTCATTGAGAACTCTCCATTGTGAATCAGTGCTCGAGAAAATGAACTGCATGTCAAACAACTCGATGCGGACCGTGGAACGAATTACTGGAATGCTACCCACAGGTTTCCAGGGTTTTTGGGCTAGCACCTCCGGCGATATCTTGGTGAGAGGAGATGAACCCAGATTCCAAGAGCTGTAGTGCTTGGTGTCCGGAGAGGCACGGGTTGCTCAATTTAGGTTTGGTAACCTGGCTGCCGATAGCAAGGCTCAGGGGTATTTGCCGTCGTCCAGTTGGAGGAATTATATACTGAAACAGCACCCAGAAGCGACATGGCTCAAGCCAACACGGGTTGGTTCATAGTTGGTTGCAACTGACAGAGGATTGGCATGTAAATGAATACACGCGCTTGAGGAATCTCAGTTTCCTTTCTCGGGATGTACCCGGTCGATGGACATTTCCTAAAGGAATCAGGGCTTGTTTTTTCATGTCTCAGGTGTGGACGTCTGTCTAGAAACTGTCTTCTTCCCAAACCATGTTTAACATCGGGTGATCATAAAAAGGCACCACCCTGTGCTGTATGGCGCACAGAGGCGATTCGCCGGCCGAGTTATGCACTCTTCATCGTAAGGGCTGCAGCTGGATAAGCTGGGCACGGATGATGCACAAAATCTGGCCAGTGGACCAATATTTGTACGGCCACTCTCAGACCAGAAGTTTGTGCTAGTTTATGTAAGCTGCCAACGCGAGTTGAAGGACCGTGAGGCTCTGTGGTGACCTACGTTCTACTAGACTGCGGGCACTAAGTGACTTTATTAAAAAAAAGCCTTACTAAGCTGGTGGGCTTGAAGGCACCCCTTATTTCATTCTCGATTTTGACCGTAAACGAGACTACCGCCTCGAATCCAGGGATAAGGATGCTGCAGCTCGACTCATTGTTAAAAATGATTTTGTGAATACAGAATGAGCTATCTGGGTTGATAGGATATCAATTCAAGCCGTTCAGTACTGCTCAGATGCGGACGGTTTCTCCTGGCCCCACTTACTTTGCGTGGAAAGGCCGAATCCGGAAGGTTTGAGAGTACGGGTCCTGGTGGGTGCCGCTGTTGCAGATGCAAGCTGGGCAATAGAACAAAGATGCTGTAAAAGAAAACCGTCTTATGCCGTGTGGATAAATTAAGAATGGACTGTTCTTGGTCCGGTAAACTAGGATCCACTCTCTGGGAGGACGGCAAACCACAGTGAGATGGAAATCCATCCCCCTGGAGAAAAAAGTCAGTTGACTATACAACGCCTATTTCTGTCATATGGAGGCATCAAAAAACTCTTCTGTTAGAATGCAAACAGGCCTTTGATGTGGTTGCCAATGCCATAACCATATATGGTTAAGGGGGATTTTTAGCCTAAATGGTAATTGCAACGTTACTTCACACCGAACCCTAAATGGCCAAGCAAGTTTAGGGCGGTATTAGACTGTGCGACTGCATTCCAGAGACTCTCTTTGAATGATCATTCGCTACAGGGACCGGACACGACAGCAAGCTCAGTCGGAGTGTCGCTTTGTTTTTGAAAGGAACCCGTTGCATTAGCTGCGGACACTTAAGAAATATTTATGCAGGTTCCAGTGCCGACAAGAGCGAGGAACACCGGGGCGCCATTGTGGTATAATGGTCAATTAGGTGGAAATCTGGTTGAGTATCCAATGAATGCTCACCCATTCGGTTCAGCTTCCTCCATATATAGCGCGAATTTCGCGCCACGTCGCACGAAAGACGAATGAGGGGGGATAGCCTAAGGATTATGTCTACAGGGCCGTGTATCATAAATTATATGTAGACAACTGCCTTGTGTCCCTGCCTACTCTGGAGAACGGAGGAGATATTCCGATTCAAGTGAGCTAATTACTGTTAAGCGGTAGCTTTGGACTTCATGAATTGGTGCTTTTTCGCCAGGAGGGGCCGAATACTTTGTCGAAGTCAGGGCCGGCCCATCCCACCTCGTAAACCAAACATTACTCACGAGTACCAGAAGGGACACTGGCATCGAACTGGAAGGCCACTGAGGACATGTCTTAAGTTTCAACTACAATACACGAAGAACCTCGACGGAGCTAGATCCTCCGGAGTTAGTTTCGCCATTCATTCCGTCAAATACAGTGTAGCTGCAATTGTACGACGCTTTTGAGCAATACGTAGCCAAATTCGCAACGGACCCCGAAGTCGGAGGGCGATTATCCGTGATATTCTTCGATATTAGATTATCAAATGAACAATGACATAAGACAAATACGAACCTCAATTATGCAATCATAAGGACTCGGAAAACGAGAACCAAATTGCGGCGTGTGAGGAAGGAGCACGTGCGTCACGCAGGTCCAGAACAAGGATATGACAGAGCAGCGCGTTGAGCGCGAAGGAACAAAGGGTGGTTCATGAAAACATACGGTGCATAAAAACACACAAATCGCGTATGTGAGAGAGTGATGCCAAGGAAACACGAAATTGTAGTGGTTCTGGAGGGATTTTCCACAACCGGTCGTTGAAGTCTTGAAGTCTTGAAGTACTACACAGGTTCAAGGCTTTGGGCCCAATTGTCCCGGTTCTTGAGGAAATCTTTGATCTTCTGTCCGATTCGCGAGCTGAAACGAGAGTAAAAAGAAGCGGGGGGGGGGCGGGGGTGGCAGAAAAAACAAAATACACATAACATCATGCAGTGTCACACTGTGGACAGTGCCTTAAGCTGAGTGGGGGTGCGGCATTCATGAACATATATGCAATAAAAGACAACTATTTTGTTTGTTTTGTTGACAAAGGGAATTATTGGGAGAGACCCAGGTAGAGGTCTATCTTTCTCTTGAAGACAGTTTTGTTCTGCGAGAGAACAATATCTTCCGGAAGTGCATTCCACATAGTATTAACCCTATAGCTAAAAAAAAGTTATTCCTTAGTGAAGTGCGTGGCCTCGGTTTGAAAACTTTTCTGCTGTGACCACGGAGAGAAGAGGCTGGACAGACGGAGAGGAAGCCATCGCTTTGACCTGTTTCAAAAAAGTGGAACATCAAAAACAGATCACCTCTTACGCGTCTTACGTCAGGGGGATAGGGGTTGAGGAGTGAGAGGCGGACGAGATAACGGAGATGGGATAGACCCCTTACTGCCTTGGTGGAGGCCCGCTGAACTCTTTCTAGGATCTCACGGTCTCGGACAAGACCAGAGTGCACTATCTGACTACCGTACTCCAGCAGAGGTCGGATATACGTGCCGAAAATTATGGGGAAATCATCCTCAGATATGCGCGGGAAAAACCTTCAAATCATATTTAGGACTCGAAAGGCAGACTTGCTCGCAAGTTTTTGATGATGAGAGAAGGGTGAGTTACAATCTAACCAGAAACCGAGCACCTTGTGTCGGTCAACCCTTGGCGGTGTGGTTGCTCCGTTAGTAGAAAACGTGTGACCAGTCTCTCTGCCGAAATACATGCTCACGCATTTGTCATCATTACCTGGGAGGTTCCAATCCTCGGACCAGCGTTTTGTTTCATAAACTGCAATTTTCAGGTCTTCAACGCTTGAACTCCAGAGGGTTACATCATCTGCGTACATGGCAATGTTCGCAGGAAGGGCTGTCGGAAGATCGTTTATATAGATCGAGAAAAGAAGAGGACCTAAGACCGACCCTTGGGGAACCCCAGTTGTTACTGGGGAGGGTTGAGAAAAAACATTCCCCACCTTAACCGCAAAGATGCGATCGGTAAGAAAGCTGAGTAGGATGGCGAATATGGAGCCTCTAAACATGTATGTTTGCAGCCTATAAAGAAGAGGAGCATTGGGGACTTTATCGAAGGCCTTAGCGAAATCGATGAATACAGCGTGTGAGAGCTGGCCATCATCTTAGGCTTTCGTTAGACTATCCATTACAGTAAGCATCTTGGTAATGCATGACCTGCCAGGAAGAAACCCATGTTAAGACGGGGAGAGGATCTTATTTCTATGAAGATGGGAAAGAATCTCACTCTTAATAATTCCCTCAAAAATTTTGCTGGGGATGCTAGTGAGGCTTATGTGTATGTAACTAGTAGCAAGGTGTCTACTACCCTTTTTATAGATGGGTGAGATTACTGCTTTTTTCCAGTCACGGGGGAAAACTCCATCGTCAACACATTGCTGAAAAAGCGAGGCAAAAGGAGAATACGGGGGTGGATTAGGTCAGGACCCATAGAGCAATATTGGTTGAGCCGTCGGAAACCTTGAGCGACTGCACCAATGGGAATAGTGACGCGGTTAAGGGTAGTGGTTAGAGATAATGGGTGCATGGTAGGGTGGGATGATATGGGTATGGAGCTAAAAATTGTACGGAAGTAGGAGCTGAATGCCTCGGCTACTTGGGTAGGGGAAGTGATTAGAGATCCGACACTATCTTTGAGAGCTAATGGCGTCGGAGCTGTACCCCTGAGACAGCGCATGTACTGAAAGAAAAATGCCTTATTGGTCCGTGCTCGATCAAGTACAGATCGTTGGACTACATTCTGATAGGACCTGATCTTGTCTTTGCATATGTTCCGTATGATCCTGAGGTCTTCTGCATCACGTGCAAGGCCTGTGGCTTTATATCTAGCAAAGAGGCGTGCGCGTTCGTCTAGAATGCGCCTAATGGGGCGAGGGAGGGGTCGCTTAGCGGTCTGTGGGCGACGAATTCTGGGGACAAAATGCCTATCAGCTAAGGAGATTAACTCTCTGAGATTCTTTGCCATTTCATCAGCAGAGTTACCTGGGTTAGTTAAATTTAGCTGGGAGCGAAAAAATGCACCGACTTGGTCAAAATTGGTCCTTTTGAAGGATCTCAAAATTTTAGTTTCTGACGGAAGAGGAGGCAATTTCACGATATAATCGAATCCAATGAGAATGCGATCACTTTTGCCGAGGGGCGGCAAGTAATGCACCACATCTATTAGGAACCGATCATTGGTGATGACCAGGTCTAGTAGGGACGGGGCGTGGCCTGTGCAATATCTAGTCGGGTCTCTTACGTTCTGCACCCATGAGTTTTTCAGTACGGGATCAAGGAGGGGTTCACCGAAAGTGATATTCGAGGCATCAGCTCTTTGCCAGTTTGTACTGGGAGAGTTGAAGTCACCAGTGACTAACAGATGGGTGAAGTCTGTATAGCTTTTCAGGGAGCCTAGTAAGTCTGAGACCTAGGCTGTCAGTTGAATTGTATGCGGGAGGACGATAGACAACACCAAGCAACAGGGTATCTGTCCTAGAGCGGTTAAACGCGGCCCACAAACAATCAATATATGAAAAGGTTTGGGTTGTCAGTAAGGTGGGAGGAGGGATCGAATTATCGTAGTATATGATGACCCCGCCGTCACGACCTCTACTGGAGTCTTGCCTCACTGTGAAGTATCCCGGAATGGATATTTCGGCATCAAGTATGTCAGGGGTGAGCCAGGTTTCTGTGAGGGCTATGATCTGAGGCTCCTTATCCACTGCAAGCTGCCGAATCTCCGGGATCTTATTCAACACACTCAAGCAATTGCTGTAGAAACACTAAAGCACATGCTCAGGAGTTGTTGCAGAATCGCCAGAGGCAGCTGGTTTTGGGTTTGAGGAGGGGGAAAGAGGGGGATTTGAGGATGGAAAGGAGGTCCTGGGAGAGTCGGGGGCTGAAGATATTGGGGGGCTAGAGGGTAAACAGACTGCTGGGGGACCGGTAGGTTTTGATGTCTAGTAACCTGGGGGGTATCAATCCAGGTGAACGTTCTACATCCTTCGGTCTCCGAAAAGGGTAGGCTGCTTTTTGTGGTTTGCCCTTCTGCACACTGCTTGATGCCCTATGCTGAGTTTTCTTGTTGGTGAGCTTATTTTTCATGACAGCACCAGATATATTATCTGGTGCTTTAACCTCCTCGCTGCTTCTTTCAGTAGAAACAGGTTGCAGGTTCATGTCTGGGCTCAAGGATGAGTGAGTCTCGTCCGTTGAAACAGTCTTGTTGGCTATGATGGGGCCTGGGATGCTTTTCATAGGCGACACATGTTTGATGGCACTAGGCCAACTACTGGGAGTACTTTCGGCGACGGGAAATGGTGTCAGTGGGGAAGCGAGGGATGGTGGGCATGCAGCTCGGTCCTCGAGGCGGGTTACCTGGACAACTGGCAGCACTCTGAGCTTATGATCGGCTTTTTGTGGAATTTTTGGCTTAGCCTTCCCACTGCGGAGCCTCAGGTGAAGTGGCTTATCAATGGATACGCCCTTGAGCCCTTCAATTTCCCCCTTGAGCTTTGCGGCCAAGGAAACAATTCGTTTGGCTGCATCTGTGGAACCCATTACAATGAGAAAACCGTGAACCCGGTTGGTGCGTTTGGTTACCAACCAAGTGGATCGACCTTTAAGTGGAAAAGGGATTTTAAGGCGATTGAACACCTGGGCGTAGGTGTCATGAGGGTGATCTGAACTGAGAAAGCGGCCCCAAAGGATGACTCGCCTGGAGCAATTCTCGGTATCTTGTAAAATCTTTTCGGCGTCAAGTATTTGCTGCTCAGAAACTCTACACACCTGATCGGCTGCCTGGGACACCGGGAGGGATTTGATCACCAAACTCCTCAGGCTGGTCAGCTCATCCTTAAGGATGCGGACGGTGGCCCTTAGCTCGGCTATCTCTGCAGCCTGATTTTGGACTGCACATTTTAGTGCGTCCGTTTCCAGCGCATTATTTAGGACCGTTTCGTCCGGATTGAGGAGTGAGGCATTGGCCACGGAGGGGGAATCGCACTGCCTCATGGGGAAAGTAGCCTCATCTGAGCAAGCGGTTATATTAATGGTGAGGAACATTGACATTATTCAGGATCCAGTCAGCACAGATAAAGATAAATTTAAATGGAGGGGGACGAGCTGTGTGTTCAAAGAATTTCAAAAACAGCTACACTCACCGAGGGAGACGACCGCACCGCTGGTGTACCGCAGTTCAGTTCCAAGTCGTTACACCGCCCACCAAAATCCCCTCGAATCTTAGCTGAGCCTAATGTTTGGAATAAGGGTACAGAGTCTCCCTACCTACCTAGACTCTGCTATCAGTGTGCTCACCTAACACATTGTCGTCAAAGTTCTACTCACGATCGCACTTGATCCGGTGGCCACACCTACAAAACGTTGCTCTGCATCGTCCACGAGAGCCGCTGATCGACGGCGGGCGTGCAGGAGGTTGTGTAGGTTCGAAGGCAAATTTGCTGCCTTTGGGAGAGCCGTCGTGAATCGGCTGCATGTGCTTGTGTGAGTGTGTGTTTGCGCGTGCGTGTCATGGGCCAGGTCACACTTTGGTATTTCTCGCTCTACTTGACAGCGCTACACCGCCACGGAACGTTCTTCGATGTCGCAACCTTGTTGTATAGGTTTCTAGGAACTTAGCTAGTTGTTTTGTGGAAGTCATCCCGAAACGTTACAAAAATTCCAAAGGTTCTTCCTCAATACTTTTATCATGCCTGTTACTCAGAAACTTCGACCCAAGATTAGAGTTAAGAAACCGCTAACGCAACTAAAACAATGCTTTATACCATTGGTGGACCGCGCGAAGGACGCTATTTTCAATGCTGGTACTCATCAAGACGTCGAGGACATCTCAACAAGACTCACGATCCTGGATGTCGATGTCGCCCAGCTTGCTCCGCTACTGTGCCTGATGGACCCCGCGGCAAGCTATATGCAACAGCAGCTTAAATCTGTTACTGAATTTATTGAATTTGTTTCTACCGAGATATTCGAGCTCATCTCAAATAGCAAAAGTGCTATAGCCTTCAATCTCCCGAACAAGCCCCCAGTATCCTAACTGAAATCCATTTTGCTCAGGGCAGCTGGCGTAGAGCACCACTCATGCACGTGCACAAGGTTACACAAGAGTTCACCACTCCACACGTGTCCTATCCTTTTCCAATTCCCTTCCAATCAAAAAGCAAGGGAATTTATCAAAAAGCAATCGCAGCTTGCCATAAATACAGCATACAAATCGGTCAGGATTACGGCCGACAAGATTCCTCTTCAAAGGGAGGAGCCAAGGGCAGCCATCCCAACAGTACCTCCAGCTAGTACTCCATGATCCGGCCCTCGGCAGAGGCCAGCCTTAACGACGCGATCATCATCCTTCAACCCGGCACGCTCCGCACCAGTTCAAGTGCCTGTCGACCTTGACAGCTCACCCCTGTCGGACCGCCAGGCAACCACCAGTGGACGACAGGTAAATCCAGAAGCAGCTTCGACCCCCACTCGCAGCGTATCTACCACGCCTGCCCCTAACAGTGGCACCGTATATCGGGTATTAGGGACCTCTCCATAATCGACCACGCCCCCACCAAGTAAGCTGGTTCGTAGGATACAGGCTACCTCTACTCCCACTACCTCATCCGGTCGGGCCAACCAGCTTGTCCCTGCTTCCCTTACTAGATATCCCGATTCTTCCACGAACCTCGCCGAACCAACAAAATGTGCAAACGCCAGACCCACTCCTGTCCATCATCACGTACAAACAGATAGAGTGAGGCCTCACTGCCAGGGCCCCTACCATGCAATCCGAAGTAAAACCGGAAAGCAATAGTCAAACACCCGTGGGCTCCAGGCGGCAACCGCACCGATTCACCCACTAACCTGAACCCAACCATGCAGACTCTAGGCATACAGAAGGCACTAGCTTAAAGGTACAATCATCCAGCTTACTCGAACTGCGCTCGAAATGTCCGGTAACTCACAATAGAGTCCGACCCACGCCCAACTTCACCCAATATCAAGCTTCCACCGAGGACCAGTGGCCGGCTTTCGACTCGCGCTCAGCACCACCACGTATGCCTCCACGAATAATGCAGGTTGCCGCGATACCAAATGTGGTGCCTGGCAGACCTTTCTTTCCACCTGTGGCCCAACATGCCTTTGCTTCCGTGCCCTATACCTCTCCAAAAGGGGTTTTCGATTTCATCCCTCCGGGGGTCCTCCAAGACCCATACCACCGCCAGGTTCGAACCCTCCCGCCTAATATTCCTGGTCCTCCATTTCCTCCTTCCGTAGACTACCTCAGTGCAGTCCGCAACCCTAGCACAAGCTTCAGTTTACACTCTGCTCCCGGACTGCTCCCGGTTTTTCGTCCTTATCCCTCACCCAACCACAATCTTCATATAGAAGCAAGCTCCTGGCAAATGCACTAAATGTCCCTAAGTCCTTACCACCACTATCTCCCCCCAACTCCTTCCGCTCCTCAACTACTCCCTCCAGGATTCGGCCATTTCAAGTAGAGCCCCTTAACCGTTCCTCGGGTTACGCCCATCTTGGAAGCCCAGCAGCGCATTTAGTCATGTGCAAAAACTTTGCATCATAAACGTCGTTAAAGTGGGCCGAGCTTCGACTGCCCATAGTAAGCCACGCCTTATTTGACGATTCTTCATCAACTAATCGCGATGAAACTACGGCCCTTTCTACTTAGAACCTAGCCAAAAACACCTTGTCACTCGTACTACCTAAAGTGCGCTCTCTCCTCTCAAAATTGTCCTTACTTAGAGCGCTAGCATTAGACTTACACCCTGATATCTTACCAGTCACCGAGAGGTGGCTGACGGTTCACACCCCATTAAACCACGTATCCATACCCGGCTACCAGCCACCGCCAACCGTATACCTGACCAACGCGGAGACTGCTGCATCATTTATACCAGACATATACTCATGGCGCGCAAGTTCCATCAGCCTATTCTTGACAACATCCGTGACTCACTCTGGCCCACTAACAAAGAAGATCAACAACTACTTCTCGTAAGATGTTTCTACCGTCCTCCAAACCAAAACGTGCACCAGTTGACAACAATAGTAGAGGCATTCGACTGTCTCTAACCTCCCCGTAGCCGCCAAAATCTTAGCTGGAGATTGCAACGTGCCTGAAATATGCTGACATTCCTTCATATCGCCCCCAGAACTCCATGATTTCCTCTTATGTATCGATGTTGGTAACTGGGTACGGCATGTTTTATACCCCACTCGGGGGAAAAATGCATTAGACCTTATCTTCACTATCGGTATCAAGAATTTATATACCCAAATCTTAAGTCACTTCACCGGTAGTGACCATAAGATGGTATCCTGTGTTTTCACTTCACCCGACCTCATACCGATAAGTCAGCAGAGACACCTTCCCATCACCAATAAGCAATACTATAGAGCTTGCTGGAATAGTCTACCCTCTTTTATCCGTTCCCTAAACTGGGACGAATGCTTTTTATCTAATGACCTGGCGATAGAGGTTGCCCAACCGTATTATAATTTTCATTGCTGCCTCGACAAAGTCACTCCAGCCTCAGGGCCCATCATGCACAAACAGCTGAACTCTCTAGATCGTCTTACCGGTAACCTAGTCAAACTCCAACGAAGTTTCCCTAAGGCGAGGGACTTCTCGTCGTATCTCCAAATAATACGTATATCCCATGAGAATAAAATGCCTTCGTACTCTTCTAAGAAAAAGCAGGAACTAGATGCCTTAAGCCGCGCAAACAAGGTGAAAGCACTGGTTAGGCTAATGGAGGTCAGAAAATAGCAGCCTAATCAAGACATCCCTTATGTGGACTATAACAATAAATACTTCGACGACCCTCTTTTGATTGCGGAGGCTTTCAGCACCTACCTTTGCCTCCTCTTTAACGAAGGATGACGTCACGTTCATCCCCCTCCTAAATACGACGACATCAGTAACTTTTTTGAGAGTAGTGTTCTACTCTGATGAGGTTTCAGACCATGTGGGAAAAACAAGACCGTCCTGCAGACCAGGTCTGGGCGCATTACAGTCGGCCATTTTCAGTCGAGGTGGTGGAGAAGTTCCAATGTTGCTGACAAACTTATTCAATTTGTCACTGAGGTGCAGTGTTTTCCCTTCTTATTGGAAAACTTCCACTATCACATCTACGCACAAGAGAGGATCTCTTCTAGATCCAGTTAAATATCGGCCGGTGAACGGCACCCCGATCGTATCCAGAATCACGGAGAGAGTGATCAAGGAAAGGCTGACACGTCACCTTCTTACCCACAACCTAATCAACGCTGGTCAGCATGGTTTTCTGAAAAACGGATCATGTGGGACATGCATGACACATTTCCTAAACCTGGTCACAGAGGCTGTCAGTATTGGTAAATCGGCAGTGGTGATCTTTTTGGACTTGGCCAATGCGTTCGACCGAGCGTCCCACTTCCGGTTACTACAGAAGATCAAAACATGGAATAGTGGACCCGCCGCTCGCTTGGTTTGCATCCTATTTATTGGCCCAAGACCAGATTGTAAGTATAGGCGGAAATTCGTCCAAACACTGTCTCGTAACCAGTGGCGTGATACAAGATAGTGTACTCAGCCCACTACTGTTTTAATGTACGTAAACGATATATTTACCATTTTCCAACAGGGATTTCCCTTCCTGTTTGCAGATGATATCAAAATCGTGTACACTTTTGGGTCCGTGGTGTTAGCCTCTACGGTAGATGACATTACAACAGAACTGCCCGCTTTCAGCTCCTAAAGTGATGATTGGAAAATGAGTTTCTCCGCCGAAAAAATGCTGCCATTACATATAAATGCCACCTCCCCACTGGAAGATTTAGTATAAACGGCAAATTTATACCCGATAACTCTCAGATACGTGACTTGGGTATACACTATTCATGTACGCTTGACTTTTCGGAACACGTAGCCATCCAGGTGGCTAAAGCATGCCGTACGATCGGGCTCATACATCAAACATTTATTTTGCCAGAAAGTAAACTAAACATTTTTAAGTCTCTTTTCAGACCTGTTCTGTAATACGGCTCAGTCATTTGTTCCAACATGCGACAGAGAGACCGAATGGCGTTTGAGAATGTATAACGGGCATCCATGAAACAGCTCCCAGGTTTTTCTCCGACCTCAAATTACATGGAACCTTGTGATCTGCTGAAAATCCATCCCTTTTGGCTACGCCGCCCAGGAAATAACCTTTTATTCGTTCACAATACCTTTTAACCCGTTGAACCGGACAGTGGGTAGACGTACCTGATGAATAACAGCAACCGCGGCGAAGCCCGAAAAAAGGAAAAAGAGAAAAGAACATAGTGGAGACCGGTCACTTTTTCCATCCATACCCCTCCACCTTCCATCATCTTTCTTAGAAAGCAACCTTCTCGATGTCCTAGCATCCAAGCCACGCTCAGGTTTACAACCCCACCTAGCAGTAACCACAGCCTCCTGCCATCCGCAATCACTACTGCAGTCTGGACTTTAAGCCTACTAACATGGATGACATATGGAGGCAACAGATGACCAGCACCTGCCTCACTTAAGTCTACAAAGATTGAACATGGAGAACCGTTCATATTTTCCAATCCTCGCCAACTACGTTTTCTCGCATTTGTAACAAATATGATATTCATGCAGCCACCACGTCGTGATGTTTCCCTGCTCAAATTTAAGTTTAATCTCAGTGGGCCGGCACTACCGAGTAGGTGCACAGGCGAACTTACATCCACTTTCCTCTGCATGATAACAATGTTCTCCAAAGCATCGCCACAGATGCTCTAGTGGTTCTTTCTGCAACCTCACTAAATTGTTCTTCAGAACTTCTAATTGCGTGCAAACCATTTATCCCTTGAATTGCAGACGCAGCAGCCCACCCGGTTTACGCTATCCAGCTGGCCTTAGTAGTATTGATCAGCCCCCTGCAACCCTACGTTACTTAAACTCTTGAATTGAAACCCAGATCAGAATATGGAATGTGCCGCTGACAGTTCATATAAACCAAACTAGTTCATTACTAGTTATCGCCATTTACTATCATGACTCACAGCTGGAACCACGTCCAGACTGCTAACATCATTTATTTCAGGTTTGTCGTCGCCCACTCTCTCGGGCTCCACTTTCGGCGACCTAGGTCCACACCTTGACCCGTACCGACAGAGACCTAAATGAAATCTTTTATACCAAACGGGATTGCAATCGAGGCACACGGCCTAAAACACTCCCAGCTGCTTACCAGTAGATTGATAGGCGTCTTCTGACGAAACACCCCTACTACTAATATCACCGCTGGAGTCTTCACAAATAACAGCTCACAGGCTACCTTCTACTGATTAATTTACACGTCCCTTACCCCGCCTGATGAACTATACCCATGGGATGCTGCACCTCACCTTGGTCTCGTGTGAAACAATCCAATAACAGGGCCAGAATACGCAACACAGGAATTCGTTACTCATTAAATTTCGATAAGCCATCCGAATGCGAGCCCACTCATCCCCTTCATCCATGGTTCCCAATAGTGACGCCGAATATCACTGAGAATCAATAAGTCAACATGTTTTTCCCAGCGTAACAGAACAGTAAGGCGCCAGCCTATGCGGAGGTTTCCCACTCAGGTTTCTGTTGCAAGATTTCATTTTTCTTTCGAAAGGTATCCGGCTTGAACTTGATTCTTCACCAATTCAAGGCCTTCAAGTAGTGCTCCCTTTTCTTCCGGATGATACGGGTTGTTGATCATGAACCTAAGCTCAACTTGTATATGGATTGCTGTTTCCCCTAAGTACATCAACATTTCCTAGTGTACTTCCACACAGTTTGTTCGTGTCTCCCCGTTTCATGGCGCATTCCTTTTATTGAAACCGGGAATATCCGTCATTCCGGGCCAACATCGTCTTCATAGAGAGTCGTTCTTTTCATACTCACCAAAGTTCACAGGTATACTCCCATACATTTCTTTCATTTCCCCATGTTCAGAACTTATTTCGTTCACAGAACCCAAATATGCCTCCGTTATCCACGGCTTGCATCATTTTGGTTTATGACGCATCCTTAGCGCGACATTTTTCACGACATGTTCTGTATTTCCACGGGCAACCACCAACCAACTGGAATTCGAAACCAAACCGTACTGGCCGCGCAAACCATTATCATTACAATCCATTCAAACTATTTCTAACTACATCGTTTTGTTTCTGACTTTTCCGACTCCCTTTCGTGAAATTCGTGTATAGTTCATCGTTTTGAGTAACATTGTACACCATAATCGTGCGCTATCGCGTGCTTCTCAACCACGGTCGAGAAATATACCACTATTGTTATTAAGAAAAGATCATGTAGTTCAGCACCGCAGGTGAGTACCTTTTCTAATTATTCCTTAGCCAACAATGAATTCTTGGTTTCTGTCCCTTTGCCCATGCTTGCACTCAGGTCAAACTTCTTCATCAACAAGTACGCTTCATTGTGGACAAGCCACCACAAGAATCTCGGGTATTATCACCAACATCGGTGGCCTCCAAACAGAAAATACGCACAGCCCCAAAGGTGAACACGCTGACCGGGATGTACAACCTTTATATTTCAAGGACTCAGGCCTTTGAGGTGGGAATATGGTACTAATAAATCGAATGACCGCATTAAAGAACCTAGCCTCAATTAGGCCCGCATAGGATTTGCCTCCTCCCGACAGCAATTAGGAAACTCAGCAGTTCATTCCCGCGGCACATCTGTGCGCATCCCTGGCTGTGATTGTCTCTCAGCACAGAGCTCAACAATAATGGGACGACAAAAACCACAAAAAGTTTAGAGATCGACATAGAAAAAAGAGAAAAAATACCCCACTGTTTTGTCCTCCAGGCATACCAGCCTTTTCACATGTGGCCCGTGTCTCCGGTCTGCCGTGTTGCTGCGAATTGACCGGTGTCGTTGACTTATTCCCAACGCGGCTCGCTACATGCGGTTGGGGCGTGAGAGCCGTGGTCACCCACCAAAGCAGCTCCACCTTCTCTGACAGCCAGATATCTGACCGTGATAAAACTCAAAGGTAATAAAAACGTTTAAAAAAGTGTGGATCACTCCTGAAGCCGCACGAGCTGGATGTCGATGGATGTGTATCTTGCTACCTCCCTTACTGAAGCAGGCCCTGGTGCTGCCTGCCATGAACACTGAGTGTAGACTGTTAGGGTTTGCTTCCCTGACAAAAATCTGGCCCCTTTCCGTTCCCACCTCTCACGTTTTTCCGACCCGTTCCTCACATGGGTGTTTTCCTGCCTTGCACTATGCTAAAGACGAGAAAGATACCACGGTAACTATGCAATCACCACTACATCAGATATCCTTGCTCATAACCAAGCACAATCTCAGTACGCTAGCACCATCGAGTAGGAGCTTGGACGAACTTACAGCTACTTTTCTCGGCACGAGACCAATTTCCTCTAATGCATCACCACCGACACCATAATGGTTTCTTCTACTTTAAGGCTCCCCAGAAACCATTCAATATAGAATAACCACTATACCAGAAGAGACCGTAACAAACATAGTGCTACGTTAGCAGGATACCAGTCCCATTAATTCAAATTCTGTTCTTTAAACCCTAG
This sequence comes from Fasciola hepatica, assembly GCA_948099385.1. Taxonomy (NCBI): domain Eukaryota; kingdom Metazoa; phylum Platyhelminthes; class Trematoda; order Plagiorchiida; family Fasciolidae; genus Fasciola; species Fasciola hepatica. The sequence continues at coordinate 1,611,576 of CANUEZ040000156.1, forward strand.
TATCCCAACACTGCCGCACCAGCGTGCGAACCATTATTCCTTAAGAATGCATACACAGTTGCCTGACCGGTATACGCAACTTTGCTAGCCTGTAGGGGTATAGAGCAATCCCCTGAGAGCCTACTTTACCCAGAACGTGCAGTAGGTGCCGCTGACTGCTTCAACGAAACCTCATCCATGCCCCGTTCACATGAACTTAACCAGCTTATTATTATTGTCGTCATATAGTACCATAGCCCACAGCTGGAATCACGTGCGGACTGCAATCCCCATTTATTTCAGGTTCGTCGTCTCCCACTATCTCGGTCGCCAAACCGGGTGACCAAAGATGCCACTCTGACTCGTACCGACAGGAACCCAAGTGGAACCTTTCATCTGGGACTGCAATCAAGCCACGCGGCGGAAAATACCCCCAACTGCGTCAATGTACATATATATATTTGTCAGTGAAACAGCATAATAACGCTCAAGTCACTGGGGAGATCCTTCACTCTAGTATCTGTCGCAACAGTCCATTTTTCCCTCGATCCGTGTCCGGCTGGAAGTTGATCCTCCACTTTTCCTGGACCCTCCAGTTGTGCTTTCTCATTTCTGAATGGTACAGGTTACTGATCCTGAAATGAAACTCACCTTCATATGGACTGCTGTTCCTTCCATATTCACCAAAGTTGCCAGATGTATATCCGTAAAATTTGTTTCATATCTCCTTGTTCCATAACTCATTCCTTTTATCGAAGCACAGTGGATCCGTCATTCAGGGTTAGCATCAGCTTCATGGTTTGCTATTCTCTTCGCATGCATCGATTTCCCCGGGTGTACTTTCGTACAACTTCTTTTTCTTCCTGCTTAGAGCTTCGCCGTTCTTGAATCCCCGGCAAGCCGCCGATTTTCATGGCTAGCATCATTTTCGTTTAAAGTGCATCTTTAGCACTATGAATGAACAACCTTTTCGGTATTCCCACGGCGCGCCACCGCCCAGCCCGAAATCGAAACCGGTTCAAAGTCGCCGCGCAGACCACTATTAGGGCGATCCATATAAACTATGGCTGGCTGTTTTTCTATGGCTGACACGTTTTACTTTTATACCTAAAGTTTGCGAATATTTCATCTTACTGAGTGACGACGTACACCATGATCATGCGCGTGAGTCTCGACCATAGCCGAGAAATATACCACTATTATTATTATTATTTTGGTAAATAGCGACTGCTACCAGTTACGGGAGTCATCTTCCATAATGTCAGTGATAAACGAGGAACAATGAGCACCGCGACGTGTTTCATGGAAGTCACGAGGCATAAACGTGTTTCATGTGTATGTATGTGATTGACGGTGTGTGTCTGGGTGTATAAGCAAATCACGGCTACTACCCCATACGGTAAACGCCTTCCTTGAAGTCAATGATAGACTAAGAACGGTGAGCGCTATGGCATCTTGTTGGAAGTTTTGGAGCAGGAACTTGTTTCATGCGTAGGTGTATGATTAAGTGCGAGAGTGTTTGGGCGCCCCAGTAACTCATAATTATTATCAAGTACGGGAAACTTCTCCTTATAAAGTCAATGACAAACGAGGAAAGGTGAGCCCGGTGACATGTTCGTTAGAGACTGTGGAGCAGGAAAGTGACTCGTGGGTTTGCGATTGGGGGTGTGGTTGTATTTTAATAAGCATATATGTCATAAATGCTACCACACTCGGGCAGCTCATTCAATCACTTCAGCGAAGAACGAAGAAAAATCTACCGGGGTTATGTGGCGTCGGCTGCTCCCTCTTCACTCTCGAGGATACTAATGCTGCGTACGCTACTGGTTGGCATTACATTAGCTGTCTTCACCTTGAGGGTTCTTATCAGTTCGTCAGGGATTCTGATAATTTCCATGACAGCACTCAAAGGCCAGGTGCTGAAGTGAGCGTATTCATCTGCGATCATCACCACATCCCCAACCTTGAGTGGTCTTGCTTTGATTAGGCACTTCTGTCGAGATTGAAGAGCAGATGGGTACTCCCGCAGCCATCGCCCCAGAAAACCTTGGCAAGATAGTTTGCCTGCTTCCATCCTTGTAGGTATCCGCCACGAAGTTTTGTCGGCCCTCGGAAACCCACCTTCGACCTTAGTGTCAATAGGTCGTTCGAGGTAGGCGCCAGGTGGGTGGGGGAGCCGTTGGCCACTGGAACCAGGGTGCGGTTGTTCAGAATTCTTTCGGCCTCGGTCATGATGGTGCCCAAAGTTTCATCGTCGGGGGGGGGGGGGCTGTTGTTAGATTATCGGCAGCAGTATTCTTCTGGTGGAACTAGTCAGGAGTTCCCACACGTCCCCGTTGTGATTGGCTTGCGAGGGCTTGAAGTGTCATCGTGTGCCACGAGCCACGGTTTGGTTCCGTAGCTCGTCTCGGTTTATATTTTGATGCCAAAGCAGCAGTTCTCGCTGAGCATCCACAAAATTTGACCTATTGTCGGAGTAAGTGTCTGATGGCATGCCTCTTTGTTTGATAAATCGTTGCCAGGCCGGAAGAAAGGAGTCGGTAGTCACCGAATGAGTTGCTTTATGCACATCATGATACACCCGCATCGTTTATCGAGCCTATTTTCATATTTGATTCACAGAGGCCCGAAGTAGTCCAGCCCGGTATCAGTGAACAGCCACCACTGCGGAGCCACACCACACTCTGACAGCGGAGCCGTGTTGTTTGCTCGCTACTGCGTTGCGTCTCCTACAGTGTAAAAAGTTGGATTACGCTTTTCACAGTGGCTCTTCCTCTCGGTAACCGCGGGCCCTTTCGGATGACGCTTGTTTAGTGAACTTCCCTGGCGTATCCCTCTACGGCGTGAATGTGCCGAATAGTTAGTTCTATCAAATGTTGTTGAGCATGTAGTACTATGGGGTATTTCGTGTCAAAACTCAGGTGAGAGTTGGCCTGCCTGAAATCTCCCCCGTGGTAATCCACCATCCATTTTGGGGTTTAAACGCTTTGGACTGCGTTTTGGAGATGATATTCTTTTATCGATTGATCCCGCTTCTCCAGCCCTCTCGAGTTCTCAGGTAAAAGCTTCCCGCTATATCATCTTGAAAGTATCGTGTTCTGCGGCTCGAAATCCATCAGGGCCAGTCGGGCTCAGTGGCACTCGGCAGGATGGCGCACCCGTTTCATGACTAGAAAATGTCCCATAAACCCGGCCAACCACACTAATAACCGAATCGTCTTCATGCAGGAGGAAAACTTGACCAACCGTGGCAAAATGGATGTTGATTCGGTGAATGTCACCGTCATCACCGCGCCTTTGATCTCTAGTTCCAATTCCAGAAGAGGCTTTAGTTCGTGCACGGGCCAGTCCTGTTCGGGCATTTGCAGGAATTTCGGCCATCTGGTCCACGCATCGAGTGCCGGAAGTTGGTCGCACTTGGGAGCACAGATCGGCTGAGGTATCGCCAGACTTGACCTGCTTCCACTGGTTCATAGAGGTTTCGCAGTGGGCGACCGTGGGCCGGTTAGCGACTAAAGTACTAAACCGGCTCCTGTCTTTGTTAATGTAGTACAGGGCTATCGTCCAGTCCGTCCAAAAGCTAGCCGACCAAATGTAGAAGTCGAAACATCTCTTCACCACTTGTACCGCCCTTACTGTTAAAGCTACTGCACTGAGCTCTAGGCGAGGGATTGAAACCGATTTCAGTAGGCAATGTGGGCTTTGGAGAACAGGATCCTTGTATCGTATTGTCCATCGCCCGTGCAACATCGTCCACACACCAAGGCTCCGTACTCGACTTTGAGCGCTTCAGAAAAGGCGTGTAACTCTCCCATCTGCGCTGTATAACCGGGGGACAATCATCGTGGAATCCGTTTGTCTCCTAGTTTCTTCAAGGTGCTCAGAAATTCTTCCCGGTCCAGCCGGTCTTCTCGGTTCAGTGGCTGGTCCCAATCGACTTATTTACGGCAGAGCCGCCGCAGCAGGATCTTTTCGGACGGCAGCCAAGGAGGGGAAAATCCGAGCGGATCGAAAAAAGTAGATACAGCCGATGGTATACCAAGACGAGTTACTGGCCGGTCTGGGGCGTTTAGCTCGAAAACAATGTTGTTCGTTTCCGCATTCAATTATAATCCTAGCTTGCGTCCGGTTGGGAGTGGAGGGCCGCCCAAATCTCGAACCCGTTCGGCCCTCTCGTGGTAAGGAATGACTTCGAACACCTCAAAAGTGTCCAGCATCCACTTTTCGAGATGGAAGCCGCACTCTTCCAGCAGTCTTGTAAGACACCGAACTGCGCTATGGCCAATTCTGTAAGATCGAAAGACTTGAAGTAGTCATCTTCGTATGAATGTCTGCTCACGCTGTCCACTACCGACAGGTTGACCAGAGGTCAGTGTTTGTTTTCTATTCCTCGAAGGGCGTAGTTCGCACAAAACAATGGTGCTATCGCTTCGAAGGGGTGGACAGTCATTCCATGATTTGTCAATGCTTTGGTCAGGTTTTTCTCTGTTAACCATGAGAATCGTAACGCATCTCGCTCTTCTACCGGTATTTTCACTTGGAGAAACATTTCCCCGACGCCCGCTGACAAGGCCACTCCGCTCACCCTGAAACGGCGTAAGACTTCAACCAGTGGCGTGGTCCAGTCCGGTCCCTGTAGTATGCGATCGCTTAACGACTTGCCCTGGAACGTAACTGCACAGTCAAAAACCACACGCAGTTTTTCGGGTCCTTTGGAGTGAAGAACCAGGTGGTGAGGTAGATACCACGTCCCCTTCCGGCAGTCGGTTGCAGGCACCTTTTCAACGTAGCCGAGAGCTTCTTTTCGCATCATTACTGCTGCCTACTGTTTCCCCAGATCCTGATCTCGAAAGAAGCGTTCTTTCAACCGCGGTAGACGTTTCGGGGCGTAGTTTCTGTTATCTATCCGAGAGTCAGCTGGTGTGCGCCATGGAGGGGAAACCACGAACTGCCATCTGAAGCCCCTGGTTCCTTGCCGCACTGTCTGCAGAGCGAAGCTGTCCTCTTGAGATAATGATATTCTCTCGTCTCCGGTCTCAATAAACTCTTTTTCATACAGCCGCTGCCATTGACATTCTATTTGGTCCGTTTCCGCTTATACGTAATTAACGAAGCCACATCCCCCTGCCGGGACATACGATATCCATCCCAGTGCTGTGCGTACGGCAAAGGGTGCCTGGCGGTTGCCCACTCTCCGGTCCAGGACCCAATGTGCCTCTGGCACTGCAGCCGATGGGAAGGTCCACTTCTTCGTCCTCTCAGTCTAGGACGATTACATCCTGCAGGGCGGCCACCTAGTTAGAACCGCGTTCACCGACCTTAGTGTTTGCATGGGGGGATCAGCCAATGTAAAGAACTCCGTTGATTCCTTTTGTTCGTTCTTGTCCAAGGAGGTGGGCTGAGACCTCAACCGACCGCAGTCGTTACTTGTGTACTGCCTACCATGCTCACCGCCGACGACGTCGTACTTTTAGCGAGCCAGTGTTGATCGGCAAGCCCCCCCCCCTCACCGGGGTTGTGTCTGATCCGCTGTCGACGAAGGCCAACGCTTTGGCCACCTGAATCGGGGTCACCACTCCAGTGGCAACCACTCCTGAACGTATCGGTTTAGTTAGCTTGGTGTTCGCCTCTGGTTTAGTCCATTTCATCTGGTGTAACAATCGGTGGGGTCTACTTGGACAACCTTGACGACCATATCCAGTTCCTGTTCGGCACGCTGTCCCTGATGTGTGGTGTTGAGGCAGATGAAGCACGCTCCTGTCGTTCTCGCTGTTTCCCAAAGATAGTCTATCGTGATGTTGAAAAACTTCGGGCAAACTAGTAGCCCACAGCTGGCGTTGCAGGACCTGCACATTGGATGCGCCATAGCCTCTCGTGACATGGCCTGTGAATTTGTCCAAAGCTGACATTCAAGGGGTGCCCATGCAGTGTTTTGAGCCCGGCTGGAGCCGGGACGTCGCCCTTTGACCTTCTGGCCTTTGACATCATGCCTTCTATTAGAAAACGAGCTACCTTGGACGCTGGCCTGACAGGACCCTCAGAATATTCCTTGCTCGGGTTTAGTCTTGTTGCTGGTCGAGCATGCACCCATCGATAGCTTCTCTTGCTCTGCCTCGACAGTGATGAGTCAGGTAAAGAAGCCTTTGCCCGGGGTCGGCTATCTTATTTTCGACGGAAGTTTCGAGTCGCCTGATGAATTTGCAGTAGCGTTCAAATCGTCCGTCGAAAACCCTCAGTTCTACTCCTGGCAGATCGATCGTTGGCGGCAGTGATGTTTTATATTCGACGACCGGCGCAGAGTTTCCTACTTTATTGTGCCCTGATCTATCGGATAGGTCATAGTCGCCGACCTTCCGCTCACGCCCTCTCTGTCCACCCTTCTCTTCTGCTTCCTGGGTCTGTGGTCTAGCCGATAACAATTGTTTCTCTAGGTCTAATATCCTCAACTTAAATGGATCGACATTCTTTCAATCCATATTACTCTCATTAGTACATGATCTAGCACTGACACGACTAGGTGACCTAATAATAACTATATAATCAAAAGTACCCACACCCTCTCCAGTGACTTGCCACATTACTCCCTTCCCAGGTTCCATTTGCTTCGATCCTTTTCTTGGCATGTTGCGTAGTTTCTCTTTCCAAATTGATCAATTGATCGTTTTAAAACACCTTTGGGCAGTGCGCAGCCAAACTCACAACGGACCCCGAAGTCGAAAGGCGATTATCCGTGATATTCTTCGATATTAGATTATCAAATGAACAATGACATAAGACAAATACGAACCTCAATTATGCAATCATAAGGACTCGGAAAACGAGAACCAAATTGCGGCGTGTGAGGAAGGAGCACGTGCGTCACGCAGGTCCAGAACAAGGATATGACAGAGCAGCGCGTTGAGCGCGAAGGAACAAAGGGTGGTTCATGAAAACATACGGTGCATAAAAACACACAAATCGCGTATGTGAGAGAGTGATGCCAAGGAAACACGAAATTGTAGTGGTTCTGGAGGGATTTTCCACAATCGGTTGTTGCGGCAGTCGCTGTGCAGCTTAAGGCTTAATTGAGATGACCCGACTGGAGGAAAACTAAATTGCTGGAAAGAGTTGTTAAGGAGCATAGAACAACGTTTCAGCTTGAAAATTCAGCTTCACGTTCTTGAGGGGAGAATAATTGAACAGAAGGGCACAGCTTCGTGTGTTTTTTGACTCCTCTGAAGTTGGCCATGGAACGATGGCGTATTCCGGAATGGTTTCGAAGGATATAGCCCCATGCTGTACCTTACCGTCCTCCGGATCAAGGTAGCTCTTCTGAAGACCGTGGCGGTTCTCCGATTGCAGTTAGCCGCAGCAATACTAGAAGGTAAAATCTCTCGGACCCTTATAGCAGAAAGTTTAATCAAATTTGGTAAGTCGTACTGATGGACGAAACCTGCTATAGCTCTGCACTACGTAAGCAATACTAAAACGAGATTTAAAGCGTACTTTGCTAATCGTTTGGCTGAAGTCCACCAGTGGCCTGAACCTGGCAGTGGCGTCATATCAGTTTGGAAGCTAATCCTGCAGACTTGGCCTCGAGGGGCACAACATCGGCCAAATCGACGTTTATTCCGGATTACCGTAAGGACTGGACGATTTGATCAATGGTTTAAACCTATACTCTCGCCTGCTGACGTTACATGGGGCACCGTACATGGATTAACAAAACCTCATGAAAGTCTCACCGGATCGCAGAGGTGATTCCTGACAGCAACCATCAACGCATCCGCTCAACGTCTATTCCCAAATAATCCAACCCAACAGTTCAATTCTTCCCGCGTTGCAGTACGAAATCAATGGCCGGAACCCAGCCTTCGCGGCTGTCAACTTCGTCAAACCAGCCCTTTTTTACCTGCTTCCCACAACATTCTGCCTGCAACCAAGGTCTTTACGGAACAGAATACCGGCCATCTGCAGCCAACCATAATTTGATTACCAATTTTCTATCAAATACAAAAAAAACATTTTACACTCTTCCAACTCCTGCCTAGCCGAACCATCGACGTTTGTCTCCACTAATCCGTTTCATTGACGGCTTTTCTTTTCTTTAATAGTCCGTTATATGTCCATACACCATTCATGCTCTTCAAAAGTTCACTGAAGTCCCTGCGAAGCTTTTCACCTTCATTTGAATTTCCATATGACACTGTAATCACCTGCACAAAGGTCCGTTTTATTATCACCTTTGAATCACTTGCCTTTATTTCACATGCTTCCCCCACAATTAGTTACCCAATGCTGGATCAGTGTCCAATATCCCGCTGGTATCTCTGACTGCACTTTGAAAGCCCCACGCTTGCTTTACTTCTAACAATGTTCTTTTGCATCTCTTACGCCCGGTTACTTGTTAGTGACCGTCCATTTGTCGCTTATATCAGCAATTCCACGACTGTCCAGCTATCCACACCGCCCCCAGCGATTTCGAAACCGATTCGAAATTCCCGCCTCAACCATTACCACTTTTGTTTACTCAAACACTACATGACTTTACTGGTGCATTTCGGTTGCTGTGATTTATAAATTTAGAATTTGTGAATACCTCACATTGACATGTATTGCTGTATACTCTGATCTTGCCTTGTGCATGTGTATTGACCACGGTCAAGAAATATACTATAACTATAACTATAACATCACCAAGTGATATCAGTTGTCTGTTGGAAGGCTCCAACTTCTTAGTGAATCGTGAAATCTAATGGCCGACCAGCCCCAAGATCAGAGCAACACCGCCAAGTGTGGGGTTAAATCGTCCCCCGAGTATGGTTCTCACAATGTTGCGGGATACATAAACGGGCTTTCTTTGGGCTAGGCACTCAGGTTGTTTTCACTTGCTGAGGTCGGTAGCGGGACAAACTCACTTCAAAACATACATTGCAGTCGTGCGCGGGGTTGCACAGATCCAAGATTAGAAACTTGGCCATTGAAATCATAAGTTATAGCTAAAGCAAAGGAAAGTGTCGTTCTCACAGTGCGAGCCAAGGCTTATGGGAAAGAGTCCAAATGGTTACGAGACAGGAATGATAAACTATGCCTTAACGGATCTCCAACGAAAAAGGCGCTATTGCAACTTGATTCGGCTCTGCTAAATGGATTGATTCGTGTTGGCAGACGAATACCTCACTCCAGCTAGCTTCAGGGAATGAAACATCGGGTGATACTACCCAAGACACACCCAGTTGCGATCTCAGTAATCTGATGGTATCACTCACTGAAAAAGTAAGCAGGGCCATCTCAGGTGCTTGCAGAACTTCGCCAGAAATTTTGGACTGTACAGCGTGGGGCTGCCGTCAGGCGCGCACTCGGAGAATATTCGAAGTTTTGCAAGCGTTTCGGCAGTTGTGGTCAAACAGCTGATGACTCTTCCACCTGTCAATAGAGTCCAACACGGTTAAATTCCTTTCACCTATGTTGGAATATAACATTTTCGTCCGTTTTTCGGTTAAACACGGTTAAAGCTTTCAGAAACGATATCAAAGCATCTTCACCTGCCCTCAGAAGCGTGCTTCACTTATTGAAGTTTATTGTTGTTTGAGCATAGATTCGTTCATTGTGACACTGTCGCATTCCACGTCGAGGAGAGAGATGCATTCCGAGGTCTTTAGTGACAATGGTACCTACCTTGTCGGGGCCCAAAGTGAGTTGAAGAACCTGATAGGAAACCGATCCAGTAATAAAGTGGCTGAGAGATTGTTGCGACTGAGTGTGCAGTGGTACTTCGATCCTCCCCCCCCTCCCCTAAGCCAGTCACAGTGGTGGCATATGAGAGGTTTTGGTGCATTTGGTTGGGAGAATTCTTCTTCCAGTTTGTGACGAACAGCCGAAGAGTGACGAAATATTATCGATATCTCTTACCGAAAGAGAGGTAATGGTAAGCGAAAGGCTGCTGGTGCCTGTAACCCATGACTGTCGTGGTCTGCCAGTGCCCACGCCCCATGACCTCCTTATCCTGAGGACTAACTCGCGGGGTTTTCCGACAAATTCGTTGCGGGATAGGATGATCAGGCAGTGGAGGCAGGCAAACCACCTTACATCTTTGTTTCGGGAGAGGTGGACCAGGGAGCGTCTTCCATTACTACAACAGAGGCAGAAACGGATAACTCGAGAACGCGACTACAGATCGGGTGTCGTAGTACTATCAAATTTGGAGCCCTTGCCATATGACCGAAGGCCAACCGGAATTATCGAAAGCACATCAGCTTCGGAGGGCGGCTTGGTGCTAACAACAATAGTGCAAACTAGTGAGGGATTAGTGCTCCGCGAAGTTAGAAAGCTTCGTCTTGTTGAGGTTGAACATCACACTTGCAGTATAAGTTCATCAGCCAACTCCCCTCAAGCTGGAGGCGGGTCTTTGTATCTGCCGAACCGAGAGGGATCTTTGAGAGTTGATCCGCTAGACCGACCGGAATCTGCCATTGGCGGTGATCAGTTTTAAGTATTGAGAAACCGCAGTGCTAGCCAGTGCATGGAGCCGACTATTCCCAGCTGTAAACGAGAAAAATCCGAGTAGGATTTAGAGAGCTGGTGTAAGCGAAATCGGGAGGCCCTGCTCCATTCACCAACATCCATATTACAAACGACATTATTCCATTTGTATGAACCATCTTCGGAGGAATTCCGATTGTTCGTTTTATTGTTCCAAATCTTTGTCACAAATGGAATCGTGACCGTTGCCCCAAGGGTGAGTCGCTCGGCTCGAACTTTGTTGGGACTTTTTCGGTAACCACATCTGTTTCTGATCCTTTGCTATAATTCAGCTGCAGTTGTCGATTCGTTGCTCAATTTGGTTACTGCAACACCGCTCAATTTGTTTATATGGTGCCGCAGCTGATTGGACTGGACATTGTTTTGAATTGTGTCGAGAATGGTTGCCGCGCGTCGTTCGAACGTTCCACTGGCTGGACTTTACGCAAGTTATTATGGTGTTTCGGGAGGATTTTTCAAAACTGATAGTGGCACTATTTACCAAAATCCGTCCCATCTCAGCAGAGTCAAAGTTTTGAAATGAGGGTAATGACTCCTCTTACTTGTCTAAGCTCGTCTGTCAGTGCGCGTAACTGCCGCTGCTGGCATCTGGAATCTGCTCGGTTGTATATATATGCAATCACTGGTGACTACGTAGGGAAACCAGCAGGTTGTTCCTAGGCAGCAAAATTCCCCCCGCCTCCCTTTCGACTGCTTTTTCTCGGCACATTTTGTAAAGGTCAGTCAGCGATTGCGATCGCGAATGGTAAGTATTTCCAAGCGTTCCTTGTGGACAAGCCATGTTTAGTAAACAGACGCCTGTGCGTACGTGCGTAAGTGAGAGTGTGTGCGTGAGAGCAATAATTACCGTTTGTGAAGTCGTTCTCCTTACGGCAAGCAGTAAGTGAAAACTCCGTTCTTCGCCGTGCTCAAAAAGAGATGTCGAGCGAACTGCTGTTTATGTGAGCGAGTGGGCCTGCTAGAGTGGAAAGAGCAACCACTACTTGTGAAATTGTTCTCGTCTCACCATTATAATCTATTGCAAATCGGTGAAAAAATTGTGAATCATTTACAGCATGTATTAGTTTGTCAGTGCCAGAGTGTGTGCACAGTTTTGAAGGAAACGGTTACTGGTAATGGGCTTGCAGCAAAAAGGTCCTGCATATATTTATATATATATTGTTCTGCAGCCTGTATTTGCAAGCTATTAGACGTCTGAGTTTGTGACGTCCAGTGACCCATCATCGCCTCCAAGGAGACTGATGGTAAGCACGTTAAGAGTCAAGTTTCCCTTGGTAATCTCAAACTTCATTGCTCCTACCAGCCCGTCGAAGTTTACAATAACTTCTTGGGTAATACCGAAAGGCCACGAAATAAGGCAAGCATGTTCGTCGATCGTCACCACGCCACCAACTCTGAAGGGTCTTCCTTAGGCTAGCCACATTGTTGGGCTTGTAAGGTCGGTAGGTACTCACGTTGCCGAAAAACCCTCAACCAGATAGTTTGCTTGCATCCACCCACGTCAATAGCTACCTTTGAGGCTCACTGGCCCTTTAAATTCACCTTTTAACCTCAGTCCCAAGGATTCATTCCGGGTAAGCTCTGGTTGAGTGAGGTCGCTGGAGGAGGCTTAGACCCCAGGAAAATTGTTCAAGATTCTCCCTATCTCACCCAGAAGATTGTTCAATGTGTGATCGTCCGCTGGTTACTGTTTGGCCAGAGATGGCAATATTTTTCTCGCGGACGCGATCAGGTGTGCCCTACACTCCATCGCGTTGTTTTGGCCTGTAGGAGGCTAGATTGCCACTGGATGACGGGCGTCGCTGGTTGGATCTGTATCTCATCCCGGTTAACACTTTAGTTTCAAAGCAACAGTTCTCACTGAGCTCCCACGAAGCCCGACCAGATGTCCGAGTGTATATCCGAAGGCATGCCTCTTCTGTTTGTAAACCATTGTAGGGCCACGAGGAAAAAGTCAGTTTTCTTTGAGTTTGCGACGTCTAGGCGCATGGCTCGAGGTTTCATGCATGCTGTGATTCACCCGTACCCTTTATACATCCTCTTCTCGGATCTGACCCAAAATATCTGAAGCAGTCAAGTCCACTTTCGCCAAATTGCCACCATCCACAATTCACTCCACACTCCGGAAATGAAGCCATATGTGACTTGTCCGTGACAGCCTTGCTTTCTCTACACTGCGTAAGAAGCCGAGCAGCAAGTTTCACGCACGTCCCTACAATCAATACTTAAAATCGCCTACCGATAATGCTTGTAAGGTGGCTTATTCCAGCTTGTACTTCTGCAACGTGTGTGTTGAACAAGTAGGTCTATCACGAGATGTCGAGCGGGCAATATTATGGGATGTTTCGCGACCCACGAACATCCACTCAAATCGGCCATGAAACAGTGGAAGCATGTCAGGTCTGGTAATAACCCAGCAAACCTGTGCTCCCAAGGTGCGACTAACTTCCGGCAACTCGACAGGTGGACGAGAGGACCGAAATTCCTGCAAATGCCTGAACAGGACTGACCCGTGCACGAACTGAAAACCCCCCTGGAAATGGAACTGGAGACCAAAGGCATGGTGATGACGGCCACAGTCGCTGAAGCGACATACATTTCGTTACTATTGGTCAGGTTTTCTTCCTGGATGAAGAAACTTCGTTCATTAGTTTCGTTGGCCAGGTTCAAGAGACATTTGCTAGTCACGAAAGGGATCCGTCCCTCCAGCCGGATAAGAGTGGGTCCGATAAGCCCCGGTGAACTACGAGCTGCAGAACACGATATATCCAAGTTGGTATAACGGGAGACTTTCACCCGAGAACTCGAGAGGGCGGAAGAAGTGGGACCAATCAAAAGAGAAATATCATCTCCAAGAGGCGAATTAAACAATTAAATCCCAGGCTCACTAACGGACTGCTACTCGTAGATGGCACGTTGACCAACTCCCACCTGAGCTTCGACACGAAATATCCCACATTGCAGCCGGCTAGACAAACTGTGATAGAGCTAATGATCCAGCACATCCACGCCGTGGGGGGCCATGCCGGGGAATGTCACGTTACGAGCGTCACCCGGAAGTGCCTTTGGTTGCTGAGAGGAAGGGCGACTGTAAAACGCGTAATCCGACGTTGTGCGCAATATAGGAGACACAATGCCGCAGCGGACAAACAACACATGGCCCTGCTACCAGAATGCAGGGTGACTCCGGGCTGGTGGCCGTTCAGTGACACCGGTTTGAACTATTTCAGGCCCTTGCGGATTAAGTGCGGGAGGAGGCTGGAAAAACGATATGGATGTATCATGACGTGCATGAATTCACGCGTGGCACAACTAGAAGTGGCACATTCGATGACGGCCGACTCTTTCCTACGGGCCTTGCAACGTTTCATCAACTGAGGAGGCGTACCGGCCGATATACTCATATAATGGGTCGAATTTTGTGGGCGTTCAACGGGAATTGCAGCGTTAGCACAGAAACATGAACAGGGACAAACTGCAGCATCGAACAATGGCCCACGGCATTCGATGGTACTTCAATAACCCACGGGCCAGCCACCGAGGCGGCGTATAGGAACGCATGATCCGGTCCGTCAGGCGGATATTGCTGTCCATCATGGAGCAACAGCCGCCCGACGAGGAAGCGTTGAGCACCGTCATGAGTGAGGCAGAGAGGATTCTGAACAACAGCCCCTGGTTCCAGTAAGCCACGGCAACCCCACCAATCTGGCTCTCACCCCGAACGCTTTGTTGGCGTTAGGGTCGAACGAGGGTCTCCAAAGACCGACAAACCTTCGTGGGAGCTACCTTCATGGGTGAGGGCGGGAAAGCTATTTTTCCAAGGTTTTTTGGAGGCGGTGGCTTCGGGAGTACCTACCGGCTCTGCAGACTCGGTAGAAGTGGCTGATCAAAACAAGACCATTTAAGGTTGGGGATGTGGTGGTGATCGCAGACGAACGCACACATTTCAGCTCCTGGTCCTTGGCAGTGGTTATGGAAACCAACGAAAGCTTCGACGAAATGACTAGAGCTGTGGAAGTGAAGACAGTCAGCGGAGCGCTAATTTGCGACGTACGCAGCATTAGACTACTCGAGAGTGAAGGTGGAGAGGCCGATTGTACGGAAATCCAGTACACTATTTCCCATTCGTCTTAGAAGTGGTTAAAGGAACCTCCCGTGTGCAGGGGCATTTACGACAGAATGACGTATTGAAATATCATACACTCTGACACACTCTCTTACATAATACACGCTTATAATTCATGACCTACTTCAGACCCGGTGAATGTTCGCCGTTCGTCGTCGACGTTACAGAAGGTAGTAGCTGTGATTTTATCATATACCCAGAAACACCAATCACACTTACATAATACACGCTTATACACCATGACCTCCATCAAAACACACCGAAGGGCTGACTGTTCCTCGTTTATCATTGACATTAAAGAAGTGATGGTTGTTACTATTTGCCAGAATACCAGAGCGCGACCTCGCCCACGACACCCACGCATGCACACACACAGGCTCATGCGGCCGAGGCCCAACGGCTCTCCCGAGGACAGCGCCTATGTTTCTCCTTCACACCCGGGATCGATCAGCCGCTCTCGTGGACGATGCAGAGTAACATCGTGTGGATGTAGCCAACGGATCAGATGCCATCGTGAGTAGAACTTTGACGACAATGTGTTAGGTGCGCACACTGATAGCAGAGTCTGGGTAGGTAGGGAGGATCAGTACCCCTATTCCAAACCTTTGATTCTGCCAAGTTTCGGGGGGATTTTGATGGGTAGTGTAACGACCGGTTGTGGAAAATCCCTCCAGAAACACAACAGTTTCGTGTTTCCTTGGCATCACTCTCTCACATACGCGATTTGTGTGTTTTTATGCACCGTATGTTTTCATGAACCACCCTTTGTTCCTTCGCGCTCAACGCGCTGCTCTGTCATATCCTTGTTCTGGACCTGCGTGACGCACGTGCTCCTTCCTCACACGCCGCAATTTGGTTCTCGTTTTCCGAGTCCTTATGATTGCGTAATTGAGGTTCGTATTTGTCTTATGTCATTGTTCATTTGATAATTTAATATCGAAGAATATCACGGATAATCGCCTTTCGACTTCGGGGTCCGTTGTGAGTTTGGCTGCGCATTCATCAAAGGCGTCTTGCACTCTCTACATTGTCTTTGAAGTTCATTTGTGTCTAATTTGCTACGGTGTTCACGGTTTATAATAAAGTTATTTGGTGAAACTTCAACTGAGTGCACGACAAGAAGTTGTTCGTGAAATAGGGAAAACTTCGGAACAAGCACTTTCTGACCATTTGTAGAGGTGTCTCTATTTGTATCATTATTCAACCTGTGTTCACATTGATATACATTTTGAGCCAAGCACGTTTACAGTGATTAGACCACAAGTCGAGCTCTTTGATGTTTCATGTACCTTTCAACCATCTCGATTCTTCTTCGTGAATTCTCAGCCATCATTTAACCACGCACTTTACTCTTGTTCGGGAAGCCCTTTTCCTCTACATTACTTATTCTGTTAACGCATCCGGATCCCACGGAAGCCTTCTTCGTATACCAGTTATGTCTTACAGTCTTCAGATAAAACTCTAAGACATGGACATATGGAGCACAACGTAAAGAAAACCTGCAAGTATGTCTGCGACTAGCCAACAATAGATGAAACTCACGTCGACCGACGTATGCACTGACTCTGGGATCTAGGTGGGTAAGGAAGAATCGGTACCCCTATCTACTCCCTGGGTGTTTACTGTTTCATATGAGGGCTTGGTGGGCAGTGTGACGTACATGTGTGGAAATTCTCCCTAGCCGCTGTTGCATGCTTGTATTGTTGAGACTATGATCCCAATATAGTTCCCCACGAACAAGAGCAGCATGCATCAACCACCACGCTCGAACATTTGTTCATATTTCACCAATGTGCCCTGGAAAGTTCTCGATTCGGACTCGGACTGCCGTGACCGTGGTACCTGACGCTGATTTTTGCTGAGCTCTAGTCCTCGTTGCTAAACGTTTTGGCAGTACAGCTAAGGTTTGTACATAGTTATATGGGTATAATTTGTTAATCCAGCACCGCAAAATCATCCAATCGATCCTGTTCTGACTTTGGGATTCGGTAGTTAGCTAATTGTTACTCACGATCCGAATAATCGTTAGGATGTCACCAAAAAGCCACATGCCAGTCAATTGTGATTTTCATTCATTTCGTCCATGTTCCGTTTTCGAGGTCTGTGGTGAATAACCATGTGTGAACACTTCCACTAAGGGAATTAACGGTACATGCTCAAGCGCAAAATTGCCTGATTTACGCGGATTGGTGTTCTTCCTTATAAGATTGCACGTGTTCAGCCTGAAATACAGTAGAATGGGAACTTCATAAGCCCAGGCTCAGTAATTGCACCAATAGTTACAGAAGACGTTCGAGAGCGGCTGGCGGACGTGTCTCCTTTTGGGTCTAGCAGCGAAATAACAACGATATCCCCTCTATCGGACGAATAGAGAAGACGCAAGTCAGTTTAGAGGTGCAGGGTGTGTTCTATATATCGTGGCACCGAAAACGTACCGATAAGAGAGATACACCGCACGGAAAACCAAACGCAACGGCTGTGCAGAAAGCGAACCGCGAGCGCGTATAATCGGCGAACGACCATAAGTGAAAGTGATTTAAAACGAGGTCCACGAAAACCTCGGAAAAGTCAGTCCAATAAAATGTACGCAACCGGAGAACACTATAAGGTCGATGTCAAACGTCAGAAAGGATCGTAGAGAAAATAGATCCAAAATGGTGTCCAGAAAACAGTCATTTTCTCAAAACGATCGATGTCGCCACACAGGTACCAGTACGCTAAACTGAAGCCGCCCCACATTGAGTGGTCAATGCTTCTGCGTGGTACAAATGTGATCATTATTCAGGTCGTGTTCGGGGCATGAAATTTCTGTTCTGCCCACCAGTTTTTGGTCATCCGCAAGCAGGTAACCTGGGATTTTGCATTTTTCTTCTGGTAATTCACATAGATTAAGAAGTCTTTGCTTGACTTCCCCAAGTAGTTCACGAGCGCAAGGCGTGAGCCCAAAAGCTCCCGGTTGCTGGATATATCTTTTTTTCCCATGGCACCCAGCTGGAATGAGAAAACTCGCAAAAGCGACTTAAGCACAACAACAAATGTTGCCCATGTAACACATGAGTCCGAAAGTATGAAAATAGATAAATCAAAACACCACCACTGGTTTTAGTGTTTTTTATCATTTGTACAAAAGGGGGACCTGCGTAAACATACGCGGGAGGGTAAGGGTGAACTTATTTATAAATGCACACATGTACAAGAACATAGGACCTAATACGAGACGTGAACTGACAGCAGAGAACAATTCACACGGTGGCCATCACAGAGTTTGCTGGAGTTGGCATTAGTCCTAATCAGTTTTTAGTCTGGTATTAGATGCTTCTTTTAATAAGGCACTCACTGCCTCCTGTGGAAGGTTATTCCACAGATATATTATCCGAGACGAGAAGAAATGTCGTCCGATGAAGGTACGTGGACGGGGTTTGAAAAGTTTTCTCGAGTGTCATCTGCAGGGTCTCCAAGTTCGGACGAGTGAAAAGCTGATCCACCAGGCCCGCTGAAAAAAGACCAAACATCGAGAAAGTTCCCCCTCAATACGGTGATTTTTAAGTGGGTAGAGATTAAGTGATGTAAGACGAACCGTGTAGGGGGCAGGTTGCAAGGCAAGTACCATTTTGGTCACTTCCATTTGAGTCCTCTCCAAAACGTTCCCATATCTGACTAGGCCAGTGGGTTCTACCTGAATGCTGCACTCCAAAAGAGGTCGAATATAGGCTCCATATAGAAGGTGACAGTCCTCCTAGGAGATGTTCGGAAAATTCCTCCTAATGGGGCTTAGGATCCGGAAGGCCGTTTCGTCGGCCTTCTCTCGGTGGGAGGAGAATGACAAATTACTGAGCAGCCAGAAATCAAGGCACCTGGGCTGATACGCTATTTGAATTTGTGTGTCTCCATTTATACTGATGAGGTGGGCCGGAGCACTGTCATGGTTGCGCACTTGCCATCACTTATCGGGAGGCTTCATCCGGCTGACCAAAGCTTGACAGAGTCAATGGCTGACTGCACAGTATTGGCATCCAGGTCCCAGATTATGACGTCATCTGCGTACATCGCTGAGCTAAACGGAACCACATCAGGGAGGTCGTTAATGCAAATTAGGAATAGGAGAGTCCTGGGGGACTATTATATTGGTGGGTGCATGTAGGGACCCATACGTACACACACGAGCCAGGGAGGTTCAGCTTTTTGAAAAGCTCTCAGTCAGGGACAGTAGGCTGCCGGAGACAACGGTAATGGATGCCTTACATCTTGAGTTTGCAGCGATGCGGGATACTATGGAGGGCTCTGGCAAAATCGATGAATGCGGCACGATATACCTTGCCATTGTCGTGGGCCGATGTCAGGCTATCCATAACGGTCAGTATATTGGTTATGCATGAACTGCCTGGAAGGAAGCCATGTTGGCCTGGAAACAGCAAACTGTTGTCACGCAAAGGTGTCAAAACTTCGCATTTTACGGTGCACTCAAAGGTTTTGCTGGGGTCACTGGTGAGGCTTATTGGCCTACCACTTCCAGCTCTGACGCACAACTGTTTTCCGTGCATTTTTGCTCTATCACAAGCTTTCCCGTTCGGGTTTTTTCTTCTTCTCGGTCTTCACCCTGTGTCATTTGTAGTGAAGCAATCTGATTCATCACTTTTTACCTGGTTTTCTTTGGTCAGTACTCTCGTCTGCTTCGTACATTGCTTGCCACAGGCATCTTCATTGTGCCTTTCAGGCTGTGTTGATTTTCCGCTTTCCACCAAGTGTAATGTCATCGTGACGTTACCATTCTCGCCTATGGTTTCTAACCATTTGATCTGCCATTACCTAATCTTTCTGACCCCTCACTTCCTTATTTCTGTTCCATGTTATTCGCTGTTACAACAGAAGCATCTTCGTACCACTGTCCCTTCAACCTTCAAGTTACTCTTCCACAGTGGTCTTTTCAACCTCGCCAACCACCATGTAGTCCCATTCGCCCTCTGTTCTCTAGCCACTCTCACGGCCATCTTCTTGCTGCATAATGCACGTCCATCTAAGAAGGCTTCACCCATGTTTGACCGTCACCATATCTCACACCTGCGATAATCAGACTGTTAAATTCTCTCTTGCCTTTGTTCGTCGATCCTTTTCCTCATATTCCCTCGTTCATTAACTTCTGCTCACATCCATCGCTTCTGTGCTCCCAAAGTTGGTTCTCTTTTGCTGTTGATCCCCTATGTTCACCTGTAGTAAACAAATTCATCCGGGTCTATCCAAGGTAATTTCGCACCGTTTGACCCAACCCTACCTGTCTCGTACAAGCACTGATACTCCCGTGTCCCGTCTCTTCAGTGCTATTTGCTCCTGCTGTTATATATATGCACATATATATTTTTGCATCCACATACTTTCTCTGCCTGCTCCAGTTCTTCGCCGGCCAGTTCTTTTGCCACCATGCCACCACCCCTCCTGATGTGCATCCATTTTTTTCTATAACTGTGCCTCACACTTACCGTATCTCGATCCTTCCGCGGCATTGATGCCATCTGACTCACTCTTTGCGCCTTGCATTGCCAGCTTCCTGCTTTCAAATTGACACCGTCGGTTTATTGCAATAAAGCATAGTTCACGGCTACCTATTCCCCAGCCATACAACTCAATTTTGTACTTCCTTTCCTCTCCTCTTTTTCCCTTTTTTCTTCATCGTTTCTCGTAACCGTGGTTTCTCATGCCGATTTTCCTTCCCCTTCATTTAAAACTCCCAGGTTCCGTTCCCCCCTCCACCTGGCTCAGCCAGCTGCTCCATCTTACCTTGACCTTCAGTTTCACCAGGCCCATATTTGAATCCATCTCCGGGATCACTTAAACTCCGTACATTTCTCTTTGGTGTGCATACATTTATCTCCCCTCTATCTCCCTTCTGTTTCTCCCTACCCCCTTGTGTTGCGTGTTTCTAAATTTTTCATGAATTTTGTCCGTCAGTATTGTCGCCCTTAAAATTTTGATCATGCGTAAGGCATGCTTCGGGCGTCTCCGAAATAAACTATTATTATTAATAAAAAAGTGTCGATCTCCTTTCTTATAAATTGGGACAATTGCAACATACTTCCATGGTTTTCAAAAACCTTCCTTTCTCTGTGCACTTTTGAAGCAGCGTAGAAAATGATGCCGCTAAAATGGAGGCGGACCCTTTGAGAATGTGGGGATCAACTTGGTCCGGTCCCATCGAGCTGGGAGGATTAAGTTTGTTAGGTCCCTCCTCCACCTCCTCCCGCGAAACTGTGAGGGGCTTCTACAAGAAAACTAACTGTTTTGGCTGAATTGATGGGTGTTTACACAAAAGCTATACTATTGTGCTGAAAGCTGACATGAAATGAGATTTGTAAACTTCCGCTACCTCAGGGGGGAGGTGGCAAGAGAGCTATCAGAGAGCGACAGAGTGAGCGCTGAGGACCGTGATTCACGATTCCGGCGCAGGTGCTCATAGGAGAAGGAACAGTTTGCACCCGCCTGGTCTAAGCTTGCTTTCTGGAGTTTTGTGAAGTGTTCCTTACCTTGGATTTGCGGGGTTTCCGAACGGATCTGGAAGCTTCTGCATCTGCCGGAAGGAAAGTGACTCGGTATCTGGCGAACGGCTGACAGCTTTGGTCAGGAAGACGTCTAATTGATGGCCGAAGGCGTGACTCACCCTCTGATATTTGTCGGATCCTAGGCAATATGGGTTATCCACCTTCAGTACATATTGCTCTGGTAGCCTGTTGCATTCATCTATGTCTACTTTGTCAGCTATATCACCTAGTGGGCTTCCGATGAAGGACGTCATCGTTTGGAAATCTGTTCCACTGAACGAACTGGCTAGTCCGTATGGAAAAGATATGCCTGGCCACTTTAATATGCAGTCAAAAAAGGAGCTGCCTGGTCGCTCTTACCCAGCCGCGGTAGAAGATTGGCGACGTTTACGCCTTGTTTGTAGGTGGATACAAACAGATCTAGAAGCGGTGAGTTTTGACCCGTTTTAAACCTGGTGGTAGAGGCCACATGCCGTGTCCAGGACTGCTTGGTCGGTAGATCCGGTAATGCCTTACCAAACTGGCTGTCAGTAAGAGGGCTTTCCCAGTCCGCTTCGGGGGCGTTCAAGTCCCCCACAATAAGGTGACCAAAGGAGTGAAATGTTCTGAGATTTTTAGAAGCTTCACCATCGAAAGCGAATATACCTTTGATGCAGAAAGGGAACAGTAAATCACACCCAGAAGTAAAGTAGCGTAGGGGAGTTCTAACAAGAGGGGGCTTATTGCCTGCGGAGGTGTCTTCACAAGGGGCAGTACCGACATAAGGGGTGATAGGGACATAAGCTGGGGTGACTGAGGTATCCAGCTCAACGGGAAAGTGAGGAAACTGTCCCTGATGGTCGGGGTTGAAATGCTCCTGCGAGAAAAGGGCCATCTTTTGGGAATCGATCAATCTGTGAGCCATGTGGAGCAGAGTAGTTTCCGTCAAATAACTCCCGTTTCCCATCCGCCGTAGGTTTGGCTCCTTTTTCATGCGCTGTGGGAACGGGGTGGCCTAAGACCATCTACCTGCCGGTTGGATTTAAACTTTGGTTGAAGCCGCGGCTTCTACTGAGGCGTTCCCCGGATGTCTTCTCTGTATTTAACGATTTAGAGTGAATCAGATAGCCTCTTCATAAGTACCTTCACTTACCCCAGGGACATTCTTATTGGGTGAGCTGAAAGCCACCGGGGATTAGAGGGGACTTGGAACAACTGTGCAGGCCGTAGTGTCTGCATTTGGACCTGATGTAACAGCCGGTCTTGGAAAATCCCCCTTTTTCCCTCGCGATTCAGTGTTTTTCCCAACATCACTCATTTCCATACACTATTGACTTGTCTTTACGAACTGGTTGTTTTTTGGACCAATTATTGTTTGTTCGCGCCCAGAGCGCTACTTTGGCACATCCTTGTTCAGGACCTGCGTGACGCACGTGCTGTCTCCTCACACGCTGCTATTCGGTTTCTCGTTGTTGAGTCCTTGTGATCGTATTATTGAGGTTTGTATATTGTTTATGTCATTGTTTATTGTAATAATCTAGTATCGTAGAATATCACGGATAATCGTCTTTTGATTTCGGGATCCGTTGCGAATTTGGCTACGCATTGCTCAAACGTTCGTAACAATACTCAATAGATCAATTTGGAACGAGGAAAAATCACGCAAACTGCAAAGAAAAGGATCAAAAGCAGTCTAATCCGGACAGGAAGTAATACGGCAAGTCTCTGGGGAGGTTTTGGGTACATGTGATTCTTTAGTTAATGCTAGATCGCCTAGTCCTGTCAGTGCTAGTTCATGTGTTATTGAGAACAATATTGATCGTAAGGATGTCGATTTATATAAGCTGAGAATACTAGAACTAGGGCAACAGTTACTATCGGCTAGACCACAGGCGCAGGAAGCAGAGAAGTGTACACAGAAACAGCGAGAGCATGAGACCAGTGACTTCGACACTTCCGATAGGTTAGAGTGCAATAATGTAGGGAACCCCACGCCGGTCGCCGACTACAAACCACCATCGATCGATCTGCCTAGAGTGGAGTTAACGGTTTTCGACGGGCGAGCTGAGCAATACTGCAAGTTTGTCAAACAGTTCGAGACGTTCGTTGAAAACAAGGTAACCGACCCTGGGCAAAGGCTTCTTTATCTTACTCACTACTGCCGAGGCCGAGCAAGAGAAGCTATCGACGGGTGCACCATGCTCGACCCAGAACAAGGCTACACAAGGGCAAGGAAGATTCTGAGGGACTTGTTTGGCCAACCTTTCAAAGTAGCCCGTAACCTAATAGAGGGCGTGATGGCAGAGGCAAAGAGAACCGAGGGCGACGTCTACACCATGGCCGACCTGGTGATCAAGATGCAGAACTGCTCAATAGCCCTCGACCATTTAGGTTACAGGGCTGACCTAGACGCCATGCACACTTTGGAAGGCATAGTCCGTCACCTCTCTCCCGAACTACAGGGTCGGTGGGCGGAAGAAGCAGAACGGATAAGCCGAAGCGACAGAGAAGCCAACTTCGAAGACCTGACTGAATACTTAGACAGGCAAACGAAGATAGCTGACAGCAGATTCGGCCGACTCATCCGGGACAGCAACCGAGCAAACAAGCCCGGTACTAGCCAAGTCCAAACCCCTGTACGTGAACATCCAAAGTACCAGCCTTGGACCAATACACACGTCATTTCACGAGATGCTACGGCGAAACCAAATTGCAGATCCTGTGGTACTAGCCATGGCCTACCAGAATGCCCCAAGTTCGGCAACGCCACAATAGACGAACGGTGGGGAATGGCGAGGATGGCAGGAGCATGTTTCATCTGTCTCAACACCACGCACCGGGCAGCAGCCTGTAGAACAAGGAATCGATGTGGTTACGATGGCTGCACGGGCAGACACCATCGGCTGCTGCATCAGGCGAGAGTAACCATATCCGAGGCGAGTGCCAAGCCCAGTGTGATTTGTTCAACTTCACAATCTGCCAGTAAACCGGTACGTTTAGGCGTAGTGGCCGTGGGTGTAGTGAATCCGACTGGGATAGTCAAGGCGTTGGCTTTCGTTGATAGCGGATCCGACACCACTTTAGTGAAAGAGCGGTCTGCCGACAAAAACCAACTGGCTAAAGGTGCGACGTCGTTAGCGGTGAGCACGGTGGGCGGAACACAGGTAATGACTGCTGGTAGATTAAGGCTGCAACTCATCTCTCTAGACACTAACGAGGAAATTGAACCAACGGAGGCATTCACGTTAGCGGATCTCCCCATGCGAGCACCAAGGTCGGTGAACGCAATCTTGACTCGGTGGCCCCACCTGCAGGATGTAACCGTCGTAGACTGGGAAGATGATGAGGTGGATCTCCTCATCGGATGCGACGTGCCAGAGGCGCATTGGGTGCTTGACCAAAGAGTGGGCGACCGCCAGGCACCTTATGCCATATGCACGGCTCTGGGATGGATGTTATACGGTCCAGTAGGGGTACGCGGTTCCGTGAATTACTTATCCGCCGAAACGGACCGCATAGAATATCATCTGCAACGGCTGTATGAAAAGGAGTTTCATGACATTGGAGACGAAAGACCGACGTTGTCTCAAGAGGATCACTTCGCTCTACAAACGAGGCGGCAAGGCTCTAGAGGCCTCAAAAAACAGTTCGAGGTTCCCCTCCCATGGTGCACACCGGTCGACCCGTGGACTGACAACAGAAATTATGTTCTCCAACGATTACTACGACTAAAAGAACGCTTCATTCGAAACCAGAATCTGTGGGAACGATACGCGGATTTGATGAAGCGAAACGAGACCATCGGTTACGTTGAAAAGGTGCCTGTTAACACCGACAGCAAAAGGGGTATCTGGTATCTGCCTCACCATCCGGTTATCAACCCCAAGAAACTCAATAAACTGCGGGTGGTTTTCGACTGTGCGGCCAAGTTCCAGGGCAAGTCGTTAAACGATCGCCTACTACAGGGGCCTGACTGGACCACACCACTGATCGATGTTTTGTGCCGTTTCAGAGTGTGTAAAGTGGCTTTTTCTGCTGACATTAGGGAAATGTTCCATCAGGTGAAGATTCCGGTAGGAGAACGAGATGCTTTGCGTTTCCTGTGGTGGGAAGGGAGCGACCGGGACAACGCAGTGGTGAATTGTAGGATGACCGTCCACCCCTTCGGAGCCATATCGTCACCATTTTGTGCAAACTACGCCCTCCGAGAATCAGCGAACAAACATGGCGATCTAGTACATCGGACGGTGGTAGAAAGCGTCAGCAGGAACTTATACGTCGACGACTACCTTGGGTCATTCGATGATGTGGAATCAGCTCTAGAGCAGTTCAGGGGTCTGACGAGATTGCTGGAAGAGGGCGGCTTCCATCTAACTAAATGGATGTCGAACGCTTCAGAAGTGCTGAAGGTCATCCCGTATCACGAAAAGGCCGAAAGGGTAAGAGCTTTGGACGGCTCTCCACTTCCTATCGAGCGCACTTTAGGGATACAATGGGACGCGGAAACGGACGATTTTGTTTTCGAACTAAGCGTTCCCGAGCTGCCAATAACCCGTCGTGGCATACTATCTGCCGTCTCAAGTTTGTTCGACCCGCTCGGTTTCGTCTCACCACGGCTGCTACCCGGAAAGATCTTGCTGCAGCGGCTGTGCCGTAAGAAAGTTGATTGGGACCAGGCACTGGACCGAGGGGACCGGCTGGACTGGGAAGAATTTCTGAACACCTTGAAGAAATTAGGGGACATAAGAATCCCACGATGTTTTACTCCTGGCCATACAACGCGGACTGGAGAACTACATGCCTTTTCCGATGCATCCGAAGTCTGTTATGGAGCTGTGGTGTACGGACGATGGTGCGCAGGAGATGGACAATATACCACGAGGATCCTGTTCGCCAAAGCCCGCGTGGCTCCACTGAAGTCGGTCTCAATCCCACGCCTTGAACTCAGCGCAGCCGTGTTGGCAGTCAGGGTGGTGCAAGCTGTGAAGATATGTTTCGATCTCTACATTTGGTCGGTGAGCTTCTGGACGGATTCAACGATAGTACTTCACTATATCAACAACGTCCAAAGCCGGTTTAGTACTTTCGTTGCTAACCGGCTCACGATTATCCACGATGAATCAGCCACGCACCAGTGGAGTCATGTCAGGTCTGGCGATAATCCGGCCGACCTGTGCTCCCGAGGTGCGAACAACTTCAGGCAACTGGACACGTGGACGAGAGGGCCAAAATTCCTGCAATTGCCCAAACAGGACTGGCCCGTGTTCGAATTAAAACCCCCTACGGAATTGGAACTGGAGATCAAAGGCGTAGTGATAGCAACCAACGTCGTCGAAGCGTCGTCCATTCTATCGCGACTGGTCAGGTTTTCTTCCTGGATGAAGACGCCTCGTTCGCTAGTTTGGTTAACCAGGTTCAAGAGAAATTTACTAGTCATGAAAGGGCTACGGCCCTCAGGTCGGATACGGGTCAGCCCGATAGGTCCCGATGAGCTACAAGCGGCAGAGTACGATATTTTCAGAATGATACAACGCGAGGCTTTCGTCCGAGAACTCAAGAGGGCGGAAGAAGTGGGGCCGACCAATGAAGACATGCCATCTCCAAGAGGCGAGCTGAAGCGTTTAAACCCCAAACTCATCAACGGACTGCTGCGGGTGGATGGTAGGCTGACCAACGCCCACCTGAACTTCGACACAAAGTATCCTATACTGCTGCCTGCGAGACAACCTGTAGTAGAGCTAATGATTCAACACGTCCACGCCATGGAGGGACATGCCGGGGAAAGTCACGTGACGAGCGTCATCCGAAAGCGTCTTTGGTTGTTGAGAGGACGAGAGACTGTAAAACGCGTAATCCGACGGTGTGTGCAATGCAGGAGACGCAATGCCACAGCAGGCAAACAACTCATGGCCCCACTACCAGAATGCAGGGTGACTACGGGCTGGTGGCCGTTCAGTGACACCGGGTTGGACTATTTCGGGCCCTTGTGGATCAAGTGCGGGAAAAGATTAGAAAAGCGATACGGATGTATCATGACGTGCATGAAATCACGTGCGGTACACCTAGAAGTCGCACATTCGATGACGACCGATTCGTTTCTACGGGCCTTGCAAAGATTTATCAACCAAAGAGGCGTACCGGCCGATATATACTCAGATAATGGATCGAACTTTGTGGGCGCTCACCGGGAATTGCAGCGTTGGCAAAAGAACATAAACAGGGACGAACTGCAGAATCGAACCGTGGCCTACGGCATACGATGGCATTTCAACCCCCCACAGGCCAGCCACCGAGGCGGCGTATGGGAACGCATGATCCGGTCCGCCAGACGGATATTGCTGTCAATCATGGAGCAGCAGCCGCCCGACGACGAGACGCTGAACACCGTCATGACTGAGGTGGAGCGAATCCTGAACAACCGCCCCCTGGTTCCAGTATTGAACGGCGACCCCACCCACCTGGCGCTTACCCCAAACGACTTATTGACGTTAAGGTCGAACGAGGGTTTCCAAGGGCCGGTAAACCTTCGTGGGAGCTACCTCCACGGGTGGAAGCAAGCGAACTATCTGGCCAAGGTCTTCTGGAGGCGATGGCTACGGGAGTACCTACCGGCTTTGCAGACTCGACAGAAGTGGCTGGCCAAAACAAGACCATTCAAAGTTGGGGACGTGGTTATGATCGCCGACGAACGCGCACATTTCAGCGCTTGGTCTTTGGGAGTAGTTACGGAAACCATCAAAAGCACTGACGAAATGATAAGAACGGTGAAGGTGAAGACAGCTAACGGAGTGCTCATTCGTGACATACGCAGTATTAACCTACTCGAGAGCGAAGACGGAGGAGCTGATAATCCTGAGGCCTAGTAAACCTTTTTCACACCAGTAATCGAGGTGGATAAAGAAACACCATACATACCACACGGTCTCCGTCAAACACGTTAAGGTGCTCGCGGTCTTTTCGTTGACATTACAGAAGGTTCTTTCCGATACGTGGTGATGAATGCGATTCCATTGTACATCCCGATACATACACGCATGCACGACGCACTCTACATCCCGTAAACCCATTAAACATGTGACAGTGTTCGTTGTTTTGCTTTTTGTTGACGCTACCGAATGCCCCTTGCATATGTGGAAGTAGCGGAGCTCAGGTCACACATACATGCTACATTTTACTCGTTTTCTTGCCACGCGGTCTTTTGTTGACATTGCAGAAAGTCCTCCTTTGATGTGTAGTCATACCTGTGATTTCATTGTAACCCCGGCACACACACACACGCACACACACACACCCTCAAGCACGTACATCCAGGACCGGACGGCCCCTTACGAGGACAACGTCTATGTGACCATTCACACCCGCCATCGGTCATTTGGTCTTGTGGAAGATGTAGACTAGCCTCACGTCAATGTATCCGATGGATTAGGTGCGACCAGTAGTAGAACGTTGACGACGAGCATTGGACGCGCGCACTGACAGCAGGGCCTAGGCAGGTAGGAAGAATCAGTACCTTTATACCGAACCTTTGACTTTGCTAACGATCCAGGAGGATTTTGGTGGGCGGTGTAACAGCCGGTCGTGGAAAATCCCCCTTTTTCCCCTCGCGATTCGGTGTTTTTCCCAACATCACTCATTTCCATACACTATTGACTTGTGTTTACGAACTGGTTGTTTTTCTGGACCAATTGTTGTTTGTTCGCGCCCAGAGCGCTACTTTGGCACATCCTTGTTCAGGACCGGCATGACGCACGTGCTGTCTGCTCACACGCTGCTATTCGGTTTCTCGTTGTTGAGTCCTTGTGATCGTATTATTGAGGTTTGTATATTGTTTATGTCATTGTTTATTGTAATAATCTAGTATCGTAGAATATCACGGATAATCGTCTTCTGATTTCGGGATCCGTTGCAAATTTGGCTACGCATTGCCCAAAAGTTCGTAACACCTGATTCACCGTACTCTCCTGTGGTTTCAAGTCTGATTAGATAGACAACTGAGGACTCCTGCAAATTTGTTTCTGTCTTTTCGGTGCTGGCGATCTGCGGCTTTGCTGCCACACGAGCTCTCAGTGGGCGGTTCATCGCTGCGCTACTTTTCAAACAAAGGATCTCTTATTTGCCGCCTTTTGTGGCGGCAGGTTGGCTGCCGGCTCCTCCGAAGACAATTCCGGGACCAAACCCGATATATGTCTGCGCTTTTTGGTGATCAGCCGAGGGCATTTCACAAGGTTTGGAGTAGGCGACTCCTCTAGTGTTCTTGTCATTTCCAGTGTTAGGTGCGCTGTTTTCACCTCCAGGAGCCATAACCCATATAACTACTCGTTTGGCGCTCGCGACCGAGGCTCGCAACTTCTTCTCGCTGTCCAAAAACTAATTGTTCTGCTACCGCTATAGCCTAGGGAAAGTGGTTTAGATGAAGGATCTGAGGCAGACTATCCCCGCTTCAAGGGCAGCTATTCTCGTCCTTAGCTTCTTTGTATCCGTGGCCTTTGGAGAGCCCCTCAAAATGTAACTAGGACACGGCCTGTCATCTGGTGAGCTCTCATTCTGGCGCTTTGGCAAGTTCTCATCATCTCCGGTGAAGTCGGGCATTTTATCAATAAAAAATGGCAGAATAACGGATAAAACGTAGAAAAAACCACGCGGTATACCGGCTGAACCGAGAATAAGATGAAGACTGCGGGGGAATTCAAAATTCGAAATCACCGCTCGGGAGCAGGTCAGTTTGTGGACCTAGCACCGGCCTTCGTGGGACCAACGCAAGGACTCTCGCCAATGTAGATCTTTTGCGTAGTATTTCCTGTGATCAAGGTATGTCCGGTTCCACTGCAGGACACGAAGCGCGGTCTCGAGGGCCTCCTTTCTGCATAATAGCAGTCGGCGGTTCATGGAGTCGAAGGCCTTTTTGAATTCCAAGAAGCAGGCATCAGTACTGTTTCTCACTATCCCTTCTGGCCGTTGATTCGTCCTGGAATGGGAACAGACTGAGTGTACAGGATCTGTTTCTGAAAAATCCGTGTTGTCTGTTTGAGATGATACCATTTTCGACTGAAGGACTGGTCACTCGGTCCCTAATGGAACCCTCCGATAATTTAGAGGCATGGGTAAAAAGTCGGCGGGTCGATAATTCTACACCTCTTCCTTCTTTTTGTGTTTGTTTACAGGAGGGACTTCGGTTGTTAGACAGTATCCTAGTGGTTAGTTCAGTTCAGTTCAGTCTGCACAGGACAGGTAATGGCCACGGCCAATCGAGCGTCCAGAATTCCTTCGATGGCATGCACACCAGTTATGCACCCACCACTGCCGAGTGTATTTCGTCGAATCCCCGCTAAAAATGAGAGGGAAACGAAAAACCTCATCGCACATCAACTGCGTGAGACATTATGCATCGTGAGCTTTCACTGAGACAGTATGCAATGAGGGAAAAAGTCCGCTAAAACATACTCCAGAAGGACCACAGTGCTACCCGTCATCCATCTAGTTGATATACTCAAGGCTCACTACAAGGAAAGATCTCGTACCACTTGCGATCTAGGGCACCTTTGAAGGATTGGACTGTCTGCAGATCTACCATTTCACCAGGCAGACCGTTCCAACTGTTCACAACCCTATTGCTGAAAAAGTGCGATCTAGCCATCAACCTAGATCGGGCTTTTATCAACTTCTTTTCGTGTCCCCTTGTTCTGGAGTCTACGGCCACTTGGAATAGACTATCCGGTCTAAGGCCAGAAAAGCCCTTCATTACCTTGAACGTTTCTATGAGATCCCCTCGACGTTTCCTCCTTTCCAACGAGAAAAGATTCAGGTCACAGAGTCTCTGCTCGTAAGTCTTACCCCTCTGCCCTTCAACCATTCGCGTGGCGAGACGTTGGACTTTCTCGAGGCAGGCGGCGTCTTTTTTGTAGAAGGGTGACCAAGCCTGCACGCAAACCTTCTAAGTGAGTTCGTACTATAGCCATGTAAATAGGTACGAATAACTCCGGCTTCCGGTAAGACAAAGCTGATCGCAGTCTAAAGAGCTCCCCACGAGCCTTTTGCGCAGCAGCGTTGCACTGCTCCGACCATTTGAAGTCACTGTTCATGATGACCCCCAGGTCTTTAACCCTACTGGCTGCCTCTACGGTGAACAGATCTTGATCATAAGCGACAGTTAGGCTCTCTGTTGCCCTTGACAACAAATGGCTTTTTTGAGCGTTTAGAGGTAAGTCCCATTTGTATGCCCAGTTCAGGACGGTACCTATTTCCCTTCCCAAGTCCGTCCTACCCTTAGATCCAACAATCTTCACATCATCCGCAAAAATAAAGCTGGGCGATTGAAGAGTGGATGCTAGGTCATTAATAAATAACAAGAATAGGACCGGGCCTAGGACGGATCCCTGAGGTACACCACTGGTGACGTTCACCAAACTGGAGCGGGTGTTACGAACGTTTGAGCAATGCGTAGCCAAATTCGCAACGGATCCCGAAATCAGAAGACGATTATCCGTGATATTCTACGATACTAGATTATTACAATAAACAATGACATAAACAATATACAAACCTCAATAATACGATCACAAGGACTCAACAACGAGAAACCGAATAGCAGCGTGTGAGCAGACAGCACGTGCGTCATGCCGGTCCTGAACAAGGATGTGCCAAAGTAGCGCTCTGGGCGCGAACAAACAACAATTGGTCCAGAAAAACAACCAGTTCGTAAACACAAGTCAATAGTGTATGGAAATGAGTGATGTTGGGAAAAACACCGAATCGCGAGGGGAAAAAGGGGGATTTTCCACGACCGGCTGTTACACCGCCCACCAAAATCCTCCTGGATCGTTAGCAAAGTCAAAGGTTCGGTATAAAGGTACTGATTCTTCCTACCTGCCTAGGCCCTGCTGTCAGTGCGCGCGTCTAATGCTCGTCGTCAACGTTCTACTACTGGTCGCACCTAATCCATCGGATACATTGACGTGAGGCTAGTCTACATCTTCCACAAGACCAAATGACCGATGGCGGGTGTGAATGGTCACATAGACGTTGTCCTCGTAAGGGGCCGTCCGGTCCTGGATGTACGTGCTTGAGGGTGTGTGTGTGTGCGTGTGTGTGTGTGCCGGGGTTACAATGAAATCACAGGTATGACTACACATCAAAGGAGGACTTTCTGCAATGTCAACAAAAGACCGCGTGGCAAGAAAACGAGTAAAATGTAGCATGTATGTGTGACCTGAGCTCCGCTACTTCCACATATGCAAGGGGCATTCGGTAGCGTCAACAAAAAGCAAAACAACGAACACTGTCACATGTTTAATGGGTTTACGGGATGTAGAGTGCGTCGTGCATGCGTGTATGTATCGGGATGTACAATGGAATCGCATTCATCACCACGTATCGGAAAGAACCTTCTGTAATGTCAACGAAAAGACCGCGAGCACCTTAACGTGTTTGACGGAGACCGTGTGGTATGTATGGTGTTTCTTTATCCACCTCGATTACTGGTGTGAAAAAGGTTTACTAGGCCTCAGGATTATCAGCTCCTCCGTCTTCGCTCTCGAGTAGGTTAATACTGCGTATGTCACGAATGAGCACTCCGTTAGCTGTCTTCACCTTCACCGTTCTTATCATTTCGTCAGTGCTTTTGATGGTTTCCGTAACTACTCCCAAAGACCAAGCGCTGAAATGTGCGCGTTCGTCGGCGATCATAACCACGTCCCCAACTTTGAATGGTCTTGTTTTGGCCAGCCACTTCTGTCGAGTCTGCAAAGCCGGTAGGTACTCCCGTAGCCATCGCCTCCAGAAGACCTTGGCCAGATAGTTCGCTTGCTTCCACCCGTGGAGGTAGCTCCCACGAAGGTTTACCGGCCCTTGGAAACCCTCGTTCGACCTTAACGTCAATAAGTCGTTTGGGGTAAGCGCCAGGTGGGTGGGGTCGCCGTTCAATACTGGAACCAGGGGGCGGTTGTTCAGGATTCGCTCCACCTCAGTCATGACGGTGTTCAGCGTCTCGTCGTCGGGCGGCTGCTGCTCCATGATTGACAGCAATATCCGTCTGGCGGACCGGATCATGCGTTCCCATATGCCGCCCCGGAGGCTGGCCTGTGGGGGGTTGAAATGCCATCGTATGCCTTAGGCCACGGTTCGATTCTGCAGTCCGTCCCTGTTTATGTTCTTGTGCCAAAGCCGCAATTTCCGGTGAGCACCCACAAAGTTCGATCCATTATCTGAGTATATATCGGCCGGTACGCCTCTTTGGTTGATAAATCTTTGCAAGGCCCGTAGAAACGAATCGGTCGTCATCGAATGTGCGACTTCTAGGTGTACCGCACGTGATTTCATGCACGTCATGATACATCCGTATCGCTTTTCTAATCTTTTCCCGCACTTGATCCACAAGGGCCCGAAATAGTCCAACCCGGTGTCACTGAACGGCCACCAGCCCGTAGTCACCCTGCATTCTGGTAGTGGGGCCATGAGTTGTTTGCCTGCTGTGGCATTGCGTCTCCTGCATTGCACACACCGTCGGATTACGCGTTTTACAGTCTCTCGTCCTCTCAACAACCAAAGACGCTTTCGGATGACGCTCGTCACGTGACTTTCCCCGGCATGTCCCTCCATGGCGTGGACGTGTTGAATCATTAGCTCTACTACAGGTTGTCTCGCAGGCAGCAGTATAGGATACTTTGTGTCGAAGTTCAGGTGGGCGTTGGTCAGCCTACCATCCACCCGCAGCAGTCCGTTGATGAGTTTGGGGTTTAAACGCTTCAGCTCGCCTCTTGGAGATGGCATGTCTTCATTGGTCGGCCCCACTTCTTCCGCCCTCTTGAGTTCTCGGACGAAAGCCTCGCGTTGTATCATTCTGAAAATATCGTACTCTGCCGCTTGTAGCTCATCGGGACCTATCGGGCTGACCCGTATCCGACCTGAGGGCCGTAGCCCTTTCATGACTAGTAAATTTCTCTTGAACCTGGTTAACCAAACTAGCGAACGAGGCGTCTTCATCCAGGAAGAAAACCTGACCAGTCGCGATAGAATGGACGACGCTTCGACGACGTTGGTTGCTATCACTACGCCTTTGATCTCCAGTTCCAATTCCGTAGGGGGTTTTAATTCGAACACGGGCCAGTCCTGTTTGGGCAATTGCAGGAATTTTGGCCCTCTCGTCCACGTGTCCAGTTGCCTGAAGTTGTTCGCACCTCGGGAGCACAGGTCGGCCGGATTATCGCCAGACCTGACATGACTCCACTGGTGCGTGGCTGATTCATCGTGGATAATCGTGAGCCGGTTAGCAACGAAAGTACTAAACCGGCTTTGGACGTTGTTGATATAGTGAAGTACTATCGTTGAATCCGTCCAGAAGCTCACCGACCAAATGTAGAGATCGAAACATATCTTCACAGCTTGCACCACCCTGACTGCCAACACGGCTGCGCTGAGTTCAAGGCGTGGGATTGAGACCGACTTCAGTGGAGCCACGCGGGCTTTGGCGAACAGGATCCTCGTGGTATATTGTCCATCTCCTGCGCACCATCGTCCGTACACCACAGCTCCATAACAGACTTCGGATGCATCGGAAAAGGCATGTAGTTCTCCAGTCCGCGTTGTATGGCCAGGAGTAAAACATCGTGGGATTCTTATGTCCCCTAATTTCTTCAAGGTGTTCAGAAATTCTTCCCAGTCCAGCCGGTCCCCTCGGTCCAGTGCCTGGTTCCAATCAACTTTCTTACGGCACAGCCGCTGCAGCAAGATCTTTCCGGGTAGCAGCCGTGGTGAGACGAAACCGAGCGGGTCGAACAAACTTGAGACGGCAGATAGTATGCCACGACGGGTTATTGGCAGCTCGGGAACGCTTAGTTCGAAAACAAAATCGTCCGTTTCCGCGTCCCATTGTATCCCTAAAGTGCGCTCGATAGGAAGTGGAGAGCCGTCCAAAGCTCTTACCCTTTCGGCCTTTTCGTGATACGGGATGACCTTCAGCACTTCTGAAGCGTTCGACATCCATTTAGTTAGATGGAAGCCGCCCTCTTCCAGCAATCTCGTCAGACCCCTGAACTGCTCTAGAGCTGATTCCACATCATCGAATGACCCAAGGTAGTCGTCGACGTATAAGTTCCTGCTGACGCTTTCTACCACCGTCCGATGTACTAGATCGCCATGTTTGTTCGCTGATTCTCGGAGGGCGTAGTTTGCACAAAATGGTGACGATATGGCTCCGAAGGGGTGGACGGTCATCCTACAATTCACCACTGCGTTGTCCCGGTCGCTCCCTTCCCACCACAGGAAACGCAAAGCATCTCGTTCTCCTACCGGAATCTTCACCTGATGGAACATTTCCCTAATGTCAGCAGAAAAAGCCACTTTACACACTCTGAAACGGCACAAAACATCGATCAGTGGTGTGGTCCAGTCAGGCCCCTGTAGTAGGCGATCGTTTAACGACTTGCCCTGGAACTTGGCCGCACAGTCGAAAACCACCCGCAGTTTATTGAGTTTCTTGGGGTTGATAACCGGATGGTGAGGCAGATACCAGATACCCCTTTTGCTGTCGGTGTTAACAGGCACCTTTTCAACGTAACCGATGGTCTCGTTTCGCTTCATCAAATCCGCGTATCGTTCCCACAGATTCTGGTTTCGAATGAAGCGTTCTTTTAGTCGTAGTAATCGTTGGAGAACATAATTTCTGTTGTCAGTCCACGGGTCGACCGGTGTGCACCATGGGAGGGGAACCTCGAACTGTTTTTTGAGGCCTCTAGAGCCTTGCCGCCTCGTTTGTAGAGCGAAGTGATCCTCTTGAGACAACGTCGGTCTTTCGTCTCCAATGTCATGAAACTCCTTTTCATACAGCCGTTGCAGATGATATTCTATGCGGTCCGTTTCGGCGGATAAGTAATTCACGGAACCGCGTACCCCTACTGGACCGTATAACATCCATCCCAGAGCCGTGCATATGGCATAAGGTGCCTGGCGGTCGCCCACTCTTTGGTCAAGCACCCAATGCGCCTCTGGCACGTCGCATCCGATGAGGAGATCCACCTCATCATCTTCCCAGTCTACGACGGTTACATCCTGCAGGTGGGGCCACCGAGTCAAGATTGCGTTCACCGACCTTGGTGCTCGCATGGGGAGATCCGCTAACGTGAATGCCTCCGTTGGTTCAATTTCCTCGTTAGTGTCTAGAGAGATGAGTTGCAGCCTTAATCTACCAGCAGTCATTACCTGTGTTCCGCCCACCGTGCTCACCGCTAACGACGTCGCACCTTTAGCCAGTTGGTTTTTGTCGGCAGACCGCTCTTTCACTAAAGTGGTGTCGGATCCGCTATCAACGAAAGCCAACGCCTTGACTATCCCAGTCGGATTCACTACACCCACGGCCACTACGCCTAAACGTACCGGTTTACTGGCAGATTGTGAAGTTGAACAAATCACACTGGGCTTGGCACTCGCCTCGGATATGGTTACTCTCGCCTGATGCAGCAGCCGATGGTGTCTGCCCGTGCAGCCATCGTAACCACATCGATTCCTTGTTCTACAGGCTGCTGCCCGGTGCGTGGTGTTGAGACAGATGAAACATGCTCCTGCCATCCTCGCCATTCCCCACCGTTCGTCTATTGTGGCGTTGCCGAACTTGGGGCATTCTGGTAGGCCATGGCTAGTACCACAGGATCTGCAATTTGGTTTCGCCGTAGCATCTCGTGAAATGACGTGTGTATTGGTCCAAGGCTGGTACTTTGGATGTTCACGTACAGGGGTTTGGACTTGGCTAGTACCGGGCTTGTTTGCTCGGTTGCTGTCCCGGATGAGTCGGCCGAATCTGCTGTCAGCTATCTTCGTTTGCCTGTCTAAGTATTCAGTCAGGTCTTCGAAGTTGGCTTCTCTGTCGCTTCGGC
Organism: Fasciola hepatica; assembly: GCA_948099385.1. Lineage (NCBI taxonomy): Eukaryota > Metazoa > Platyhelminthes > Trematoda > Plagiorchiida > Fasciolidae > Fasciola > Fasciola hepatica. The sequence continues at coordinate 1,648,574 of CANUEZ040000156.1, forward strand.
TTATCCGTTCTGCTTCTTCCGCCCACCGACCCTGTAGTTCGGGAGAGAGGTGACGGACTATGCCTTCCAAAGTGTGCATGGCGTCTAGGTCAGCCCTGTAACCTAAATGGTCGAGGGCTATTGAGCAGTTCTGCATCTTGATCACCAGGTCGGCCATGGTGTAGACGTCGCCCTCGGTTCTCTTTGCCTCTGCCATCACGCCCTCTATTAGGTTACGGGCTACTTTGAAAGGTTGGCCAAACAAGTCCCTCAGAATCTTCCTTGCCCTTGTGTAGCCTTGTTCTGGGTCGAGCATGGTGCACCCGTCGATAGCTTCTCTTGCTCGGCCTCGGCAGTAGTGAGTAAGATAAAGAAGCCTTTGCCCAGGGTCGGTTACCTTGTTTTCAACGAACGTCTCGAACTGTTTGACAAACTTGCAGTATTGCTCAGCTCGCCCGTCGAAAACCGTTAACTCCACTCTAGGCAGATCGATCGATGGTGGTTTGTAGTCGGCGACCGGCGTGGGGTTCCCTACATTATTGCACTCTAACCTATCGGAAGTGTCGAAGTCACTGGTCTCATGCTCTCGCTGTTTCTGTGTACACTTCTCTGCTTCCTGCGCCTGTGGTCTAGCCGAAAGTAACTGTTGCTCTAGTTCTAGTATTCTCAGCTTATATAAATCGACATCCTTACGATCAATATTGCTTTCAATAACACATGAACTAGCACTGACAGGACTAGTCGATCTAGCATTAACTAAAGAATCATATGTACCCAAAACCTCCCCAGAGACTTGCCGTATTACTTCCTGTCCGGATTCGACTGCTTTTGATCCTTTTCTTGGCATTTTGCGTGATTTTTCCTCGTTCCAAATTGATCTATTGAGTATTGTTACGAACGTTTGAGCAATGCGTAGCCAAATTCGCAACGGATTCCGAAATCAGAAGGCGATTATCCGTGATAATTCTACGATACTAGATTATTACAATAAACAATGACATAAACAATATACAAACCTCAATAATACGATCACAAGGACTCAACAACGAGAAACCGAATAGCAGCGTGTGAGGAGACAGCCCGTGCGTCACGCAGGTCCTGAACAAGGATGTGCCAAAATAGCGCTCTGGGCGCGAACAAACAACAATTGGTCCAGAAAAACAATCAGTTCGTAAACACAAGTCAATAGTGTATGGAAATGAGTGATGTTGGGAAAAACACTGAATCGCGAGGGGAAAAGGGGGATTTTCCACGACCGGCTGTTACAGCGGGTGTCCCCCACTTTGACGCAATACGTCCTGTGGGAGAGGAAGTCCTCCAGCCACCTATATACTGGCCCATCTCTACCGAAAGTCTCCATCTTGTGTAGCAAAAGACGATGATTAACGGAGCCGAACGCCTTGCTAAAGTCCAAGTAGCATACCTCACCTTGCTTAACTTCGTCCAGTCGTCCAGTTACTTCATCTAAGAAGCACAGGAGATCGGTGAAGCAAGATCTATTTTTCAGGAATCCATGCTGCGCCGGGCTTAGCATGGAGTGCTGCAGTAAGTGCTGGAAGATATGGGCACGGATGATCTTCTCGAGGACTTTACAGAGAATGCTAGTTAGGCTTACCGGCCTGTAGTTCTGCACATCCGACTTGGGCCCACTCTTATGTATTGCCACGACTGCCACGACTTTCCAGTCCTGAGGCAGCTTACCCTGGTCCAACGTGGATCTGCAGAGTCTGCATACCGATGGAGCTATGATATCCGCCAACGGCTTGATGATAGCTGGATGAATGCCATCTGGGCCCGCTGACCTGTGGCTGTTTAACTCCTGTAGGTACCTACGCACGCACTCCTCTGAGAGATCTAGCTCGTTTAGCTGAGGAGGATGCACCAGGGCCAGATCTACTCGTACCGCACTATCTATCCTATGTACACTACCAAAGTATTCCCCCAGGGCGTCTGCTTTGCCCTGGTCATCAGTGACAATACCATAGTCTCCAGTGGATAGCGGACCTACGGCATTTCTTGTTGAGCCTTTAGATTGTACATAGCTGTGGAACTTCTTCGGCTGTTGTCTTACAGACTGGGCCCATTTGAGCTCAAATTCCCGCTTAGAAGTTCTCAAAAGGCTTACAGTCTCGTTTCTCAGCTTCGTATAGCGGTTCCAGGCTAGCTGACTGCCGGAAGCTTTGTACTGGTTCCAAGAGCGGTTTCTACATCTGATGTCCTTGGATATTGCAGCCTTCCACCACATGGGTTTGCCCTCCCCACTCTTTCGTTTGAAGGGTGCGAACTCTTCCTGTAGGGCAGTCAGGGATCCCTTTATGGCCTGCCAGCGCTCCTCCACAGTAGCCTCCTCTGGCGTGTCCCAGGTCAAACCCGTCGCCTTATTACGAAGCCTATCTACGTCCATACTACCGAAATTCCTAATCAGCCTTGAGGGTACCTTCGGTTGCCGCATGCATTGAACTATTTTGACACACACGTGGTAACCCTTTCCCAGCGGTGCACAATAACGCAGTCCAGCCACATCGTTGGGGAAGTTCGTTATAGCTAGATCCAGCAAGGATGGAACGCATCCAGTCCTATATCTGGTATTCTCCCTAATATGCTGATGCAAAGCATTATCATGCAGCCATTCTAAGTAGGTCTGCTCCTCCGATCCCGGCACGCACATCTCAGCCACCCAGTCGATGTGCGGAAGATTGAAGTCACCCACTATGAGGGTCTTTTGTGCGTCCTTAACTAGTTCAGTCAAAGTCCGCAGCAAACAAACGTCCTCTTCGTGGTTTGTGCTCGGTGCCCTGTAGACACAGACGACGTTAACCCTTCTGCCTGGAAGGATGATCGTGACGGCGCATAGCTGGATATTGTGAGTGCACATCTTGGTCTGGGACTCAAGGTGGTTTGCACCTGACCTAACGAGGATGGCTACTCCACCACCAAGGCGATCTTGTTCCCGATCCTGCCTGTAGACTGCAAAACCGTTACTTATTAGGCCTGGCACATGGTCTTCTTCAGAAAGCCACGTTTCCGTGACGGCAACTATTGATGCTTTCTGTTCGTCAGCGGTTTTGGCAAGCTCCGCCCATTTGTTTCTAATACTACACGCATTAGTATATAACACCACCGCGTTTGCTCCGTCGCCTAGGTGTCTCTTGTTATTCACTCCTGTCTGTTTCTCAGGCGCAACGCCTGAGATGATGACCCGTTTTTTGCTACGGATGACCCCACTGGGGTGCATGAAGCCGGCTGATGGTCCAGAATTTCCGACGACTCCCAATCCATCTCTATAGGAGTGGCCACAACATCCAGACTGGCAGGGGTCGCGCTGTCATCTATCTTCGGACATTACTGCCAATTCTCGTCTTCTAGCGCATCTCCAGTTACAACTATTAGCGACCCCGCACGTGGCTTCTTTACTATTGTCGGGGTCTGAGAGCCGAGTACGGCATTCCGCTGAACTTTTAGGTTTCTCACCAGCGCCCTGGCTGGTCGAGCGAGGTTACCTCCCGGGGCTAGACCACCAGGCTTTACCCTATGCTCGTCCGGCACAATCTGGTATCTGCCCTTGGTAATCTGAGCCACTACCGTTGCCCTCGCCAGTAGTCTATCCCGGGTAGCCTCATCAGCGAACTCCACCAGTATTGGTCTCGCACGAAGTTCGCCTTTGTCCCCTAGTGGTGACATCCATGTCCCCATTCTGTGCACCCTTCTTAGAGTAGGAGGGTACGGAACACCTGCGATTCGCAGTATGTCGCAGACCCTCCTCCTGTCAATGTCTCTCCTGGCCTTCGATTCCCTTATAACGGGTTCTTCCTGGTTTAGGATCAGAAGCCTGTGGCTTGAGACCCTGCCCATCGACAAGATCTGCCTCTGCAGGTCCTTCGCCTTGTTTTCTAGTACCAGAAGAGCAGGGTCATCCACCCTAGCCAACCCATCTTTCGCTCTATGACGGTCGCCCTTCTTGTTGACCTGCCTCGCCCTTCTCGGCTTCTGCTCCGTCCACTGGCCCTCGTCGGTCTGCTTCAAAGGAGTTGAGGCAACGACCGCCTGGCAAGCTCTCGGAGCTGGTCCATTCGCTCGGATGATTGTCCTCTCGGGTGTTGATACTACTTCCGCAAACGACTTACTACAACCTGCTTGCGGTGGTCTGGGGCTTACAACCGAGGTACTACTTGGTGGACGTTGGTCCTGCCCTTGGGCCTGCAGTTTAAAGGCCAGACTGGCCGCCTCCTTGCAGGGGGCACAGACCCATTCAGCCCATGAGTTCTGTTTATAAAGGACATATATGTCCTTTGTTATCCCTGAACACCTTGGGTGAGCCCACCTCTTGCACTTCTCGCACTGTATACCATTCACCACACGTTTTCCGCACTTGGGTGCTAGACACGGGTCGGAAACGCGTGTCATACCGAAAAACCCCAAAAATGAGGGCGAAAACAACTCAAGTGCTCTTTACCCAAACACAAAATACGCACTCTGACAATAGCAGGTAACTCCCGCTAACACAAAAAACAAAAACAAAAAGCAAGATTAGAAGCGAGGAAAGATCGCCTCAAAAAAAACACCGAACACTACTCGGCAATACTACAAGGAGAATAAAAATATTCTCCGGATAAAGCGCACCTTAAATGCAATCATGATACGCTCAGTATTGTGAATTAAACCGGGTTAATTCACAAAACGTTTCAAAAACTCAATTCAAAGACGAGAGCACTATGAATTCAAACCACGCGGCACTTACACCGGCCGTGCATCGACCTAATGTGCAATTGGGCCGGCGGTGCCTCTATGAAGTGGACTTGGAGGCGTAGGACCGCTGCGTGGGTGTCATCTGCCACGAATGCCTGGTGCAATAATCAAGTCCTGTGATCCGGGTGAAAACCGTTTTACTGCGCTTAGGTCAGTTAGGCCGGGCAGCGTGCGGTACTGGTGCAGTGGTGGCGTTGTCCCGAGGACCTCTGAGTTTGCTAGTCTTCCGAACTTAGTTTGAGCGGCGATGCGCGTGTACGTGGACCAAGTTTCTGGTTAGTTTCCACGCTTACCTGCTCCATTTAGCCCGAAGGTGATGAGATGTTCACTGATTCCTCCAAGTTTGAGTTGGTAGACGAGGTCGCTTATGAAGTGGAGGGGAAATACGTCATCGTTTCCAATAAGATAGATGACAGACTTCTTGGGGCAAATCCTTCGGCAGAGGATAAAGCCGAAGAGCTGGAGGAAGGCTGCGAGAGAGTCATTGACATAATTCATGGGATGCGACTAACAAAATATGAGCTCACCAAAAAAGATTACGTCGGTTACATCAAAGTGAGGTGCGTTATGAAGTCTATGGCGTTTGTAGGATTATGTGCAAACCATTAAAAAACGGCTTGAGGAATCTGATCCGGAAAGAGCCGCCATTTTCCAAAAGAATGTCAGCCAGTACATTAAGAAGATTTTGGAAAATTTCAAGGATTACGACACGTATGTCTCCGAACACTGGGAAGGTACAGGATGGGTGGTGCTCATGAATTTCAGGGAAGAGACGGACACACCATACTTTGTCTATCTGAAGGACGGGTTGAAAGAAGTCAAATATGTAAGTTGTTCATTTGTTCATTCAGTTTACCTTGTAGTAAATTTTACTTTCTGCCCCGTCAAATACAAATTCTTCCTACTTGTCTGCGAAGTAAGCTTCTGCAGTAATTTGTATCCAGAGCAGGGATGTCGCACTTCTCGGGTTATGTGGTCAATTTGTCTATAGTGGCCGTCATTTCACCCGGTAGATTTAGGCTACCAGGTTAACTTGAGTGATTTGTGATGTTAACGTAGTCGAGCGTTCGTGGTCGTAGTTATGCCGTGCTGGGCGTGTTTCAAACTGGAGACCGCTATGTCTGAAACCTCTCAGATGCCAATCCGCAACCGATGACCCGGAGGTTGTGCTCTTTTGCTGCTCGAAGAGATGGACTCTCTTGAGTTATCTTGTATTTTATTTTATTTTTATTTGGCCGGTTTTGGCGTAGGCTGACGCCCGCACTTCAAATCAATGTGTTGAAGAAAAAAGGGATAAAACAACAAGCGCCAAGAAATCAGGCCGATACTCGTGCTCATATAGTGAGGATTCGTGCCAGATGAGGGACGGCAGGGTTTGTGTTAGAGGATATGGACCAAATAGAGAGACGTGGCAGCGAGAAAGTCACACTTGGATAGATCACTTGGGTAAGAATGAGCGCTATCTGCACGAATCTTGTGAGCGAACTATTCACACGCGTCCTGGTTTGGGTTGCACAAACAGTCCAGTTAGGGGTATGAAAGATACTCCATCGATGCTAGGTAGACCTTGCCGAGGAATTTCGAAATCATTCCTCATAAGTGCAGCAAAATAGCACGAAGGAATAACACTGGTGAAATAGTCAGCGTAGTTTCTTCAAGCAATTCGATCCGTGAGGTGATCACTCCAGATTTACATCCATAGTGATTCCTAGGAATTTGTCAAAACCCACTCCAGCCAGTGGTTTGTGGAAATGACAGGTGGGTCATGAGGATAGGCTGATCGAGAAATGGTAAGTATGCATTCAAAGCATTCGGATAAACTTGAAGTGAAACCGGATCGAACAGGAATCACATGAGGAAGATTACTGGAAACGCTATCAAAATCCTGGGTTGCAGAATCAGCTCGACAAAGAGCCACATTGTAAGGTTGATTAGACCTTACTCCGCGGTTTCCTTAGTAAACGCGTGCTTCGGTCCTTCGTACTGCGTGGACCACCTGCACGTTACTCTAATGTGCGGCACTGCACAAATATGTTAACCAGAACAGTATTCTCCACGACCCGTGAGAACGAGAAGGCAATTGGGAGAGATAGTGGTTAGCGTGTATTTGGGAGCGTGCGTGAGAGCGCGCGCAAGAGCAACGGTCAAATGGCAACCGCGCTTGGCAGTCAGCGTTCAGTTAAACAATGAACGTGGTAAAAGTATGAACGAAGATGGCAACCGCTACAGGGGCCTCCTCCTAGAAAGTCCGACGGAGTTGGGCTTCGATCGTGATGATAAGCCGGAATTATTGGTTGTCCAGGAACTCCTCATAGCTTGTCCGTGAAATTGTTGTTGACATCGAACGACTGCTGATGAGTCTACCGGTGCCTGCACTCTCGAGGTCCGATGTGCGTGGGTCCAACTGTGTTTTGGCGCCCGCGGGTCTCATACGAATGCAAGCCGGAAAATGCCTCGTCAGGTCCATCCAAAAAGGCGTCCAGTTGCTGTCTCCAGTGCCAGGCTGACCAATCGTCCCGTTGTCCAGTAAGCGGTTGGCTCCTTGAACCCTTGAACGTGCACGGGAGTCAGCCAGGCTACGGATGAAGCCAATGTGACTGTCTAGATCCGTCTGAGAGAGGGCAAGGTAAACTGGAACAAAATAGCGCCTGAGGGCGCCGGCGGATGTTGGACCGTGATAACAACACACAAACGATGTTCGGTGTTGTTGGAGTCGCTAGGAGACCAGAAGAAAATGAAACCATAACTACAGATTGTTATTTCACGGGTCTGTTTTTTGGTAAATCCACGGCAAACTTCCCAACTTATTGCTAACAGTCGGTTGTAAAAGTCGTCACGAAATCGGCGAAGCGGACGGGATTTCGTAGTTGGCGACCGCGACGGCTACTTTGCGTTGCGGGTACGGTTAGAGAATCTGATGGACTAGCTGCCGAGTCCTCACTAGGCGTAATTGGGGGTGGTCCGAGTAGTAACTCGCTCGATGCAGGTGACTGAGCGACTTGAGTGGGTGTAAATTGGCCGAGCGGCTTGCACAATGACGGCAGGCTTGAGACGGTCGATAGATACGGTGTCGTGTCGTCCGTTGATGTCTATGACAAATGTTTTTACCCTACGTTTTATCACCCGAAACGGGCCAGTGTATGGCGCTTGTAGTGGTGATCGAACGCCATCGACGCGAAGGAATACATGAGTAGCGGTCCTAACGCAGTTGGGACATAACTTGTAGACTGTTGTTCACGCGGCGGACTGGCCTTGAGCACTCGCATGTGCTGCGTAAGGCGCTGAGCATAGTCACCGTAGTCGAAAGTCACGGTTGGTGAGGGGGCTACCAACTCCCCAGGAAGACGAAGTGTACAGCCATATACTAGTACGGCCGGTGTTGTGTGTAACTCCTCCTTAACGGTACTACGCAGGCTTAAGAGTGCTAATGGTAGTGTTTCACTCCAAAGGGGGTTACTGTTTGCTCGAAGGGCGGCTTTTAATTGCCGGTGGAAACGCTCAACCATACCATTGGCCTGAGGTGGTAAGCTGTCGTCCTAACGTGTTGGCAACCGAGCGTAGCGAGTAGGCTGCCGAAAGCGCCGTCAAAATGTGGACCGCGATCGGTGGTCACTATTGCCGGGCAACCGAAATGACTAACCCAACCGGTCAGAAAAGCTTTCGCGGCCTCTTCCGACGTGGGACGAGGGATAGGGATGGCCTGCGGCCAGCGAGTAAAACGATCCACGCATGTGAGTATGTGAACGTACCCAAGCGAAGGTGGGAGTGGTCCTACGAGGTCGACGTGCACACGATGAAAACGTGTTTCAGGTTCTGGGAACCTGGCTAACGCCGCCTTAGTGTGCCTATGGGTCTTAAACCGTTGACACTGCAGACAAGCACGAGCCCATTGACGGACATCTCGTTTGACATTGTGCCAAACAAAACGCTCAGTTATCAATTTCACCGAGGCAGTCACACCCGGATGAGCCAGATTATGGAGTGTCAGGAACGTAGGATAACGGTGGGCAGCAGGAACTACTGGCCTAGGGCGACCTTGCCACACTTCGCACACGATGGTATTCTGGGAAGCTGGGATAGGCACTGGTTAAACTCGAAGAACCGTTTTGTCGAAATTGTTCGATGTCAGGGTCCATAGTTTGAGCCTGTGCCATTGCATCCAAGTTGATGTTGGGCGTTTGTGACAGACTTAGTTGGTATACGCGCGATAAGGCGTCTGCGACGGGATTAAGTACCCCAGAGACGTGTCGTATGTCCACAGTAAACTGTGAGACAAAGTCTAAGTGGCGAATCTGGCGTGGTGAGTATCGATCAGAAGCTGACTTCAGTGCGTGACCCAAAGGCTTGTGGTCTGTAAACACCGTGAACGAACGGCCTTCGAGTGCATGTCGAAAATGACGGATTCCCAAGTAGATGGCTAATAACTCTCTACCGAAAATGCTGTACCTTGATTCGGCGGGTTGTAGGCGCTTGGAGAAGAATGCTGAAGGTTGCCAAGAATCATCTACGAACTGTTGCAGTACTGCTCCAACCGCTGTGTCTGAGGCATCCGTCACTACCGAAATAGGAGCCAAAGGGTCGGGGTGTGTAAGGAGTGCTGTGTTGGCGACAGCATCTTTGACCGAGGCGAATGCGGCTTGTGCCGTGTCGGGAAACACGAACTTCCGCTTACCTCCGCGCAACAGGTCGGTGAGGGGTTGCATCATTTCCGCACAGTGAGGAATAAATCGGCGGTAGCAATTCACCAGGCCGGCAAACTGACGCGAATAGCAGAAACTTTATCTGACAGAGGGCGGATACCCGAGGATGAAATAGAATGTCCAATGAAGGTGATATCAGCCCGGCCTAATTCGCATTTCGCGATATTGATCGTAACGCCGTGCTGGCTAAGGCGTTCGAAAAGTGCTCGTAAGTGTGTAGCGTGCTCTTGCTCTGAAGAACTCGCCACCAAAATATCATCCAGGTATACGTGGACATTTTCCAAACCACGAGTTGCCTCGTGCATGAACCGTTGAAAGGTCTGGGCTGCATTGCTGAGTCCAAACGGCATTCTCAGAAACTCGAACAGCTCGAAAGGCGAAGTGACGGCAGTTTTAGGGATATCGGCCTCTGCAACCGGGATCTGGTTGTACGCCCGAACCAAATCGATACGGCTGAAGACGGAGCAACCTGATAAAGACGAAGTAAGATCCTGTATATGGAGAATCGGGTATCGGTCCGGGACGGTGACTTTGTTAGGCGCTCTGTAATCACCACAGGGTCGCCAGTCGCCACTAGACTTAGGAACCATATGAAGGGGTGAAGCCCAAGAACTACTAGAAGGGCGTATTATACCCAGTTCTAGCATATGTTAATACAGCCTGTGCAACACGAAGCTTGTCTGGTGCTAACCGACGCGGCCTACTGAACACTGAGGGTCCCTTAGTATCGATATGGTGAGTGACACTGGTGGTCACTGCTGGGAGAGGCCCGGCCTTCCGAAACATGGCCGGGTAGGCGGCGATGAGTTCACCATAAGGTTGGTGTGCCGGTGGTTGAACGTAAAAGGGCGTGACGTGATTCACTCGCGACTTATGACCCGCAACAGCGAGAGTGGTCTGAGATCCACCACTCTGCGGCGCCGTGCATCAACTAACAAGTCAAAGTGCTGCAGGAAGTCAATGCCCAGAATTGGGTACGGGACGTCGGCGGTGATGAATACCTAACGAAAATTACGCTTTAAACCCAAGTTTAAGGTGAGCGACCGCTGGCCAAACGTTGGGATGGCCGTGCCATTGGCAGCGCGTAGTGTTTGGGCCTGCGGTATGCTATTGTCGTCTTTCGCTCGGGGGAGGACGCTCACTTCGGCACCGGTATCTACAAGGAATAGGTTATTTGAAATAATGTCCCTTACGTTCAAAAGACGACTATTGGTGTGATACCCAGCTTCGTGGGTCGCCACCACGGGCCGGGGGTTTAGTTTCCCTGATGAGCACCAGGAAACGTACACCCTGATTCGCATCGTTTGGCTCCCTCACCGAAGCGACTGTGGTATTTACAATACCCTTCTTTTGAAGAACCGACGAAACGTCGTCGCAATGACGGACTATGGAGCCTAGGTGCGCGTGCGCGGTGCCACTCCTGTGACCCACTTCTAACTGCTAGGCGTTGCAGGCTCACGTCAATTCTAGACAAAACTGACGCGAGGTCATTAGATGTTGGCAAGGCAGGCACCGTTGCGACGGAGGGCTAGGTTACTCCAGCTACAGCGGGGTTGTATCGTGACATAATGTCATCAGCTATCGCTGCGGTTTCCTCCAGCGAGCATTTGCGCGTGGCACTTAGTAAAACTGGAATGTTATGCGGCAAACGCTGCAGCCAAAGGTCCCTTAAGAGCGGGTCATCGCCTATTGTCGGTCCTCTCAAGCGCTGCATCTCACGCAGCAGTTCGGAGGGCTTCCTACTTCCAAGCTCAACGTTTTGAAGTTGTTGCATACGTTGGTCTTGCGTTGGGGTCGTGCGGGCAATGACAGCCTCCTTTAAAGCCTCATAGCTTCGGGAAGAGACTAATACGTCCCTTACTTGCATTGTGACCTCTGGCGGGAGGCGGCCTGCTACCCACCTGAAACGGCTGGCGTCGCTGGTTATACGGCAGTTTTCGGATTCTAACTCGACCAGCGTGAACCAGAGTTCTGGATCAGCAGGTGTGAATGCCGGTATGTGCAGCGTGATCGCCCCAACGGTGGGGTCTGAGCAGGGTTTCCGTTCAGTGGACATAGCGATTGCTTTATAGAACACAGACGGAAAAAGAAACCAACGGTCAATGGGGCACTATAATCGTCGCGAGAAAAGAACAAAAATCACGACGAACTAGACACCAAAAATATGTATGGACAAAAAAAATTATTTGGTAAACCGACCAAAAAAAAAATCAGCAGATAGGGAAACGATAAAACACAAAAACGTACGCAGACGGGACCTTGAACGGTAGAAAACAAGGAAACTCACGTGACCTGAGGATCACGTCGGGCTCACCAATTGTAAGGTTGATTAGACCTTACTTCGCGGTTTCCTTAGTAAACGCGTGCTTCGGTCCTTCGTACTGCGTGGACCACCTGCACGTTACTCTAATGTGCGGCACTGCACAAATATGTTAACCAGAACAGTATTCTCCACGACCCGTGAGAACGAGAAGGCAATTGGGAGAGATAGTGGTTAGCGTGTATTTGGGAGCGTGCGTGAGAGCGCGCGCAAGAGCAACGGTCAAATGGCAACCGCGCTTGGCAGTCAGCGTTCAGTTAAACAATGAACGTGGTAAAAGTATGAACGAAGATGGCAACCGCTACGACATCATCGGTATGTCTGAGTAAACGTGTACGGGCACCGGATGGAAGATCACTGATGTAGGTGTGAGTAAAAAGAGGGAAAGATCATGGATAAATCCTAAATCATTCACCAAGGGGTTGGATGTTCTCAAGCCTGATCATGTGCACTGAGTACTGTTGGTAGAGTAGTCATATCGCCATTCAAATCAAGGTGTGGGACAGCCGAAAGCTCCCAGGTTACAGAGGAGATGATTGGTCTTGGGTGGTACATCTCACGGACTTCGCTGACCCATCCAAGGATTTGGTTTTATGGTGAACTAAGAGAAAGACAGCATCCACAAATGACCTGTTCGGATTACAGGCAAACTGAAAGGGGTAGTTGGGAGAACTTAGGGGAATTCGGACGTTCAAGAACGGCACGCTCAGTTAGTTCAAGACTAGATGAAGTTGGTGTATCGAGATGAAGACGTTCAGCGATGACACCAAAATACGAGGGTTGGGCATGAAAACAATAGTGACTGGTCTCCAGCTGTCGGGAATAAAAAAAGAGCAACTGGAGAGTTATTTGATGGGCAGATGATTTCACCGTTGGCACTGTAGATTTCGGGGGCTGAGTTTACTTGCTTCGTTTTGATTCCGCACAGCAGCCGAGTATTTTGTCATAGTCGGTTACCGTTGTGGCTGCATATGAGTTGACCAGTACACTGCGTTTAATTTCTTTCTTTGTCAAAAAAGAAATGTATCTTGAGAATTATCCCGGGCTGTGTAGAACTAATTAGTCCGTCTTAAAGGTTTCCACGTCGAAGTGACACGGCTGCTACAGAGGAACGGGTTTTCAAAGGGCAGAACATCGAAGGGTGAATCGACAGCCTACGGGAAATTTGACGCTGCTGGTTAGCGACGATTCTAAAGGAAACGAGTAAGATGTTTGGGAAGGGGCTTCTGTAGAGGAGAATATTGTCCTGAACAATTTTGGTGACGGACTTTTATTCGGCTGCCTAACCTCAAAAAGTGGGAAGCAGACCGAGAGAAAATCCTAATCCCCAACAAAAGTAGATGATGGGCACTGGTTGAGACAAGTGAGACGGGTTGACTAGTGATAAGGCTGTCTAGAATAGAGTTGCTTCTGGTTGGACAAACACTAAGATCAGTTGAATCGAGCACGGTTGAGGGTTGGATGAAAGTATGGGTGAAATCGCCTGCTATGATGCTCCAATTGTCAACTAACAAGGAATGATGAAAGAGTCATAGAAAGATGAAGTTGCGTTCTGTGTGCAAGGCGGAGCTGTTTGTTCTCTCAGCGAGAAAATTTGGGATGGTGCTGGATAACTAAACAATCAATACTATTCATTGAGTTTGAATGAACGACTTCAGACTTGCCATACCACGTGGAGTGACTACGTGACGACCTCCAGCCCTCTTTCTCGCAGCATCAATTCGTTGTGCAATAACACGAAGCTTTCGTCATCGTTTATAACTTCTGTGTTCGCGTATCGAGTTATCGTATCACAACGCATTGGCCTCATGAAATGAATTGTAGAGATTGATTCGTTGCCACGGATTGCCCACGGTTTCCCTATGTAGTGGTGAAAAAGCCGGCCTCGCGGCGTGCAGTATACGCAAACAATTTATCTTACATGATGAGGCAAAACAATTCTTAGGAGACTAACGTCAGCAATCCGCCACAAGCCAGTCAGTTGGGATTTTCATTCATTTTGTCCATGTTCCGGTTTCGAGGTCTGTGGTGAATAACCATATGTGAACGGCTCATGCTCAAACGCAAAATTGCCTGATTTACGCGGATTGGTGTTCTTCCTTATAAGATTGCACGTGTTCAGCCTGAAATAGAGTAGAATGGGAACTTCATAAGCCCCAGGCTCAGTAATTGCACCAAAAAGTACCAGCGCAATAGTTGGACGACAGCAACATGGGTGCCTGCGGGCTGCTTGCTAGCTCCAGTTTCATCGCAGTATTGGACTCCCCATACCAACGCATTTTCCAGCTAGTTGACGTTGTTTTGTTGTACTTGCTCGCTTGAGTTCATCATGAACTGTGGGGTTCAGTCGCGGGTATATAGAACCGTGCAGCTGGTGACGTCGAGCTGTCCGGTCAGTTCACAGGTCTGGTGGCTTAGGTCTCAGAATTGCAGGTTCTTCCAAAGCTGGGCCTCAAAGTGAACCTCTTTATGCTGCAATGGACAATAAAGTTAGTGTTTGTGTGAAACGGAAGAGAGAAAATTTTGGAGCAATAAAGCGGACATAGTTGTTGGGAACGCGAACTGACATTTGCTCTGGATCGAGCAAGAGCTGCATTAGGAACAATGATCGTGAGCGATTCTCGTGGCTCGGTAAGTGGTGAGGTAAGAAAGGGAGCGGTGAGGAGTAGCACCATCGGCAAAACATTAAATAGGGCTGTAGGTTTAGGATAGAAGGCCTTTTATGAACAGAAGAAACAGTGGATGCGAGTACGGTACCTTGAGGGACACCAGCATTTACGAAGAGTGGTTACGATGGAGCCCCATCGACTAGGACGGAGATGGTTCGCTCGCTGAGGAAACATGGCATCCACCATACGAGAGGCAGTTGAAGCCTGGAGAAAGACAATTTCGATAGTAGACCTTCATGCCAAGCTTAATCGAAGGCTTGAAAAATGTCCATCAAGACCAAGTGAGATTCTCCGTGGTTATCGGGTGCGCCCGACCAAGAGTGTCGGATGACCGCTAGTAGAACGCCCATAGAATGATGCAGGTGGAATTCATGTTGACGATCACTAAGTAGGCCTTCACATGTAAGTGGCGGACGCCGTTGGTCTGAAATAACGGTCTCGGAAACTTTCGGAAGCACAGGAGTGAGAGTGATGGGACGGTAGTTGTAGGGGTCGGGAGGGTCACCATGTTCAAGGAAAGGGAGAATAAAGGCGGTTGTCCTGAAAGAGAAGAAAAGAGTAAACGACGTATAACGAGGGCTAACTATGGAGCACATTTCAGGGATGGTAAGCGGAATACCGTTTTGACCGAGTGAAACATCCAGATCACGAAGAACTTGGCGATCCTTTCTGTCAGGGTAGTACAGGAATAGAAGCGTGTATAGAATCATGACAAGGTAAAGAGAAAGTAGGACCAATAGATCGAGTGGAACTTGAGACAGAACAGCAGGCGAGAACTTTGACTTAATCGAGAGGGTCAAAGACCAGAAAAAATTGCAAATTGAAGGATGATTGAAAAGGCGGAATTTACAGGAAGTCGCCTTTGCAAGAGACCAGAATGATCGGCTCCCGGTAGTAAACGAGGTCAGTCCTTCAACTTTGCGGTGTATAGAGTGTTCTTCAGATCTCGGTGAGGCCAGTGCGTATCTGTTTCTAGACTGCAAAACGGTGTCGAAGTATTTGGTTGGATGATCGGCACCACTGTGCGCTGTTTTTTAAACGAACAGCATGGTAGCGAGCGCGGTCAAACTACTCAGGGGATCGTGGGTTGCCGGGATTAGAGAAGTGAGGCATACAAACGGACATCTTGAAGAATTCTTGGTGAAATTAGAAACAAAACGACAGTTGTTTCAAAGGTAATAGGCCAGAAGGAAGCGAAAACCATCCTGCTCAGCGGAATCGTAACTCCCAATGGTGCGTCCAGAGTTTGGTGTTGAACCGGGATGAGAAACTTGGGTGGATAGAAATGAGATGGTCTGGTGAGCCCAGGGGAGATGGAGGTAATATCCAAGAATGTCGTTGGAATGTGTGTCAATGTGAGGTCGAGTGTGTGGGCGGTCGACAGTTTGGCCGGGAATGCGTATATGGGGGTGCACCAGTTGGCGAAGGTTGTTAACTGCAGCGAACGCTTCGGCTTCATGTCCCATAGTTGGAATGTCCGATGGGTGCAGTAACCGATCCTTGTGGACGGTGATATCAGGAATGGTAATTTGGAAGCTGGGTTCTGTTGCTGTTATGGACCGGTCAACAGTACGGAAATAATGGATAGGGAGAGAAACGGAGTTTCAACCACACTAGTTGAAAGTTCCGTCAAGAGAAATCACGATGCGAAAGTCGGGAGAAGGCGGTTGATTAATGGGTATAGGTGCAGACACCGGCTTTGGTGAAAAAACGGGAATGAGGCGAGTAGCTGAAAATTTGAGATTTTATTGCCGTCTGGCGAAGGAGAGCTTTTGAATTCGGTCCAAAGGATAACAATGGGGGGGAGGGGCAGACTGAAGCAAGTAGTGCTTAGGTTGAACATGATTCAACCTACGGATGCTAGTGAGGGCAGTGAGAGTTTGATGTGAGTTCTGTGAGTGCGTGTGCGCAGTTGAATGGAAGGGTTGTTCATGTGATTTTTGAATTCCAGAAATGGTGAGAACGGGCAACCCAACCCCGAGACTCGGAGCGGGTAACCACATAGCCTCACTAGATCGGGCCTGGTAGTGAGCGAAGCGACGGCGGAGCTCTCTGTCATTGTCCACCGCATCTCTATCGTTCGAAAGGTCTAACAGCACAGGCAAAACTACTGTAGAGTCATAGTCTGTCTGTCTTGATCTGATTGCGACGTTTGAAACAGTCGACCACATAGTTCTCTGGCGCTGCCTCTTACTGAAGCGTGTGCCCCATAACTTTATTTCTCTTCTCCAATTCTCGCATACAAACAGCTGAAGCCGAGTTCGTGTTTACGGTGATCATCCATCCTGGTACACCACGGAAAGTGATGTTCGTCAGAGTTGCCTTCCGTCGCCTTTCCTCCTCAATTTTGTAATTAAATTGATTCTTGAGTTAGCCCTGTCCTCGTGTGAGAATAACGATATCGATCTCTGCTCAGGCAATGAACTGTCTGACTTGGAATACGCGGACGATAGTGTTCTTCTGAGTGAAGATCCAGGTAAGTTACAAGCTCTCTTAGATAGCCTAAACAATAGTGTGGTAATTTTCGGGATGCGTTTTGCACCTTCAAAGTGTAAAATGCTGTTGCGGGACTGGGTTGGCTCAACACCAAACCTCTTCTTGACAGGGGAAGCCTTAGCTGAAGTGGATGAATTCTGTTACCCGGGGAGTTACATTTCACCAGGTGGGTGGATATCCGATGAAGTGTCATCGCGTATATAGAAGGCGCGTTTGGCTTTTGCCGACTTCCACCATCTGTGGCACGGGCGTGACATCCGATTGTCTGTCAAGGGTCGAGTGTACATTGCGACAGTTCGATCGATTCTTTTATAATGCTCAGAAACAGTCAATAAGAGCAGGAGATAGGTGAAGATTGTCGGTGCTCGATTATTGACGTGTCCGTAGCACTGCTCGAACCTGTTGGATGCACCGTGTTAGCAGTACTAAGGTTGAAGACCAAAGGTCAGCCACTGGATGAAGTACTGAATCTAAGCAGGTCTAGGTGGCTGGGGCATGTCCACGAATAGAATGCCTCGGCGTACTTTGTTCGCCGAAGCCGGCAGTGGTTTAACGGTGGTTTGAGGTGATCAGTCCGGGACACGTCAGAGGTATGTAAACATTTACCAGTGGACGTGGTCAAGTGGGACGCATAAGAGTTCCGGGTCGGGGTTTACGCGGCCCGCCCACCTGTTGGCTTCAGAGATTAATTGATATGGCTGTGTCGTGGCCAGGAGCTTAATTGCATTAGAACATCATCATCCTACAGCATCAAACAGCAGGGCTAGCCCCATTGACCGCTGCTTTTCTCACCATGGTACACGTAAAAATAGAAAGAAAGAATGTACAAAATGGACAGGGAGTAGACCTACAGCGTTGGGATTACGAAGGAATACCTTAGTAGCAAGCACACGGAATACACAGGTTAACTGTACAAACACAATCATCCTGATCGGAAAGAATGTAGCAACGCGAACGTTCATGGTTTGCTGCGAAATTCTTCATTGTCTCCTGTCAACTGGTTGAGACATCTTTTTAACCCCGACCACGAAGACACGAGGCACCCACTTATCTAAGTTCGTTGTACACTTTCTCATTACCGCTGCCACGTCCACTGTCGTCCTCCACACAGCTTTTTCATTCACTAGGAGAAACGGGAAACGGCGTGGTGTGGTAGACGTGTGATTGCCACACGTAACACGTGCCCCAACCAACGAAGTCTACTCATTTGGATACACTGTGATGAAACATTCTCTGAACTGGTATTCAATACTCTACTTCTGACCTCGGCATCTCACCCGGTCATTCCATCCAACTTAGCGATGCTACGCAAACATCGATGGTCGAACATCTTCGGCATGCGGACTCCATGTCTCGCAACTATACACTAAGACTGGGAGCACCGCAGCGCAGCGCACATGACCCTTCAACTTCAGCGAAATATCAGGTCAGCGCCATAGGTGCTTCAGTCCGGCGTACGCAGTTCGAGCCTTGAATATACGAGTGCTCGCCTGTACTACCGTGCTCCCATCCGTTGTCACGCTGCTGCTGAGGTAAATGAAGCGGTCGACGATTGTTAGAACCTCCTCATTGAGCAACAGGCTCTGAACCGCTGACGTCCAGTCTTGCAACATTATTTTACACAATTACAAAGCGAATGCCGAATGGAGCTACAGCTCTTGCGAGTATATCTCGTGTACGTTGCGCATGTTCCGTGCATTCGACTAGGCAGACAAGGTCGTTTGCGTAATCTAGGTCACAGCTTCTCGCCGGCACGATGAAACCCGAGATCGAGAAGTAAGGGAGCGGAACCCATGCTTAAATGATGAGTTCTTCAAGCGCGATTCCATGCGTGGGTAAACCACTCGGAGGATCGTAGTTTCCCGGGTCTTGAGAAGTGTGGCGTGAAAAGAGTCATTCTTTGGAGAGCATTCTCAGAAACGTTTGGAAAGAAGGTAGTATCATCCGAAGTATAGCAGCAGTCATCCTGAGGGTAATAGGCCAGAAAAATTACCAAGCCTATCTCAGTTGGATCAATCCTAACTCCAAAACGTGTGTTTGGAGTGGCAAGGAAAACTGATGGGAAAGGAGATAAGATAATTGTTCGGTGAGCCAAGTGGAGGTACGAAGGTAATACTATAGAACGAAGACAAAGAAGAAAGGAGGGTTGTGCACGACCGCCAATCCGAACGGGAATATGTTTTAAAACCCAAAAAGTCGACTTAGATCGTTGTCTGAAGCGAAAGCTTCGGCTTTGAGCTCCATAACCGTTGTGTCTGGAGTGTGTTAAAGCCGGTTCTTATTGTGGACACTACCAATGATGGTAACTAGACAACTGAAGTCAGGTGCGAATAAGTTCTCAACGCTATAAGACGGTAAGTGAAAAATCGAGGGATGGCTTCTGCTGGGAGAGCGATAAACGGTACTGAGGTCATGACTAACAGAGGAAGTGCAGAGTTTGAGTTACACCAATTCGGACTCGCGGTTGAAAAAGTCCAAGCGTCGGATGCGGGAGATAGTGACAGACTGATGGATATAGGCAAAAGCACCAGCTGTAGGTTGAAAATAGGAAAGGAAAAAGTAGTTCGTAAGCTAGATGGGTAGTGTCCGACTAAAGAGAAATTTGCGTCTCAGTCAAAAATGAAGCAGGGGAAAAAGATTGGAGAGAATGATATACAGAATAAATATTTCGATTCAAACCACGAATGTTGGTGAGGGCTTTCCTTCTGGTGCGTGCCGATTAGGCACTAGTGATTATCCTTCAATAACTAAATTTCCGTAGTTTCTTAGGTGAAATCGGTAACCTAACGGGTTTGAATACTTTTTTCATTGGCCATTTTGTTACTTTTCCCGGTAGTTTTGCCTCAGTGTAGGATTTTTGACTGAGATCGGGTGTTATATTTTAGGATGGGACTCCCTGGAATTCGGAAAGAGAAATGGAAAACTTAGAGTATGAGTCTCCAAATGAGGAAGATCCAGAGAGCATCGGAAACGTTTGCAGCTGTGTTTATAAGTAACTTACGTTTTGAATTTATTACAGACTAATCACTCAGCTTGAAGTAGTGTTCATTATCTAAATCTGAAGATTGCGATACGATAGCGGTAAGGGCACGCCAGACGAACACCTATCTGAACACGGAGTCGTTAATCGTTCTAGGAGAAAATATACTGCACACAAAAAATACTAGGGCACAGCGTGAGTTTTGTTCGGTGTATACCATTAGTCGATAAACGTACTTAACTCTGGATTATAGTAAGCTTGCCGCTGTGCTGTGATCACACTGTCCCATATGCACCGTCTGATTCTGTCAAGAGTATCGCGCGTAGGATTTTCAAGTCCCTTACAATAGGAAACATGGACCTTGAATAGGTTGTTTACGAGTGATACCCTGTGTCGAATCCATGACGCTCCAATGTCTCTGGATATCTGTTGATGATCAGTAATTTCATCTCCAACACAGCCTTCTACAATAAGCCACTCTTGAAATCACATTGCATTGCTGTTCGTTATCCGTGCGTGATATTAGCTAGTTGCAAGGATTCCGTGTCTCATTCAAACGTGCTTTCATAGCCGTGAGCGAAGATTTGGGTCGCAGTTTCAAGCAGTCAGTTCTGTCTCAAAAAATCAGAATCATATGTCTAAATTTTGTGACGCGAGGCTCAGGAAATAGGTCTGTGTTTGAGTCCCAGGTAATGCTAATGTTTTCTGGATGGTGATGACTGGTTGAAAGTGACTGAAAGTCACTAATGTAAGCGTGGCCGTCGTCTCAAGGAGAGGGTTTCTGACGCCACACGAGTACATGACTAATTTGCATTTTCATCTTCCAAGTAGTATCAAAGTGTCAGTAGCATTCCAGAAGCGGAATTCTTGGGTTAGGACAAAAACATTCAGTTGATCCAACTCGAGAAGCGGGTTTACATTTGAGTACTTATACGGTTTTTACGGATCTGGATATATCCCGCAGACAGGTCGCATCTTGCCCACTAAGAGCATAATCAAAGCAGCTGTGGCCGGTAGTACCGCAGTTTGAATAAACTAATTAGGCAAGGAGTGAGGAGTAGGTCATACAATTTCCGCCAGTTTTCTGAATTCAACAACCGAGAAAAAAGATATGGAAGGTCTACTTTTCGTTCCAGTACCCACTTCAGTGGTTAACCATTCGAAACCAAGATTAGCCAGGGTCATCTCTGGGACAAATGATCGTATTAGTTGTCCAGTGAAAGTCAAACGGTTTGTTAATGTGAAATGGTCTCTATTTTAATATTGTAGAATGCAGCGACACATTCGGCTTGACTGGTGCTCCTACAAGATCGTATAAATCAAACCAAGCTGTTTCCATATTACATGCGTTCACTAGTCCCTCCCATTGTGGGTGGACCAACTGACCGTTATAGTGGTATTCCGCACTGCGCTATCACGATCACCAGAGCAATTTCCCGCAACCCATGAGAACGAGAACATTATCGGTAGGAAGAATGGGGTTAGCGTATATTGCGAAAGCGTGCATGTAGCGTGCACGGGTAACGGTCAAGTGGCCACCGCGCCTGGCAGCAAGAGTTCAGCCAAACAATAATGTGTTAAAGAAATGAGCAAAGTTGGATGCCACTACACTCCGATGTTGGTGGGTTACGTTCACACTCAAGGTTACTTGCGCTGTATATATATATATATATATATATATATATATATATATATATATATATATATATATATATATATATATATATATATATATATATATATATATATATATATATATTACAAATTCCACTTAAACAATTTTCTCATCGGTCCAGTTTAGCGAAACGCATGGTGCAAATTATCGGTTGTGTGTCCGTCTGTCGCGGAATCATTGTCACTTGGACCGCAGATGTAAAGTCAAACCATATAATTTGCAGTCTTCGTAAGCGTTCATCTATTCAGTCTATGTTCATTGTCACGTACTTTCCTTGTTTGCTGGAACAATTCATTGGAATGCCATGCAGTTATGTGTAATCGATGTTTGTTAGGTTGCATAGCGCTTATTAAGGCTAGAACAAGTCAGAAGTGAGTGAACGACCGGGACATTTTAATTGCCGATAATTAGTTTGATCACCAGGGTAGACAGCAGGTTTTGTTGTTCTGTTTTTGACGATGGGACCAGGTTGGACAACTAGCTGTGATAACTCTCAAAGCCATCTCCAAATTTCTGAAGAAATATTCGTTCCTGTTCTCTCGCGTCCCCCAGTACCCACGTGTCATCGAATCCACTTCTGCCAGTCGATGCTCCTCGTCCTCGACGTCCTCTTAAACTAACCATTTCTAATGTACGAATGATGATGCTTATAGGGCAGCGGGTGTGTTTGGCTCGTAAACTGGAGAACTCTGTCATTTAGGAGACTCGCATCCGGCTTGGTCGTTGGATTGATGCCCTATATAATCCTGAAAAGTTTCACTTACGTTTGTCTGGGGTCTTTGGGGCTACTACTGTTGGTCTTGCTGGCGTAGGCGTGGCTATTAGTGAGAGAGCTGAGGGTGCGCTACTCGACTGGATCCAAGTTACCAGGCGAATGTGCGCAGTGAGACTTGGGGGTTCGTGCCCGGTGAGCCAGCACCGTCCTGATAAATGCAATTTGTCTGTCGTCTCGGCTTATGTCCCTACAGTTTTCAGCCCAGATGCAACCAAAAATATTTTCTACCAAAAGGTACACCGCCCTCTACGTGAAGCAAAGTGGGGTGATATCGTGATTTTAGTTGGAGGCATGCTAGCTTATGTGGGCAGTCTTCGAACGAAGCACGTCTGATAGATCTTTTTGGCCTCGATTGCTGTGGCGCAGAAAACAAGTGACGGTTGTTGGCTCTGTTTTCAGAACGTCGCCTGTTTCTCGCCACTACGAACTTCAGGCATTCTGATTGCCGGCACGCCCTATGGCGTCCTCCCTGTTTGGCTGAGTGATGAACCCAGTTAGAATTCGTCGTAGTTAGCTACAAATGGCGGGGCTGTATACAAGACTGCCGGTCGTACTGGAGCACTTCCCTTGACTCCCAGCACGCGCTGGTCTGCCCTGAACTGTCCGTGTGCTTTGGTGGGCGTGCCGAACGTAAGATCCAGTAGCGGTTAGACTGTGATATGCTGTCTGATCCGTCTCACCTCTCAACTTTCCGAAACGCGCTAGTTTAAGGGTTGAGATTATTACAGGGTACACTCCCTCAGCTATTACGATCGCGTTCATCGAGGAAGTCAACGAGAAAAGACCGTGGAGTGCCAACCGCATGCATCCTCACATGGCCTGCGTACAGAAACCGCGCGCTGGCGTGTGTCGAGGAAGCGTGTCGGAAGCAGCACTTGTGGTTGCCGCGTGCGCGAAACGTACGGTCAAACGCGTGGCCGCGACGCCTAGCCATATCACTTTATGTTTCCAACCATTTGGCAGGCGGATTACGTGGACCCCTTTCTGGAGGTCTAACGCATCCTACTTGGCCAGGTCCAATGGTCGAGGCTTTCATATTCTTTTGTCATGTCATAAACTGACCACCTCGACCTGTCTTCCAACCACTACCTGCCTCGGATAACAGCTTGCGCCATAAAAGTCTATCGATGGCATGCGTAACACGTCCCAACCACCTTAACCTGTTAAGATTCAGTACTTGATCCAGTGCCTGGCCTCGGATTCCCAACACCCTACGTCAAAATTTAGCATTGCTGATACAGTGTTCCCACCATATTCGGGCAGTGCTGCGGAGAAATCGATACTCGAACACCACTGGTCTTCCCCTATCTTCTACCTTTAACGGTCGTGTTTCTGAGCCGTATAAGTGAACGGACCTAGCCGCCGCACTGAACATTCAATCCTTAACAGAAAATCGGATGTCACGCCCGTGCCACAGATGGTGGAAGTCGGCAAAAGCCAAACGCGCCTTCTATATACGCGATGACACTTCATCGGATATCCACCCACCTGGTGAAATGTAACTTCCCGGGTAACAGAATTCATCCACTTCAGCTAAGGCTTCCCCTGTCAAGAAGAGGTTTGGTGTTGAGCCAACCCAGTCCCGCAACAGCATTTTACACTTTGAAGGTGCAAAACGCATCCCGAAAATTACCACACTATTGTTTAGGCTATCTAAGAGAGCTTGTAACTTACCTGGATCTTCACTCAGAAGAACACTATCGTCCGCGTATTCCAAGTCAGACAGTTCATTGCCTGAGCAGAGATCGATATCGTTATTCTCACACGAGGACAGGGCTAACTCAAGAATCAATTTAATTACAAAATTGAGGAGGAAAGGCGACGGAAGGCAACTCTGACAAACATCACTTTCCGTGGTGTACCAGGATGGATGATCACCGTAAACACGAACTCGGCTTCAGCTGTTTGTATGCGAGAATTGAAGAAGAGAAATAAAGTTATGGGGCACACACTTCAGTGAGAGGCAGCGCCAGAGAACTATGTGGTCGACTGTTTCAAACGTCGCTATCAGATCAAGAAAGAGATGGTGGTCCCAAGAGAGATATGTCTGTGCTCTAAGATTTGTCGGACTGAAACCGGCCCGATTCTCACGCGAACACATTTCGCGCGGGCTGGATAATCGATGAACTATTAACCCGGTGAACAGTTTGGACGCGATACCTATGAAGCTAAATCACCCCGGGGTATTCACATGAAGATGTGTCACCTTTCTTGTAAATCGGCACAATCACCTAATGACGCCATTCGGTGGAAACCTCCTCACTATCCCAAATAACCCGCAGGTGTTTCTGTTTACTCCGAAATCGAAGGTTTGCCTCCATCCTTGAAAAAAGATGGAGACGACCCATCTAGTCCAGCGGCTTTGTATCTTTTCGAATGGCCTATCTCCCTCATAATCTCCTTTTATGATGGAGGAGTGATATCCACCTGTATAGTTTCTCTGGCAGGTATATTTGGAAGGTTTACTGTAGAACCGAGCCAACTGAATTGTTCCTCAAAGTGCTCCGCTCAACTGTCCAGACGGCGTCTGAGAGTGAGTCTTCATATTCCTTGATTAGTTTACTAAAGCTGGTCTTCCATGGGCCGATACTTCTAATCAAACGGTAGAGGTTGCGAATATTGACGATAGACGCAGTCTTCACCGTTTTCCTATATTTCGTAATCCACCACTGCTCGCGGTTATTTCTCAGGCTCGTAGTCGGTTGGCGCCTCAAGGACAGAGCAACTAATGCTGAAGATATCCATCATTTGTGAGGCTTACTTGTACCAGAGTCGTGTGTGGCATTAAGTGCGGTATACAAAACACCCTTGATCTGTTGCCAACGTCCATCTGGGTCCTGGACATCCGGCTGCATAGATAACCGTGTGAACAGCTCCATCTGAAAAGCTGATAGTCGGTTATTGTCCAGAAACAACCACGCAGGATGAGTGGCTTTGACGTGGGTGCAACCACGGACAAGCCGTAAACAGAAACGAGCGCATCCCAAAGTGCGATCTGAGTCCACGGGCCTGGACCAAAAAGAACAACAATCTTCAATTGACCAACGCCAGTGGTGACCAATGACAACACGGTCAATCTGAGTCCAGTGTTGTTAAGACGTAGGAGAACGCCATGTGCGTCTGTGCCGTTTCTTATGGCAGAAGTTCGTACTCGCCAGAAACGATCTGTGGTCAGAATACAGCTAGGTAAGATGATCACCGTAACAACGGGATGGGAGAGCAAATGGCCTCCACTGTGCCTTTCGGAATCTCCAAGGCGGCCAACTTAAGCATGGAAATCCCCAGTAATGACCACCACGTCTGTTGAACGCACGCTTCGAAGCAGCTGAGACAAATCCTGATAGAATTCGTCCTTGGTTTCCGAGGAATTGCAGTCAGTGGGCGCATACACAGGCACGACAAGCAAGCATCGATGCTTCAGTTGGTTGTTGTTGATATGCACAAAACCGTCCAACCGAACTGCACACAAATGACTGCTGACTGGGATCCAGTCTAGTAATGCAGGCTCAGCTCTTGCGCTCAAAGCAATCCCAACGCCGGTCTGACCACGAGTACTAGAAGCCGGATCACCCGACAAACGAAGAGTGAAGCGAGAGACTGAGGTTGTATCTGGGGTGCGAAGAGTGATCACAGAAGTGGGGTCTTGTATGGGCGTTTGTTTATTAACCGTTCTCTCCCGTACTGTTGTACCTCATTCCTTCCGTCATTTTGTTACGTTTCTTTCAACGTTGATGCGTTGGCACTGAGTTTGATTTCAAGCCGATGGTTGTATATATATATATATATATATATATATATATATATATATATATATATATATATATATATATATTATATATATATATATATATATATATATATATATATATAGTGAGTGGTATGTAAACGTGTGAACAAAATTTCCCCGGAAGCACACGACCGGTTTCGCGGTTGTTGCCGCTCATCATTTATGCGTACCCGGTACTCCTCTGCTCAGTGGTGATTATAATTCTACACTCCGATGTTGTAAGTTCACTAGGATCTAATTTGAATCGTCTGAAGTGTGAATGGATAATCTTCCTTGAAGAGCGATTCGTTTGTGGGCTCTTCAATGAAGTTGGAGTGGAAACTGTTTCAAAGTACGGATATGCGCAACGGAATCTTCTATGTCCTCAAGTATAACTATCTCACTGTGGTCCTTAACTGAGAAGTCTCTCGAACCCGCCACTGAGCTCTTGTCGTTGTTTCTTTGACTGGAAATGCTTTATTTTTCTCCAGTATTATGGTAGTAATAATCCAAAGCATTCGGGCCATACAAATTAAATTCTCTCTCGTCAATGAAGTAGACATTCTCCCATTTGTTTGATCATGCCAAGTGTGTTTCAGCCCACAATAAGAGTTGTTTTCTACACAGCGGTGTGAGAGCTGCGTAACTTTTCATTTTTTCGTACTTACTCTGCTGCATAGCTTTGAGTGTCCTTTGTAGCGTTCGTTTCGAACCCTAAATTCGATCAAATCTTTCAACGTGAACATGTACCATGTGTTATTAGAGGCTAGAAGAATTAGTGTTTTGGACGATCCATTCTCATTTTAGACGTACATTGCTCGTTGAATTCCAGTTACCGTTGTACGACTTATCTCAGTTTGCGTTGCTTGGAGATTTCATGCAAACTGAGTCCCATTTGGTAGAAAGCAGATTATTCGCCCTCCCTAAAATCTATTAGTTCATTTCCGTGTGGTATTGCGCAAAAGAAATTTGGTGCGAGTTTTATAAAGTGTATATGTGCAACCAAAGGCAGTGAATGTCACCTAGGTCACTAGGGTGCATTACGTGCTCCAGTGCACAGGAATCACATGATTCCGGTTCTCATGGATTTGTCATTCGTCAAATCCACAAATCAAACCACTCACGCTATTGCCAGGCTCAGTAATCCGTCTGGTTCTGAGAAATTCCTCCTGGGGTAGCGCACCGGGATTGGAGGCCCTATACTTGTCACCCTCAATTTATTCGCTTTCTGCCTTAATTTGTACATAGCGCATAGGTTTGTTCTGAAATTTGGTATGCCGTTTGATATTGTGCATTTTATCGTTCTAACCAGATATGATTTCGTTAGAAGATACAGAAGCTGACAAATGAGGGGGTCCTATAATTTTTTCGCGCAGTGTATCACAATCCAGCGGTATCTTCCACCCTAATATGGCCCATTTCCTTTCGGAGGAACATTTACATCCTAAGTAAAACTGCATCAATATCTCATCGGACTTGACTCGTCCGCTGCACATGCGTTTACCTGGATGTGTCTCTTCATCATTCACTAGGTGTAAATGCATCTTATTCTACACCCGGACAACGGCCCATGGTTCGTCTGTCCTACCCCATCTTGCGAGGCAGTCGAACGACACATTACCGCTGTCTGATGAACCCAAACATACTTTGGTATGAACTAATTTTACTTTGATTTCCTTTCTACCGCTGCTTGAATTAAGTACTTATTTTATTCTGTGTAATTATTTTGAATGGCTAACAAGTTTACCCAACAATGTTCCAATGTGCACGGC
Organism: Fasciola hepatica; assembly: GCA_948099385.1. NCBI lineage: Eukaryota > Metazoa > Platyhelminthes > Trematoda > Plagiorchiida > Fasciolidae > Fasciola > Fasciola hepatica. The sequence continues at coordinate 1,676,452 of CANUEZ040000156.1, forward strand.
GCTGAAAACCCATCCCCCAGGATAAATAAAGTCAGCTTTTGAATTGACTTGTCTTGGTGCAGCTGTGCACAGCAGCTGGTACAGAGCTTGCTTCGCCTAGGCCGCGATCCATAAGCATAGCTCAGATGGGTGGTAGCAGTCAATAATCCGAGCACCAAGATCCGTGATATCTGGGGCTTTCGTAGTGTTTGTGGATTGCTTGGGTTTTTTGAAACTCCCGATGTCCGGGGTCAGGTATCTACACTTCTCCACGCTGAGGGGTAGCTGCTACTGAACTGTTAAAGCGTGAGAGCTATTCCGGTCCTTCTGGATGGATGAGATGCCTATTCCTGCTACCAGTCCTAGGTTGTCCGCGAACAACTGAACTTGATTTTGTACACATTCCATCAGATCATTCAGATAAATTACAAACAGAAACGGGCCTGCCTTAACCGCTGTTGGACTCCAGTGATAGTGCTCACTTTCGTGGAATGACTATCCTCCACACTGATATAATACGTTCTCCAACCAAGGTAGGCCTGGGTTCACTCAAGAACGTGAAGCGCGATTCCGATGAACTTCGTTGTATGTAACAGCAAGCGGTGGTTTATAGAGTCGAATGCCGTTTGAAAGTTCATGTAGCGAACATCAAGCCTCTCTCCTATATCCGTCTGCGGTCATTACTTCATCAAGAAATGAAAGCAGATTGCATAAAAAAGATGTTTCTAAAAAAATCCGTGTCGTCGTTTGGAGATGATCCCATTTGCGGCTAGATGATTGGTCACCCGGTCTCTGATCAATCCCTCCAATATTTTTAGAGACACGGAAAGTAAGCTGACCGACCGGTAACTATGCACTTCTTTCTTCTTCCCTCCCCTTTGTATTTTTTATTGCATGCTTGGGCATGAGTGCAGTGGAGGGTTTATATACCCATAGCCACAAAAGCCCTCTGAACTTTTGGAGATAACGGGCAACCACATCATGAAACCTGGAGTAGAGAACCACACGACGTATTGGAACGACTTCAGCTTTCTGCCAGTTTCCTGGTAGTTACGCAATGGCCAGCGATCTAATGTACAATTACGTCAAAGGTACTGCTATTACATAGGCTAGAGCGCGCAGAGCCACTGCATGGATAACATCTGGTCCGACTGCCTTATGCAGATTTAGACTTCTATGGGTTTTCCGGCCTCATCAGGAAAGACCAAGAATGGCTGCATCGTCGCCGATCGGGCGTGAGGTCAGCTCGTGACCGACTTAATGGACAATTTTGGGGTGCGCATGTACCGTTAAGCCCTCAGTCCAATTGCCTAACGCATTGCTACCGTCTCTGTCCTTGACGCACCCTGCGGTTACATGAACTGCTGTTTTTGATTGAACACGCATGGAATTTCTAGCAAGAATGACCTCGTATCTTGTTCCTTCACCTTTTTATACCAGAGATGCCACCTCTCTGCTGGTAATGAGTCCATGTCCTGTGCTCCTGGCTTTGGTCTCAAGACGCTCTGCCGGCCCATCAAGATGCTTTAGTTTTCCTGTGCATTCGTCGCACTGGAGTGAAGTGCTTCGTGAGTGGCATCAGGTTGTCCCTGAGTGCTATCTATTCTTTCTCTATACTTTCATGCAGAGCGTCCTCAGTCAGTTTGGGCCTTGTACTAGATTACTTGCTTGTAGACTTACGAGGAATCGACTACATGCTGATATTTATCCGTCGATAATCTTGGTTTCACAGTAGCTTTTACTGGCGAGATTTCTTCAGTAAGCAAAATATACGATCTAGGCAATCAGGCCGGATGCTCACAGTCTAGGTGGATTTTTCGATAATCTGCCTACTGGCAAGCATAGAAGTAACCCAGTGCGGAATTCAGTTTAGATGGGCTTAGACAAGTCTGGAATTTTTTTCGCGATTTAAAAAATCACTGTGTGAAATCCATATCCTACAAACAACAGGCTTTCCCAGTCTATGTCAGGAGATTTGAGGTCATCGAGAATCATAGTTTGGTTCGCTCCGGTTATGAAACCGAGAAGGTAGGTCAGCAGTACTTGGTCTTCTGAGGGGAGGTGGTAAAGGAGGGACGTCGGTGAACGCATACTGATTTCCGAATCACCTGGTTTTAAATCACAACGGAGGGCCTGCACGTTTGGTATTGTCGTGCTCCCCCCAGCTGTCTGTTTGATTTTGAGAGATTATGAACATCGCGCCACCTCCCTTCCTCCCATCCAGCGTATCAGCCCGATGTATGCAGCAACCGGTAAGAAAAAATACACTGATTTAATGACTCGTCTTTAACTAGGTTTCAGTGGCAGTGATACAATCTGTTTTTGAAGTCAGTACTTCCAGTTAGTGCCATTTGTTTCCAACGCTGCAATCATCGGTTTGAACCACTGAAAGGATTCGTTTCCTCCGTTGCGCACTATATTTGAGCTAGCGGGTATTATACTCGGAAACTGGTTCCGAGTGCTTGCCCCGTTTTTTTGTATCGAGGTGAGAGTTTGAGTGGTGTCCTTTATCTAGCTACAGTGTACTGGTGTTTAGCAGAGTTTGTGAGAGACAGGAGTGCTGTGCACTTCAGACGTAATATGCCACTTCTCAATGTTTATGAGCGGTTTGAGGTGTTTTATAGGTTCAGCTTTACCCCTAATGTCTCGCGTGCTCCAACTGGACAAATTATCAGACTCTAGTGTGAATCTTCCTCGGGTTTCGATCCTCACCAGCTCCATCAGATATAAGAAATTAACCCTCTCTCGAGGGTCAACGAACTCCACCGGCATGGGCCTGGGGGTTCGTTGCTCACACTCTGCAAGTATGCACTAACGTATTTCGAAGACTTGTAAGTACGCCTTGCTCCTGAAGACCCACCATCCGTTAGAGGGTTGCTGTGTGATGCTTGATATTTTTCCCGCTATTCGGTGGTTTGATAGACAGGCCAGTGTATCCTTTTTCACCACAACACTTGGGTTTTAACCCATAGCTCATTCTGCGTTTTTGTGTTCAGGTTGATAGTTACGGTATCAAGCCTACCTCTAACGGTCTGCAAGTCCATTTCTTGTTTTACGACTTTCCGAAATACTTGCGCTAGTCTATTTTCCGGTTTCTGATGCGCGGTACTTTCGAGGCTGTCCAATTTAGCACTCACTTTCGGAAATCTCTTAGTTGACGTTTCCCTCCCTGGGCAGTCAATGTAGTTATTGATCTCCTTTTTTCTCTGGATTCTTGTACACTGGTCGCCTGTATTTGCTTAATAATGTAACGCATTTCCAAAACGCCCATTTCAGACACTTGTTTTTGCCATTATGATAAAAAGTCTTCAGAACCGGCCAGGTACACCGTCGCTGTTACCAGCGGAGGCAAATATCATTTTGGGGACATTTCAGATTCCCGCGCTGAGATGTGCCCCCCACAGTCTTGTCGGCGTTAGAGTTTAAACAATTTGCTCTGGATCATTTTCGTCAAAATCAATCTGGGATAAGAAACACCAGCGCGCTGGTTGGCAAGCTGTCTTTAGCTGTACAACCACAGAGAATATGACTGTTCCCCCATTGGTCGGTACTAATATTCGGTCTCTGTTTGGGAAGATACTGTCCTTAACCAGTGTTCTCAACTCTCGGATCAGCACAAAAATCTGCGCGACCCGTATCCAAAAATTTTGGTTAAATGATAGCACTGAAATCTTTGAGAACTATCAGCACTTTCATCAATACATAAGACAGTGCAAGAAGAGGGCAGGTGGCTGTAGCACATCAATTACGAGTGGTCTTACAAGCTCTAAATTATCCCCACTTTCTCTCGTAACGGTGTGGACTGCGTGGTTGCTAAACGTCATCCTAAATTCTCTTCTTTTCGAGGTACTGTGATTGGTAATCTGTACATAGCTCCGTATTTCTCCCAAATGAACGTCACCCCCTCCTTTGAGGCCTTCATACTTGTTCTGATTTCATTACTGTTTGACTGCTTATGCGTTGTTGTCGGAGATTTCAATCATGCACCTGCGTCTCCCTTACTTGCTTTTGGTTTACCTGACCTCCATCTTATTTCAGCTAGAGAAAATGTTGTTTTGAAAAGAATTATCAACCATCCTGAACATTTCCACTTACAACTGAAAGCTCCTGTTTCAATGAGCAACTCATTACTGTCAGACCCAAAATTTGTTAACGTTTAGCACAGTGTGTACTCGTCAGCACGTTTAAGTAAGAGTCATCTCCAGAGACGTTTCGTCCATCAACAATACCCTTCCTAATTGATGACTTTCCATTGCTTCTTGGTTTCATTTTGAATGCTCTCTTCACTCACTAGACTGATTTACCAAGACACTGAGTGCGGTATTCGATTTGCACTATCCTATAGAGACTATTCTTTAAAAACGGCAGAATAGCTTCTGCATTTCTGAAGTCTCTGCGAAGGCAAAAGAAACATACCCATAAAGTGCACCACCAGGCTTCTATGAAACAATACTCTTTCCTGATCAAACAAGATACAGCAGTTTATTACGTCGTTTTTCCTCAAGTTCTTGTTCCGAAAACAGCAAACTTCTTTCGCAGGGAATCTGGTTTCTATGTGGACAACGGGTCCGGTCAAAAGACTACAATAAAGATTTCGACAGCCTGAACGCCGCGTTCATTTACTCTTCAACAGACTCCGCTCCATCCTTTAACCCTTTTTCCCCCTCTGAGCCGTTTTATTCAGAAGTCTTCGGGTTACTTAGAACCTCAGAAACTGCGTCCTCTGTGAATCCGAATGGTTCATCTTCTGCTCTCCTCAAATTTGAAGCGAAATCACTATCCGGGTAAGGTCTTCCTTCATCAATAAATCCGTTGATACCGGTGCTATTCATGCCTCATGTAAACTAGTGACAGTTGTACCTATTCCCAAACACATTTTCGTCTCACCTTCATTACATCTGCGCTCAAGCTGACCTAGTGCGCTATCCCCAGTCTATTGAGCCCCTTTTTTGTTATTTTCACAGTATGCACGCAAACCCAGCAGATGCACTGAGAATGCAGTTGCTCCCATTTGACATTTCATTCCGAAGAATTTGTACAGACCGGTGAAATCACTTCGCTGCATGTTCCTTAAATATTCATCCACTTTCGATTCGGTTCCCCTTTCTCTACTTATTCGAAAGCGGGAGTCTTTTGGCTGTCCTACTTGTCTACTTTCACAGTTGAGAGACTACTTTTCCTATAGAACTCAATGTACTGAGTTTGGTGCACGTTTATCGAGTCCCTTGATGAAAACCACTGGTGTTCTTCAGGACGCCGTCCTTCCCCCTATCTTTTCGCCGCTACAACGATTTAACTACTTGAGCACCTGCACAACGTTTTAAGTACGCCGATGACATGGTACCCTATCGAGCCGCCTCCAATCAACGAGACTTTATCTCTTTTTCCTGGAACTTATGCAGTATTGAGTCTTTCGTCCCATTCTGGACTACATCTCAACAATCCCGAATATTTTTAATTTACTTTCTCGCTTTCTCGTTCCACTTACCCCCAAGAGCAGTCGGCCATTAACACTGCCTTGTTTCCAGAGACAACTCAGTGAAATACTTGGGTGTTACAATCAGCACCAGTTTATAGTGGTCCTCCCATATTCTGGATTGTGGGGAAAAACTACGTGGAGTGTCTTTGCAAACTGGTAGGCTAAGTTAGTTTGACGTCAGAGACTGTTACTTTTCCTTTTGTCCGTCGATGTATTCACCCAGTGTTACTCTACTGCCCTCTCTCAATCTTTCCTGGTCTACTTAAGAAAATTTTTCCTCAAAATACACCGCGAATTGGCCATTATCAGCCGTGTTTCTTTGAATCACATAACCTCATTTATCTCTAAAGTACGCGATTTACACATTTAAAGCCTGCGAAAAATTTGCCATGAAGATTCTTACGGACACCACACATCCCCTGCACACCGTCCACATACCACTACACTTTCCGCGGTTAGATTTATCCCTTCACGTACAAATAGCTACCACAACCCTACAGTGCCCGTTGTGTTCGGCTTAAACAGTGGCGTGTGCATACAGTCTAGCACGCACACCCGCGGACAATTCATCCATATTCTTCATACGCATTGACACCGCCTGCATTCGTGCATAGTGTTGGTGCTCGTCACGCCCCACTGACCAATCATATGTCGTCACATGGCGAACAGTGCTTACTTACCAGTGAACAGATCGGCTTTCTGCCTACTCGTTTACGAATTAACGGAGTACAACCGTTACACGTGCTACTACTAATCCAGAAAACAGGTGTTCCGGTGACAGGATGAGAGTCACAATGGAACAAGGCACAAACCTCGATAGCCAAACCAACTTATTTTTCTGCACGGTGTTCAAGTTCATTCCAAAGCAAGAATGAACAATCTAACCTTTATAACTGAAATGTGATTTTATTCACCTACTGAAGTCCTCAGTGCGATACAATAAAATACTGACAAACAGTCTGGATGTGATGCCAACCATTCCTTTTTGTTTGCGGTTTTCGCAGGAAGAATTGTCACCTTTCTCACAAATCGGCCTGTTTGCCCATTCACACTCTTTTAGATGGTTCATTCAAAAGAAATTTAACCGAGTAACTTTGTTAACTCCAGTGCATAAGCTGGGCTACCGTGTTTGTAAAACGACTAAAGCAACCTATCCGGTTCAGGGACTTTATTCCGTCTAGAATAGCTCATTTCCCGGATGGCGGATCTACATCCGAAACTGTATTGATTGCTCTATCCGACACATGTTGTCGATAAATGCCAGTTATTCTACCCCCTGAAATCTTCCGCCTAACATTACAGAAGACAATCAGGGCTCTGATTCAAGAAACTGCTAGCTTCCGTGACCAGTTCGCTTGCACTTGGTTTTCGTGGACCGGTGTTCCCAAAGACGGAAGAGATTGAGGCTGTTGCTTATCTTTGCAGACTTTTCCACTTCTCTACGGTTCCCAGACCACCACTGCTCGCGGTGATCCCTCAAACTTCTAATCAATGGATATCCTAGACACTGTTCATAATATCCGGCATCGGGAAAAATCGATCAATGCAAATCTAAGTGCAACCGAGGATGCAGGTATCCATCAGTTCTGGGACTTGCGTAGCATTATGAATCTCAAGTAAAGCGATCGTCATCTGAATTCGAAATTCATATTGACCCTGAACATGACTGCATCAATACATAGTTGATAATTCTGACTGGTAAAAGGATCGCTGGGTATCGTCTAGTGGTAGTCGTTGGATATGATTGGTTTTGGTACTGGTCTCACAATCATAGAGGCAGGAAAAACGAGCACAGATGTGAGCGTGGACCAAAATAAGCGAGCTTTAAATCGATCCGTGCCAGCCGTTACCGATAGAAGTATAGTCGATCTAAGTTTAACGCTGTGAAGGCTGAGGACAATGTCAGATTTGATAGTGATTTTACTCGAGAAATTCATACTCGCTAGAAACTTTGTGGTCAAAACAGCTGAATATTATGGTAGTAATAATCCAAAGCATTCGGGCCATACAAATCAAATTCTCTCTCGTCAATGAAGTAGACATTCTCCCATTTGTTTGATCATGCCAAGTGTGTTTCAGCCCACAATAAGAGTTGTTTTCTACACAGCGGTGTGAGAGCTGCGTAACTTTTCATTTTTTCGTACTTACTCTGCTGCATAGCTTTGAGTGTCCTTTGTAGCGTTCGTTTCGAACCCTAAATTCGATCAAATCTTTCAACGTGAACATGTACCATGTGTTATTAGAGGCTAGAAGAATTAGTGTTTTGGACGATCCATTCTCATTTTAGACGTACATTGCTCGTTGAATTCCAGTTACCGTTGTACGACTTATCTCAGTTTGCGTTGCTTGGAGATTTCATGCAAACTGAGTCCCATTTGGTAGAAAGCAGATTATTCGCCCTCCCTAAAATCTATTAGTTCATTTCCGTGTGGTATTGCGCAAAAGAAATTTGGTGCGAGTTTTATAAAGTGTATATGTGCAACCAAAGGCAGTGAATGTCACCTAGGTCACTAGGGTGCATTACGTGCTCCAGTGCACAGGAATCACATGATTCCGGTTCTCATGGATTTGTCATTCGTCAAATCCACAAATCAAACCACTCACGCTATTGCCAGGCTCAGTAATCCGTCTGGTTCTGAGAAATTCCTCCTGGGGTAGCGCACCGGGATTGGAGGCCCTATACTTGTCACCCTCAATTTATTCGCTTTCTGCCTTAATTTGTACATAGCGCATAGGTTTGTTCTGAAATTTGGTATGCCGTTTGATATTGTGCATTTTATCGTTCTAACCAGATATGATTTCGTTAGAAGATACAGAAGCTGACAAATGAGGGGGTCCTATAATTTTTTCGCGCAGTGTATCACAATCCAGCGGTATCTTCCACCCTAATATGGCCCATTTCCTTTCGGAGGAACATTTACATCCTAAGTAAAACTGCATCAATATCTCATCGGACTTGACTCGTCCGCTGCACATGCGTTTACCTGGATGTGTCTCTTCATCATTCACTAGGTGTAAATGCATCTTATTCTACACCCGGACAACGGCCCATGGTTCGTCTGTCCTACCCCATCTTGCGAGGCAGTCGAACGACACATTACCGCTGTCTGATGAACCCAAACATACTTTGGTATGAACTAATTTTACTTTGATTTCCTTTCTACCGCTGCTTGAATTAAGTACTTATTTTATTCTGTGTAATTATTTTGAATGGCTAACAAGTTTACCCAACAATGTTCCAATGTGCACGGCGCTGAAAACCCATCCCCCAGGATAAATAAAGTCAGCTTTTGAATTGACTTGTCTTGGTGCAGCTGTGCACAGCAGCTGGTACAGAGCTTGCTTCGCCTAGGCCGCGATCCATAAGCATAGCTCAGATGGGTGGTAGCAGTCAATAATCCGAGCACCAAGATCCGTGATATCTGGGGCTTTCGTAGTGTTTGTGGATTGCTTGGGTTTTTTGAAACTCCCGATGTCCGGGGTCAGGTATCTACACTTCTCCACGCTGAGGGGTAGCTGCTACTGAACTGTTAAAGCGTGAGAGCTATTCCGGTCCTTCTGGATGGATGAGATGCCTATTCCTGCTACCAGTCCTAGGTTGTCCGCGAACAACTGAACTTGATTTTGTACACATTCCATCAGATCATTCAGATAAATTACAAACAGAAACGGGCCTGCCTTAACCGCTGTTGGACTCCAGTGATAGTGCTCACTTTCGTGGAATGACTATCCTCCACACTGATATAATACGTTCTCCAACCAAGGTAGGCCTGGGTTCACTCAAGAACGTGAAGCGCGATTCCGATGAACTTCGTTGTATGTAACAGCAAGCGGTGGTTTATAGAGTCGAATGCCGTTTGAAAGTTCATGTAGCGAACATCAAGCCTCTCTCCTATATCCGTCTGCGGTCATTACTTCATCAAGAAATGAAAGCAGATTGCATAAAAAAGATGTTTCTAAAAAAATCCGTGTCGTCGTTTGGAGATGATCCCATTTGCGGCTAGATGATTGGTCACCCGGTCTCTGATCAATCCCTCCAATATTTTTAGAGACACGGAAAGTAAGCTGACCGACCGGTAACTATGCACTTCTTTCTTCTTCCCTCCCCTTTGTATTTTTTATTGCATGCTTGGGCATGAGTGCAGTGGAGGGTTTATATACCCATAGCCACAAAAGCCCTCTGAACTTTTGGAGATAACGGGCAACCACATCATGAAACCTGGAGTAGAGAACCACACGACGTATTGGAACGACTTCAGCTTTCTGCCAGTTTCCTGGTAGTTACGCAATGGCCAGCGATCTAATGTACAATTACGTCAAAGGTACTGCTATTACATAGGCTAGAGCGCGCAGAGCCACTGCATGGATAACATCTGGTCCGACTGCCTTATGCAGATTTAGACTTCTATGGGTTTTCCGGCCTCATCAGGAAAGACCAAGAATGGCTGCATCGTCGCCGATCGGGCGTGAGGTCAGCTCGTGACCGACTTAATGGACAATTTTGGGGTGCGCATGTACCGTTAAGCCCTCAGTCCAATTGCCTAACGCATTGCTACCGTCTCTGTCCTTGACGCACCCTGCGGTTACATGAACTGCTGTTTTTGATTGAACACGCATGGAATTTCTAGCAAGAATGACCTCGTATCTTGTTCCTTCACCTTTTTATACCAGAGATGCCACCTCTCTGCTGGTAATGAGTCCATGTCCTGTGCTCCTGGCTTTGGTCTCAAGACGCTCTGCCGGCCCATCAAGATGCTTTAGTTTTCCTGTGCATTCGTCGCACTGGAGTGAAGTGCTTCGTGAGTGGCATCAGGTTGTCCCTGAGTGCTATCTATTCTTTCTCTATACTTTCATGCAGAGCGTCCTCAGTCAGTTTGGGCCTTGTACTAGATTACTTGCTTGTAGACTTACGAGGAATCGACTACATGCTGATATTTATCCGTCGATAATCTTGGTTTCACAGTAGCTTTTACTGGCGAGATTTCTTCAGTAAGCAAAATATACGATCTAGGCAATCAGGCCGGATGCTCACAGTCTAGGTGGATTTTTCGATAATCTGCCTACTGGCAAGCATAGAAGTAACCCAGTGCGGAATTCAGTTTAGATGGGCTTAGACAAGTCTGGAATTTTTTTCGCGATTTAAAAAATCACTGTGTGAAATCCATATCCTACAAACAACAGGCTTTCCCAGTCTATGTCAGGAGATTTGAGGTCATCGAGAATCATAGTTTGGTTCGCTCCGGTTATGAAACCGAGAAGGTAGGTCAGCAGTACTTGGTCTTCTGAGGGGAGGTGGTAAAGGAGGGACGTCGGTGAACGCATACTGATTTCCGAATCACCTGGTTTTAAATCACAACGGAGGGCCTGCACGTTTGGTATTGTCGTGCTCCCCCCAGCTGTCTGTTTGATTTTGAGAGATTATGAACATCGCGCCACCTCCCTTCCTCCCATCCAGCGTATCAGCCCGATGTATGCAGCAACCGGTAAGAAAAAATACACTGATTTAATGACTCGTCTTTAACTAGGTTTCAGTGGCAGTGATACAATCTGTTTTTGAAGTCAGTACTTCCAGTTAGTGCCATTTGTTTCCAACGCTGCAATCATCGGTTTGAACCACTGAAAGGATTCGTTTCCTCCGTTGCGCACTATATTTGAGCTAGCGGGTATTATACTCGGAAACTGGTTCCGAGTGCTTGCCCCGTTTTTTTGTATCGAGGTGAGAGTTTGAGTGGTGTCCTTTATCTAGCTACAGTGTACTGGTGTTTAGCAGAGTTTGTGAGAGACAGGAGTGCTGTGCACTTCAGACGTAATATGCCACTTCTCAATGTTTATGAGCGGTTTGAGGTGTTTTATAGGTTCAGCTTTACCCCTAATGTCTCGCGTGCTCCAACTGGACAAATTATCAGACTCTAGTGTGAATCTTCCTCGGGTTTCGATCCTCACCAGCTCCATCAGATATAAGAAATTAACCCTCTCTCGAGGGTCAACGAACTCCACCGGCATGGGCCTGGGGGTTCGTTGCTCACACTCTGCAAGTATGCACTAACGTATTTCGAAGACTTGTAAGTACGCCTTGCTCCTGAAGACCCACCATCCGTTAGAGGGTTGCTGTGTGATGCTTGATATTTTTCCCGCTATTCGGTGGTTTGATAGACAGGCCAGTGTATCCTTTTTCACCACAACACTTGGGTTTTAACCCATAGCTCATTCTGCGTTTTTGTGTTCAGGTTGATAGTTACGGTATCAAGCCTACCTCTAACGGTCTGCAAGTCCATTTCTTGTTTTACGACTTTCCGAAATACTTGCGCTAGTCTATTTTCCGGTTTCTGATGCGCGGTACTTTCGAGGCTGTCCAATTTAGCACTCACTTTCGGAAATCTCTTAGTTGACGTTTCCCTCCCTGGGCAGTCAATGTAGTTATTGATCTCCTTTTTTCTCTGGATTCTTGTACACTGGTCGCCTGTATTTGCTTAATAATGTAACGCATTTCCAAAACGCCCATTTCAGACACTTGTTTTTGCCATTATGATAAAAAGTCTTCAGAACCAGCCAGGTACACCGTCGCTGTTACCAGCGGAGGCAAATATCATTTTGGGGACATTTCAGATTCCCGCGCTGAGATGTGCCCCCCACAGTCTTGTCGGCGTTAGAGTTTAAACAATTTGCTCTGGATCATTTTCGTCAAAATCAATCTGGGATAAGAAACACCAGCGCGCTGGTTGGCAAGCTGTCTTTAGCTGTACAACCACAGAGAATATGACTGTTCCCCCATTGGTCGGTACTAATATTCGGTCTCTGTTTGGGAAGATACTGTCCCTAACCAGTGTTCTCAACTCTCGGATCAGCACAAAAATCTGCGCGACCCGTATCCAAAAATTTTGGTTAAATGATAGCACTGAAATCTTTGAGAACTATCAGCACTTTCATCAATACATAAGACAGTGCAAGAAGAGGGCAGGTGGCTGTAGCACATCAATTACGAGTGGTCTTACAAGCTCTAAATTATCCCCACTTTCTCTCGTAACGGTGTGGACTGCGTGGTTGCTAAACGTCATCCTAAATTCTCTTCTTTTCGAGGTACTGTGATTGGTAATCTGTACATAGCTCCGTATTTCTCCCAAATGAACGTCACCCCCTCCTTTGAGGCCTTCATACTTGTTCTGATTTCATTACTGTTTGACTGCTTATGCGTTGTTGTCGGAGATTTCAATCATGCACCTGCGTCTCCCTTACTTGCTTTTGGTTTACCTGACCTCCATCTTATTTCAGCTAGAGAAAATGTTGTTTTGAAAAGAATTATCAACCATCCTGAACATTTCCACTTACAACTGAAAGCTCCTGTTTCAATGAGCAACTCATTACTGTCAGACCCAAAATTTGTTAACGTTTAGCACAGTGTGTACTCGTCAGCACGTTTAAGTAAGAGTCATCTCCAGAGACGTTTCGTCCATCAACAATACCCTTCCTAATTGATGACTTTCCATTGCTTCTTGGTTTCATTTTGAATGCTCTCTTCACTCACTAGACTGATTTACCAAGACACTGAGTGCGGTATTCGATTTGCACTATCCTATAGAGACTATTCTTTAAAAACGGCAGAATAGCTTCTGCATTTCTGAAGTCTCTGCGAAGGCAAAAGAAACATACCCATAAAGTGCACCACCAGGCTTCTATGAAACAATACTCTTTCCTGATCAAACAAGATACAGCAGTTTATTACGTCGTTTTTCCTCAAGTTCTTGTTCCGAAAACAGCAAACTTCTTTCGCAGGGAATCTGGTTTCTATGTGGACAACGGGTCCGGTCAAAAGACTACAATAAAGATTTCGACAGCCTGAACGCCGCGTTCATTTACTCTTCAACAGACTCCGCTCCATCCTTTAACCCTTTTTCCCCCTCTGAGCCGTTTTATTCAGAAGTCTTCGGGTTACTTAGAACCTCAGAAACTGCGTCCTCTGTGAATCCGAATGGTTCATCTTCTGCTCTCCTCAAATTTGAAGCGAAATCACTATCCGGGTAAGGTCTTCCTTCATCAATAAATCCGTTGATACCGGTGCTATTCATGCCTCATGTAAACTAGTGACAGTTGTACCTATTCCCAAACACATTTTCGTCTCACCTTCATTACATCTGCGCTCAAGCTGACCTAGTGCGCTATCCCCAGTCTATTGAGCCCCTTTTTTGTTATTTTCACAGTATGCACGCAAACCCAGCAGATGCACTGAGAATGCAGTTGCTCCCATTTGACATTTCATTCCGAAGAATTTGTACAGACCGGTGAAATCACTTCGCTGCATGTTCCTTAAATATTCATCCACTTTCGATTCGGTTCCCCTTTCTCTACTTATTCGAAAGCGGGAGTCTTTTGGCTGTCCTACTTGTCTACTTTCACAGTTGAGAGACTACTTTTCCTATAGAACTCAATGTACTGAGTTTGGTGCACGTTTATCGAGTCCCTTGATGAAAACCACTGGTGTTCTTCAGGACGCCGTCCTTCCCCCTATCTTTTCGCCGCTACAACGATTTAACTACTTGAGCACCTGCACAACGTTTTAAGTACGCCGATGACATGGTACCCTATCGAGCCGCCTCCAATCAACGAGACTTTATCTCTTTTTCCTGGAACTTATGCAGTATTGAGTCTTTCGTCCCATTCTGGACTACATCTCAACAATCCCGAATATTTTTAATTTACTTTCTCGCTTTCTCGTTCCACTTACCCCCAAGAGCAGTCGGCCATTAACACTGCCTTGTTTCCAGAGACAACTCAGTGAAATACTTGGGTGTTACAATCAGCACCAGTTTATAGTGGTCCTCCCATATTCTGGATTGTGGGGAAAAACTACGTGGAGTGTCTTTGCAAACTGGTAGGCTAAGTTAGTTTGACGTCAGAGACTGTTACTTTTCCTTTTGTCCGTCGATGTATTCACCCAGTGTTACTCTACTGCCCTCTCTCAATCTTTCCTGGTCTACTTAAGAAAATTTTTCCTCAAAATACACCGCGAATTGGCCATTATCAGCCGTGTTTCTTTGAATCACATAACCTCATTTATCTCTAAAGTACGCGATTTACACATTTAAAGCCTGCGAAAAATTTGCCATGAAGATTCTTACGGACACCACACATCCCCTGCACACCGTCCACATACCACTACACTTTCCGCGGTTAGATTTATCCCTTCACGTACAAATAGCTACCACAACCCTACAGTGCCCGTTGTGTTCGGCTTAAACAGTGGCGTGTGCATACAGTCTAGCACGCACACCCGCGGACAATTCATCCATATTCTTCATACGCATTGACACCGCCTGCATTCGTGCATAGTGTTGGTGCTCGTCACGCCCCACTGACCAATCATATGTCGTCACATGGCGAACAGTGCTTACTTACCAGTGAACAGATCGGCTTTCTGCCTACTCGTTTACGAATTAACGGAGTACAACCGTTACACGTGCTACTACTAATCCAGAAAACAGGTGTTCCGGTGACAGGATGAGAGTCACAATGGAACAAGGCACAAACCTCGATAGCCAAACCAACTTATTTTTCTGCACGGTGTTCAAGTTCATTCCAAAGCAAGAATGAACAATCTAACCTTTATAACTGAAATGTGATTTTATTCACCTACTGAAGTCCTCAGTGCGATACAATAAAATACTGACAAACAGTCTGGATGTGATGCCAACCATTCCTTTTTGTTTGCGGTTTTCGCAGGAAGAATTGTCACCTTTCTCACAAATCGGCCTGTTTGCCCATTCACACTCTTTTAGATGGTTCATTCAAAAGAAATTTAACCGAGTAACTTTGTTAACTCCAGTGCATAAGCTGGGCTACCGTGTTTGTAAAACGACTAAAGCAACCTATCCGGTTCAGGGACTTTATTCCGTCTAGAATAGCTCATTTCCCGGATGGCGGATCTACATCCGAAACTGTATTGATTGCTCTATCCGACACATGTTGTCGATAAATGCCAGTTATTCTACCCCCTGAAATCTTCCGCCTAACATTACAGAAGACAATCAGGGCTCTGATTCAAGAAACTGCTAGCTTCCGTGACCAGTTCGCTTGCACTTGGTTTTCGTGGACCGGTGTTCCCAAAGACGGAAGAGATTGAGGCTGTTGCTTATCTTTGCAGACTTTTCCACTTCTCTACGGTTCCCAGACCACCACTGCTCGCGGTGATCCCTCAAACTTCTAATCAATGGATATCCTAGACACTGTTCATAATATCCGGCATCGGGAAAAATCGATCAATGCAAATCTAAGTGCAACCGAGGATGCAGGTATCCATCAGTTCTGGGACTTGCGTAGCATTATGAATCTCAAGTAAAGCGATCGTCATCTGAATTCGAAATTCATATTGACCCTGAACATGACTGCATCAATACATAGTTGATAATTCTGACTGGTAAAAGGATCGCTGGGTATCGTCTAGTGGTAGTCGTTGGATATGATTGGTTTTGGTACTGGTCTCACAATCATAGAGGCAGGAAAAACGAGCACAGATGTGAGCGTGGACCAAAATAAGCGAGCTTTAAATCGATCCGTGCCAGCCGTTACCGATAGAAGTATAGTCGATCTAAGTTTAACGCTGTGAAGGCTGAGGACAATGTCAGATTTGATAGTGATTTTACTCGAGAAATTCATACTCGCTAGAAACTTTGTGGTCAAAACAGCTGAATGAGCCGATGGCTATTGTAGATTGGATAGGTCAGAACAGCCGACAGGCTTCCCATAGGTCTTTCCACCTAGTTCAGATGCCCAACTAGAGCGGGAATCATCAGCAACAACCGTGATGTTCATAGAGCGTACACTGCAATGCAACTGAGGGAGACAGAAACGACGAACAAACATCAACTTTTTACTCAGTTGCTATGATCGTCCGAAAAAGACACCAGTCTAACTACACAGAACGACTACCGAATGGTATTCAGCCTAGCAGTGCACACGAAGCCTTCATGCTCATTGCGGTCTCCTCAACGGTTTGACTACGGCAATAGACGCCAAATCAGCCGAGGTTTTGTCTAGAGTGAAGTGTTTTGACTGAAACAGTTTTGTGTACACGTTCCGGAGACAGTGTACATCCATTCTGAAAGTTTCGAGATCTTTGTGGGGCACTCTTGCTCCCCCTGGCGAAATGTGCAAAATATGAAGTCAATTATTTGTAGATAATCGAGCCTGCTTTTCTCAGTCTTCAAAACAACGTCCCTATGAGGAGCCATATCTTTCCGACCAAAAATTTATACAGCCAACTGGATCCATTTAGAACTGATCGGCGAGGAATGGTGGCATGAAAGAGAAGAGAAGTCTTTCAAACGGCCGATCAAGATTTCTGGGTTAGTGATGCTTCGAGACTGTCCACAACGCATAAAACGTTCTTCTCTGGAAACTCTTGTCAGTGACCAGGGTTCCAAAGCCTGATAGGCGATGAAAAGGGAATAAGCATTTTTGGTTTTTGAAGCGTAGTTCGAGCTTGGCTCAACAGTCTAACGCCTTATCCCAACATGGGAACGTACACAAGGCATCCACTTAAGGATTACTTCTGGTCTATCAAGTGATACTTGGTTGTTTGCACTCTAATTTATGTTTGCTGAAGCAGTAATTGTGAGTAAGCCTTCAAATTCAGCCCTAAGCTCTAGGCCCCCCTTCGACCGATAGAAACATGAACTAGGTAGCATCTTTTGGACTGGTGCTGCCCAGCGTAGGTGGTCCATACCTACCTAGCAAAATGTGATTTATTCTCTCCCCGTCGAAACAAATCCCAGATACTCCACTTTCACGTGTATCTAGTGGAGGCTTTTGATTAACACAATGAATATCTCTAATTATTCACTGGAGTGCTCTCTCTTCAGAGGCAGAGTTGGTGGACGCAAGGCCATCTAATGGGTTCGTGAGACTGAACTTCGTCTGGCCTGTACCCATTGACCTGTCAAGCATGACTGTAGTTTTGGGTTAAGGAACCCATTAATTATGGCTCTTCGAGTCGTGAAGTCACGGAAGCCATCACATGAAGGCAAAGCGCAGATCAGTGCTGATGACCACTGACTATTCTTCCACCGATAAACTCGAGGGTTTATCAGCATCATCCTACCAGTTAAATGAAATCACAAGACAGTTAATTGGTGACACTGGTTCCCGTTTCACTTCAATGGACTCATCTTTGTGCTACCCGACAGTGGCATAGTACAGAATACATCGAATAGGCTGCATAAGTCGAATGGATTGTGCGGCATCAAATTAGGAAACAAAATGATCAATACGCTTTCGTTTGTCTTTATGGTAAAATGTTAAAAACAGCCTTTGAGGTTCTGAGCATTCGTGAGCTAAATATCAAAGTACACATACGTACAACTGTTTGGCATTCTCACTCGTATTTGTGAGCTTCTGAAAGTGGTTACACGCGTAGTCTATGAAACGCCACCGCAATCACGGGGTTCTGATATGCAACTTAAAATACGCGGAGCAGGACTGATGAAAAAGACCAAAGCCAACGATCAATTAGTTGTGACCAAGACAAAGAGCACGATCCGGGTGTCTTACTAGTACTTTGATAGTCATGCGCAGTCTTTGAACCACATGCAAAATCACCAGAAAAGCGAGACACATACACAGGCACATAATGGTCAAACGCGACGAATCTACATTCCACGTAGAAATCCAATAAAGGGTACCGAGGAAAAAATACTACGACGTGATATACTGGTTTCGTTTCTGGTCACTGGTGCACACGAGCTCTTCAGTAGATGCCACGCAACCGTTACTCCGGTGGCCAAGTATGACCATAAATATCCGGGGAGGTGTACAGCTTGTCCACAATCCATGGCTGGTCTGCATATTTTGGTAACGGGGGAATGAGAGGAACAAAAGTAGAAGCATCCATGTATTGGATGTTGGTGGCGGTGCATCCATCTGTCAACATACCAGGACTGCGATTTGAGTAATAGGGAGAGCTCACAAATGAGTGGATCAATCGGGATCGATTATCTGACGTGGCACTTTGATTTACTGTTTTGACGTCTCATTACACAGACCAAAGGCAGTTCAGATGCGATTAAATTATCTGTTCACGGCTTTTAGTTCTAGGACGACGAGGTTTTCGGTGGATGAGGCCTGACTGGAGCATTTGATCGGTTCTTTAGTCCGCAATTAGGCTATCTAATCAAAGATAATATTTTACTTCTCGTCTGAATACATGTCCAGCGTCAGTGTATACTGTTGGGTTGTTACAAAAGCATACTCTACGTCCAGAAAACTCCATAAGCCCATAGTCACTTGACCATGGTTCTTGGTATCAGTAAAATGTGCATTAGGATTTCAACATTACGATGAAAGTAGATCATCATTACTATTATCACGCAACATAATCCAACCACAAGTCAGTTAATCTGTGTGTAACTTTTACTCAAGTAATATTTACCTCACGACCTTTTTAAGTAACTTGACCGATCTAGTTTCGGATTGATATTTCAGAATCGCGGAATCACATCCGATGAACTGAACTTGAATATATCGCGTATGGAAAACTGGTCTGGATCAAATCATACAATTAATGGACTCATCTCGCAGTGCCGAATGGGAGGCTTACTTCCGGTTGCTAAAGTGCTAACGATCACCGCGAGATTACTCAGTACAGTCGATTGCGATAAAACTGGATCAGCTTGTCATCTGGTCCGTCCATCACGGGGCTATGCTCAGATGGTAAGCGGCCATTGCGGCTACCAACGCTAAAGAGGCGAGGAAGATCGGCGCGCTAGAAGCCAAATCAAACACGACGATATTTTAAAGGGTCAATCGGATAGCTACTTTGAGTACTTCTGTTATAAACTTGAGCACCAAAGGCTTTGGTTAGGATGGTCTATCTGAAGTGACGAATACGTGCGTGCGTACTTGCAGTCAATGATGAGTAGTTTCAATTCAAGTTTCCTAAAAAGAAAATACCTGGGTGGAGGAATAGGACATTTACATTGGGAAAAGAAAGTACATTTAATTCTGCCTCTTTTGAATTTTCAACTAGACAGTGATAAAGAACCAAACACTCAGGTGTGCCCAAACTCTTATGAAATTACAATGCTTTGATGGGTTAGCTGTATTTTTGTCTATTTGTCATTTTGTTCCGCTCTACAAACTATCCGGGTTGTCACTAATGCCGTGGGTTGGTAATGGCAAACAGCGCTAGATCCATTGTTATATGTTTTGACAAATGGTGTTGAAATCCATTCAGGTGGATGACCGCACTGTTCAACGTACCAGAACTGCTATTTAAGCATTTGATTACCTAATAATAAATACCAATAGTGCGAAGAAATAATGGTTCCTGAAAATCGCAAGGAAAATCAAACTACAAATGGGCTCACCGTCATCAGCATAAGGTTCGGGCGGTAACTGATACGGCCGAGGAAAGGCGATTGATGACGGTCGCATTGATTCAGGTAATTCTGTCCGCTCCTTTACGTTCGTTGACGCTTGATGCGGTCCATCCAACAAAAAACAATTCGAATTAGGCTGTATAAGAGCACGAAATTCGCCTGAGGAATTAGGTTCGCACTGAGATGACAGTAGTGCATAAGACCGGAAGAATTTAAAAGTCATTCATTGCTGTGAGAACCATCCAGTTCTCAGAACGAATAGTGTAGTGTTGTACCTAGATGACAGGACCAAATTACCCCAGAAGCACACGACCGGTTTTGCAGATGCCACCGCTCATCAGGTACGCGTACCTGGTACTCTTCTGATCAATCATCACTATACTTCAGCACTCCACCGCTGTAATCTCATTTGAATCGTGAGGAGCGTACATGGACGAAGAGTCCATTTTCAGAGTCGCTAAGCGCACCAAATAGATGAGTACACAATTTCCGCTATGAGGGTTTGAAAGCCCAGTACCGAAAACTCTGCATTCAGTCAGTTTTCCACGCGGATTTTACCGTCTCTCTTGTATTGGTGAACAGTCATTGCAGACTTGCCTATTTGCAAAAAAATATCACTAGGTTCAATGGAAAACGTCCCTTTGAAACTATTTCAATTGCCCATGTTATCTGAAATGGTTGTCTAGTGTGATCAATACGATCACGTCTTTGGCTCGTTTCAACAGTGCTAAGAAAACTTCGACATAAATCTGCGCAGGAAATCGCGACTTACTGAACATGAACATTTCCAGCGATTCGAATTCTGATTTTATTCGGAACAAATTTTCGAAGGTGCACAACTACATGCTAAAATCGGGAATATAACTGACGTTTTTCTCACTGCTAAGTGTTACCTCACGCTGCGCTATTAGGACACAGGATAGACGAGGAATAATTGGTTCCCAGAAGTTTCATACAAGAAGCGACTGATGGAAGAAACGTACATTATTCGCCAAGAAACGCTCCTTCCCGGAAAGCATTGTACATCCGTGGAATCCTTTAATAAAACGAAGATGTTTTGTTGCAGACAGATCAGTGCGATCATCCTCAAACGACCACTCGTTAGTATATGGTTGAGCCACCTTTGGATGATATAACAAAAATTTACCGGTCGATTGATGCTCGCTATCAATCGTCTGACAGTATCTTGTGGTATACGATCCCACTCCTCCTTGAAGGCTATCTTTAAATCACGTAGATATTTGTACTGCGCCCCTGATCTACTTTCCTCCCAAGCTGATCCCACAAAATTTGATTGGATTTGTATCGGGAGATCCACTTGGCGGCGTGAGTGTCTTTGTACCGTGATGCACATGAGGAGAACGATAGGCAGACGCTTTGTCGTCCTGAAAATTAGCTTTAGTAGTTGTGCTCAACAGTGGCAAGATGTGTCGGATCAGGACCTCTAGGCAAAATTTACCACTGGAGGTGCCGTCCAGAAATACCAACTGGTTCTGGCCTTCCCACCAGATGGCTTCCCAGAAGCGTGTTTTGTCGCATACTTACTGTTCATCACACCACTAGTTTCAGATATTTGTTTTCAAACAGACTTTCGACGATCACGGCGCAAGCCCCATTTGGAAACAATGAGAAAGGACAGGAATACGAAAGGAACAATAGAAGAATTACAAATAATGATATCAAATCGATGAAGAAAGTTCACGGTTATAAGAACGCCACTGATCGCGACATCTTACCATTTTCTCTAACGTCTATAATCAGTGAATGGCAGGGTCTCCTGGACCTCAGCCAGAAAGTCTAACACGCACTACATGGCCACAGGTTGGGTTTCTCATACATTTTTTTCATGTCACTCACCCTCTAACCCTTACCCACCTTAAAAAAACGCGCCAAGGAATCTTGTCAGGGGACAAGCGCAATACACGTGCAAACCATCTTAGACTGGTGCTCTTTAGTGCAACATCTAATGATTTGTTTCGTGAACCTGAGACTCTTCGCCAAACCTCAGCACTGCCTCATACGGCGTTCCCACCATATTCGAACAATGCTACGAAGGTGTCGGTGCTCAAATACCGACAATACAGATGCTCAGATATCAGAACTTGTCTAACTCGTCTATAGTCTCCCCAGACACTGAACGGTTGGGTGCTGGACCAACCCAATCCTGCAACAGCATCCGGGATTTTGAAGGTGCAAAACGCATACCGAACATTGTTACGCAACCCGTTAAGCTGTCTAGGAAAGATTGCAACTTACCTGGGTCTTCATTTAGATGAACTTTGTCGTCTGACACTTTCCCACCCGGGGAAAATCCAATACCACTATCATCACCTGAAAGATGCGCAGTCTCTAGGATCATACCAATCACAAAGTTGAAAAGAAAAGGAGAAAAGGGGAAACTCTCGTGATGAACTCGGGAGAAAGAGTACCGTAAGCCCGAAATCGGCTTCGGCTGTTCAAGTAAAGGGACTGTGTGATGGAACTGAATTACTTTAGTGCACCCCTTCACAAGAGGCAGTGCCAGAGAACGGTGCACTCGACAGAATCGAAGCCACCTTTAAGTTCAAGAAAAACGAGGACAGTGGGCCTATGAAAAGTGTGCCCATGGTCTAAGATTTGTCGAGGAGCGAGGATGTGATCAACACAACCTCGACCAGGTCTAAATCCAGCTTGATTCTCGAGTGAGCACTGTTCGCGAGTGTCTAGAAATGCAAACTCAGCTCTCATGCCCAAAACAATCCCAAATCCGGCCTGACAACGAAAAATAAGTACCGAATCACCCGACAGGAAAAAAGTGAAGCCTGAGACTGAGACTGTATCTGGAGTTCAGTTCAGTTCAATTCAGACAACCAATAACCATGCACCGGATAAAGTGGTTTCGGTTTCTATCTCGCAGCAGTAAACCAAATTAGAACTAAGGACAAAGGAGCAACAGCACAGTTACAAATATTGATATCAAGTCGATTAGGAAAGTTTGTGGATATAACAGCGCCACTGATCGCGACAACTTGTCCATCCTCCAATGTATTCAACCCTAAAGCAGGATAGTTTCTTGGAAACAACCCAGGAAGTCTAACATGCCCAATACGACCAAGTCCGCTGATGAGGCTTTTCAAACCTACCCTTACTCATCCTCTAACCCTCGCCCGACTTAGCGAACATAACGCGCCAAGGAATCCTGTCAGGGAACATGCGCGACACATGTCTCAACCACCTTAGCCTGGTGACCTTCAGTACATCATTTAAAAACTTGCTTCGTGAACCTAAGACTCTTCGTCGAAACTCAGCAATCGGTTTAACGATGTTTCCACCATTTTCCAGTACTGCTAAAAAGACACCAGTGCTCAAATACCGACAGTCTTCGTACACCCTCTATTAGCAGTGGCCATGGTTCTGAACCATGCAGAAGCACGGGCCTCACTTCAGCAGTGTACACTAGACACTTGATAGATATACGGATGTCATGTCGATGCCACAGATGACTAAGATTGGTAATGTCAAACGAGCCTTCTGGATACGTAGACACCTCATCCGATATCCGATTTCCAAGTGAAATGCAGCTGCTCAGATAACAGAAAATGCCTAACTGGTCTTTAGTCCCTGCAGACACTGTAAGGTTGGGTGTTGGACTAACCCAATCCTGCAACAGCATCTTGCATTCTGAAGGTGCAAAACGCATACCGCAGTCCGTTAAGCTTCCCGGGAAGCCTTGCAACTTACTTGGATCTTCACCCAGAGGAACAAATACACCCGCCCCGGGAAACGTTCAATACCACTGTCAAAGGCAGCTTTGAGATCAAGGAGAACGAGGACAGTGGGCCTATGGTCTAAGATTTGTCGAGGAGCGAGGATGTGATCAACACAACCTCGACCAGGTCTAAATCCAGCTTGATTCTCGAGTGAGCACTGTTCGCGAGTGTTAGATAGACGGTGGAGAATCATACCACCGAGCAGCTCATATACCATGCTAACCAAATTCATTCCCTTGTAGTTTCCACAGGAGGACCTGTAACCTTTCTGGTAAATCGATGCGATCGCCAATTCAGACCAACTCTTTGGAACTTGTTCCCTATCCCATATCAAACCAAGGAGCCCTGTGAACTCCAATACCAATGTTGAGCCACCGTCTTAAAAACAGACGAAGGCAAAAGATCTGGTCCAGCAGCCTTATGTCGCTTAAGGTAATTTATCTCACAGAGAGCCTCCGTTTCTCACGGAGGATTTGTATCAACAAACAGTTTTAACCATCGTGCTACTCAGCAAAACCCGTTGTGGACGAAGGCCAGATAAATTGCTTCTCGAAATCCTCCGCCCAACGAACTAGACGACGCACCTGAGTCAGAATTAGTGAACCGTTCGCCTTCTTGATCAATTCACTAACACCTGGCTTTCGTAGGCCAGCATTTCTAATTAGATGGAAAAGGTTGCGGCTGTTGCCAGTCGTCGCAGGTTCATTCTTCTCCCTATAATTCGCAATCCACTATTGCTCATGGTCGTTTTTCAAGTATCGAATCAGTTGGCGTTTGAGGCATTTCCGTGCCTGCGTGCATCAAACAGCAGGAGTCCATCGTTCCTGTTTATGTCTGGTTGTTGAACCGTGGAGAGCATTAGCGGCCTCAAACAGAGTCAGCTTGGTCGCTGTCCATCGGTTTTCTGGATCCTGGGTATTTTCCTGCACCGATAATCCGGTGGATAATTCTGCTTGGAAAACTGGTCGATGGTTACCGTCCAGCACAAGAGTGTGATCAGTGACTACAGACGTGGACCAATATGATCGACCGTCTTGAAATGAATCGCGCTAGGTCTAATCGATAGCAAGGTGGTCGATCTGAGTCCAGCGCTGTGAAGGCGCAGGAGGACGCCAGATTAGTCGGTGCCCTTTTTATGGGAGGAATTCGTACTCGAAAGGAGTAGTCCATGGTCGGAACATAGTTGCATGGATCGGTCATCGTTATCGGTTCGATCGTTTGGAACTCCAAATCTGCCTCCTATATTTCTTCGTCTCGTCTAGGCTTCCGACTTGAGCACTGAAATTACCAGTAGCAAACAATATTTCCGTAGAGCGCACAATGCGGAGCAGCCGAGATAAATCTTGGTAGGATTCGTCTTTGGCCTCAGAGGAGCTATAGTCGATCGGAGCGTACACAGACACGATAAACACGCATCGTCGCTTCAGTCTATTGCTGCTGACACGCACAGAACCATTCAACCTAACAGCACGCAGACGACTGCTGATTGGGATCCGGTCGAGCACTGCACACAGCTTTCATGCTCACAACGATGCCAACGCCAGCCTGACCACAAGCATTAGATACCGGACCACTCGACAAGCGAAAAGTAAAAAGAGAAGCCGGGTTTGCAGCTAAGGATCGAAGCGTTAACACTAAAGTTGGATCTTGCATGAGTGTTTCGGAGACACAGCACACATCCATGCTAAAAGTTTTAGAATTCTAGTTGGGGCAGCCTATTGCCCCGTTTGTAAAGTGTACGGATGTTGAGAGCAGCAAAATGAAGAGAATGTTTGGCTTGGGTTATCGATTCTCTTTCTTCCCCCGTCTCTAATTTGCTACCTGTATCTAGAGTTAGAAGTTCACGGTCATGACTTATTGTGGCCTCTCGTATCCATTTAGAATTGGGATGTGAAAGATGAAAAGCACACAGATAAGCAATTTCTCTCAAGGGACCACAGGAAACTTCTGGGCGAATCATATTTCGTGGATGCCCATAATACTGAAGGGGTTTTCCTTTGGGAACCCTAACCGGAGCCTTCGACTTAAAAGTCTGACCCACAAGGCGGTATGGCATCAACCCAGCACGCAAACGTGACCAAAGTATCCGTGAAGGAATTTTTTCTGATCTGTCACGTGAGACATGTTTGTTATACTCACCCTGTTTTATCTTTGTCAGTGCTTTATCACCGGTCCGCTTTTCGGATTCAATCCGTAGCCCCATGCACCCAATGAAGCAAGCGGAACGGGGACGGCACAGTATCCGTTGGGCCGGGGCTGCCCAGCTTAGGCGGGCGGTATCTGTCCAGGGAATCCGATGACTTCTATCACCTTCGGGAGAAATCCTAGGTACTCCACTCCTACACACATCTGGCGAAGGTTTTTCGGCCGTAAACTGTTCCTCGGTGTTTATTCGCAAGTATCCTCTCCAAGGACATAGTGGCTAGAACCAGATGTTGCCCATAAACTGGCTCCTAGAAACTGGAACTCGTCTGAGGTCCACTTATAGAATTGTCAAACATGATAGCATCTCCGGCTTAAGGAAGCCATTATCGGTAGCTATTTGGGTCATGGAGGCACGGAAGCCATCACACCACGCCCAGGTGCGGACTCATCTTGATGGATCTGAAAGCCTAGGGTTTTCAAAATGACCGGATCACGGTGTGTGTAGAGCAGGGGTCGTTATAATGGCAAAGATTTAATTTTATTAGACACAAGTGTCCATGGAGAAGTTTAGTACATAACAACATTGGTTCTCTTTAGTCCGAGTGTTTAGGTGTTGCAGAAGTCACAACTTTACTGATTCTGACAGATGGGATATTGATGAATGAATGTATTCAGACAGATTCAAGCTGACGGGTGAAAAACTAGAACTGTGCGAATTCGCAAACAATTACAATTAGTAAACACTATGGCATCAGAGGTTATACAGTTCGAATGAACGATGAAGATGACAGCTCACCTCAAACTGAGACGGTACAAATAACACTCCGAGTTCGTATGATCTCATGGCAAGTTGCGTCCGATTTTTCTGTAGAACACCCCAAGCTGCTTTGGAGAGATTGGCACTGGAACAAAAGCAAGTTAGACTGTCGACGTTGATCACTTAGTCTTTCTGATAGCTTGGTGATATCGCAACGATGTTGACCGATTGCCGAGTATCATGTATAGCATTTCATTGCTTTACAAAGGAAATGGAAATAACAACTTCAAAGCGTCGCCGAGGTCATTTTCCAGGTAAATGCATTCCGGCCTATGAAATGTCGCACCCCTCGGGCAAGGGATAACAATGCTACTCATTAGGAGAACTACTACATTCCAAAGCTAGGGTGTTTTACACTACTAACATATTACAAGTAGCAAACCCCCGACGCTCCTGATAACGAAGCCGACAAATCGCAACTGCTTTATTCTTCTACCTGTTTTCTGAATACTTTCGATTTGTTATTGGTGCTTCACAACTGGCTAAATACAGCGCATTTCACAGGTACTGAAATTGAGATAGCAGAAGAAACCAGAAATTGCGTACTCATGGTAGCGACAAATTAGGAGTTTGTGTCCACACAGTTACGGTGCTAACGGTGTCACGAGAGATTGTGCGTCAGTTGCACGGAGTTAGTGATTTCTCCACTTTATCTTGCGTGGATGGCCAGGATAAGAGATCTCACTGTTTTTAGGCGCATAGTGGAGATTATCCAGGTGGATCGCGATCGCCTAAGCAGTGGCTGAGATTCGGCCTTTGATATTCCGTGTTGATCTCCTCTTGACAGTGTAGGTAGGACGAAAAACCGCCTTGATACTGACTGAATGATCCGATTCTATCGACAGGACAGTTTTTGCTATTCGTCCCTTCTTCCCTAATCGTTTGTTCAGCCAACCCGGACGATGCTCGGTAATGTGCTCAGACAGTCAGCCTGTTCGACCTACGCAACCACTGCCACCGGCGCGTCCTGTTTGGCTCGTACGGTCATGTGCTCGCACACGCACGCTTGATATACACCTCGTGCAATCGTGCATAGTTGACGTTTGCCATGTTTCATCCAATCAGATTGTACTCCGTGTTGCACGAGCTTGCGCAACTTAATCATACAGTACAGCTGCCTGTCGATCGTATACATCGCTGACCCACACGGTTGCACACATTTTCGTGTTTTCAGTTACTTGATTGTATTGGCGCTTTCCATGCGATGTTGTAAAATCCACACTCATCCGTACAAGTGCGCCTTCCTTCTGATTACTGAATTCGGGACACAACACACATCGTTGATAAGCAACTCCACTGCATTTGGCTACTGATCCTAACTTGCGCACACATGGGCACGCACATAGACCTACTCACCGTCACTCGGTTTTCAATCAAGGCCCGTCTGCTTCGTCGGTCTTGTTATCGTCAGATATTCAGGTGACAGACGAACAAAACTTAAATCGATCGCAGCTAAATACGTAGTCTGCGCCTCCTCTCAGTTGCCCACGTCCCCATACATTTTACCCGACCACTGCTTGATTGTATGATCGAATAGAAGACTTGTTTTGACCAATCACGTGCCAGAACAGCTTTAGCCAAACGGGTGCTAGCTTTTAGGGACCCGTTCGTAGGATGATTCAATCGAGGTGGTTTGAATGATATTGAGAGTCAACAGAAAATCTCGGGTACATTTACCAAACTGCTACTTTCTGAGGGTGCGACACTTAGTAGACCTCAAAATGCAGAATGAAATTCTGACTATGCGGTTACGACATGTGAATTGTGATACAGAAATGATCCGGGCCCCTTCCCATTATGACCATTTTATTTTTTCCAGGGTTTGCTGGTGTTTAGTTATTCTCAGTGATTGGTGTGCACGTCGTTTGCATAAATAACTCCATATGAAGCTGATAATTCAGGTGTTGCGATTCAATCAACAAGACCTAGGAACAAAAATTGAATAAACCCATGTATATACGTGAATTTATAGGATGATTATTCAAGAATGATAACTACTGAAAAGACATGAAGCTACAATTACATCATTCTAGTTGAAGGCAACCACCATTGAATTGCCATAACGATGCAACTGTAAACCGGAGAATGAATTCCACATGGTAACCACTAGGTCATACTCACATTGGCTCTTAGCCGCTTCTGGTCACGGTGATACTGTCCTCACCGTCCGATTTCCCTGAAATCAATGACCTGCACCAGCCTCATGCCCAACGGTATATTTCACCTTACCTCAGAACTGTTGATTGTTCTGTCTCACAAGATCGGAGAAGCAATTCGAAGACTGTGTGATCAAAACACCAACCAGCCTTTATTTATGCACTGCGCGCAACGACTGGGTTTCTGAAGCATACTACTACTTCAGTTGTCTGGTCCATGTCTATTCATGACCTGGCTATAATTCACGATCCGAACTTGACACCATCAAATCATTTCCACGCTGTGTTAACCGTTCAGGTTGTTCGCCGCAAGGCATTTCACACCATGCCTCAAGGAATCGTAACCAGATATATATACATCATCCAATAATAACTACATATTGATGTTGGAATCCCTGCAGACGCTGAATTCAGCATCCTGACCAGACGGGAAATTCTGGATTAGAATGGTATGCTATTCTAACCGTACTCGTCCTGAGTCGAAGCCTTTATTGTCCGCAAGACGATCGATTCCATACGAGGCTGTTTCTTTTTCGGTTCAGGCATTTGGGTGTCGTAGCTTCGATATTGTTCACAACCTGCTCTCGTTTGTACAACCACATCCAAATCGCGTCAATGTCCACCCTCTATTAAGTGTCCAAATTCGTATGTATGTAAGTATGTGTGTGTGTGTACCACGCAGAACTGAGATTTGGACCACCTAATCGATTGCGATCAACCAAACGTGTTAGGCTTACCTAATGCACTCTTCAGTGACTAAGACGAACTCGGGGCGAGAGGCATGCACCCGACCGACCTTCAGCGTAGTTGATGAGTTTAATTAGCCATCATGCAGTACCTTAAGTGCGTACGATAGGACCGAGTTAGCAATGTGCGGTCAAGGCAAATCGAATGCAACTGACCGAGCCAGTTTGGCTCACACAGACAAATCGAGTCACAGGACCAAAAATCATGCATCGTGAGGGCGACGAAGAAACAGCATAATATTAACGTGGTAGTGAATCAGCGCCCACCTTAATCACATGACGAGGGGCTTTGCCCACTGACCACGAAGTCCACCGAATTTCAGCCGATCACCCTGGTTTGGTCACAGTATTGCCAGCAGCTTAAAAACGAGACGGGAGAGTGCCAAGTTGACTCCTCACTGAGAGAAGAATCAACGCACAGTGAATTATGAAGGATTACCGAAAAAATTCTGACCACGGTCTTATCATTCGCACCCTTACGATCTGATAGACAGAGCAACCCGAATGGCAGCAGCAGCCTCACCGTACCGGGTGCGTCACCTTCGACTGTCACATTATTTAGAAAACCTCACACACGTACAACACAAATACGTAATCAGTAACAGTGATGCACTACTACTCAATAGGCTAACGCGATAGTTATTGCTGACCGGATTCCCTTTGCTTCGCATTGAATGGGTGAGAACCTGATGTGATCCAGTTTGCTCTACTGCGGAGAAATCAGAGCCTCCTAAGAACCAACGGAAATACCAGCGTCGACTGCAACCGTCAGGCGGATAGGTGTAAGGAAATAATTTTTCGATCGGAAAACATGGAGGTTTTTGAAATAGGAATTTATAACTGAACCTACCATGACCCAGTAACATAAATAACAACAATCTGATTCATCGCAGTTTCTTCCATTTACTGCCGGCACTAATACCGCTACATTCGGCAGTTCATTTAACGTGATACAACCCCCAACCACAACCAATTAATCCTTGAGCAAAATGGTGCATGAGACCATCGGTACTTTTTTATGAAATGAGAAAGTTCCAAGCACCATTGGATGCACTGAGTTATATGAGACCGAGTTACATAATGCTTATCAAGCAAGTTAACGAAATTCAATTGTTTCGTTCCAGAAAGAACCGAACAAGTGCTCACTAGTGTCCAATGTTGCGACAAGGAGTGTTTCAGTTTCTGACTACAGTATCAGGTACAACTAGACTGAATTGCCGTATGCTGGAATACACAGAATTTAGGCCCGTTGTCCCTCAGATGACATCAATAGTGTCATCCCACCTTGCGTCAGGCATACAGGAGAAATACTTTATCTAGAGAACTCAATTTCAGCTGAAGTGGTCCAGTCGAGAGTGAGTTATAAAGCAAATGCACATGAAACATGCATGCGTGGTGTCGGTCGTCGTAATAACATATCTCATCGTCCTACTCATGCAGATTTGGTGGGGGTGGTATGCAAATATAGTAGCTCCGCTTCCAGTTTATGCGCTTTATCGAAGCAGCGGTATTACGTGTATTTTGCTACTTCAATGAGCCATTCGTATTCGTATTTTTTGCACACACTGTACAACGAGATGGAAATGATAGGAAGAGAGAACAGAAACAAACAAAAAAAAAACACCTGAACATACAATTAGGGTGGTTCACGCTGACCGACGACTAATAAATGGAACAAATAGGATAGGATTTCGCAACATGGGAAGTCAAACAATAAATTAGTAATCAGATGATAAAATGATTTCGCAGCCACGAACTACGAAGGCCAAATGAACTTGATCAGAGTAACGAACCGACAAAATACCATACCAAACAGAATTATCGAGGATAAAGTGTGATACGTACCTGGTGAGAAGGAACCAAGTGGCGTAACAACCATCAGGAGAAATACGCGAATACGTTTTGATGTGCGGTATGGCTCGACTATGTGCATCAGCTACCCATCGGTGCAGAAATTGTCTTAGCCAAGGTTGACGATTGGCAGTCCGCTGGACGTATGGCAAGCAACCACCGGCCGAATAACCTTCTAGACTATTCCGTACATCTTCTACACATGGAAAAATCTGAACAAAGGGAGTGCAAGTGCGGGACGGGGAGGGGAGGAGAGAAACGGTTATGCTCCCCAAAAAAGACATCTCAATCCCCTGAGGAAACAGAAATACAGTGAGATGGATATGGTTTACAGGTGTGCTCGTGATTCAGAGGACAAATTACTTCGTTCGCAATAAATTTCTCTTCCGTGAAGTTCTTAAACAAGGGTAGAAATATAAAATTCCATAAAACTAATTTTTCGTAGCCGTTAGTTCTGTGGGCAGTTTAAACTGCGTAACCTTAGCTACGGCTGCGGTTCCTCGTATTTCTATTCGACGATTATATATATATATATATATATATATATATATATATATATATATATATGTAAAAAGCGAATGGGTCTTCCCAGAAAACTAACGAAATCGGATGAACGCAGATTAATTCGTCCGCTTTGATCCGAGTCAGTATTTCCAAAAGAACGCTCAAAGCTATGCCGTAGATGAAATACGAAACAATGAAAAGATACATGGCCCTCACATCGGTGTGTTAGGAATAACGCTTATCATGGTCTGAAACACACTTGGCGTAATCAAACAAGTGGGAGAATGTCTACTTCATTGACGAGAAAGAATTTAATTTGTATGACCCGAATGCGTTGGATTATTACTACCATGATATTGGAGAAGAATAAAGCATTTCCAGTCAAAGAAACAACGACAAAAGCTCAGCGATGAGTTCGAGAGACTTCTCAGTCAACGACCAAAGTGAGATGGTTATACTTGAGGACATAAAAGATTCTGTTGCGTATATTCGTACGTACGCTGGGACAGTTTTGCTCCCGCTAGTGACCGACAGATTACAGGATGACGGTATATTCCAAAACGATAATTCGCTTGCCCAGCACTCATGAACTACAAAATGGTGGCAGTCGTTCCGTGGGACCAAGGTCATTGAGTGGCCAGCATGCAGCCTAGATTTAAACCCGATTGAGAACCTATGAGGAATAATCGTTTGCCTAGTATTCAAGGATTTCATGGTTTACCTGGGAGGAAGGGGGAGATGAAGTCAGAGGGAAAAAAGAACGGGGAAAAGAGCAAAGCTTCATTCGTTTCGTTGTGTGCAAATTTTACAATTTTTTTCGTTACATTCGATGATTACAAAAAAAAAATGAATCCACTATCGCCGCGGACTTCGGTTTCGAGCCATATCCATCCCTGAAACAAGGTGGCTTTTTTCGTCGTCTCTACTGTTCCAACCTGGCCACCGAGACGGCCCTACATGTGGTAGATATTCCGTTAATTTATTCGTTCCTGTGCACCAAGTCACTGATTATCCTCGACGCTCTTTCTTACAGTCACGCCCAGGGAGCGCAAACAGTGCGCGAAGCGGCAGACGCTGGGCAGGCATCGCTAATACATGACTTAGCCAGCGGAGACCGTCCTGAAATATAGCCTTTTCTAGAGAGGAATTGTTGTGCCAAAGACCCGACTGCGCACTTGATCATTGCTGACGGGTGGCTCCCACCAAATACGAGCAATGCTACGCAAACAGTGGGTATCAAGCACAGCCAGACGACGGATATCTTAAACTCGGAGGAGCCATGTTACATAAACATAGAGCGGTACTCGGAGAACTGTTGTATTATGCACTCGACCATTCAAGGATAGAATAATGTTGTGTCGGCGCCAGCGATGCTTGAGGTTCGAGAAAGCACGGATATTTCATCTCTCAAGAAGCCACTTCGAGTAAAACAGCTAACCAGGTACAGGAAATTTTACGTAATCTCCAGTCTTTCATTGCCCAAGTAGAGTGCGGGCACATGGTCTCGCCAATCCTGAAGCAGCACCTTAAACAGCGATGATGAGAAGTAACTCCGTGTCTAGTCACCTCAGTCATGCGGTTTAGCAGAAGTGGAGCTACTTGGATGTAGGAAGCGAGCAGGGCGATATGGTCGGTGTATTCCAGATCATTAGTTCTGTAGCCTGGGGGGAGTTCGACACCACCACCTACGAGGCCCTTGACCGATTTCTTAAGCGCGTGGATACGTCGAGATAGTCACATTATATGCATCGCTTTTTGCCAGTGCACAGGAGAGAACTGAAAACGAGGGTCACATAACAAAGTACCTCAGAACAGAACCATGGTAATACCGGCAGAAAGGCGAGAGTGAATCTGCTGCCAGGTGATGGGCTAGTGATCGCAAAGTCGAGGTTATCGTGGGGTCACCGATAGAGGTTGGACATAGTCGAGGGAGGTTAATGAATAAGACGAGGACCCGCCCCAAACATGACTGCAGTATTTAAGAGTAGGATCAATTTGGGCCTTGTGTAGAACAAAAAAATTGCATGGGGATAAAAAACGTCCGGAACGAAAAAGAGAACCAATCTATTTTGATGATCTGTGGACAAGAACAGCTACATGTGGGGACCAAAAAAGCGAACTAAGGAAAGAAAGACCAGGAAGAATCGGAGAAGATGTGGAATTGAAAGTGGAGTCGAAAGGGAAAGTCAAGCAGTACAAATATCGTTGTAAGCAGATGGGCAAACTGGCAGTTTTTGCGGCATTGAAGGGAACACTTCCAAATTTTTGGTTACGGCATCTGGGAAGACGGACAGGCAGGCTAGCTGCGGCAACTTATTGCAGTCTAACTGTCGTTGCGGAACCCACCAAAACACACGGACAGTTTAGTGCAAACAAGTGCGTGGTCGGAGTCAACCGAAATGTTCCGGCACGATGTGTAGTCTTTTATGCAACCCTGCCATTAGTGACTTATTGCGAGGTAGCCAGTTTGGGTAGGTTGATAACCCAAAGATGTTGGCAGCCAGGTGGTGGTAATTAGAACGTCTGAAGTTCGTACTGGTGAGGAACAGACAGTGGTCAGCGTAGAGAGCCAAAAACCGTTCAGTCTTCAGAATGACAGGAATATAGCTTAAAAGAGCTTCCTGAATACGCACTGATTGATGAGAGCCAACCAACTCCATCATTCATATCTCTTGTCAAAATCGCGATATCGGCCTAGTTCGCTCTGCCTAACGATCGCATTACTTTTGACAGATAATTTTGATTGCATCTGGGCTGCATTCGGCGGGTGCGTATGCCGGTACGACAAACATACTGCATTTATCGGGACGGCAACTGCTCACTTCGCCCGAAACTCTAAGTTCCCCTGTCCATAAACCACTGGAATCCGGTTAGGCGTCGCGGCTTCAGCCCTATCTATAAGGATCACATCAATACCAGCAAGACCAGAAGTCACAGCTTCAGGATTCACAGAAAGGCGTGAGTGAGCCTTACCTGAAGGCGTCAAGGAATCTTGAACTGGACTCTCACAGATGCAACACGTATCGACGGCAGGGGTCTCAAGTGTGCGATTCAAGCCCATCTATACGCACTAGGTTTGGCACGCTGAAAGTGCTCAGAATGAGTGGGCATCAGCTGGCGATAGCAGACGGGCTGGGACTTGAGTGCTAGGACAGACGCGAGAGAACCCGGAAAGTGTTTCTGCCGAAGGCACTACAGCTAGTGCGGCCGATCGGTATTCGTTTTGGATGTGAAGAAGGAAGAGAATGTGGAGCGGGACAAATGAACGATTGATTGAGGAAACAAGCTATTGTTTACCATTTGGGAGTGCGCTCATCAGTGCGCGAGAAAGTACAGCCAGTTACGATTGGTTGTACAGTGAAATTTTGTACTAATTGGTCGCTCCATTCGGAGTAGGGATAGACTAACGAGACAGCTTTGGGTCTTTACATTCGCGGACGAATCCCTAGCCTTTGCGCAGTCGGGTGTGTCCTGTAAGTTTTGGTAAATTTTGTCGGATAGAAGCAAAAGCACAATGTGTCAGAGCCTTATTTAGTGGCGGGCCGTATTGACTACATCGCAGCACGCTGTCCACAGATCTACGTTTTGTTCTAGAGTGAAGAAAGTTAATGAAAAGTCAACATGTCGGTCTTCAATAATGATATTATCCCCACAGAGATGAAGAACGTCGAAAGAGCATTACATTTATCTAGCGTGCAGACTTTCTAGTACATTTCTAAACTTCAATGCGTAGCATGATAAAGCGAAGCTGCGTCAGCTATCGATCGATCTGAATACGGCAGTAGGCGTAAACCAATCGTTGTCGCGAAGGAATTTAAATCTCATCGTAAATCGTTTTGGCTCTCAATCGACCCCGTAAGCTCTACGAAGAAACGTTTTACAGAAACATCAAGAGTTAAGAAATTTCCTTGGTAATCCATTCCACCGGCTACGAGGTTGCAACGTTCATTAGGAATGACAATATGAACCGCGGTAAAACGTGATGAATTTTGTGTGTTGAATGCTATCAGCGACATCCTGAATGACGCGAAATTCATCGAACTCATACAATCAAAGTTTCCAGTCCGTCAAACCAGAAATTCTTCAAGGAAATCTATCTTGTTACAGGATAATGCACCGGATAATGTTCCACATGGGATTGTGTACAAAGTAATTGTGGAGATATTTACTCATTCGTCATAAGTCTTTCGACTGGCCAACTAGGAAAATTAAATTCTACGGTTGCCCCTTACAATCCTAGATTTGGACGTCATTGGAGATTTTATGCATGTCGGGGAAAAAATGCAATACACTTTCTCTTCAATGAAGTTTGGAGTAAAAAATGACCCACCTATTGGAGCAAAGTTAGCTTACGGCCTTATAATGAAATTGTTGAACTATATGCTCAAAAAACTGAAATGAGTCT
Source organism: Fasciola hepatica (assembly GCA_948099385.1). Lineage (NCBI taxonomy): Eukaryota > Metazoa > Platyhelminthes > Trematoda > Plagiorchiida > Fasciolidae > Fasciola > Fasciola hepatica. The sequence goes on from CANUEZ040000156.1 coordinate 1,712,649, forward strand.
TTGAGAATACGGACAGGCCTGAGTTCGCAAGCAAAAATGGCGTCATATTTTTCTATTTGTATTTCACATTCCTTCATGTTTATTGGTCGATGATATGTGCCGAATGACGAATTTATTAAGTTAATTGTGCTAGGCTCGTCCCTGAGAAGAAAAACAATAGCCGGGAACGCTTTTGTATTCACTGGTCACGAAGTGGTAGGTGTAGGTAACGTTGTAATTTTATAACGGGGTGCAACATTGCACGTAGGGGACTGATTAATTCCCACAGTAAATAGGTACTCGAATTTCGGCAACACCATGACTCGGAAAAAAGTCGTAAGATTGTGAGACTCATTTAGGAAAACATGCCACTGCTGCAGAATGGAGAGTAGTTTTTTTATTACATGGTTGTCATTGAGTGCAGTGGAAAGGATATATACCCCATAGCCACTAAAGCCCACTACACAATCAGGTAGAATTGGCAACCAGACACTGAAACTTGGAGTGGAGAACCACATAAAGCCCCAATAGGTCAGGTGTGGAAACGATCCGGGTGACAGCGAAATGCTGTCTATCACCAAAGTAACCGGCGGTGGCGGGGATTCGAACGTCGGACCTCCGAGGTGGTAATCCAACTCTAACTCGACCACCACCGGTCAAGTTCAGTTTGTGGAAAATGCACAAGCTTCGATACGCAAATCAACTTTAATCACCAAGGCAGAGCCAGACTGGCGTGGTGATCAACACACTGACTGTACTTTCCTCATGTTCATGGACCACATATAACGGCACTACGAGTTGCATTTAGTTCATCAAGATTGTGGACTGAATCCCAGAGCTTACGAAGTGGACCAAAATAAAACAAGATATATTTAGTCCGAGAAATATAATATTATTGCACCCGTAACCAGAGGGAATGACTGCACTGCAAGCGAAAAACTATTTTCTAACCACAACTAATTGCAACAAGCACTGGTGCGCAATAATCAATGAGTAACAAGGTCAACGAACATCGGAGTAGGAACAGACAATAACAAACAAGGTTCGTTTACACGTGGTGTCTAGGTCAGAGATGTCATAGGTAAGAGACAGCTTGCACAAGTGACATCCAACATCTATCATTTATTCAACCAGTCAGTTCAATGACGGATTTCCGTATATTGTACTAACAATGACAGAAAATCGACCAGAGGCTGTGGTCAAATAGTACAAGTCGCAATCACCTCTGGGGTACGAGGTTTGACCTGAGTCAGTGTCGGCTACATTGGTTTGCGGGCAATAATACGCTGTCACTCGGCTCGTAACCAGGAGGAACCTATCGGTACATAACGTGGGTATCCAGTCTTAGAGCTATGACTGCTTGTTACACTTGGTAGTACAGGGGGTCTCTGAGGCTACGAGATATTGTAACAAGGACAACAACATGGCGTAGGATACTTGTATTCCAACAGCCAAACAAGTCAAGTCCATGAAACACATACAATCGTTTACATAGGCCTTTCCCAGACTGCGCGGCACCAACATTTCTCTTGCGGCTGCTTGAGTGCTTCGGCTGCGTTCTGGCCAGTTGCCCGTGGCCGATAGCTTGCTTCTATTGGGCATCATTTCTACTCGGTTGGCTCGATTGTCTCGGTTGATGGCTTTATCGCGAACCCCTCACCTAGGCTATCTTGCTGGTTGCCGGAGATCCCACTGTTTCACCTCTGGTAGTCTGTATGCCTCCTTTTGTTTGCTTTGGGAAGTTTCCGACATATTCGCCGTCTGTTCTTTTGTCTGTGGCCTGCATTTGGTTCGTCCGTTCGTCTTGATATCCACGTCGTTTCCTTGCCCCAGCATTCTCTTAATCTGCACTCGTGCGTAAGCGCCAAGAAAGCTCAGAAAATGAGCGATCTTCTCCATAGAGTATGGTGTGAATATTTCGATGGTATCGTTATTCGGCAGACGTCACTCGGAGATAAATTGACCTACACTGACTGTAGCACAAGCTAACCCGACCTATGTACCAATAACACACTACTGTGTACTTACTAGGCGAATGCCACGCGCACCACGTCCAGCGAAGCTGCTGGACCACTCGGTCGTTAGCCAATCGGTTGGTTGCAATCCCAAAGATCCAATGCTGGAGAACTGACCAATGATAGGCCAAGATGAAGGAGTTTCTGGAGTGTGAATTTTCAGGAGCTGTAAATGCGCGAAGTTATTAGGTGAGCATGACGCAGTGAGCAACATATAAGAACTGTTAAAAATGTGCAAGAATTGCACTGAAATGCAAACGCACTAATCAACTTTGAAAGTTAGTGACACTCAAGCGAACAAACACGAAGAGAAAGAGTGTACCGGTCTAAAGACCTCCCCGCCAGATGGACGGAGGAGTGCAGTACCTGCGATTTCTCCTGACGGTGGGAAGTTATCGCACTTCATTGGGCAGCTATCACCCGTCGAGGCTGGGCAGCCCCGTTCCGGAGAATGCCGCCCCGTCCACGTTCCGCTTGCTCCACTGGGTGCATGGAGCTAAGGACTGAATCTGAAAGGCGCACTGATAACAAAGCATTGGCAAAGACAAGACAGGATGTGCAAAACAATGAGGTTTCATGGGACGGACCAGAAGAAATGCCTTCACGGGTGTTTCGGTCAAGTTTCGCGTGATGGGTTAACGCCTCACCGCCTTGAAAGTTAGACTTTTGAATTAAAGGATCCGGTTAGGTTTGCAAAAAAAACCTTCAATGGTGAAGGCAGCCCCGGAGTATAATACTCCCAGAAAGCTGCCGCAGCCTTCCCGTGAAGGCCTTACTAATATCATCTTACTTAACTTAAGATCTCAAGGCGCATCTAAGAAGACTTCTCCAACTCTGTTTTTGATAATTCACATTATTTGATCGTAAATGCCATTTGGCTCAAAGTTAGCTTGGGAATATTTGATTGCACGTAAGATAAAAGATGTGTTGTAGTCTTGTTCACGACGCAATTATACATCGAACGAAGCAGCAGCAGATCGATTTGGTGATGGCATTCCCAAACAACTGAGAACTTTGTTAACGATTTCTAAGCACAAATCTTCAGTATTTATCAACGCTTTGTTAATGAAACTTTAATAGAACAATGCTACTGGAAACATTGAAACGGAATCGTAAAGTTGGAAATTTGGAAATCGTAAATCGGGAACATTAGTGCAACGTATGTTGCTTTAACGTCCAACGGATGGTGCTGTTTTTCAAACAAGCACGCTTTTACCTGTCACAGGGGTGACATCTATGTAACAGTGGACGCACGGTCAATAGACCTTGTTAGTCGGAATGCAGTACTGTAATCGATAAGTGTTCGTAAATAAACAGAAAAAACGTACAACCAAATGTCCCTGAGTAACGTGCAGATCAAACCGCCTGCATAGAACAGCTTCTGTTGGCGAGCAGATGAGCATATAAGCGGGTGCGCGAAGTTGATTGATATACTCACAGTTAATGGTCTTCGGATATGCGTGAGTGCTTGGGACAGATTTGTGTAATCATGGCACAAATGCCAGATCGCCCCGGAGTGGGTTCGTGTATGGCTCCATGAACGCGTGTAGGTCAACACCCAGGAGAATCTGTCATTGGGATGAACCAGTGAGTGCTTTGTATGTGAGCCTGCGTGCGTCAGTAATCACGTAGCAGAAGTCGATGATCATGCGTGTGCGTGAGGTGTGTGACGGTGTGAGGACATCATAGGAGCAGTGTCGAGTGTATGTATGTATGTATGTGTGTGTGTGTGTGTGTGTGTGTGTGTGTGTGTGTGTGTGTGTGTGAACGCTTGTAAAGGCCCAGTCACCGTCGTGCGTGATCGTACACGACAACATTTACGCTCAACTACATTATTTTATGTGTACCATAAGTAGCAAGGTTTTATAACAGTTACATTTGTGATCTGCTTGTATGCGGTGAATAGTTATGCTCAAAAATCGGGTGAAACCATATTTTTGCTAATACAAGTGGGCCATAACTATGACGGAATATGAGCCTCTGAAGGAAATTGGAACAACATTATTTTACATTGAATTAACCCAAACATTATTCGGAACACAATGTTCATACACGGTATTAAACACGTTATTTGTCTGTATCCTTCAGGATTTTCCAGTCTTATCGGCGTAGAGCCCACCATGTAGATTATGAACAAATTCTTTATCTTGTGCACTAACCTATGTTGCACTTTTTACTCCAATGGCTAGTGTGTAGGTAGCCTTTTGACTACTCTTAAGAGCAGATGAATTTTTAAGACTACCTTCAAATCCGCGCTGTTAGAGGGTAATTGTATAAACTGGACCTTGAAATTGCGCATACATTTACAAGTCTTACAGTGAACAGTTAACAGAAAAATCGCTCTGCATGACTTTCTACACAAACCTCTCGTAAAACAAAGCATGATGCGTTATCCTCAAAAAACATTACCTACCCAGGTAACTTCTCTCCGTTGATTTCTGAGACTTTTCAGCCACAACGGTGAAGATTTCCTCAAGATTCGTCTCAAATTAAAGTCCGCCAACAAAGCTGAAAGTGTTTTATTCCGATCCAAATTAGTAATGGTGGTCGGCATGATATGTCGAATTTCGGCGGGATAACTTTTCGGGGATATTCGTACACCAAATGACATTTTCCTGAGCCTTCTACGGCTCAAGATACACCAAACACTCATATGAGAAACCAACGCATCGCCAAAATGACATGCCTCGTGACTTAAATTCCCTGATGAAACCAATACTAGCTCTCATTCGTTAGGCTTGCAATGCCCACAAGATCATCCAATCCATTCGATCTGCCAAGTCTTCTACCTGTGAAATGTGTACTTGGGGTGGTTTTGTGATTCATCTGATAATGCATGATCCTATCAGCGTTAGAACACTAAGCAAGATACGGCAAAAAGACTCAAGATTATAGGCCTCTCCAATTCAACTTTGATCCTCTTCAAGGAGTTGCCAAAGATTCAGTTTCAGTGGGTCAATTCATCGATATCGCCGTAACAATATAAGTGATTACATAAGTACGCTCAAATGACCTTGAAGACAACGCTCACACGCATGCAAACTGGGATTCCCTTTTTCAGTAAGTTTGGGAGTCATCGTTAAAGAGCATTTTTAAATCACAAATGTCGTGAAATCGCCACATAATGAGATCATTTCTCGTAACCTTATAATGTAGGCACAACTATAAAAACGTTTTGGCTGAAAAAAGAGGCTTCTACTAAACTAATCGGATAGTAAACTATCTAAATATAACCTGGGTTAATTTATGTGGTTCTGCTGATCAGATTATTTACGATTAAATACCTTGCTAGCTGTCAGCCTACTTTGTCCAGAGTGTTTCACCCTGGCACCCGAGGTCAACCACATTCAACTACCACACTAAGCGTATTTTAGCTAATTATTAGCAAATTTCCTTTTAGTGTCTACTCATCATAATTCCTATCTTCCTGTCAATGAAATACAATCGAACAGCTCCGAACCCGTGACTGAATACCGAAAAGAGACTTTGAGTAAATTACGCACACCTTCGAACCGCTGATACCCAGGATTACGGCTGTACGACACACGTTTGCCGAATACACACATTCTCTCTCTGCCGGTCTCTGCGTTCTTCTTCAGTGTGAGCTGTCAGCGAACGGCGTGTTTGACATGGGGCCAGTATTTGTTTACCAAGTACTAACCGAGTTTGCCTTCGGACCCATTTTAGGCCGATCGTCACCGCCACTATTCGCCCTGATCCACCTTGTCCGCTACAATAGCGCAGCAAAGAACTAGCGTAAAATACAGGGAACTTTCAATGAATTAGCATAATTACCCGGTGGCTGATATAACTAAAATAAGTCGCGAATCTCGAAATACATACTGAGTAATTTTCCGTATGCATCATCACCGACTATATATATATATATATATATATATATATATATATATATATATATATATATATATATATATATATATATATATATATATATATAATGGTAAGTGAAGCAACAGGCTGCAGTCTTGATAACTCGTGAAATGTTTCAAATAAATGTATGCTGCGTTCCCGAAACACGCACGAAAGAAACGAATCCGTAGTCACTCTGCGCATTCCAGATACAACCTCACTTTATCGCTTTATCCTTCCCGTGTCGGGTAATCCGACGTCCGATACTCGTTGTCAGGCGGACGTCGGGATTGCTTTGAACATGCACTACTAGACTGGATTTTAGTCAGTAGCTTTTTGTGTGCAGTTTGGTGAGACGGTTCTGTCCGTGATAATGGCAAAGAACTGAAGGGTCGATGCTCGTTCGTCGTGTCTGTGTATGCAAATGAAGTAGCCCCTAAAATAGCCCTATCTCGTGTGAGAATAATGGAATCGATCTGTGATCAGCTAGTGAACGACCTGATTTAAATACGCGGGCAACATTGTTCTGCTGAGTTTAAAACATTTTCTAGATACAGTAGGCAACAGTCCAGCAGCGTTTGAGATGCGTTGTGAACCTTCAAAGTATAAAATGCTGGTACAAGACTGGGTTTACGCTATACCAAACATTGTTTTGGCAAGGGAAGCCCTAGGTGGAGCAAATGGGTTTTGTTACCTGAACGGCTGCATCTATTCAGATGGTCAGGTACTCGATGGGTGTTGTCGCGTGACTTTCGAATATCTACAAACGGTCGGGTGCATACTTCGGCAGTTCAATCCTTTCTTTCATACGGTTCAGAAAAATGGCTGTTAGGAGTAGAGGACTGGCGAAGACTACCGGTATTTGAGCATCAAATTCTCCTTAGAATTGCTCAAATATGGCGAGACAATCTACTGCTCGCTCCTCGCACTTACCCTCCAATCAATCGGACGGCTGAAACACTGTGATCCGATCGGATCGATCACATCTTGGCACCATGCTGGGCAATCAAATGACAACGCCTTGTGTCCATGTATTCCCTGACTTATGCCATAAAAATAATTGATTTTTGGTTAACTTGAACATAGTTTCCGCTGTTGCTCGTGGTTAGTTTGCCGTTGGGATTGGATGACCAACGAATCACAGACCAGGGATAATCCAGAGGTTTGCGCACAGACAATAAAAACAGTTAGCATTGATATGTGGACGTGTAACTATCCTACTATGTAATGAACATATCTTCTGATAACGAAAATATGTCGCCTATGTCCTCAGTTCAGTTCAATTCAATTCAGACAACCAATAACCATGCACCGGATAAAGTGGTTTCGGTTTCTATCTCGCAGCAGTAAACCAAATTAGAACTAAGGACAAAGGAGCAACAGCACAGTTACAAATATTGATATCAAGTCGATTAGGAAAGTTTGTGGATATAACAGCGCCACTGATCGCGACAACTTGTCCATCCTCCAATGTATTCAACCCTAAAGCAGGATAGTTTCTTGGAAACAACCCAGGAAGTCTAACACGCCCAATATGACCAAGTCCGCTGGTGAGGCTTTTCAAACCCTTCTTCCATGTAATGGACTGACCACCCTTACTTATCCTCCAACCCTCGCCCGCCTTAACGAACATATTGCGCCAAGGAATCTTGTTAACTTCGTGAACTTAAGTCTTGTATCTTATGTTCACGCGAATAGCAAAACGTTGGGAAACATTCACGAAAAGAGATGGGATTTACCTCGTTCAATCGCAGATGCCCGAATTTTTTCATGTCTGAGCCAGTGAACGCACCGGATGATGAGGCGATCAAGAACACTCTACAAAGTGGTAGGTAATAAGCAATCAATTACTGGAACCGCGACGGACTGTTTCTGTGACTTGAATCACGAAATCTATGTTCAAAAACTGCGGCAGATGACTTGGGAGTAAGGCACACAAAGGAAAAAAGTAACATCGTTATCGTATCTACCGTGGTAAACAATAAATCATTTATATCATTGGCTAACGCACGTGGCGCCTTAATGAATAACCATCGAAACCACTGAGCAATGAATCTGATCAAATTGCACCTCGCGTTCCAACTCCACAAAAAGAAAAACAGAGAATTTCGTAAGACGAGAGGAGTAGATCGAAGTTGTTTTCAATCCAAACTGGGAATGATGAAGCCTAGGGACAACTTGATACCTTGGTTTAAGCTGTTTTATCAGAAGGAACCAGTAGTCAACAATAATGCAGAGCAAGTACAAAGCAGGTTGAAAACGTATATGAGTAGTCAGAATACACATGCAACCGACCGAAATATTATTACCAGTAACTCCAATCATCTGCTGAGTAATGTAGACATTGACCGGGAACTTTTAATTGTATTACACAGTTAAATTCGCTGAAACTCATCAGTTGAATGTGAACTTTATTAGAATAGGTGAATACAATAGATAACAGGAATAAGGCGGAGACAACAAGATCGGTGATAATGTGCTAAAATTATCGCTAACAGCCTATCGTTAGAGAAGATCGTAGGAGCACAACCAGCTGAACTTAACACTGGAACTGGACCAGGTATTCGGTAATATCATCAAATGGTATCATTAGGTTTCCAGTATCAGATGACGCGGTTTTCAGACGTGTCTCGTGTGTACAGTTCGGTGTCCTCGACACTATAGATGTGCACACGATTTTGAGAACTACCGATACGGACGGACGGGAGAAAGCGATGGTTGGGGCGGGTGTAATGGGGTATGCGTGTTTGGGGGTTCATGTATGCTTGTGTGCGCGATCTGCAACACACATACGGACAGCGCGAGTATGTATGACCAAGAGAACAATTTGATGCCTAAACGCGAATGGGTGCGGTGATCTAACACTGAATAACGCGACTGCATTGCTAACGTGGACGGAGTCGTTAGATGAACGGTGAATACAAGCAAAATGTGTGCTGTGGTGTGCGATTCGTTGATATTTGAGGGGTCTCAGAAAATCTACTAATACTGGTTTGGGTGTGACAGTTAGAGAAAGACAAAATGAGTGCATGGTATCACGCCAATATAAACGTAACTAGAATTTGTGCTTCCAGGCGGTGTCAGGTGTAAACACCACGATAACCACCGTTGGTTGTGACTAACACTTAACGAAGTCTGTTACTGAAGTTCGAATCACAAGAACAATAATAGTCGGCGTGGAATTTAACAGTTTCCAGAATTACCGATTCGGACTGGCATGAGAAAGCGATAGCTCCAGTGGAAGAGATTGAGAGAACAGTGATGTTCATTCTTATCGATAGGTGCACACTGTGTTGACCGTTTGTCTTGCTCCAAGTTTGCGAACAGGCACTGATGAAATAGCCGCCGGTCTGTTTCCTTATTGGGCAGCCTATAAATGGTCGTGACCCCCTCCTGAACCATGGTACCATTATTACAAGAACAGAGAGTAAATAAAATAGGATAAAAAAATAGAGGTAATACCGTAGATCGTCAGAAAGGATAACAAAACTGTGGGCCAACTGACTCACACCTGATCTGCGACCGCGCTTTCCAGTCATTTCAATGTTAAAGCAACTTTGTCTTTGGCTGATCTAGTAAGGTATAGGCAGGAATACCAATACATTGGGATAAATGGGTATCAGTAGTAGCCCGTTCGTCATTGTCTTCCAAATCCTGATAGGTGTCCTTATTAGCAAACATATTCTATGTGTTCCCATATGCCGTTCTGTTACCGATATGGTCGAATTAAAGAAACAAAATGACCCTGGCATTCAGAAATGCAGGCGACTACGCGGTTCACTAGAACCACTTGCTTCTAACAGCAACAGACTACCACTTTTCAATTTCCCCATATAACATCAAACTGTGGTGTTACTCTAATATTGGTTACGCAAGGCAAAGTGCTCTCCTGTTGGGAAACTGACTGTTTAGGGCGGGCGATACCACTGGATCGTGATATAGCTTTGGTGAACCTAAGAAAACGAGAAGTAATTTTCACTGGAAAGCCGGCAACAATAAGCGAGGAACAGTGAAGCTAAATAAAATTTGCCAACTTGTCCAACACTCTCCAAAATCATGCGATACGCTTTACAAAAACGACCGGAGAATTGCTCCATTATCAGGTCACAACAACTTTGTCCAAAGTTACACTATACACTCAAATGATCATGCACACAATAACTGCAGGTACTTTGTATTTCGCCAAAACAAGCTGAAGTGACTTACACCCGTCTCTATATGCCAGCTCGATAAAGTCTTTTGAATGTAATCGTTGCAATCATGAGATCAAACACTATGGAGATATTTAGCCCGTATTCGGATTGGTGGTTGGTTTGGAAAAGTAATAGTATACCACTTGTCAGAGACTATATTACACGCCATTAAGTGGTCAGTCCGTAGCATGGAAGGAAGGTATTAAAAACCGAGCCAGTACGCTTGGCCATTTACAGAGCATCGGGTTTCCACGGTGGGTTACACAACCACGAGATCCATCCAATCAGTGATCATATGCAGGAAAGTATGACTACGTGACATGAGACGTGACACGTGTAGTTGCACGACTAACCAGCCACAATGATACTGTTATTCATAGTTCCCCCTCCCCTAATTTTCAATCCTGATTAGTGTTTTGATGTTCAAGTTGGGCTGTTGCTCAGAAGTAGGAATCAGTGAACCACCGCAATCAATAAACTCTTTCTGGTTGTTACAAGGGAATAAGATCCACTAAATACTCACAAATTCACTAGATCAATGTGAATATACACGATTGAACCAATAACAGATTACCAATAAATACTGTGCCAATGGATGATATACTGTCCAACGAATATCACCTAAATTGTTATTTTACTCGGATTTTCCATGCAAGCGTTTCAAAATTGATCAACACGACCAGTCTATTAGAAATAGGTTGGTTGACATATCACCAACAGTCCTATGGGAGTACGTCCGTAGCATTGTACCATCTCTCCGCGCTAAAATGAACCATTTTTGAAATTTTGATTAGCAAATCTCGGTATTAATCCTCATCATCTCGAGCGGACAATCCAGAGGGTTTTTTTCACCAGACGTCGAAATCTAACTGTTTCTGTTGTTTTCATTAGCATATTTAGGATTTCGACCCTCCAGGGGTGGAACAACTGCCCTTGAACACACTGCACTTACAACCATTCGATTCAGTAAAACTCCAGATCATCTCATCCACGGTTGGATAAACAGACTAAGGAAGTAATCGAAAATAAATGCTTGTCTAAACCAGGTGTTCCGGTCAAAACCATACACCATTGTTGTCATTGAATAAAGGCGTTCGGCAGTATAAAACTATAATTCGGTCCTGAGATTGCGTGTCTCAATATCAGCAGATGCCTTCGGGAAAGGCTTGCATTCAAATCGTCAATCAATACGACAGAGTCCGATATAGACACAAGACAAGCAGTCAAACAACGTGTGATCAGCGGACGGCTTGTGATATCGATGGACCAGTTCAACGCATGCGAGTCCGAATGGAAACCAATTCAGTTCGCGGCAGACGGTAACCAATCAATCGAGCATCAAGCTTCAGGTGCGTGAGCAGTTATGGGACGGTGAGTGCAAACTGCCGTCATGAAGGCCGCAGAAAACAAACCTGGATAATTTAATCGCTCCATGAGAATAAAACTACAGTCAGTGCCGTTACGCAAGCACAGTATGTTCAAAAAACCGTTATTTGATGGACAGTGCGGTGTATATATTCTGTCTAGGTGGTTTATGTCCAAACAGCGATTAACGGTTTCACTATGGGAACACGATGAGCACTCAAATGTAGTGACTAGTGTGTCAAATGAGACTTGAGAGCTGTGTAAGAAACACCGACGCATCATATGGCCTACAACAATCGAAAGATTTTTGTGCAGGCTAAAACGTAGTTTTGTTTTTGAACTTTGGAAGGACTAACTTTAAAGTGAAACGCGTACAACCCATGATGAAGTTGAACAAGCGAGTCATCGGTCAAGTACGTGTGATATCAAGAAACAGACAGAGAATTATGAAACGAAATGATTAATCAAAGTAGTTTGATATAGTATGATTGATCATGTCATGTGTGCACCTTAATTAATCATTTCGTTTGAGAATTTTCAACCTCTTGCTTGATGCGACACGTACGCAACCGATGACGGAATTCGGAAGGACTTCCTCTGGCAGTGTTTTATCTTAGAGTTTGTACACGCAGAAAATCAAATAAAATAGAAAAAACCCCGGTAAAACCAACCTAACTAGTCGGAAGTCGTAACGGTTCAACAATCCAATCCATTTGCCGATCCCAGAAGTAGTGTTCTGACGTGCCGCAGGACCATAGCTCTTTAGGTATTCTTCAAGATCCTCCCGAAAATGAGTAGTCGAATCACTTGACGAAGGTGGTGCATTCGTGGGGGGCAGGAGAGGACTCATCCAGATGCTACAGTAAAATTTATGATCCAAAATAAACAAAAAACCAGGTGAGTTAGAAGGCAAAACTTTCAATATTCACTGCAACGTGGGGGTGATTTTCGACCAAAGCTAACCGTAAATCAGAACCTTTTGTCCGTAGAACAAAAAAGAAACTAACTAACCGGTGAAAATACCAGTAATCTCCAGTGCTGATACCCACACAGCGCATGTGAATGGAGGGGGGGGCGAAGATTTGGCTTGGCGAAATCATGTCATTTCATACAGGACAACATTTTTGTGACCCAAGACATATATATATATATATATATATATATATATATATATATATATATATATATATATATATATATATATATATATATATATATATATATATAACAATTATGGTTCCAACACAAAAACAACAGATAAAAAATTACAATGTCACGCAGGGGGGGGGGGGGGCGGGGTTAGGAGTCAACATATAGATTTCAACAAGTAAAGGCTTTTCTTTGTTTTTTCATCGTACATGTTTTGTAAATTTTTTGTGTTCTTCAATTGTTCAAGGGGAACGGGAAGTCAATAGACAGGCCGTACAGCATTCGCGGATTCGGTTCCGAGCCATATCCCTCGGCTTCTCTAACCAACGACAATTCTCATCTCTTGGCCCCCCCCCTCTCCATTCGAAGTCAAAGCCGAAGCTAACTTCTTCATGTCCCTGCACCAAGTCATAGCCTGACCGCCGCGCCGTTTCTTCCAGCTTTAACCAGCACGTGTCAAAAAAATGCACGAAAGGGTAAACGATGAGACGGCATCCGCAAGACATGCCCGACCCATTAGAGCCGGTGTAAAGCGATTATCTCGGTCAGAGGGAAACTATCAGCACCGACCACGACGGCGAACCTCGTAATTGCTCACCCGATGTTCCCACCAGACACAAGCACTGCTTCAGACATCGGGGGTTGAATACGGAAAACCGCCGGCCATCCTCAACGAAGAGGGGCTAGGTCTCGCAACCGTAAAGAAGGGTACTACGAACTGTGGCACTGTACACCCTCCCCTCGAGAAAATGCCGGATGTCATGGCAGCACCACAAATGGCGCATGCTCGCGGAAGTAACTCTGGTTCTCGCGATTCGTGACGCGATTTCCTTTTCAACACCAACTCCAGCTGTGATCAACCTGCCGAGGTACTTAAAGCCACTGACTAACTCTAACTGATCACCACAAGGCAGTAATTCAGAAATACGTGACAAATCGGTCTCGGATACAGAGATTTATTCACCCATGGCTTTCTGATGATTACAAACGGTCGAACCTCATGGGCGAATCTGAACTGCAATGTACCCGCAAATATTTATCAAAACCTGACAGTTAGAAAGTATGTATGAGTTAAACAAGCACTGTTCCGACAAAGGAACCAATCTGAGGGAAACATGAGAGCAGTCAGCTGCGTCAGATATAATGACGACTTATGAGCAAGCTAGTCGGTCAGTGAAATTCTTTGCAAAGTGCACTCCAGTCTTTTTAACAAGTGATCCAAGTGGAAATGGAAGTTCCTTTAGTAGTCACGCTTGCAGTGGAAGTGACTGTAGTAAATAGATCCGGTTAACCACGCGGGATGACCAACACATGGGTGTTTACCAGATGCACAAACCCTTTGGTGCTCACGTGTGCATCGGCTAGAAAACTGCCTCATTCAGTGAACATCGAATTGAAGTCGTTTTGTTAAGACAGAAAATTAGCAGCGCTAAGAGCAGAGAGATGTTCGGTCGACCAAAAAGGATTAGCAAAAAAGCGGCATCATATCGGGTTCTGGAGAGTATTCGAATCGGCTCTCGAAAAATTGGCATATTTTATTTCATTGTGAATCCTGTGCAGGTGTTAGGTTCACAATGCAGCAACTTAAACAATAACGTATCAAGTTAATTGTGACACAAGGTTATAAAATATAGACGATGCCTGTAAATTACGATTTGATTTAGAGGGATTTTGTATGCAATTCAGTGGTGACCACATATTTCGTCATCATTACGCGACCAAAGAACGGCACCGGTAGATTTATACACGAAATGACTCAGCAAATGGGTATATGGCCCAATGTAGTATGCGTCGGTTATCGTCTAGAAGCTACTGCATGGGACGGGCAGCTTTGGTCTTGGTGCGACCACAGACGAGACGCAAACGAAAGCGAGCACGAACCATGGCGTGATCTGAGTCCACAGGCGTAGACCAAGATGAACGACAATCCTCGATTGATCCACGCTATCGCTGAATGGAGACAATCTGAATCTACCGTTGTGAACAGATAGGAGGACGCCAGGTGAGTCTATACCGCTTCTTATGACAGAATTACATACTCAACAGAAACAATGTATTCAGAGCACAGTTGGATGAGACGATCACCGTTATCAGTGTGATCGGCGGGAATGGCAAACAGGACTCCAATGTCTTCCGGAATCCTCCAGAAGGTCAACTATGGTGTTGAAACTCTAAAAATGACCACCATGTCCGTTGAATTCACGCTACGAACAAGTTCAGGCAAATCGTGGTGGAATTCGTCCTTGATCTCAGATGAACTGCAGCCAGTAGACGCCTAAACAGACGCGACGAAAGCTTGTTAACTGCGTTTGTCAAGAACAGAACCGTCCAACCGGAATGCACACAAACGACTGTTGACTGGAGTACAGTCTAGAAATGCAAACTCAGCTCTCATGCCCAAAACAATCCCAAATCCGGCCTGACAACGAAAAATAAGTACCGAATCACCCGACAGGAAAAAAGTGAAGCCTGAGACTGAGACTGTATCTGGAGTTCAGTTCAGTTCAATTCAGACAACCAATAACCATGCACCGGATAAAGTGGTTTCGGTTTCTATCTCGCAGCAGTAAACCAAATTAGAACTAAGGACAAAGGAGCAACAGCACAGTTACAAATATTGATATCAAGTCGATTAGGAAAGTTTGTGGATATAACAGCGCCACTGATCGCGACAACTTGTCCATCCTCCAATGTATTCAACCCTAAAGCAGGATAGTTTCTTGGAAACAACCCAGGAAGTCTAACATGCCCAATACGACCAAGTCCGCTGATGAGGCTTTTCAAACCTACCCTTACTCATCCTCTAACCCTCGCCCGACTTAGCGAACATAACGCGCCAAGGAATCCTGTCAGGGAACATGCGCGACACATGTCTCAACCACCTTAGCCTGGTGACCTTCAGTACATCATTTAAAAACTTGCTTCGTGAACCTAAGACTCTTCGTCGAAACTCAGCAATCGGTTTAACGATGTTTCCACCATTTTCCAGTACTGCTAAAAAGACACCAGTGCTCAAATACCGACAGTCTTCGTACACCCTCTATTAGCAGTGGCCATGGTTCTGAACCATGCAGAAGCACGGGCCTCACTTCAGCAGTGTACACTAGACACTTGATAGATATACGGATGTCATGTCGATGCCACAGATGACTAAGATTGGTAATGTCAAACGAGCCTTCTGGATACGTAGACACCTCATCCGATATCCGATTTCCAAGTGAAATGCAGCTGCTCAGATAACAGAAAATGCCTAACTGGTCTTTAGTCCCTGCAGACACTGTAAGGTTGGGTGTTGGACTAACCCAATCCTGCAACAGCATCTTGCATTCTGAAGGTGCAAAACGCATACCGCAGTCCGTTAAGCTTCCCGGGAAGCCTTGCAACTTACTTGGATCTTCACCCAGAGGAACAAATACACCCGCCCCGGGAAACGTTCAATACCACTGTCAAAGGCAGCTTTGAGATCAAGGAGAACGAGGACAGTGGGCCTATGGTCTAAGATTTGTCGAGGAGCGAGGATGTGATCAACACAACCTCGACCAGGTCTAAATCCAGCTTGATTCTCGAGTGAGCACTGTTCGCGAGTGTTAGATAGACGGTGGAGAATCATACCACCGAGCAGCTCCTATACCATGCTAACCAAATTCATTCCCTTGTAGTTTCCACAGGAGGACCTGTAACCTTTCTGGTAAATCGATGCGATCGCCAATTCAGACCAACTCTTTGGAACTTGTTCCTCATCCCATATCAAACCAAGGAGTCCTGTCAACTCCAATACCAGTGTTGAGCCACCGTCTTAAAAATAGACGAAGGCAAAAGATCTGGTCCAGCAGCCTTATGTCGCTTAAGGTAATTTATCTCACAGAGAGCCTCCATTTCTCACGGAGGATTTGTATCAACAAACAGTTTTAACCATCGTGCTACTCAGCAAAACCCGTTGTGGACGAAGGCCAGATAAATTGCTTCTCGAAATCCTCCGCCCAACGAACTAGACGACGCACCTGAGTCAGAATTAGTGAACCGTTCGCCTTCTTGATCAATTCACTAACACCTGGCTTTCGTAGGCCAGCATTTCTAATTAGATGGAAAAGGTTGCGGCTGTTGCCAGTCGTCGCAGGTTCATTCTTCTCCCTATAATTCGCAATCCACTATTGCTCACGGTCGTTTTTCAAGTATCGAATCAGCTGGGTGCGAAGAGTGACCATAGAAGTGCGGTCTTGTATGTGCGTTTGGGAGACAGCACACATCTATTTTCAAAATCTCAAGAGTTCTAGCGGGGCAGTCTGTTGCCTTACCTGACACATTGTGTACATGTTGAAGACAGCCAAGTGAAATGAACATTCAGGCCTAAAAAGTGCGTTCGATTCATGCCTGACTCTTGATCTACTTCTCACCCCAACTCGCAATTACCCGTGACGCTTCGTATTGATCTTGTGTAAAGAGAAGGAAGGTTGATGAACCCTTCTACGGGAAGAATGCTGGAGGTTTCTGGGTAAGTCATACTTCGTGGCTCTGCGCACCGCAGAAGAGGTTTTTCTTTCGGAACCCTGGACGGAGAATTTAAATCAAAAGCTTCACATCCAAAGCATGAACCCAGCATGGGCAGATGACCGAGGAACTTGTGAAGGAATTATTTCTGGTCTGTCACGCGGAACTCGATTGTTTTACGCATTCTATCAGATCTTTGCTAATGTTTTGTTTTCGATCGCGCTTTTTTTGTTCCGTCCTTAGCTCCATGCACCCAGTGGAGCAAGCGTTAAGGGTTAGGAGCAGCAAGATAAGGAATGTTTTCCGATTGACCACTGAAGATTTCTGGGCACGTCACACTTTGCAGGTGCTCACACCGCAGAAGAGGTTTTTCCTCGCAAATCCTAACCGGAGCCTTTGACTGAACAGTCTGGCCGACAAGGCAGTGGAGCAATAACTGAGCACGGGAACGTGACCGAAGAACCCGTGAAGGAACTTCTTTTATTCTGTTACGTGAGACCTGATCGTTGCATATATTCTCTCTTGTCTTCGGTGTTGCTTTGTTATCGATCTGATTTTCAGATTCAGTCCTCAACCCCATGCAGCCGATGGAGGAAGCGGAACGTGGACGGGGCTGCCCAGCTTAGGCGGGCGATAGCTACCCAATGAAGTGCGATAACTCTTCTCACCGTCAAGAGAAACCGCAGGTACTTCACTCCTCCGTTCATCTAGTGGAGATCTTTAGACCGATAAACTATTTCTCTCCGCGTTTATTTGTTGATGTATATTCTCCAGGGACGCAGTGGTTAGAAGCAGATGTTGCCATCAACTGGTTCAAAGATTGCACTTCATCTGGCCTTTACCCATCGATCTGTCGGGCATGACTGCATCTCCGGCTTAAGGAAGCCATTATGCGGAGCTCTTTGGGTCATGGAGTCACGCAAGCCATCACATCAAGTCTAGGTGCAGTCTCGTCGTGATGGAGAATAGTGAACACGAAGAAACGAAACCTTATTTAAATAGTGTAATTAAGTGAAAGAATCAAACTATTTTCCACGTCAGATTGCACCCGAAGCAGTAAATGGGAAGGTCGTCCATGACAGAAGACTGCAGCCGAGGCGTACAACGAAAATTCCGTTTAAAATCAACACGATAGTGAAGTGACAGAATCAAAAAAAGACGCTAACTCACCCTTGTGTGCGCAGGTTCCAATCCTCGGGGATCATGTTGGCTGTGTGTATCACAATCCGCAGTCCTTTTTCGTATTGTAAAAGCATCATTTTCCTGCATTTGCGTATCAGCAGACGGATTAGATTTTATGCAAAAAACTTTGTCGACTGATTAACAACGCGATATAAGTGATCGTGCAGATAAGTAAGAGGAAGTTATTGAAGCAATATTTTGTAGTTTCATCAGTTCCACAATCGAAATCGCAGATCCATGCATGCCAGTATCTTCTGTTAGTACAGTTAGTCATTGTGGTTCGGTGTTGTGCTCTCTCCAACTGTACTCACACATAAGAAAGAAATGAAAATTGGATTTACTAATGGTAAAAGACTACCGGTTATTAATCCAATATCAGTCACCATATCGGATACATCAATTGCATTTTTCTGAATGGGTATTGCGCATGTTCACAGATAGACATCTTCGGAGTGCATTGTACACTGACGCGCGTACTAATATGAGAATAAGTACACATGATCAACCCACGCAGCTGATTCGAATCTGGAACCTTCGAATTTCTAATTCGCTTACTAAAGTAATTTTCGTTTGATTGACTGTCCTTTTGGACTCCACGTTTCACGCGCAAACCTCAGGTCATCCGACCAACCTACACTCGGAAGCACCAGACTCGAGTTTCGCTCTTGTTAGAGCTCATCAGTGGTGCATATCCTCCGCCACACCCAGGGTTTGAACCCGGGCCCTCCCATCTCGAAGGCGTGTGTGTTACCACTGCGCCACCCCGCTCCCGTTCGAGCTGATCCGAATCACCAAGTTAAGCTTGTATAGATGTCGACCTCTATGACAGCCAGAAATGCCCGACAGCTTTCAAATGGAGACACGGTTCCGGACCTAGTTAACTCCAAGCGAATGCCTCCCACCAATCAGGTCTTCTCCACAGGATGAGGGCAACGGACCCACATTTTTAAACCTGCTTCGCGTTCTTGGTACATATGTCACGCAATTACTTGCGAGTAGTGTGGGATTGTTTAATTTTCGTTTGATTGACTGTCCTTTTGGACTCCACGTTTCACGCGCAAACCTCAGGTCATCCGACCAACCTACACTCGGAAGCACCAGACTCGAGTTTCGCTCTTGTTAGAGCTCATCAGTGGTGCATATCCTCCGCCACACCCAGGGTTTGAACCCGGGCCCTCCCATCTCGAAGGCGTGTGTGTTACCACTGCGCCACCCCGCTCCCGTTCGAGCTGATCCGAATCACCAAGTTAAGCTTGTATAGATGTCGACCTCTATGACAGCCAGAAATGCCCGACAGCTTTCAAATGGAGACACGGTTCCGGACCTAGTTAACTCCAAGCGAATGCCTCCCACCAATCAGGTCTTCTCCACAGGATGAGGGCAACGGACCCACATTTTTAAACCTGCTTCGCGTTCTTGGTACATATGTCACGCAATTACTTGCGAGTAGTGTGGGATTGTTTAATTTTCGTTTGATTGACTGTCCTTTTGGACTCCACGTTTCACGCGCAAACCTCAGGTCATCCGACCAACCTACACTCGGAAGCACCAGACTCGAGTTTCGCTCTTGTTAGAGCTCATCAGTGGTGCATATCCTCCGCCACACCCAGGGTTTGAACCCGGGCCCTCCCATCTCGAAGGCGTGTGTGTTACCACTGCGCCACCCCGCTCCCGTTCGAGCTGATCCGAATCACCAAGTTAAGCTTGTATAGATGTCGACCTCTATGACAGCCAGAAATGCCCGACAGCTTTCAAATGGAGACACGGTTCCGGACCTAGTTAACTCCAAGCGAATGCCTCCCACCAATCAGGTCTTCTCCACAGGATGAGGGCAACGGACCCACATTTTTAAACCTGCTTCGCGTTCTTGGTACATATGTCACGCAATTACTTGCGAGTAGTGTGGGATTGTTTAATTTTCGTTTGATTGACTGTCCTTTTGGACTCCACGTTTCACGCGCAAACCTCAGGTCATCCGACCAACCTACACTCGGAAGCACCAGACTCGAGTTTCGCTCTTGTTAGAGCTCATCAGTGGTGCATATCCTCCGCCACACCCAGGGTTTGAACCCGGGCCCTCCCATCTCGAAGGCGTGTGTGTTACCACTGCGCCACCCCGCTCCCGTTCGAGCTGATCCGAATCACCAAGTTAAGCTTGTATAGATGTCGACCTCTATGACAGCCAGAAATGCCCGACAGCTTTCAAATGGAGACACGGTTCCGGACCTAGTTAACTCCAAGCGAATGCCTCCCACCAATCAGGTCTTCTCCACAGGATGAGGGCAACGGACCCACATTTTTAAACCTGCTTCGCGTTCTTGGTACATATGTCACGCAATTACTTGCGAGTAGTGTGGGATTGTTTAATTTTCGTTTGATTGACTGTCCTTTTGGACTCCACGTTTCACGCGCAAACCTCAGGTCATCCGACCAACCTACACTCGGAAGCACCAGACTCGAGTTTCGCTCTTGTTAGAGCTCATCAGTGGTGCATATCCTCCGCCACACCCAGGGTTTGAACCCGGGCCCTCCCATCTCGAAGGCGTGTGTGTTACCACTGCGCCACCCCGCTCCCGTTCGAGCTGATCCGAATCACCAAGTTAAGCTTGTATAGATGTCGACCTCTATGACAGCCAGAAATGCCCCACAGCTTTCAAATGGAGACACGGTTCCGGACCTAGTTAACTCCAAGCGAATGCCTCCCACCAATCAGGTCTTCTCCACAGGATGAGGGCAACGGACCCACATTTTTAAACCTGCTTCGCGTTCTTGGTACATATGTCACGCAATTACTTGCGAGTAGTGTGGGATTGTTTAATTTTCGTTTGATTGACTGTCCTTTTGGACTCCACGTTTCACGCGCAAACCTCAGGTCATCCGACCAACCTACACTCGGAAGCACCAGACTCGAGTTTCGCTCTTGTTAGAGCTCATCAGTGGTGCATATCCTCCGCCACACCCAGGGTTTGAACCCGGGCCCTCCCATCTCGAAGGCGTGTGTGTTACCACTGCGCCACCCCGCTCCCGTTCGAGCTGATCCGAATCACCAAGTTAAGCTTGTATAGATGTCGACCTCTATGACAGCCAGAAATGCCCGACAGCTTTCAAATGGAGACACGGTTCCGGACCTAGTTAACTCCAAGCGAATGCCTCCCACCAATCAGGTCTTCTCCACAGGATGAGGGCAACGGACCCACATTTTTAAACCTGCTTCGCGTTCTTGGTACATATGTCACGCAATTACTTGCGAGTAGTGTGGGATTGTTTAATTTAAAAATGTGGGTCCGTTGCCCTCATCCTGTGGAGAAGACCTGATTGGTGGGAGGCATTCGCTTGGAGTTAACTAGGTCCGGAACCGTGTCTCCATTTGAAAGCTGTCGGGCATTTCTGGCTGTCATAGAGGTCGACATCTATACAAGCTTAACTTGGTGATTCGGATCAGCTCGAACGGGAGCGGGGTGGCGCAGTGGTAACACACACGCCTTCGAGATGGGAGGGCCCGGGTTCAAACCCTGGGTGTGGCGGAGGATATGCACCACTGATGAGCTCTAACAAGAGCGAAACTCGAGTCTGGTGCTTCCGAGTGTAGGTTGGTCGGATGACCTGAGGTTTGCGCGTGAAACGTGGAGTCCAAAAGGACAGTCAATCAAACGAAAATTAAACAATCCCACACTACTCGCAAGTAATTGCGTGACATATGTACCAAGAACGCGAAGCAGGTTTAAAAATGTGGGTCCGTTGCCCTCATCCTGTGGAGAAGACCTGATTGGTGGGAGGCATTCGCTTGGAGTTAACTAGGTCCGGAACCGTGTCTCCATTTGAAAGCTGTCGGGCATTTCTGGCTGTCATAGAGGTCGACATCTATACAAGCTTAACTTGGTGATTCGGATCAGCTCGAACGGGAGCGGGGTGGCGCAGTGGTAACACACACGCCTTCGAGATGGGAGGGCCCGGGTTCAAACCCTGGGTGTGGCGGAGGATATGCACCACTGATGAGCTCTAACAAGAGCGAAACTCGAGTCTGGTGCTTCCGAGTGTAGGTTGGTCGGATGACCTGAGGTTTGCGCGTGAAACGTGGAGTCCAAAAGGACAGTCAATCAAACGAAAATTAAACAATCCCACACTACTCGCAAGTAATTGCGTGACATATGTACCAAGAACGCGAAGCAGGTTTAAAAATGTGGGTCCGTTGCCCTCATCCTGTGGAGAAGACCTGATTGGTGGGAGGCATTCGCTTGGAGTTAACTAGGTCCGGAACCGTGTCTCCATTTGAAAGCTGTCGGGCATTTCTGGCTGTCATAGAGGTCGACATCTATACAAGCTTAACTTGGTGATTCGGATCAGCTCGAACGGGAGCGGGGTGGCGCAGTGGTAACACACACGCCTTCGAGATGGGAGGGCCCGGGTTCAAACCCTGGGTGTGGCGGAGGATATGCACCACTGATGAGCTCTAACAAGAGCGAAACTCGAGTCTGGTGCTTCCGAGTGTAGGTTGGTCGGATGACCTGAGGTTTGCGCGTGAAACGTGGAGTCCAAAAGGACAGTCAATCAAACGAAAATTAAACAATCCCACACTACTCGCAAGTAATTGCGTGACATATGTACCAAGAACGCGAAGCAGGTTTAAAAATGTGGGTCCGTTGCCCTCATCCTGTGGAGAAGACCTGATTGGTGGGAGGCATTCGCTTGGAGTTAACTAGGTCCGGAACCGTGTCTCCATTTGAAAGCTGTCGGGCATTTCTGGCTGTCATAGAGGTCGACATCTATACAAGCTTAACTTGGTGATTCGGATCAGCTCGAACGGGAGCGGGGTGGCGCAGTGGTAACACACACGCCTTCGAGATGGGAGGGCCCGGGTTCAAACCCTGGGTGTGGCGGAGGATATGCACCACTGATGAGCTCTAACAAGAGCGAAACTCGAGTCTGGTGCTTCCGAGTGTAGGTTGGTCGGATGACCTGAGGTTTGCGCGTGAAACGTGGAGTCCAAAAGGACAGTCAATCAAACGAAAATTAAACAATCCCACACTACTCGCAAGTAATTGCGTGACATATGTACCAAGAACGCGAAGCAGGTTTAAAAATGTGGGTCCGTTGCCCTCATCCTGTGGAGAAGACCTGATTGGTGGGAGGCATTCGCTTGGAGTTAACTAGGTCCGGAACCGTGTCTCCATTTGAAAGCTGTCGGGCATTTCTGGCTGTCATAGAGGTCGACATCTATACAAGCTTAACTTGGTGATTCGGATCAGCTCGAACGGGAGCGGGGTGGCGCAGTGGTAACACACACGCCTTCGAGATGGGAGGGCCCGGGTTCAAACCCTGGGTGTGGCGGAGGATATGCACCACTGATGAGCTCTAACAAGAGCGAAACTCGAGTCTGGTGCTTCCGAGTGTAGGTTGGTCGGATGACCTGAGGTTTGCGCGTGAAACGTGGAGTCCAAAAGGACAGTCAATCAAACGAAAATTAAACAATCCCACACTACTCGCAAGTAATTGCGTGACATATGTACCAAGAACGCGAAGCAGGTTTAAAAATGTGGGTCCGTTGCCCTCATCCTGTGGAGAAGACCTGATTGGTGGGAGGCATTCGCTTGGAGTTAACTAGGTCCGGAACCGTGTCTCCATTTGAAAGCTGTCGGGCATTTCTGGCTGTCATAGAGGTCGACATCTATACAAGCTTAACTTGGTGATTCGGATCAGCTCGAACGGGAGCGGGGTGGCGCAGTGGTAACACACACGCCTTCGAGATGGGAGGGCCCGGGTTCAAACCCTGGGTGTGGCGGAGGATATGCACCACTGATGAGCTCTAACAAGAGCGAAACTCGAGTCTGGTGCTTCCGAGTGTAGGTTGGTCGGATGACCTGAGGTTTGCGCGTGAAACGTGGAGTCCAAAAGGACAGTCAATCAAACGAAAATTAAACAATCCCACACTACTCGCAAGTAATTGCGTGACATATGTACCAAGAACGCGAAGCAGGTTTAAAAATGTGGGTCCGTTGCCCTCATCCTGTGGAGAAGACCTGATTGGTGGGAGGCATTCGCTTGGAGTTAACTAGGTCCGGAACCGTGTCTCCATTTGAAAGCTGTCGGGCATTTCTGGCTGTCATAGAGGTCGACATCTATACAAGCTTAACTTGGTGATTCGGATCAGCTCGAACGGGAGCGGGGTGGCGCAGTGGTAACACACACGCCTTCGAGATGGGAGGGCCCGGGTTCAAACCCTGGGTGTGGCGGAGGATATGCACCACTGATGAGCTCTAACAAGAGCGAAACTCGAGTCTGGTGCTTCCGAGTGTAGGTTGGTCGGATGACCTGAGGTTTGCGCGTGAAACGTGGAGTCCAAAAGGACAGTCAATCAAACGAAAATTAAACAATCCCACACTACTCGCAAGTAATTGCGTGACATATGTACCAAGAACGCGAAGCAGGTTTAAAAATGTGGGTCCGTTGCCCTCATCCTGTGGAGAAGACCTGATTGGTGGGAGGCATTCGCTTGGAGTTAACTAGGTCCGGAACCGTGTCTCCATTTGAAAGCTGTCGGGCATTTCTGGCTGTCATAGAGGTCGACATCTATACAAGCTTAACTTGGTGATTCGGATCAGCTCGAACGGGAGCGGGGTGGCGCAGTGGTAACACACACGCCTTCGAGATGGGAGGGCCCGGGTTCAAACCCTGGGTGTGGCGGAGGATATGCACCACTGATGAGCTCTAACAAGAGCGAAACTCGAGTCTGGTGCTTCCGAGTGTAGGTTGGTCGGATGACCTGAGGTTTGCGCGTGAAACGTGGAGTCCAAAAGGACAGTCAATCAAACGAAAATTAAACAATCCCACACTACTCGCAAGTAATTGCGTGACATATGTACCAAGAACGCGAAGCAGGTTTAAAAATGTGGGTCCGTTGCCCTCATCCTGTGGAGAAGACCTGATTGGTGGGAGGCATTCGCTTGGAGTTAACTAGGTCCGGAACCGTGTCTCCATTTGAAAGCTGTCGGGCATTTCTGGCTGTCATAGAGGTCGACATCTATACAAGCTTAACTTGGTGATTCGGATCAGCTCGAACGGGAGCGGGGTGGCGCAGTGGTAACACACACGCCTTCGAGATGGGAGGGCCCGGGTTCAAACCCTGGGTGTGGCGGAGGATATGCACCACTGATGAGCTCTAACAAGAGCGAAACTCGAGTCTGGTGCTTCCGAGTGTAGGTTGGTCGGATGACCTGAGGTTTGCGCGTGAAACGTGGAGTCCAAAAGGACAGTCAATCAAACGAAAATTAAACAATCCCACACTACTCGCAAGTAATTGCGTGACATATGTACCAAGAACGCGAAGCAGGTTTAAAAATGTGGGTCCGTTGCCCTCATCCTGTGGAGAAGACCTGATTGGTGGGAGGCATTCGCTTGGAGTTAACTAGGTCCGGAACCGTGTCTCCATTTGAAAGCTGTCGGGCATTTCTGGCTGTCATAGAGGTCGACATCTATACAAGCTTAACTTGGTGATTCGGATCAGCTCGAACGGGAGCGGGGTGGCGCAGTGGTAACACACACGCCTTCGAGATGGGAGGGCCCGGGTTCAAACCCTGGGTGTGGCGGAGGATATGCACCACTGATGAGCTCTAACAAGAGCGAAACTCGAGTCTGGTGCTTCCGAGTGTAGGTTGGTCGGATGACCTGAGGTTTGCGCGTGAAACGTGGAGTCCAAAAGGACAGTCAATCAAACGAAAATTAAACAATCCCACACTACTCGCAAGTAATTGCGTGACATATGTACCAAGAACGCGAAGCAGGTTTAAAAATGTGGGTCCGTTGCCCTCATCCTGTGGAGAAGACCTGATTGGTGGGAGGCATTCGCTTGGAGTTAACTAGGTCCGGAACCGTGTCTCCATTTGAAAGCTGTCGGGCATTTCTGGCTGTCATAGAGGTCGACATCTATACAAGCTTAACTTGGTGATTCGGATCAGCTCGAACGGGAGCGGGGTGGCGCAGTGGTAACACACACGCCTTCGAGATGGGAGGGCCCGGGTTCAAACCCTGGGTGTGGCGGAGGATATGCACCACTGATGAGCTCTAACAAGAGCGAAACTCGAGTCTGGTGCTTCCGAGTGTAGGTTGGTCGGATGACCTGAGGTTTGCGCGTGAAACGTGGAGTCCAAAAGGACAGTCAATCAAACGAAAATTAAACAATCCCACACTACTCGCAAGTAATTGCGTGACATATGTACCAAGAACGCGAAGCAGGTTTAAAAATGTGGGTCCGTTGCCCTCATCCTGTGGAGAAGACCTGATTGGTGGGAGGCATTCGCTTGGAGTTAACTAGGTCCGGAACCGTGTCTCCATTTGAAAGCTGTCGGGCATTTCTGGCTGTCATAGAGGTCGACATCTATACAAGCTTAACTTGGTGATTCGGATCAGCTCGAACGGGAGCGGGGTGGCGCAGTGGTAACACACACGCCTTCGAGATGGGAGGGCCCGGGTTCAAACCCTGGGT
Organism: Fasciola hepatica; assembly: GCA_948099385.1. Lineage (NCBI taxonomy): Eukaryota > Metazoa > Platyhelminthes > Trematoda > Plagiorchiida > Fasciolidae > Fasciola > Fasciola hepatica. Next base: position 1,739,369 of record CANUEZ040000156.1, read on the forward strand.
GTGGCGGAGGATATGCACCACTGATGAGCTCTAACAAGAGCGAAACTCGAGTCTGGTGCTTCCGAGTGTAGGTTGGTCGGATGACCTGAGGTTTGCGCGTGAAACGTGGAGTCCAAAAGGACAGTCAATCAAACGAAAATTAAACAATCCCACACTACTCGCAAGTAATTGCGTGACATATGTACCAAGAACGCGAAGCAGGTTTAAAAATGTGGGTCCGTTGCCCTCATCCTGTGGAGAAGACCTGATTGGTGGGAGGCATTCGCTTGGAGTTAACTAGGTCCGGAACCGTGTCTCCATTTGAAAGCTGTCGGGCATTTCTGGCTGTCATAGAGGTCGACATCTATACAAGCTTAACTTGGTGATTCGGATCAGCTCGAACGGGAGCGGGGTGGCGCAGTGGTAACACACACGCCTTCGAGATGGGAGGGCCCGGGTTCAAACCCTGGGTGTGGCGGAGGATATGCACCACTGATGAGCTCTAACAAGAGCGAAACTCGAGTCTGGTGCTTCCGAGTGTAGGTTGGTCGGATGACCTGAGGTTTGCGCGTGAAACGTGGAGTCCAAAAGGACAGTCAATCAAACGAAAATTAAACAATCCCACACTACTCGCAAGTAATTGCGTGACATATGTACCAAGAACGCGAAGCAGGTTTAAAAATGTGGGTCCGTTGCCCTCATCCTGTGGAGAAGACCTGATTGGTGGGAGGCATTCGCTTGGAGTTAACTAGGTCCGGAACCGTGTCTCCATTTGAAAGCTGTCGGGCATTTCTGGCTGTCATAGAGGTCGACATCTATACAAGCTTAACTTGGTGATTCGGATCAGCTCGAACGGGAGCGGGGTGGCGCAGTGGTAACACACACGCCTTCGAGATGGGAGGGCCCGGGTTCAAACCCTGGGTGTGGCGGAGGATATGCACCACTGATGAGCTCTAACAAGAGCGAAACTCGAGTCTGGTGCTTCCGAGTGTAGGTTGGTCGGATGACCTGAGGTTTGCGCGTGAAACGTGGAGTCCAAAAGGACAGTCAATCAAACGAAAATTAAACAATCCCACACTACTCGCAAGTAATTGCGTGACATATGTACCAAGAACGCGAAGCAGGTTTAAAAATGTGGGTCCGTTGCCCTCATCCTGTGGAGAAGACCTGATTGGTGGGAGGCATTCGCTTGGAGTTAACTAGGTCCGGAACCGTGTCTCCATTTGAAAGCTGTCGGGCATTTCTGGCTGTCATAGAGGTCGACATCTATACAAGCTTAACTTGGTGATTCGGATCAGCTCGAACGGGAGCGGGGTGGCGCAGTGGTAACACACACGCCTTCGAGATGGGAGGGCCCGGGTTCAAACCCTGGGTGTGGCGGAGGATATGCACCACTGATGAGCTCTAACAAGAGCGAAACTCGAGTCTGGTGCTTCCGAGTGTAGGTTGGTCGGATGACCTGAGGTTTGCGCGTGAAACGTGGAGTCCAAAAGGACAGTCAATCAAACGAAAATTAAACAATCCCACACTACTCGCAAGTAATTGCGTGACATATGTACCAAGAACGCGAAGCAGGTTTAAAAATGTGGGTCCGTTGCCCTCATCCTGTGGAGAAGACCTGATTGGTGGGAGGCATTCGCTTGGAGTTAACTAGGTCCGGAACCGTGTCTCCATTTGAAAGCTGTCGGGCATTTCTGGCTGTCATAGAGGTCGACATCTATACAAGCTTAACTTGGTGATTCGGATCAGCTCGAACGGGAGCGGGGTGGCGCAGTGGTAACACACACGCCTTCGAGATGGGAGGGCCCGGGTTCAAACCCTGGGTGTGGCGGAGGATATGCACCACTGATGAGCTCTAACAAGAGCGAAACTCGAGTCTGGTGCTTCCGAGTGTAGGTTGGTCGGATGACCTGAGGTTTGCGCGTGAAACGTGGAGTCCAAAAGGACAGTCAATCAAACGAAAATTAAACAATCCCACACTACTCGCAAGTAATTGCGTGACATATGTACCAAGAACGCGAAGCAGGTTTAAAAATGTGGGTCCGTTGCCCTCATCCTGTGGAGAAGACCTGATTGGTGGGAGGCATTCGCTTGGAGTTAACTAGGTCCGGAACCGTGTCTCCATTTGAAAGCTGTCGGGCATTTCTGGCTGTCATAGAGGTCGACATCTATACAAGCTTAACTTGGTGATTCGGATCAGCTCGAACGGGAGCGGGGTGGCGCAGTGGTAACACACACGCCTTCGAGATGGGAGGGCCCGGGTTCAAACCCTGGGTGTGGCGGAGGATATGCACCACTGATGAGCTCTAACAAGAGCGAAACTCGAGTCTGGTGCTTCCGAGTGTAGGTTGGTCGGATGACCTGAGGTTTGCGCGTGAAACGTGGAGTCCAAAAGGACAGTCAATCAAACGAAAATTAAACAATCCCACACTACTCGCAAGTAATTGCGTGACATATGTACCAAGAACGCGAAGCAGGTTTAAAAATGTGGGTCCGTTGCCCTCATCCTGTGGAGAAGACCTGATTGGTGGGAGGCATTCGCTTGGAGTTAACTAGGTCCGGAACCGTGTCTCCATTTGAAAGCTGTCGGGCATTTCTGGCTGTCATAGAGGTCGACATCTATACAAGCTTAACTTGGTGATTCGGATCAGCTCGAACGGGAGCGGGGTGGCGCAGTGGTAACACACACGCCTTCGAGATGGGAGGGCCCGGGTTCAAACCCTGGGTGTGGCGGAGGATATGCACCACTGATGAGCTCTAACAAGAGCGAAACTCGAGTCTGGTGCTTCCGAGTGTAGGTTGGTCGGATGACCTGAGGTTTGCGCGTGAAACGTGGAGTCCAAAAGGACAGTCAATCAAACGAAAATTAAACAATCCCACACTACTCGCAAGTAATTGCGTGACATATGTACCAAGAACGCGAAGCAGGTTTAAAAATGTGGGTCCGTTGCCCTCATCCTGTGGAGAAGACCTGATTGGTGGGAGGCATTCGCTTGGAGTTAACTAGGTCCGGAACCGTGTCTCCATTTGAAAGCTGTCGGGCATTTCTGGCTGTCATAGAGGTCGACATCTATACAAGCTTAACTTGGTGATTCGGATCAGCTCGAACGGGAGCGGGGTGGCGCAGTGGTAACACACACGCCTTCGAGATGGGAGGGCCCGGGTTCAAACCCTGGGTGTGGCGGAGGATATGCACCACTGATGAGCTCTAACAAGAGCGAAACTCGAGTCTGGTGCTTCCGAGTGTAGGTTGGTCGGATGACCTGAGGTTTGCGCGTGAAACGTGGAGTCCAAAAGGACAGTCAATCAAACGAAAATTAAACAATCCCACACTACTCGCAAGTAATTGCGTGACATATGTACCAAGAACGCGAAGCAGGTTTAAAAATGTGGGTCCGTTGCCCTCATCCTGTGGAGAAGACCTGATTGGTGGGAGGCATTCGCTTGGAGTTAACTAGGTCCGGAACCGTGTCTCCATTTGAAAGCTGTCGGGCATTTCTGGCTGTCATAGAGGTCGACATCTATACAAGCTTAACTTGGTGATTCGGATCAGCTCGAACGGGAGCGGGGTGGCGCAGTGGTAACACACACGCCTTCGAGATGGGAGGGCCCGGGTTCAAACCCTGGGTGTGGCGGAGGATATGCACCACTGATGAGCTCTAACAAGAGCGAAACTCGAGTCTGGTGCTTCCGAGTGTAGGTTGGTCGGATGACCTGAGGTTTGCGCGTGAAACGTGGAGTCCAAAAGGACAGTCAATCAAACGAAAATTAAACAATCCCACACTACTCGCAAGTAATTGCGTGACATATGTACCAAGAACGCGAAGCAGGTTTAAAAATGTGGGTCCGTTGCCCTCATCCTGTGGAGAAGACCTGATTGGTGGGAGGCATTCGCTTGGAGTTAACTAGGTCCGGAACCGTGTCTCCATTTGAAAGCTGTCGGGCATTTCTGGCTGTCATAGAGGTCGACATCTATACAAGCTTAACTTGGTGATTCGGATCAGCTCGAACGGGAGCGGGGTGGCGCAGTGGTAACACACACGCCTTCGAGATGGGAGGGCCCGGGTTCAAACCCTGGGTGTGGCGGAGGATATGCACCACTGATGAGCTCTAACAAGAGCGAAACTCGAGTCTGGTGCTTCCGAGTGTAGGTTGGTCGGATGACCTGAGGTTTGCGCGTGAAACGTGGAGTCCAAAAGGACAGTCAATCAAACGAAAATTAAACAATCCCACACTACTCGCAAGTAATTGCGTGACATATGTACCAAGAACGCGAAGCAGGTTTAAAAATGTGGGTCCGTTGCCCTCATCCTGTGGAGAAGACCTGATTGGTGGGAGGCATTCGCTTGGAGTTAACTAGGTCCGGAACCGTGTCTCCATTTGAAAGCTGTCGGGCATTTCTGGCTGTCATAGAGGTCGACATCTATACAAGCTTAACTTGGTGATTCGGATCAGCTCGAACGGGAGCGGGGTGGCGCAGTGGTAACACACACGCCTTCGAGATGGGAGGGCCCGGGTTCAAACCCTGGGTGTGGCGGAGGATATGCACCACTGATGAGCTCTAACAAGAGCGAAACTCGAGTCTGGTGCTTCCGAGTGTAGGTTGGTCGGATGACCTGAGGTTTGCGCGTGAAACGTGGAGTCCAAAAGGACAGTCAATCAAACGAAAATTAAACAATCCCACACTACTCGCAAGTAATTGCGTGACATATGTACCAAGAACGCGAAGCAGGTTTAAAAATGTGGGTCCGTTGCCCTCATCCTGTGGAGAAGACCTGATTGGTGGGAGGCATTCGCTTGGAGTTAACTAGGTCCGGAACCGTGTCTCCATTTGAAAGCTGTCGGGCATTTCTGGCTGTCATAGAGGTCGACATCTATACAAGCTTAACTTGGTGATTCGGATCAGCTCGAACGGGAGCGGGGTGGCGCAGTGGTAACACACACGCCTTCGAGATGGGAGGGCCCGGGTTCAAACCCTGGGTGTGGCGGAGGATATGCACCACTGATGAGCTCTAACAAGAGCGAAACTCGAGTCTGGTGCTTCCGAGTGTAGGTTGGTCGGATGACCTGAGGTTTGCGCGTGAAACGTGGAGTCCAAAAGGACAGTCAATCAAACGAAAATTAAACAATCCCACACTACTCGCAAGTAATTGCGTGACATATGTACTAAAGTAATTGCACAAGCTGATTTCTAAATGTGTGTCCTTAAATAATTTGATCAACGACGCAAGCGCCTATTGATTGTAGTCTCGAAATTGCGATATTTCGCTCGATATATGCATGTAAAATCGTTAACGTATTTCAACCGCCACGATAATGATTCGTAAACGGATACGCGCCAAAATACCGTGAATGGACTGGTTGTTTGTTAGGTTGACAATCACCTGCATGGAACACTCGGGTGAAACTGGGTGTGTCAGTGAATTACTTGCTAAGTGCTATGCCATTCATTACTAAAGCCGTCAACACATAACTGCATAAAGTATAATCTTATATATTTTCTTCTGCCTGCATGATTGTAAAAAATATTCAGAGAGAATAAATATCCACATTGTTATGAAATCTCTTATCTCTTCAGCTTTTTCTTCGGTTAAAACGTCCACCCCAAGGGATTTCCTGAACAAGTGTGCATCGGAAGGGATACATCAAAATTTACGGACTTTTGTCCATTCGGAAGGACAAAACGATATACCGGCGTGCGATGGGAACTGCTCCACTATCAGGTCACAACAACTTTGTCCAAAGTTACACTATACACTCAAATGATCATGCACACAATAACTGCAGGTACTTTGTATTTCGCCAAAACAAGCTGAAGTGACTTACACCCGTCTCTATATGCCAGCTCGATAAAGTCTTTTGAATGTAATCGTTGCAATCATGAGATCAAACACTATGGAGATATTTAACCCGTATTCGGATTGGTGGTTGGTTTGGAAAAGTAATAGTATACCACTTGTCAGAGACTATATTACACGCCATTAAGTGGTCAGTCCGTAGCATGGAAGGAAGGTATTAAAAACCGAGCCAGTACGCTTGGCCATTTACAGAGCATCGGGTTTCCACGGTGGGTTACACAACCACGAGATCCATCCAATCAGTGATCATATGCAGGAAAGTATGACTACGTGACATGAGACGTGACACGTGTAGTTGCACGACTAACCAGCCACAATGATACTGTTATTCATAGTTCTCCCTCCCCTAATTTTCAATCCTGATTAGTGTTTTGATGTTCAAGTTGGGCTGTTGCTCAGAAGTAGGAATCAGTGAACCCAAGCAATCAATAAACTCTTTCTGGTTGTTACAAGGGAATAAGATCCACTAAATACTCACAAATTCACTAGACCAATGTGAATATACACGATTGAACCAATAACAGATTACCAATAAATACTGTGCCAATGGATGATATACTGTCCAACGAATATCACCTAAATTGTTATTTTACTCGGATTTTCCATGCAAGCGTTTCAAAATTGATCAACACGACCAGTCTATTAGAAATAGGTTGGTTGACATATCACCAACAGTCCTATGGGAGTACGTCCGTAGCATTGTACCATCTCTCCGCGCTAAAATGAACCATTTTTGAAATTTTGATTAGCAAATCTTGGTATTGATCCTCATCATCTCGAGCGGACAATCCAGAGGGTTTTTTTCACCGGACGTCGAAATCTAACTGTTTCTGTTGTTTTCATTAGCATATTTAGGATTTCGACCCTCCAGGGGTGGACCAACTTCCCTTGAACACACGGTAGATTGTCTCCACTTTTTGCATATTCTGTTGAAATTAGCTGATACATTAGTTTGCTATGAAACTTTTTATTCTGCGTTTCCCGAGGTATTCGGTTGGTCTGACTAGGTATCGTTTTGTTGGAGAATACAGAAGTGGAAATATGCAGAAAAGTGAAAGGGTCCTACACTATTGTCGTGCACTGGAAAATCATTTTGCACAGTAATGATACTGAATAAAAAAGCCCAGAGCAGTCAGTTGTATCAGGTTCCAATAGTCGCGCCCACTGCGCGGACACTTACTCAATAGAATTCTCATGCATGGATGCATGTCTGTTGATATTTATTCATACGTCAGTCTCTGCAATACTACCGATCGCTTGACCCCGCTCGACTTCTGGCGAATGTACGCTGCTCAGTGATATTACCTACACACTTCCCCGCATGCTCACCAGCTTTGGCCGGGTTTTGTGCTCACGATCACAGAGATAAATGGAGTGTAATTACTACTTGTTCTACTGCTAACTACGAACATAACACAGTGTGCTCGTAATTCTTCGACGGACGTAATGAACTGCGACCTAAACAAAAATTTACTAGAGGTTTGAGGACTCACGTATGATGAACTCCGAACGGTAAACGGATGGGTGCCTTTAGACAGATAGAAATGTACGACAGGATAGAGACTGAAATTGGGTGCAGTGCAACGGACTTTCGAAGATACATGAAGAAAGAATTCCTGAGAACAACGTTCGCAATAGCGGTAACAGTAACGCATAAACTGTCGTTAGTCTCACGGAAACTACTGGAATCGCCCATCACGTGACATCAACCTTGTCAAAAATGCTCCGAAATTCTTGCATAATGATCTATTTCTTTGTCACATTTATGTTCATCCCCCTACATTTGGATGTAACCAGCAAAACAGTACAGTATTTGCTCTGGTTTTGATCAGTGGACTAGCCTAGGTGGTTGTTTCCCAAGCAGCACATTCTGGAATGCGATTCGATAGGCTTTGAAACATTCACAGAATGTATTAGTGGCACCAGTTCGATTCCAGCTCGTTGCGTTGGACTCTTGGATGTGAAAAAGCAAGTGAATTTTCCATTATCTATAAGAATCGAGCTCATAGTGTGGATAATACATTTCGAGAATTACAATAATTCTTAGAGGAACACCAACCGTACGAACAAATGGAACCAAGGGTATACCTGAAGAATAGATGAAAATAGTCCCAATGGGCTTCCCACTGCCCAACCTGATCGCTGAAGCCATGATAAAGAACCTAGAGAAAAACATACTAAAATACATCAAGATGCGGGAGCTCGACGACAGATTCGTGATAATCAAGTGCCGTGAATCTTTACTGATATTAGCAACTTTTGCACGGATATCACGTTTATCACGATGACACGGCACGACTAAGATCTGATGGTTGTACTGATAAGAAAAGTCACATACACGCTGAAGACATTCATATATATAAGTGTATACACGCAGACCGAAATTCTCAGCTTCAGAGGTAATCACCTAAACTGCCGTAAGAGGAGCTTCACTAGAACAGACTGAAAAATGGCAGCAACGCTGAAGCACAGAACAGAGATGGCATGAAGGACACATTATTCAAGTCTTAATACACAATAGCTACACGCAAATCTTAAACAGACGAACTACAAACCAAAGCTAACATCGAAGAGGAGACCAAAAAAAAACTGTTCCGTCTTACATCAAGGATACTAAATCGTGCGCTGAAGCGGTGCGCTGGGTCATTGACTGCACAATTTAAATCTACTACCACTTGAATAATATTATTAAGTTTGATAACATATAGACGTAGAGATTCAAAGCTTGCTCACTTCCAGAAGGTTTTTGATCAGTGAATGGAGATGGACAGTCAAATAAAAGTACCGAAAGGGCTGGATTCATCATCAGTGGTAAACAGCCTGTTGATGCCTGGATAACGGACTCTGACCCAGCAAGTACACTATCGCTCCAAGATCTATGGTTAGGACTACTTGAGAATGTATTCTTCATTTTCCATTGAGCTGATGCATCGATCGTTTGAAAAAGTACAGCGATCAGAATATCAGTAACGAAGCTTTAACGGAGTGCAGTACGAAAATGTCATTATTTTGAGACCCACGCATGCGCGTTCCCGCAAATGTAAATATCCATATCGAATGTTTAGATATTTCAGTTTAGTCAAATTCCAACCCAATATAACCGGTCTCGGGAAATATAAAGGTAATCAGGAAGAAGAAAAGAACTAAACCCCAGAATTATGGTGGGTTACTTTGTAAAGTCTACACTACTAATTACCCGAAAATGTTCCCCTGAGTTGCAGAAAAACACAGTGTCTCATACTAGTTTTACCCGGTGGTGACGATCTGTCACTGCAAGCTATCTTAAGTGACCAAGGAAACTCCGCTGTCATGATAACATCTGACCTCCCGAGGACCTCTTGTGATTCAACAACCCAGTCTCAGCAGCTGTGGCCGGATCTTCCCAACAGTGCAGAACATAAAAGCCTAACTGGAAAAACATTTCTGGAAGAACTTTCACTTTAAGTATTGGAATACTGTCCCCGATTGCCCCAAGAAGTCCTGTGTTGCCGGTAGCAGTAACTCGCTGACATCGAATTTCTCTGGTGTATTTAATGCACCTCAGTAAAACCCATTTAGGGTAACATTGATGCGCAAAATAAGGCACGACAGTGGCACAACCCTACATTAACTCCTTCTAGAAACGGAACACAATACTAACCTGTATGCACTCAATATGGGAGTGAAGAGCGCAAGTTTCCTCCAACTTTTGCTTGGGTCCACCTTGGGCTCCGTGTACGAGGAGTAGAGGAGCATCACTGAAGAAAAACAAAACAACTTACATCGACGTCGTAAGGGATATATTCACTGAAGTAATCTCTACATTATTAGACTAAAACACAGTAACCTGTGAGACTCACTAGAATCTTTTAACTTTGATATTACACAAATCAGCGTGTTGGTCTGATGCACATGCGATAGTACAGTTCAGGTAATAAAACCGTTACAGCGTGAGGCGGCTTTGGTTGCTATTTCGCAGCGGCAACCACAAACGGAAATAACGGAGAAAAAACAAAACTATCAAGATTAGGAGAAATACTAATAGTACCAAGTCAACAAAGAACGTCCGTGAATACAAGAGCGCTACTGGTTATGACACCTAGGAATATCGTCCAATGTTTCTGACCCGGAAATGCGGGGATCTCTAGTACACTAACCAGGAAGTCCAACACGCCCTACATGGCCAAGTTAACTGGTTAGGTTTTTCACATCTGTCTTTCATGTCATGGACTGACCACCCTCACTCATCTTCCAGTCAGTACCCGCTTTGGCAAACATTGTGCACAGGGCAATCCTACCCGGGGTCGTGTGTAACCCATGCCCTAACCACCTTAGTGTCTTATTTAATGGTTTGGTTCGTGTGCCAATTATTCTGCACATAATCTCAGCTTTACTGATACGGCGTTCCCATCATATTCGAGTAATTTTACGAAAATATTGGTGTTTTAATATCAAAAACTACGCATATTCTCCACCCGCAGTGGCCATATTTCAGGACCATACAGAGGAACTGGCCTGATTGCTGCAGCATACACTCGAACCTTGATCGTTAAACGGATTTCATATCGGCGCCACAGATGACTCAGGTTAGCATAGGCAACTTGAAGATCGAGATCCCTACAATCTTTCCTCTCAGCGTCAATCCTGTGTGCCTTTGGCTGACAATCACCCAAGTCGCTGTTGGTTGCGCCCTGCCCTCGAAATTTCAGGCAACTAAATCCACTTGAGCCCGCGAACACGATAGCCCAAACCAATGGGCTTGCAAAACGGAAGGGTCATTAGGTACAGGAATGTTGATGTTACCATTTTGTAATTTTCTAGAATTGAAACCAATGTTGGAATGCATTGGATTTACAATAATAATGAGAAATCATCGGTCAGGGGGGGTAAATTGTGCATTTATTCATTTACATGTCGTCGCTAAATTACAATGACTGACCTTTAAGCAGTGAACAGTCCTAGGCTATCAGCAGCAGGACTTATTGAAATCCGCGCAAGATCAGAACCAAATGTTCCTTTTTCTTAAAAATTGTCCATCAAGATACTAAACGGGCTTTAAAATTTAATCTTTGCTTTGAAGCTGTTACGATTGGAGTTAGCGGCTTTCTGAATTGGATACGACGAGAAAGCACTCAGGAACCCATTAGTTTTGGTTCGAAAAATAGATCGGATTATCTCACACAAAAGCATGTGACGCGTGTTTCTCACTTGCAGGACGCAAGGTTTATGTAGTCCGAAATTGGAGCGTTTTAAAGTTGGTGCATGATGATCTGCGGGAATGACACATCAATCCACAAAAAACGGCCGTCAAAAACACGACTCGTCGTGGTCCGGCAGCGTGGAGATTCTCGGGTGGCATAAAACCAAGCCCCTGATTGTTCCCGAAGTTGTTAGTTCAAAGCCTAGAAACAACCTAATTTTACCGTGCATGGTAGCGCGAAATACGACGCACATCACGAATGCAGCTAAAAAGCGAATTCAGGTTCAAACAGACATGCGCGTGTGATAGTTTCAGAACTCAATCAAGAAATGTTAAATTTTATTAGCCCATCCATAATCCCTATGACCTTTCACACCGGCTAGCCACTGTACAAAACACGGCTCAACAACAGATGGCAGAAATTAAAATTTCCAGTACGATTCCAAAAACACGACTTCAAAACATGTGCACATTAGTCATAGAAACCGAATACCGTACCGAAATGGCTTCGGATACCGTTGTAGGAGCCATTCCACATCAAACATGAAATTGAACTGAAATAGGAAAGAGAAAATGACAGAAAAGTAAGAAAAACAAGAGCGACTTACATCAGGAAAGTGCTTTCGTGCAACTCACCTGCGCAGAGGATTCCAACGGACCAAAATTAGGATCCAAGATATCTAAAAGTCAAACAAAAAACACCTTTTCGTTTTATTTTTCTCTGAACTAGCAAACGATGCTATTTCGATTTACCCGCAAACTCTTTTCAACCAACTTGATGAACCACCACAGTTTATCACCAGATGACCAGTAGTGGTAATGTGTGTAAACGTCTATCATCACGAAGGAATGTGGTTCAAACCACCCACCACCAGCGCCAGCTACCTGGTGCAATACAACAATGAGCTGTCACTCAGCTCGTTATTAGGCCTGGCCTATGCTGAAAGTTTTGTCGTGGTTCTGAGGGTCAAGATGTAGGATCCAGGCTGTTTCCAATGGTAGAATGAGTCTTTGAGGTCATGAGATAGATCCTTTCAAATCTACTCATGCACGACGAGCATAGGAAAAAAATAATTCACTCTCACCATCGAACCCTTGCGGCACAGGGAAACTTGTACAATGCTTTAGTTGCCTAATCAACAATTTTTGATTGCATTTTGTGTATATCGGAAAACTGCGACCATTTTATCCTTCTGTTGCAGGTATCTTAAACATTTGGACCGCCAACCGCATGCGGTCCTACGGAAGCACAACTGCGCTCTGCAGAAAGGATACTGTAATCTGATCATTTAAGGACCGTAACGGTGAAACATTATTTTGTTTCAGATTCCACACCATATGCAAAATGGTTAGTGCTAAGAGAAAAAGGAAACTGAACGAAGAAGGACCAGTGTTTCGAGAAAAATGAGAACTACAGTATCTTTGCACAACGATGAACGGAAAAACATAGTTTAATCCACAACCATATTGGCACGCCAAAAGAGTACAAAGTGGAAGGACCATATGTACCGAACCATCGATCTCATGCTAAATATGAAGGCCCAATGTGCGTCTCAAGACACAAGGAAGTAAAGGCTAACTTGAGAAACCAACATACCCGTTTTACGAAAACTGAGAAGGGGACCTTGCTTCCGTTATTTTAAGCTATGAACTTAGTTGAATGGCCACCATCAGTGATAAATATTATACTGAGAAAATTTTCTAGAGCAATACTCTATGAAAACGGCTCAAATTGTGTATCCAGAAAAGCACATTTAGTCAGATATTTCGTTAACTAGGAACACTGTTACTGAACGGATTTACGAAATGCCAGATGATTTGAAGCAACAGTTACAGGCCACAGCACCAAGATTCGAACATTATTCTATTGCTACTGAAGAGGCCGTTGATATCATTGGACTAGCACACCTTGCGATTTTCTTCAGGGCCTGTGACAGTGAATTTAACATTGATGAAGAACTGATTGAACTGATACTAGGACATCTCTAGGAGCGTCGAGCAGGTTCTGTATGACTACAGTTTGGACCCGAGCAAACTCGCTGATTTATCTGCTACATCAATCTGTTAGTATTGCCTTACTCTGTGAAGATGCCATAACTGTTTCATGGTAAAGGCAATTGGTTTGCCAGAGGGATTTAAGGTTTACCTCTCGAAAACCCGACAGTTATGTCGTTAAATCACTGTCCGGCTAGCCTCATTTTTTGCCACATGGACTGCAACGCTTGGACATACGGCGCCATTCCCATATTTTCTGATGTGGTGCCTGTCTATAAGCTTACTAAGCTTCAGTACATCGACTTTCTCTTCTTTGTCCTTTCACATGCAATCCCCACGAAAGGGAACAGCATCCTACACACATCTGGCGTGGTCGCGTGTCGAACCGCCGCCGTCGTAGTCGTCTCTGTCGTGTAGCGATCGTCATTCGGGATTATTACCTGGATAATTCTTGGGTTTCTTTCATGGTCAATGGCGCCTGAGAACGGAGTAGCTTTCTATTTATCTGACAAATTTAGTACAACTAGACTACTGAATATTTTTGCACCTGGATTATTCACTCCTCGATGGAGAACCTGATACCGACGGCTTTATACAAAAACGTTTCCATCGCCGGTCACTTTTTCATCTGGCAGCCTTGCACCGGCCGCGCCTCCTTCCAGAAATGTTGTAGTAAAGGAAGTAAAATAACATTTGTCCACTTATTTTTGTCTGATCTAAAACATTTCTCGGTCTTCTTGACATTCATCGTGGTGTTCGCAGTGGATAGTTTCAAGTACCAGGTGATCAGGACAAGCAGCCTATCGTAAATGACTACACAACTGTTTAATGGAAATGATCGTCTACCAAGTTAGTCTCTTCAGGTTCAGTTTTTTTTTTTCAAAACATAATAGTTCTGATCAGTTCATGCAACTATCAACTTCGCTTTTCAGTGCACTGGCTTTAGTTGTTGACTTGAACAACGTAACGCTGCTGGACCGGATGGATTGCCTCCGGTTATTTTCAAAGATCGCGGCTCAGCATTGTTATTGGTGTTGGCAAAACTCCCCGGTTTGATAACGGAGAAGGAGCAGATTACAAAGAGCTGGCGTGAACCAGTGATCGAACCGGCTTGCGGAAAAGGTTACAGGTCCTGTTGTGAAAACCACAGGGGAAAAAGTTTGGTTAGCACTGCACTTAGAATGCCTGCTGGTATAAAGCTCATGAGCAGTGTTTGCGAGAGAACCAAGCTCGGTTTAAACCTGGTCTTCGCTTTTCGACAATCTTTAGAACACGCACACCGTTCCGTAGAGCCACTATTTCTGTTTTACTTTATATTAAAGCGGCCCTCGACTATGCCAACCGGGCAGTCCTCCGGAGCTGCCTATTTCTGAACAGTGGCACAAAAATTCATTTCCATTATAAAGGTCCCTGAAAATGAACAGCCCAAGCCAAGTTTGGGTTTGCGAAAAGATCGTGATTACGATGATCTATCATCTAAGTTTATCACAACAAGTGCTGCACATTAGAATTACCCATTTCTCGATTTCTTCCTAACTTTGTGATTAATTTGGTGCTAGAAACCGCCATCACGACGAGACTGCACTTTGACGTGGTGTGATGGCTTGCGTACGTCTATGACCCAAAGAGCTACACAGGGTGGCTTCCGTAAGACGGAGATACAGTCGTGCCTGAGTTGTCAGTGGGTAGAGTCCGGACAAAGTCCAGTCTCCTGGTTCTCCAGGTTGAGAGTCGATCTGAGCTGACAGCTCAGTCGTTAAAATTAGCGGCATAATAATTGATCCACGTAAATGGCCCCGAACTCAGCCACCCCGCTGCCTTGCACACTGTGTTCCGTGTGTTGGCAGTTAGGGTGCTGTTTCCTTTTCCCACCCTTGTAGGTCCACACACTACCTATCTTGCTTATTCATTCTTCCTACTTCTGCGTGCAGCATGTTGTGGAAGGCAGTGGTCAGTGGGGCTTGCGCTGCTGTTCAAAGCGGTACGATGATGACGGCGTTGTTCTCATTGTGGGCCATTGTACTGCTCGGTCACCCGACCTGGATGAGACGTTCTCATTCGAGGATGCATCGATAACCTTCGAACAGGCATGCACATTCTGCAAGGTAGCACTGTTGGTCCATATGAGCTGATGAGTAGTCTTAGAATTGATTTGCTTCTTCTGGGATAATGGACTATTGTAACAGGGAATGCTGGGGCGAGGGAACGGCGTGAACATCAAGGCGAACGAACGAACCAAACGAGGGCCACAGACAAAAGAACAGGTGGCGAATATGTCGGAGGCGTCCTGAAGCAGGCAAAAAGGAGCATACAGACGACCAGAGAGGAAGCAGCGGGATCTCCGGCAATCAGCAAGATAGCTCAGGTGAAGGGCTGCCGATCGAGCCGTCAACTGAGACAGTCGGGTCAACCGGAGGGAAATGACGGGCAAGAGAAGCAAGCCATCGGCCACAGGCAAATGGACAGAACGCAGCCGAAGCGCTCAAGCAGCGGCGATAGCAATCTTGGTGCCGCGCAGTTTCAAAAAAAGGCCTATATAAGCGACGGTATGTGTGCCATGACTTGACTTGTGTGATCGTGGGAATACCAGTATCCTGCCGTGTGTTGTCGTCCTTGTTACACTATGACCATATCCAATGTGGGTCACTCTCACCATGTCACTACTGACCTCAAGTTTGTGTGGCGTTTCAGAGCGGAGAACGCTAGCCAAACGAAAATCCCACCACTCCCTCGAGCATTGTCACTGATAGTCCGCGATCGTTTATTTATGAGCTGAAGTGGACCCAGGATAGCTGTGTTAAACGCAGTTTGGTTGTAATCTCGGCATACATTCCAAAAGACTGCAGGTCTAACATGCAGAAGGATAAGTTCTATGATGAACTAACCACCCTCATTCGCAGGACCAAAGGTTCTGATTTTGTAGTGTCATCAGATGATTTTAATTCACAAGTTGGTAAACTTAGTGCATTAGATGCTTGTTGAGTTGGGTGTTGTGCTTCACCCGCCCAGCGCACAGATCAAGGGGATAGGCTTCTTTGGTTTTGTGCAGACAATTGGTTGTTCCTGTCCAGCACCAATTTCCGACACAGCTCGCGTCACACAGCAAAATGGCGCCTTGACGCTTCAGGTACTTTGAGTCAGACTGATTATATCGCAGTAGGCTTACCGGTGGCGCAGTTCTGTTCAGAACTGTAGGTCTAACTGGTTTATGTACGTAGAGTCGGACAATGCATTAGCTTTGATGCGATTATCTCTCCAGCTCCATGGTCATCGACGCAAACCACAAACCCGGTTAGCCGTAGAACGTTTGTCTGATCCAGAAGCCCGCGCCCATTATGAGCAGAAGTTAGCACATGAGCTAGGAACCACGACGAAGAGTATTGTTGATGAGTATCGGGCCCATATCCGGCAGGAAATGCACGTGACAGCAGGTTTCGAATGTGGCCCTAGATCCGATGTCCATCAAAGACACTGGACTTCGCAAGAGTCGATCAGGCTAATACAGCAAAAAAACGTCAGCTCTCGAACTGTAAGGAGATGAATAAAATACGTAGAAAACTACAAAGGAAAGCTACGAAAAGCCTTAAGAATGATCGCGAAAACAGGTGGGTCAAGGGAGCCGGAGAAATGGAAATAACAGTTGTTTCAGGCAACAGTCAAAGACTCTTCAAACTTATTCGCGACACCGGTGGACGGCGAACCTCGGTCAGCGAAACCTTATGTAATAGGAATGGAGAGCCCATTCATAGCAAAGAGCAAAGGCTGAACCATTGGGCCGAATACCTCAAGGCACAGTTTAGCTGGCTGCGCACTAATGTAGTTACTCCTGTGTCAACAATTGCGATTCCTTGGGAAGTATTATTTGAACCCATAACGGAAGTAGAAGTAGGATCGTGAATTCCATTACTTGAGTAAGGGGAAGCGGCCAGTCCCGACGGACTCCCCCCAGTTCTTTTCGAAACAGGTGGTGGTGCATTGACAAAATCACTTACACCATACTCCGTGACGTTTGGAAGAAGGAACGCATTCCGTTATTATGGGGTGAGTCATTGATTACATTCATCTTCAAGAAGGGAATACGCAATGACAGTGCTAATAATCGCGGGATTAGCTTAATTCCAGTAACCACTAAAGTATTAGCCTCGATTATGCTGCATCGTCTCACACCGACTCGCGAGAGGGGCATCCGCGAATGACAGCCGGGATTCCGCGCAGGTCGAGGATGCATCGACTAGATTTTTACTCTTCGTCAATTACTAGAGGTGCGTCACACACACCTTCGAACGATAGTAATGGCTCTCCCTGACATGAAAGGTCTTCGATTCAGTTGACCAGAAAGCGCTATTCAATCCTCATCATCGGAGAGACATGCTCCAGGAATTCGTGAATCCACAACGGTCGTCGTAATCTCATACTTCTGGCCGCGGAGGGGTTGGACAAGGATGTCTCGTGTCGCCATTCGTTTTGATCTTCGTCATCGACGAGATAATGGAGAATGCCTTGCGAGGTCTTCAGCTTGTGGAGGTTAGAACACAAAACAGTGAAAGGCTAAGTGATGTGTATTACGTGGACGACGTTGTCTTGTTCGAATGCACGGAACATGCGCAACGTTCGCTGAATAGATTCACAAGGGCTGTAGCTCCATTTGGCATGCGCTTTGCACCTTCATAGTGTAAAGTGATGTTGCGAGACTGGACGCCAACGGTTCCGAGCTTGATGCTCGATGGGGATGTGCTGACAATTGTTGACCACTTCAGTTACCTCGGCAGCAGCTTGACGACGGATGGAAGCACGGTAGTAGAGCTGAGCACGCGTATATCCAAATCTCGATCGGCGTACGCAGGACTAAAACATTTTTGGCGGCGACATGATATTTCGCTGAAGTTGAAAGGTCATGTGTATTTTGCCGCGGTGCGTTCAACTTTGTTGTATAGTTGCACGACTTGGATTCTGCGTGCGGAGCATATCCATCGCCTTGAGGCTTTCGACCACCGATTTTCGTGTGGTTTCACTAAGATTGGATGGAATAACCGAGTAAATAATACTGAGGTCGTAAACTAAGTATTAGGTACCACTTCAGGGAGTTCTCTATCACAGCCTATCCAACTGAGAAGACTTCGTTGGTTAGGGCACGTGTTACGTATGGAACACACGTCTACCGTACCGTGCTGTATTTTCCATTCCTCTTCGGGAGTGGAAGAAACCACGTGGAGGTCGACAGATAACTTGGCAACGAGGAATGAGAAAATATAAAGCGAACTTGAGGAAAAGTAGGTGCCTCACGCTTTTGTGGTTGGGGTCCAAAAGATCCAGGAAGATATGGCAGCGAACCGTGTGATACCAGAAAGCTCACGAACTTCTGTGGATACCTCTCCGGTGAGGTGTACTGAGTAGCGCTGTTCAGTCAACTGAATATAAGGCGCTTTTCAAATCAAGGAAAGCCATTATTGTCGGTCGACGGTGTGTGTGACGTACCTCTAGTAATTGATGAAGAGTAAGAATCTAGTCGATGCATCCTCGACCTGCGCGGAATCCGGTCTATTGTTTGCGGGCGTTCTCGTGATGACTATTACAATCATTGCGTATTCCCTTCTTGAAGGTTAGTGCAATCAATGACTCACTCCGTAATAACGGAATACGTTCCTTGTTTCAAATGATACGGAACAAGGTGGTAAATGATGTTATCGACACATCAATACAGCGGGGTCAATTCAATTTAATTCATTTCAAAGAGCAGACAGATGGGGAATATCTTAGAAGCGACCGCTGGAAGCCCCTGAGTCCGTCATAATTCGCAAGCGCTAACAGCGCAGAAAGGTTTTTATTTCCGGAACCCCGCGTAGACGGCAAATTATTTTTCATGATCTACTTTGGCTTGTCACTCGAGGTCGACATTATGTCAGAAGACAGTCAGATTCTCGGCAAATAGTGTCTGTGTGTGAGTCCGTGGTTCTGTAACGATAAAATAAATACATTAGTGGTGTATGGCGCAGTGAACAAGAAAAAAAACTGAGAACAGGAGCGAAACCTGCATTCGAGGTGAATTACCAACGGTACCAAGCAGAAGACGCCGTCTCTTGGTGGTTCAAGCATACAAATGGTCAGATTCAAGACGGCCGACCAGTCAAAGCTAAGATCAAGAGAAATGACCAGTAAGATTAAAGATGCGTGTTCTAGTCACACAGTCTGACTACTGAAATAGTAATCGGTAGCAAAACGCGGAAAACGTAATAACGCGAACAGGGCGTTACATCCTGATTGGAGACTTCATCTCAAGTCTGACCCACAAGGCAGTGTAGCACTGACCGAGCACACGAACCTGACCGAAGCACCCTTAAAGGAAGTTCTGATCTGTCGTATGAGACATGTTTGTTATACTCATCCTGTTTTATCTTTGTCAGTGCCTTATTACCGGTCCGCTTTTCGGATTCAATCCGTAGCCCCATGCACCAAATGAAGCAAGCGGAACGGGGACGGCACAGTATCCGTTGGGCCGGGGCTGCCCAGCTTAGGCGGGCGGTATCTGCTCAAAGAATCCAATGAATTCTATCATCTCAGAGAGAAACACAATGTATTCCACTCCTACACACATCTGGTGAAGGTTTTTCGGTCGTAAACGTTTTCTCTTCGTGTCCTCTTCAAGGACATAGTGGCTAGAACCAGATGTGGCCCATCAACTGGGTCCCAGAGACTGGGACTCGTCTGGCATCCACTCATCAAACTGTCAAAAATGATAGCATCTCCGGCCTAAGGAAGCCATTATGCGTAGCCCTTTGTGTCATGGAGGAACGTAAGCCATCAAACCACGCCCAGGTGCCGTCTCGCTGTGATTGGTATTGTCCTCGAGACTGCCCTTTTGTCACATGAGCAAAGTGGTATTGAACTTCACCCAGGTGGAAGAGTCAGACCTTGAGTATGCAGACGATAGCATTCTCCTCAGTAAAGAGTCGGATACATTACGTACTTTTCTCAAAGCCTCGAAAACTAAAACTTTTAGTGTCCGGAGAGACTGTCAAATAATTAGGTAAGATCTGTTATCTAGGCAATAGCATTTCACTCAGAGGTCGGATATTAACTGAAGCGTCTTCGCGTACGTAGAATGCTCAAATATTTTTGCCAACCTTAATCATCTGTGGTGTCGACATGATATCCGTTTATCTAGGAAGAGTAAAGCGTACGCTATAACAGTCATGCCAAGTCTTCGGTACGGTTTCGAAACTTGGCCACTGCGGATGGAGGACATACGAAGATTTCCGTTATTCGAGCATTGATGTCATTGTAGCAGTACTGGGATCTGGTGGGAACACCGTAGGCGCAGAGTATTAGATACACGCACCAAACCATCAGAAAAAAAAACACTAAAGCTCATCAGGCTCAGGGGGTTGGTACGTGTTGCACGACCCTGGATAGGATTCCTCGGTGCGCAACGTTTGCTAAAGCGGGTAATGATTGGAAGAGTAAGGATAGTCCGTCCATGACATGGAAGAAAAGCATGAAAAGCGTAGTCCGTGGACTTGGTCATGTAGGGCGCGTTAGACTAACTGGTTAGGGTCCAAGAGGGCCTCCCACTCGGTGGCTAGATACGTTGGAAGACACGGCTCAATGCCCCAGTCAGTTGCGCTCTCGTATTCACAAACTTTCTTTGGAAACCTGATACTATTTTAGTTGTTGTTATTATTTTCATATTTTTTCATTATTTCCGATTGAGGTTATTACTGAGGGACAGTAACTAAAGCCACCGCACCCAGTGCATGACTAATGGTTGTTCAAACTGAAGTGAACTGCCACCTCAAAGTATCGTCCAGCTGCGGACAGAACGAATCGAAGCATCAGGTGAAGATCCTAGAACAAAATAATACGCGGAAATCACGAAGACAACGAGTGCACGAATGCAGCTACGCTACCGGCCAAGACGGTTAGCCATGTCACAATATCTCCAACCGTCTCAGAGACGGGTCTCGTGAATCGATAGTCTCACACGTCTTGCTTGGCTAAGTCCACTCAGCAAGCTTTTCATACCTCTTTGCCATGTTATGGACTGACCACAGTGTCTTGAACTGTGCTACTGACTCTAATGAGAAGTATTTTCTGCCTGTGAATCATCTCATTTTGGTAGTGTAAAACAATTTATGTATGGTTCGTCGGTCCCTGTGCCTACTCGTTACATACAACGCATTGGGTGACTAAGTTTTGAGGCTTAAACGCTTCTGACAAGATTTATTTCTCATCTATCGATCCACACCGTCGGTCGGTTGTCCTGTCACTTGCGAATTTGTGGGCTCGGTACTGGGCAGGTACCGACTCACCGTCTGCCAATGAGACTAAGCCGTCTATTGAACGGTATGTCAAATCGTATTCTCACAACCTCGACCCACGCTCCAACTATTACCTGCCTCGGAGAACGGCGTACATCCAGGAACTTTACCGGCATGCATGACACATGTTCCAGTCACCTTAACCTAATCAGATTCCGTGCTTATTCCACTAAAAGGTCACAGGTTCCCAGCCCCCTACGCCCAATTTCAGTATTGTTGATACGGTGTTTCATCCATATTCGAGCAATACTAAGATGTCGATGCTTAAACACTGAGAGACGACGTCTATCTTCTACTTTTACCGGCAGTGTTTCTGATGCGTATCAAAGAGCGGATCTAACTATTGAATTCTTCACTTAACCCTTGATAGATAACCGGATGTCACGCTGGCGAAATAGATGACTGAGGTTGGCAAAAGTCAAACGCGTATTCAGTATACGCGACGACACCTCATCGGTTATCTGACCACCTGGTAAGATGTAATCACCCAATTAAAAAAACTTATCTACTACTAGACAAGGCCCGGTCATTAATAGTAACCTCACGTTTTTGTGCTCTGGTTTTGGATGCTATCTCGAAGTGTCCTCGAATTGCAAATGAAATGGGCCGAAGCACAGAGAGTAGAAAAATAACTAATAAATGTACAAATGAAAATTACAGAGACGAAGAAAGAGTTACCACTGGTCGCCGGGTTAGATAAACACTGCACATATCCGTGAGGAACAATGCACGTATAACAGATCCTCAGGAACGAGGACTAACAAACTGTCATGGGACTGGGTGAAGAAGTAACATAAAAAATAAAGGACATTTCGAACTCACTGGACAAAGTTATGGTCGGACTACTTCCATACTGTAGTCCACGAACACGGAACAGATAGAAACCGAAAATTTCGTCCGATTTCACAGACCCATAGGAAGTAGAACACTTAGAGAATCCACTGTTACCACGATCTGCTCGGATCGGATCAGATTCCGTCGAAAGGTTGTCGTCTGTTAAGGAAACAGTCACAGAACATGGAAAAATTGGCTCATCAGTTGGTTACTGATACACATTAGTTAATGAATAGACAACCGACTGACTATCGTAACTGTACAAAAACTATGAAGCAGAGTAAATGGAAAACAAACACTCGAATGCACATACGAGACTGACTGACTGACTGATATAGTATGACCTCACCGGGCACGAGTACACAAAATGAAGCAACCCGCAAAGCTTGATCCAGAGAATGCAAAACTTGTGATGGATTCTCACTTGCGCTGTCCATACACAATCTAGATAAGAAGCTCTTAAAGATTGTATACCATGCCCATTCTTTGTAAACTATCCTCGGCTGGAGCGATTAGTCAGCGCCGAAGAGGTAGACCGATAACCTGTATCCAATCCCAACGACCTATCGATTGTTACTCAAATGTGGGCGCAACATCGAATTTACAACCCTGCAGTTAGTATGCGCGCACTGAGAATCGGGCGCACTGCTTGCTCAGTTATCACTTATCCCTCCAACGGATTCGACGACTAAGAAAAAGCTTTTCGTACGCCACTCTATTGGCTCTCGCGTCGCGCTTTTCTCGTCCAGACTGCTGTCGGTTTGAAAAAAAAGCACCATGGAGGGCAAGTTATGACGTACCGTCGACCAATAAAACCGTTGACATCAAGGCCTGTTCTCAGTGGTCACTCAAATCTGCACACCTGTGAACGTCCAGATCCACGACACAGACTTGATCGAAGATTTGTCAGATGTGACTCAGAGTCACAATCAGTAGCGGTCATGTTGCTGAAATTTGCGTCGAAACCTCGGAGGGACTTTTTGTCATTTATTGTATTTTTGAACTATTTTGCATATGGCACCACACCTCAGTAATCTATCACTGGTCATGATTACATAAAACAAATAACCGAGCATAGTCTGACACTGCCCAAATTTCCGTTACACCCACGACATCTAGAGATGAAAAGTCGTGAGGCAGACCACAGGCCCAGGAAGAAGTTATATGGCGTCAAACTTACGGCAGTTTTTCTGATTCACAAACAGTTACATATTTCTCAACTTCGGCCGCGCTTGACAAAGCTAACAAAAAGCACCAAGTAGGCAGACAACTGACGATAGGAATTGTCTTCGTTACCATATGTAGAAATACCGGTCAGCACCGAAAATCGTGTGTTTCATTTCCGTTGAGCAAAAGTTTGTTAGACCAGGGGTAAAATACAGCTGTTTTCCTGTAATTGTCTCGTGGCGTGAATATATATCATAAATTGTGGTACAGATTGCTCTGGAGACCGGATGTGCCTAAGGTGCGAGACTTAATCAGTTTGGACACCCGAATTTTGTTCCCAGAGGAAGTTGCCATGACAAACCTAGACAAAACCTAACCCTTTGAGGCTTCAGAAACAACTTTCGCATACACTTAACGCTCCATTACCATTTCAGCAACTAACTTCGGATCAAAGACCGGTCGAAAACCACCACTGAACACGTGATTAGGCATCCAAGCTCAATCTCCAGATAAATTTAAACTAAATAGGTGTGAACACTAATATGTATTGTTTTATAGCCGCTCAATAGGTCTAATGAGAACACTCTTCCGACTTCGAACCATGTCGCTTTATCAAGAGAAAACTGACCGTTCACATAGGATGCAAGAACTACTGACACCAATCCTCGCAACACGAACTAGTTGGTCCAAACTGGCATTGCGTAATATCTCTCCGGATTACTTGATTGGTGATAGGGCCAGCCAACACCTGACGAGAAACTTTTTTCTTCCCATCAGTACGCTGTTTTGCCGATCGCTGTGACCTGCACTTAGGACAGGCGCTGATGGGCTGACTGCCAACGAAACTTGGCTGTCTATCGATAATGAGTCCGTCCACACCCACACACCTATCACATTTCCTTCATTATCAGCCTGATTTGCCTGTTTGCACATTAGCGTTAAAGAATCTTTTGCCTTCAACTGCCTCAGTATGGTCGGGGTTGTGTTTCAGGCTCCGAGATGGCTACTGCCTCTGAAGGATAACTTAAGGCATAACTGTCAATTCCTAAGGGTAAGATTCGAGTTATTAGGGTGGGGAAGGGGTGAATATCCCAGAAATAGAAGCAGCAGTTCAACATCCGCACATTTTCAATCGAAAGTGAACGAAGAACAGACGATCAAGTGGGCTGGTTGTCTGGGTCTTCAGCCAAACTGAAAACAAACGTGAGAGTTGTTCTCTAAGTAGTGTGTATCTAATCCCCAGTTTGCAATTCCCTTACTAAAACGCACCAGCCAGACCGATCGTAACATAAACTAGCGCTCAAACAACACGTGAAGGCTCGTGTGCTTCTAATAGAAACCCTGTCGCTGTCGGTTTCATTGGTTGCCAAGCCGTTTGCTCATCTGATTATCCAAATATCACGTACTTTTGCGTAGATAAATATGTACGGAGGCGGATAGGCTAGGTAGCACATTCGGAGATGCCATTAAGGAAACAGCTTTTGCCTCACGATTTGCGCGACTTTCTGAGGGTGGAGAAGTAGACCAATATCTGAAACTGAGAAGTGTAATCTCCAGATCATCTTTTGTGTCGTACTTCATATGTAGATCCAAAACTTGAAAACCTTGAAAATTCTAATTCTAATTTTGCGTCTCATAAAAAAATAACACTCCCATTGTCCACTTATTCAGGTAACCGATCAATTTCCGTGATCATCAGGTTCCCATCAGCCTTAGCACAAGATATTTGTACACGATCGAACGAAGATGTTTTACTCCCGAATTATGATTTCCATGCCTCATGCAGAAAATAATTATCATTATTTAGTTTAGTACACAACACGTAGCCAAAGTCCTAGCAGCTATCAGGAATGACTGCAACTTGTCGCCATCGCGGAGATGGAGGTGTGAGCAAAGTTCAAGGATCTTCATAGGCTCTCGATCGCTGAGCTTGACATTTAGGTTGCAAATGTTTCCTCACCGGTTGAGGTGACAACATCACTGTACACAGTTCACTCAGACTAGATAATCAGTCAGTCATACTGCTAATAGTCAATCAGATTTTCAATGTTTTGAGAAACGAAGGGTAAAGTGAATCACAAGCTACTTGCGATATTACATCGTATAAAAAGAATTCGTCACGAATTTAAAACATCATATTCTGAGTGTGTTTACTGAGCATGGGTTGTAAGAAAAAAGGTGTTAGTGATTATCAGTAGTTTGGTGACTCAGGAAGGCTGCTATGAAATAATGCCATTGATTTCAATATCGGGTCATCTTCGGTGAACGACTGATGGTCCATTGACCTTGAAAAAGGATGTCAATAGTCTCCTACCTGGCGGAAACATCGCACATTTGATGTCGCTTTTCAGAGGTATGGCGTGAAAAACGATCGCGTAAAAAGGTATACTACACGACAACACACATCTCAAAGTTAACTAACAAAACGTTACAAAAAACTTGGAATCCAAGCTTTCAAATGATTAAGTTTTTGCAAAAGATTGTTAACTAACCTGGATGGGAAAACTCTGCAAAATGAGAAGGATTTTTTCGGTAACACTCAGCGCCATAGCGACATTGTCTTTTGAGTAAATCAGTGTTTTGTTTGCCATCAATATTCATAGTTTTCTAAAAGAAACCAGTGATCAAGTTTGCGTAAAATCAAAAGGAAACCAGATTCTGGAGGTAAATTTTGTGCGAACGCCTCATGCTGAATAATTTTGAAACTTTCGTTTCTCTACAAGACTGTTGTGCACCGGTAGTGAAGTAAGGACGACAAGAAACCAACTTGATTAAACTGTCCACTAGTTGAGGCCCTACCATGGACGGATGACTTTTGCTGGCACTCTGGGGAAAACGTTTCGTAAACTCTCATGCGTATCGTTGTCACCCTAAAAAACCGCAGTACCAGTCTGATGTGAACGCGCACTAACTGAAAAAGGGAGCTCCACCCGCTACATCTGAAGCAATCGCATTCAACCTGCTGAATCAAGCAAATCAATGACCAAGGTAGCAAGATTTGAGTTTTGTAGAGTTTAGACAACCACAACCGCCGAATGGAGATTTAGCTTATGCGTTTTTCATTCTATAGAGCCAGCCTGCAATCATATTCTCAACAAGTCCTCAATTTCATTCCGTGAGTTAGCACATGAGAGGTTTAAGAGACGACCGAAATCTTAACTGTATCTGCTGTTCGCCTTTGCTAACTAAAACTGACCACAGTAGTGTACTCATTGTCCAGAACGTGTCATAAATGACTGTTTGATACATGACAGACGTCTGACTAAGAGAGCCAATATCTTCTCCCGGTAAGCTGTCGCAACAAGAGGCGGTGACCAAGTTTGAGTAAGACAATACTTCCACGAACTTGCAAGGGTTTTGAGGATTTCATTCGTCCACCGTACACTGTTCCAGACTTCCGCACGATATCACATCATAACCCATTCTTCACAGAATCTACTTCCTTTCAAAGACCACGTGATTCCAAATCAATACGGTAAAACAAAAGATCTTTACGATTCGCTTGGGATCAGAAGTGCATCAAGCGCTTATCAGTTGAGAACGGCTGAATCATCATTACAGTAGGAAGGATATAAATCTCACCCCAGGGACCAGGCGATGAGCGAGGTAGTGTCTTGAACTGATAACACTCGAAGGACGCGGTGTGTCAGCCATAGAAACAGCCCTTAGATCGAAATCAGCGTCTTCCGTGCTTATCTATCATTAAAAAACCTTTTCACCGAGAGGCGAGAATGCAGAGGGCTGTTTAAACTCTGATGTTCAGTTGAAATAACGGTAGGACCGGCGCAATTGGTCACTCAAAAAATATGGTACCTAGACACTGAAGATCATTTTGAACATCTTCAACGTAGGTCAAATCGGTTCAGTCAGACACCTCGGCGACCAGAACTGCAACCGCCTACATATGTAATCGATTATCGATCATATCAAGGATGACCTTAACACCTTTTAGGCAAATACCGTCAAGAAGGCCGTGAAAAGCGCATCATTGAAAGCGAAATTCAGTCTTCAATAGTCTGACTATCCGCTAACCGTATCAGACGACTATCAATGATATGAGTCACGCAAAGAACTTGCTTATCCACCGAAAACGTCTAATCGAACAAAGGTAAACTGCAAGCAGTGAATCCGTCATAACGAGTTTGATGCGGGTCGCATATCTGTTGGCGACAACAGTGGTGTTCCAGCCCAAGAATTCGATGTTTTTAAAAATCGTGCTTGAGCAGGAGTGCAGTGGAAGGCGTATACACCACAAGCGCTAAGGCTCGTCACACATTTGAGGATAGCCGGCGCCAGACCCAGAGACTTGGAATGGAGAACCATATAGGGTCCCAATGGGTCGGACGCACTGACGAGCCAGACGACAGTGGACTTTCGTCGGCAACTGATGACTGGTGTTGGTGGGATTTAAACCTATGCCTTCTGACGCGACAGAACGCTCTAAACCACTCGATCACCATCGTCTTCATGCCACTACTACTTGTGATGCTATATCAACCGAAGAGGACTTTAGGAATCTAAAAAAGCGAGTTCTTCAGAACAGAGTGTTTATCTCCTTAATCCTCTAAAGACAGCTCAGAACAGAAGTCAGCGACGCGAATGCTAAACGGCCTGTCTGTCGAACTCCCGTATCCCACAAATACAGAAAATGTCAAAAACACCAAAGGGTGTGTGCGGAAAAAAGCTCGTCATGGTGTATAATTCTACTAACTGCTTTTCTTGTTCTTTTACCTCTTCATCTGTTTTGAAACCATAGTTGGTAAGCGTTCGTGTTGTCTCCCTTATTCCGGTGGTGATAGTCTTCTTTTAAAGACTACTCACTACTAGTTACTGTTGGTAATATCGGTGGATGAAATTCAAAATTTCCGAAGTCGGAATAGATCTAGTGAACACATAATAATTTGTAACCGCAGTGAGCTATCGTTGCGTTTCGTGGTCGCTTAGCCTTAATGGATCTCACAGTGAAAATTACAGTGTATATTACCGCGAATGTTGTGAGGAGTTCCATCGACCGATCACTCAAGCCGGAGTAGGTCAACTAACGAAAGCTTTCCCCAATCCCTTGACCGAGATTTCAACAAACAGGAATAGTAGCAGAGAGTGAAACCAGCACTTGATGGAAAATTGTTGTCTAGTCAGTTGAACAATACGCTAACCTCGCTGGGTTTCTTCGTTTATTTATTTTGATCTACGAATGACGAATTTCACACAGGCAACGAGAAATCAATCCGAGTTGTTTACGATGGCCCAACTACCATAAGAATGATGGGTTCATTTTATTTATTCTTCATCAGAGGCAGAAAAAGGAAGTGCTAATACTGTAATCCACGGAGCCCAGGGTTCCTTCTCGCGAGATCAGCCACTTCTCGTAACTCAAAATGCCGTCAATCACTGATGGTTGTGACTCTGTGTGCGGCGTAGATGGTAACGACGTTACTCCACCACGATTATACTAGGAAAGTCTAATAACATCAAACGGATAAACCGCGGACATACCGGAACTTTTGTCTGCATATAGAACAACTGACTTGTTTCCGAGGCTGAAGACGATTTTACTAGGACGTCTCCGTAGCGTGCACCCTACGGACGTAATGGTTGTTGCTGGCGATTTTGATTCCTGCATAAGAAGGGAAGCCAACAGACCCGTTGGCCGCTCCAACCGATCTAACTAACCACAGACGATTCATTTCTGGCGATTAGCCCGGGCGTGAATCGACTCGATATCGCCGCTCACTCTCGTCTGCGTGTGTGGACACTGATCGTGCTCCAGCGTCAATAACAACTACTTGCTGCAACTGCTCCGAGGTGATAACCATCGACCTAGTCCAATGCCAAGGATCCAAAGTAACGATGGACACAGATCAACGATTACCTGCTTGAGGCTGATTATGCTGCCCCAAGAGTAGTCACACACAAACGATAGACACGCACCTCCAGTTGCGCCATTAAATGCGTGCAGACCGAGTCCTCAGGACTCCAGACATTATAATGCACGGACGAGCCTTGGACGTCAGACTCGGAGCCTGAAAACGACCATGAGCGGTAGCGGATTGCAAAGTATAAAGGGATGGAAGAGACTGCCCCTATCATTCCCGTTTGAATGGAGCCACTGGTGCACGAAGGTTAACTGTTAGCGAACTGATCAACAAGGCGAACGACTAACTGAACCAGAGTGTGGGTGGATCGTCGGACCGAGGATATCGAGGGAGTTTACCTAGTGTTCATCTACAACAGGTGCGCTGGACAGCATTATGGATAGAACGCCGGATGAGGATGTCAAAGCTTCGTCGGGAGCGAGATAGCTCTGTGAAAATAAGCCATCACAAACGAGGTGGCTGCTGGACCCATTGGGTTGCTTCAGTGTTTTGAAATACGGCTATCCGGCATTAGCGTTCGAGATTACAGCTCTTCAGCTTGATATGGGAGAAACACGTTCCGAAGAGTTTGTGTAAATCAGTAACCGTATCCATTTATAAGGCGACCGAACTTATTGTGAAAACCCCGGGTGAGTAAGTCTGGTAAGTATCGCATCTAAGCTGCTCGCTGGTAGTATTCTTCATCACTTATCTAACGTTCGCGCGAAAACCAAGATAAATTTGAACTTCGTTTAACAAATCTCAGAACGAAGGTACTCCTTACTGAGGCCAACCACATTGTCTTGATCTGAAAGCAACTCATTTGACCGCAGTTCCCCGGCGATACATTTCGTTGAAAAATACGCCGGCGAAATCCGATCCCATCAAAAAATCTGTGTACATGAGCAGCCGAAGTCGAGTTCGGCATAACGGTGACCAAGAGAAATGGTGTACGACAGAGCAGTCACTCTCTTTGTTTAAATTCCTAATCGATGTTGTCTTAAAACCATGATTTTATCATGCGAGGATAATGGCACTGAATTTTTCCCAGGTGGAAGTGTCATACCTTCAACATACGAGCAAACTTGTTCTTCTGAATTAAGGTCCAAGTAAGTAGCAACCTTTTCTGGACAGCTGCATGGCAATGTTCGGTGTGCGTTTTGCACCTTCAAAGGACTGGAAAAGTCTAACATCAAATCTTCTGCTGTCTCCGATGACTATAGACCAAATAGAAAAGTTCTATTATCTAGGCAGCTAATTTCATCCGGTCAAATATCGGATGAGTCGTCATCGAGCATGAAGAAGGCGCGTTTGGCTTTTTCTAACCTATCATCTTTGGCTTCAAGAGTACGCGCCAGCAGTTAAGTCAGTCCTTCATGGTTCAGGAACATTTCAAGTGTGGGTCGAGTAAACGGGCTGATTACTGGCGATAGGAACACCAACTTCTTCACGGCATTGCTCACAAATTCCCTCTACCTAATTATCAGCGCTATTTGTGACTGTTCTTACTTTTTCGTAACGCTGATTATTTTTTTCTATTCCCGACCGAGAAATAGCAAACGAAACCGCCGCATCCAGTACATTGTTATTGGTTGTTCGAACGAAACTGAACTGGACTTTATACCTCTTCTACTGGACTCGTGCGTAACCATGTTGTGGAAAAAACTGTTCGTCAGCAAGAGTCAACAGAGTGCTTCAACATGAACGCCTTGAATTTATTTAATTTAAATCCTTATCAACACGCATTCGCAACATTCCCCATTGAATAAAAATTAGATAGAAAAAAACAATACGATGTATTCGCATAGAGCAGCATAGCAATCAGCAGCAGAAGGAACACGACAATGTATATGCTCTGAGGCAAACTTGAGTGGAATCTGAATGTCACAATAAGACAACGCTGGGAAAAATAAAGTCAATTATACAGCTGTACAAATGGTTTAGAAAATTCTGTACAAAAGTGAGGCGAATAACCAAAAATGCAATACAGACGAGTCGATCAAGGAATTGACGTGAATTAAACTTCTTCCATATCATCGTCATCTTCATCATCCTCATCGTCATCCGGCTCACCAATAATTTCTTCGTCAGGATCAACCAGTTCTCCCTCGACCTCATCGCCATGCGAAAGACCGTGTACCGAACCGACACCGGAAACCAGAGCATTAGTTGAGGACATATCTTCCCGAGACCCACCAGCCACAGAACAAACCAAAGCAGGTTTAGTATCCCGATCGTGAATATATCGCTCACTGGTAACAAATGAACGGGGACCCATTCCCAAATTGCCTGATGAAGACTGAGCAACGGAGACAGGAAGCTGTCGATGCCGCAGAAGACCGCCGGGACCACCGGGAACCACATAACCTCGTGAAGCTGCGGCACGGGCGTAGTGTTGAGTGTCCCCAGGGACGAAGCCACCTGAGCCCATCGAGCTTGTTCCCGAACCTAGGCGACTAACATCACCGTCGTCTGCTGTACGTGACAAATATAGCTGACGTAATGTGCTTTCGTTGGTTGAACTCTCAAAGATGCTAGTATAAGCTGCCCCTGTGTCCATCGGCGAGTGTCGCAGACTCCTCAAGCCCGAACGCCCAAGACCACTATGATCCATGCTTCGTCCACCCACAGTCCCTGGGCCGATAGGATCACCATTTTCATCTGTCTGTCCGGCTGCTTGGTTGGCTGCAGCAGCTGCAAGACGAGCTTCCACAAACAAACGACGCTGTTGATGTAACGCCTCGAAATCTGGGACGATTGCCTGTCGTCGTTCGTAGATTGCTGAATAAAATCAAAACGAGTATACTTAGTATGAAACAGAGAAGAAAGTTACTAAGCTCATCAAATCAAGGCGGACGACGACTAGCGTGAAACCCGATAGCACGAGCACTCAGATGGATATCCAGAATCATCGCTATAAATGGCATATAAAATGACTTATTTCACAGCATCAGCACACAACACACTACTGGCGATTATTTTTGACAGGGATGGAACAGCTGTACCCATGGTTCCTGATGATGAAATGAGTTCTGATACTGAATCGCTCTATGAACAAAAGAAAGCTTCCATTACTGTGATTCACAAACGACGGGGTGCTGTAGTACGAGTAGTATGAATAATAGTGGTAGTTCTGGTAGAGATAATGTTATAATAAAAATGCAGCCCAAACCCAGAATTCAGGTGGAAAGATTGCACACCATCAGGACGGAAATGGCTTGCAACGACACCATCTGGTGTGTCAATGATTAACTACTTCGTTTTATTTACTTTCATCTTTAGTATACAATAGTACAGTATTTCAAGTAGGTCACGGTCCATTGAAGGGAATCAATCGGGGAAAGAACTGACAGATGTGCGAGGGATAGAAGTGTCCAAAGCCCATTATGATGACCGCATGACTCCGAAAAACCAAGTTTTTGAAGCCAGCAGATCTGTTTCCTCGTATAGTTCTGCAGCTCATCCGTAACGCCTGGAACACAAAAGTTATTTCTGGGAGTATCATGCTTAAGTTTTGTGGAATACTAGTTCAATATTACAGTGGTTACGTGCAGCATCGAAGAATCGAACTGGGTTAATGACACATTGTGCTTGTCCCCTGAGGACTTTCCTGGCGGACGTTGACCGCCGAGGCAGACAATGATCTGAATACAAGTAAAAGTAGCCAGCGGATGATACGACAGAAATGTGTGAAATCTTTATACATTGAATGTCCGTACTGTCTGATATGCGTAAATTTCGTAACCAAATTTCAATGCTCGCAATTTCTGCACAACGCCTGCAATACTGCTTGCTCATTCCAACCAGCTTTTCGACTATTCGTATTCCGGCTCAGGCAGTAACCAAAACTGTTGAGCCTAGTACAAATGTCCTATTCGTCTAAATTAAAACTAACATCACAGACTGAGCATTCTCACTATCTGTTGTATTGCATGTAACGAAGTTCTAGGTAAAAAAAGACCACCTACAAGCGGACAGATTATCGGAACAATAATAGAAACGATTATATGTCACGCAATTACTTGCGAGTACTGTGGGATTGTTTAATTTTCGTTTGATTGACTGTCCTTTTTGGACTCCACGTTTCACGCGTAAACCTCAGTTCATCCGACCAACCTGCACTCGGAAGCACCAGACTCGAGTTTCGCTCTTGTTAGAGCTCATCAGTGGTGCATATCCTCCGCCACACCCAGGGTTTGAACCCGGGCCCTCCCATCTCGAAGGCGTGTGTGTTACCACTGCGCCACCCCGCTCCCGTTCGAGCTGATCCGATTCATCAAGTTAAGCTTGTACAGATGTCGACCTCTATGACAGCCAGAAATGCCCGACAGCTTTCAAATGGAGACACGGTTCCGGACCTAGTTAACTCCAAGCGAATGCCTCCCACCAATCAGGTCTTCTCCACAGGATGAGGGCAACGGACCCACATTTTTAAACCTGCTTCGCGTTTTTGGTACATATGTCATTTCTGGCTGTCATAGAGGTCGACATCTGTACAAGCTGAACTTGGTGAATCGGATCAGCTCGAACGGGAGCGGGGTGGCGCAGTGGTAACACACACGCCTTCGAGATGGGAGGGCCCGGGTTCAAACCCTGGGTGTGGCGGAGGATATGCACCACTGATGAGCTCTAACCAGAGCGAAACTCGAGTCTGGTGCTTCCGAGTGCAGGTTGGTCGGATGAACTGAGGTTTACGCGTGAAACGTGGAGTCCAAAAAGGACAGTCAATCAAACGAAAAAGAAACGATTATACCAAGTGGGCTTTGTGGTTTTTCCCCTTCAGTCTCAAAGTAACGGCTCTATGATAATTCTCGCGGTAAACCTTTGTCACTACAGGGAACACAAATTACACTTCATTCATGTGCATTACCGATAACTGAAAAATGCTACATAAAGAGCATGGTATAGATGGGCTGTAAAATAGGTATCGGGTGGGTTTGCTTAACCGCCTTAGAACTTGTGCAGTCGATTTCAGAAAGAAAACCATCAAATTCAGGTTATCGTGCCGAAAACATTGACGAAATACGCGAAATTTGTTCACATCCGTACTGAACGACGAGTCATTCAAACAAAAAACAAATGCAAACGTAAAGGACTACTTCGAGCAAAAATTACCTTCAACATAAAAGCGCAGCGACGGTGGAACAAGTTCAAGGCACTGATTATAGTCTTCTTGAGTGCAATGAATAGTTCCCAACCGCAGCATGAGACCCAAGCGCTTTAAGGTATCAACTTCATCCCGTATCTCGAAAGCCTGATCGAAATTGAATACGTAATCTAATCTATGGAGGGAAATGACAGCAAGAAATTATACCGTGCGAGGGAGATGCAGTCGACGTTGATGAAGAGTATTGCAGACGGTAACAAGAGGTAAGTACTGCTTTAGCTTGTTTCCGTGTAATCCCTTTTTGTTAGCTTGACAGAGATCTAATAATCAGACAACCACAACGGGTTCCGTTCTGTCACACACTACGGATTCAGCGAAAGGTGGCGAAGCTACCATATTTCGGACTAATATTCCTCTCCGCCTTGGGTTTCACTTAAATTGGCTCGAAGGATGGGCTTTTCTATGCATGAGTTTTATCCTGAGGTATTGTTGCGTCTTCTACAACAATCTCTGAAGGTTGCAAGCTTTAAACGAATCAACCGGATAACAGGCGCTCAAGTGTCACTTGGACACGTACCGGCACAACGACTTTCGTCGAATCGCAAATTTGATCGGCGTTAGAAGCGCAATAATCGAAGCTAGACCACCCACTAGCTTCAATAAGAACTGAGGTTAAAGTGTTGATTGATGGGGTTTATTGTCTCATTGGTAACCCAAATAGTGTGGGTCGAGGAGCGCAGAACTCGGTTGTTTATATAAGTTCCGACAGGTCGGAGTCGGGTAACCCTGAAAATCAATGAGCAGCTAGGGCAACCAATCAATCGGAGAGAAGCGACATGAATATTACCAACATATCGTGGCGCGATAAGATACAAATCTAAATTAGCAAATAAATAAATAACTTGAATAAATAGAAAATTGGGATGGTTTTGTGGAAAATAATGATACTATTGCAACCAGCGCCCTAATATTGAGAAAACCGTACTGTCACCCCAACAGGCATATAATTAAACAGCATCCTGGCGTTCACTTTACATGAACATTACAGTGACACTGTACCTGGGCGGAATGTGATGGTTCGTGCGCTACATCCACTCGAACACTTCTACACGATGGCTCAACGATAACTGGAGATTTGATCAAGCGAGCAAAGTAGATCCAAGACGAAGACTCACCAGTCTCCAAACCCAATGAAATGGTTGAACAACCGAACAACACCAAACAGTTCCATGAATGAAAACACAAAGACGGAATAACTGATATGGCACAGGTAACTGTGTAAGTTAGTCAGGCACGCGCTGCCCGCTGAAATGAGCGTCGAGAGAAACGGCAAACTATTCCACCATAACCATTTTCTA
This sequence comes from Fasciola hepatica, assembly GCA_948099385.1. NCBI lineage: Eukaryota > Metazoa > Platyhelminthes > Trematoda > Plagiorchiida > Fasciolidae > Fasciola > Fasciola hepatica. The sequence continues at coordinate 1,775,016 of CANUEZ040000156.1, forward strand.
ACTAACCATATCCATTCGATCTACGATTCTCTTCTCTGAGCCTTTCTTCTAACTCGACCACTGCTCGTTATAGTTCAGTTTAATGAGACCGTAGATAGTTTAGCATAAAAGAGACCACAGCATCTCAAGCTCAATCAACCATTAAATCCCGGAACTTCCAATCCACAAAGTACTATGTATGTAAGCATACGAGAATACGAGCACTGCGAAACAACTGTCTGCTCGTAGATGCTAGCGAGATAATTACTACGCACTTTGGGAGTTGCATGGAAGAGCTGAGTTGTCTGTGACCGGACAAGTCCGAGCGTCACCGGCAGAAGAATGGCAACAATTCTAGGTCGATTTCGGTTCATAAATAAACGAACGCGGACTATCAGTGACAATGCTCGAGAGAGTGGTGGAATGTTTGATTGGCTAGCGTTCTCCGCTCTGAAACGCCACACAAACTTGGGGTCAGTAGTGACATGGTGAGAGTGACCCACATTGGATATGGTCATAGTCCATTATCCCAGAAGAAGCAAATCAATTCTAAGACTACTCATCAGCTCATATGGACCAACAGTGCTACCTTGCAGAATGTGCATGCCTGTTCAAAGGTTATAGATGCATCCTCGAATGAGAACGTCTCATCCAGGTCGGGTGACCGAGCAGTACAATAGCCCACAATGAGAACAACGCCGTCATCATCGTACCGCTTTGAACAGCAGCGCAAGCCCCACTGACCACTGCCTTCCACAACATGCTGCACGCAGAAGTAGGAAGAATGAATAAGCAAGATAGGTAGTGTGTGGACCTACAAGGGTGGGAAAAGGAAACAGCACCCTAACTGCCAACACACGGAACACAGTGTGCAAGGCAGCGGGGTGGCTGAGTTCGGGGCCATTTACGTGGATCAATTATTATGCCGCTAATTTTAACGACTGAGCTGTCAGCTTAGATCGACTCTCAACCTGGAGAACCAGGAGACTGGACTTTGTCCGGACTCTACCCACTGACAACTCAGGCACGACTGTATCTCCGTCTTACGGAAGCCATCCTGTGTAGCTCTTTGGGTCATAGACGTACGCAAGCCATCACACCACGTCAAAGTGCAGTCTCGTCGTGATGGCGGTTTCTAGCACCAATTTAATCACAAAGTTAAGAAAAAGAGAAATGGGTAGTTTACTGCGATATTATCAGTCTGACTCAGAGCACCTGAAGCGTTAGGACGCCATGTTGCTGTGTGACGCGAGCTGTGTCGGAAATTAGTGCTAGACATGAACAACCAATTGTTTGCACAAAACCAAAGAAGCCTATCCCCTTGATCTGTGCGCTGGGTGGGTAAAGCACAACGCCCAACTTAACAAGCTGTTGATGCACTAAGTTTGCCAATTTGTGCATTAAAATTACCTGATGGCAATACAATGTCAGGACCTTTGGTCCTGCGAATAAGAGTGGTTAGTTCATCATAGAACTCATCCTTCAGCATGTTAGACCTGCAGTCTTTTGGGAATGTATGCCGAGATTACAAACAAACTGCGTTTAACACAGCTATTTTTTCGAACGTCTGCTGACCCTTGGAGAGTCTCACAGCGCATAAACGACAACTAACTGCGATACAGTCTAAAATGGCAGCCTCTGCCCTGTCAGTCAAGTTTATCCCTACTCCACGATAACCCGCAGCTCTAGCTAATTCGTCTCCTAAACTGCGCGGGCGATACCTCGATGAGACAAAGGTTGAGTAAAAGAGAGAACTCTGAGCAGTAGCCCACTTCTCACTACACACCCCGCTCGATGCAATGCAATGGGTTTCCAACCAAAGTCTCTAGTTCTAACAGGAACCAATGCGCAAGGCAGCGGCGTGGCTGAGTGGAAGCCTATTTACTCGGGTCACCTATCTCCGACTGAGGTTTTGCCGAAAGACAGCAACCGAAAATACCCAATCTCGTGCACAGTAAACAGCTGTTTCTTCAGTTTAGTTAAGTTCAAGACACCATGCATCGGGTGCAGCGGTTCTGCCTACGATAAACAAGTGCCACGGATATTATGGATCTTCACCAACAATGCGCGCGGCTGGACACAAGTTCACTGCATATCGTCACCCAGTTTCCTTCCAGTACTACGGACCGTCCATCATGAAGAGAATGCATCTGGGCGTGGTGTGATGGTTTTCGTGCCTCCATGACCCAAAGAGCTACCGATAATGGCTTCTTTAAGCCGATGCTATCATGTTTGGGAATTCCCTGAGTGGACGCTAGACGAGTTCCAGTCTGTGGGATTCAGTTGATGGGTTACATCTGATTCTAGCCACTATGTCCTTGGGGAGGACACTTGCGAATAGACATGGAGAGAAAACGTTTACGGCCGAAAAACCTCCACCATGTGTGTATAGGTGGAGTACCTAGGATTTCTGCCGGAGGTGATAGAAGTCATCGGATTCTTTGAGCAGATACCGCCCGCATAAGCTGGGCAGCCTCCAGCCCAAAGGATACTCCCTCATCCATTTTTCACTTGCTCCATCAGGCGTATGGGGCGGATAGATAGCAAAGCACCAGCGAAGACGAGAAAAAAACGCGTACAACAACCAGGTCTCACGTGACAGAAGAAAAAATTCCATCAAGGGAGCTTCGGTCACGTTCCCGTGCTGGGTTAATGCCACACCACCCTGTTGGTCAGACTTCCGAGTCAAACGTTCCGGTTAGGGTTCCGAAAGAAAAACCTCTTCTGCGACGTGGGCAGCCGCAAAGCATGATTCATCCAGAAGTCTTCTACGGTCCTCCGCGAAACATTTCTTATCTTTCTGCTCTTCATCCCTCACATCTCGATGCTGAATGGGTACGAGGCCACAATAAGTCATGACTGCGAACTTCTAACTCTCGGTTAAGGTAGCAAATTAGACAGGGGAAGAAAGAGAATAGATTACCCGACCCAAGGATTTTTTTCACTTTGATGCTTGCAATGATCGCACACTTTACCAAACGGTACAACAGGCTGCATATCTGTAACTCCTAAAACTTCTAGCATGGATGTGTGCTGTGTCTCCGAAACACGCATGAAAGATCCAACTTTAGTGTTAACACTTCGATCCTTAGCTACAAACTCAGCTTCTCGTTACACTCTTCGAGTGTCGGGTGATCCGATGTCGTGCTCGTGGTTAGGCTGGCGTTGGCATCGTTCGGAGCATGAAAGCTGAGTGCGCAGTGCTCGACCGGATCCCAATCAGCAGTCGTCTGTGTGCGGTCGTGTGCTTCCGGAAAATTTTGCCCACCCATTCACATATTACTTACTATAAATGGGCCTTGGCACACGCAGCGCCGTTGTTTGTCGGGTTAGTGGTTACCTAGACACGAATAACTAACAGAAATCATAGCTATGATTTATCGGTGGACCCTTCAATGAAAAGTATCTATTCCTACTTCAGGCGATTCAAATTGGATCCTAGTGACAATCGTTCTATATATATATATATATGAAGTAAAGAAGTGAGCCTTCAAAATGATATTATCACGGCTGGAAAAATTTTAACAAGCAAGGGACAGATATCTTACTTATCGTTTGAAATATTGCAATCAATGACGGTTTTGCGGTTCGTAGAGATCACCAGAAACGGTAGTGGGATCTTCTCAGTGCGTACTTGGGACGAGCCAGAAGGATGACCATGGGCCTCTGTAAGAGTTGAGCCGTCATCACTATCAGCTTGAGAGCGACGATAGCGGTCGTTAATACGGTTGCGCATTACCAAGTTCTTGAACGCAATCAGCTGAAGGATAAGATCTTGAATCTCCAAAGTCTAAGAACATGTGAGAAGCAGTATTTGAATGGCAATGGAACAGCCGGGAAAATGAACCAGAAATTAACGCAAACTCCAAATCTCTTGCTTAACCATATTAGACTTGAAAAATACGAATTTTACCTTGTTCCTCAGTGATACCTGACGCTTTTCTCGTTCTTCTTCCAATCGACGACATTCTTCGATCATGTTCACTGGTAAGCCAACCCAGCGAATCTCTTTCTTTTCCTTCTGAAGTACATTTAACGCCATGAGGACATTGAGAGCATCATAGACGCGACGACGTATGTTTTTCTGTATATAGTGCAGCTAAAAAATAGGAAATGATCGCAGTAAACCGCAGAAAGAGACCGAACAGAGATCAAAAAGCGCTAAGAAGGATTACCTGTTCAGATGGAATCATCGGGTGTTCCGCAGCATACTCATGCACCAATTCGTCCGCCACTTCACTATAGGATGTTACGCCTTTCTCCTTTACTTTATTGCAGACACACCTTGCATACCGTCGCAAGCCGTTGGTTTTTAATCCAGTGGGCATGCTGCAAAACAAATACCGTAAGGATTTGCATTCTAGAATAATTCGTTTGTCCGAGTTCTGAAAAAACATTGATAGAAATTCGGATGTTCGAAAATTTCATTCATCGCCCTTTACGAGGCAAATCATCAACAAAACAAGGTGGTGTCTTTGCATTCCTTTGCGTCTTGAACTAGCCGTTGAGACGGAGATGTGGTGGAAATAGGTCAATGTATAGCGTGACACTGATCAACGATAAAGTGTATTTCGAGGATTGTGTTTGTGGGATTTTCGCGCGTGCTAGGCTGGAGCCTCAGATTGTTGTCGGGCTTGGTTTGGGATATGATTTTGAGCCGTGGTTATTGGTGTATCTGTGAATTTTTGATTGCCACATTTTCCGAAGACTTCGCCGGTATTGCATGCCACCGAATTTTTGTACTCTGTACTGGATTATTGGCAAATACAGTGCAACGTTTCGCTGCCACCAGAAGCTTGAGGGAAAACGCGCAAGTGGACAGCAACGTTTAAAGGGTTCGCAGCGCAATTCCCAGCAGAAGTTTATCAATGGGGTTAATAAGGGCAAAGAGTCAGCTGTTTTATTTCACGTTGCTGCAGCGGAAGGGGTATACCCCATGGTTTCAAGACTCCACCGCACCTTCAAGGATAAGCAGTAAGCATAAGCCTAAAACTATGATTGTGAAACCACTTATATTCTCTAAAAGGTCAGAACTGGTAACGAGTCAGGCGACAGCGAATAACTGTTTACCACCAATATAGTCAGTCCTGACCCAATTCAAACCACGTACTTCAGTGGTGATGGACGGATACTACTCTGCCGCCAGCATTTAGCTTGCTTTGAGTGGCAGCACTACAAAAAAAAACACTTGGGACAAGGACAACCTGATTATTAGAAAAATGGTTGGAACGGAGCAAAATATGGGGGCGGTTTAGGTAAAAAAAAAATTACTAAACGCAAGTAAACCGGTGATTTACTCACTGCTCTTGTTCGTCCCCTGAATCTCGACCCGATGGACTGCCAGGTTGGAGATAACCAGCCATTCCACCTTGAGTTGGAATGCCAGCTGCGAAATCATAATAACCCGAGGGTGCAGCTAATAATCCAGGTGGCTGAGCAGCTTCGGTGTTTGGGCCCAGGAAGATACTATTATCGACCTCCTCGGCTGTTTGGAACGTCCCAGAGCTCAAATGAGATAAACCCCCGGTACCGGAGAGAATTATGGTGCCCTTGATAACAAGTAAAGAAGTGATGTTTTGAATAAACCGTTCACTAGGCAGTGCATATAATGGTTTTCTTTAATTTTCATCATCTGCTAACAGTTTGGAGACTAATCAAATACTGACGAGTTGGGGGTATCTTGGGTTTTATGTTTAACTCAAACACGTTCAGTTCACACAATCATTAACCATGCAGCGGGTGCGGTGGCTTTGGTTGTCATCTCCTGGCGAAAGCCTCAATCGAAAATAATGAAAAAGGACGGGAATATCAAAGCAGAAGTGAAGAACTACAAATATTGGTATCAACTCGATAAAGAAAGTTTGTGAATACAAGAGCACCGCGGTTCACGACACCTAGCCATTCTCTCTAACGTATATAACTACTAAGTGCCAGGGTCTCTTCGACTCCACCCAGGAAGACTAACACGCCCTACATGACCAAGTCCATAAGCTAGGTTGTTCATATCTTACTTCCACATCGTGGACTGGCCACTCTCGCTCACCTTCCAGCCGGTACCAGTCTGAGCGAACATAACGCGCCGGGGAATCCTGTCAGATGACATGCGCAACACGTTACCCAACCATCTTAGCCTGGTGATATTTAGTGCATCATTCAATGACTTGGTCCGTGAACCTAAGACTCTCCGCCGAACCTCAGCATTGTTCCCGCTCAAACATCGACTATGAGATATCGTGGTTACCACTGAAAGCTAACAGGTTACTCGTCGATACGGTTGATTTAGGTTCGTTAAAAGAGATCGCAAACGACCTGTGAGTAGAAGTGCGGTGCGGCGATCGCGGGTCTAGATTGCCTATTTTTTCTTCAATTCAGAAGAGACGTGCAAAGCAAAATTGATAACCGGTTCAACTGGTGCAAAGATGTTCGGAACCCCATCGATGCTGAGGTAATGTACGGTACTGATCGGGTGAATTGCGCCGCTGAATTTCAGTCTACTCACTTCCGTAGCTTCATGAGAAACACCTAACTTCAGTTTTGTCGATCACTGATCCCGCATTTCCATGATCTGGTTTTGGTTGTTATCTCACGGTATGGTTCAGTGGGAAAAGGCATGAATCGAAATGCAGACAGCAAATAGGCAATGAAGAAACAGGGAAAACGACGTAGACGAGGAAATTGCTCGAGGAAGAGTGCATGACTGATCACGACACTTGATATTCACTAGAATAAATACTGAAGCACAACGTTACTTTGGCTGGGACAGGTATTGTACATCAGGATGAGAGTAGGGTCCGAGTCGTCTTGTGATAGTAAGGGAACATAAAAAATAAATCAAGACGGTCAGGTAGGTTGTGTAGGGCGGTTTGTTCGCGATCGTGAAACTCACTAACAGGATATTAAGAACACCGGGCACGGTCAAGAACTGTTTGACTGACGCACTTTCCCTTGAAACTAGCGCTGTTGTCCATTCGCTGGATGCTTCGACTGATGTATTTCAGATTGTCATGACAGTAGGCATAAACCAAATCTAGAGAACTAAGTTCAAGGTTGATGGATAGCAAACGACGAGGTCAGTTGTTCAAAGGGGCCCTCGTGTATGTTCTCAGCAATCAAAGCAATTTAAGCAAACCGTTGGAAAAAGAGTGTACTTAGTGGACATGAAGCACTTTGTCAGTCATGCCCATGTCTAGAACGACAGAGATAAGAAATGAAAGTGTTGTACGAGGTCGGTCTTAACCGAGGAGAAAGCAATAACATGGAAGTGTCAAAACTTACCGGTCGAACAGGACCAACACTAGATACTCCCCCAAGAACTGCACCACTAGGCCCAACTTGAGCGGGAGAACGAATAGTCAGAACACGTGGAAGAGAGTTTCCCATTATCGAAGATCCAGAAACAGGTACATTACCACCAGAAGTCATCCTCATGCTGCGCTGAAGCATGTGCATTGGGATAACTGAATAATTCGGGATGAAAGGAAACGAACTGGTGTGAGGAAAAAACATGACAAAAGCGCTACTCATTATTTGTCGAAACGTGAACATAGTCCGAATAATGTTATCAACGATTCTGGAGACAGAAAATTGAACGTTAAGGATTTTAGCTGAAGAGAGGTTGAAGTACATCTGTCAGCTGCATGGGATGGTAAAGTAACAGCGAACATTTGGCTGATACCTCTCCCCAATAATCATGTTTCATCTTTGATGTAAGTAGCATGTTATTGTATCTGAACGACAGGAGAAAATTTCCCCATAAGCACACCACCGCTTCCACGGTTGTTGCCGCTCATCATGTATGCGTACCCGATACTCTGCCAATTCACCTCTATACTTGAGCACCCCACAGTTGGTTTACAGCTATAATCTCCTGTGAATCGTGAGGGGTGTGCATAAACAAATTTTTAAAATGGACTCTCCGTCCATGCACGCTCCTCACGATTCAAGTTATATTTTATTATTTTACTTATCAGTGTTAGTACATTCAACTCCTCAAAATATCGCATGGAAAGACTGCTACATTTTAAAGCCTGCAACAATTCGAAATAAGCGTACATTGTCAATACTAGCACCTCATAAGCAATACAATTCTGGAGCGGCTAAACGACATGAAAGTTTAGGTTGAAAAATCACGAGTGAATTTCATTCACTTCTTATTTCGAGATATCTTGGATTGCCTTGGGACTACTCCTAGCCACACGGAAATTCAAATGAAATTTAGTCTTCGGCTATGTATCATTATCATCATCCTCGACTTCATCAATCTCTAGAGAATCCTTAGCGCTCGATTGTTAAGCAATCTGGTTGGACCACATGAGAATTCGTATAATGAAAGCTTCGAGGTTCGGTGGTTGACTGGAGTTTACAAGATACGGCGACTTGGATGGTAAACAACTAATGGCTCTATCTGCAACCCAGAGTACACCACTCGAGCGCATATCTGCCTACAGTGACTCACCAACAAATAACCTGTCACTATTGTTAAGTAAATTACTGTGTACGCGATGCGGCATGCTACTCGGAGGGTTAGAGATGAATGTCGTGGATGAATATCGTCAACAGCGTTTAAACAAACATCGGAAACATTATCAAGATTTCACGTCTGCTGTCATACGATATCGGCATTCATCTAACATTATTTTATTCAAGGGGAGCGACGGTGCATTCCGTAATTCAAGCAGAGGACCTTCCATAATGCCAAGACTACAAAATGCATTCGTGCAAGATATCGTTTTGTTCACAGTGTGGTATCCAACTTCCATTCTCACCGGTTTCTAACTGACCTATAGCAAACGTTATGCGTGAGACAGCAAAATATTTGTTACGAAACATTGTAGAAAATGGCAGAAATGCCCCCAGCAATTTGCCGATCCTGGATACGTATTTTGCAGTGAAAAGCATTAGCCAACAGGCTCGAAAATACACCTCGCTAGAAACATGCAACTTTCAAAAGGATTCTCACGGTTCGAAAGTCAATCGCTGAATTGGAATAACGTAGCAACGGTAGAAAAAGTCACCTGTTCCAACAGAAAATAAATAGATAAACTTACCAGCTGCTCTTAGCGGCTTCCTTCCGGTACCCTGACCAGGGACAGTGATAATCTTCACAGTCTGAAAAATAAGTGTTATGGTTATGAAACATCATTGGATGAATTATACGTTATCCAAGTAAAATTCATTCGAAAACAAGTCAGATTGCAGATAAGCTGCATCAGAAGCAGTAGTTCCTTTTGGAACATAACCACCAACAGACAAAAGAGAGTGACGAGATCAAGAACACAGAAAAAGTTTGTGGGACAGGCCAGTTTACGTGTAAAACCACAAATAACGACTTAATTCGATTTTATACTTAGTTGTTATAAAATATTTTACACTCACTCACCAAGAAATCAAGAATAAAGAGCGCCATTCTATTACATGCTCCTGATTACTGATTTGACTAAACTATCCCCAGTCAACGTCAGTCTAGGTCTACCAGAGTTGTCCCGTCCATACCAGTCAAATGAAGTTATATGTCAGAGTATACACCACGTAACAACATTCCCACCTCTTCTTTTATTTTCTATAAGCATCTATACATCCTTAAGGAATTTGATTTCTCATGAGAAACTGAGATGTTTCCTTCTAAACTAGTATACTGAGCTTTAGTCAAAACAATCGGGAGAATTAAGCGCGAAGAAAATGTTTAACCACTAATTACACGGTCTAGTCAAACATCTTTAAAATCGGGCCACACGATCATTGTTTGAGGAACTCCATACACTATTTCGACACGCTTAGCGCGACAGGCTGGATTGTATTGTGAATATTAATACTTCATTTTCGTTTTGTTGCGGTGACAAGTTTAGTTGTACACGTACTGGCCTTGGCATCTCTGCGCATTTGGCGAGCATTCATTCCTCAAGGGTTCTATATCAGGTTGCGATCGGGGCTTCATGCCGGTCATGTCATATCAGTGATCCTATGAAACTATTCAGTTTTTGTTAACATACGAATCGTGAATGGCTTCATCGTCGTGGTAAAATACACCATTCGGCTGGTGATTTTGAGTCGGTAACAGGAGGACATAATATGACTATTTTCATCGGCTTTCTACTACACGTAATACTGCGAGTTTATTCAGGCCATGAGCCAAGAAGGCACACCAAACCAGTACTTTTATTTTTACGCGACTATCTCCTGCTGGAAGATGAGCTGACTCTATGAAAATCGCGGATCCTAACTGACCATGCACAACGACTGGAAACGGGATCGGTATAGATCGCGACCCAGTTTTTCTTTCAGTGGCAGGCTCCGCAGACCCACAGTGAGTTAGGCGTTTTATACTTGTTTCGACTACTGTTTCAAGCGGACAACAACGCGGCAGCGCCATCCAGGACTCTGAACAGATGGTTTTTGGCGAATACAAACCTAAGCCATTAGTGACAGATTCACTTCGTGTCCTCTCACGTCTTTACAATACTGGACTCGGAGTGATTATATTGTGACTGGTCACCGCTGAAGTGGATCAACTGAAAATTGTCATTCATTTTGGTTTCTGTGGTCTAAGATTGCACATTGGAACGTGCTTGCGTCCGTTTACGACTCGTCTGCGGTCAATCTTACATCAAAGCCATCCGTCTGGCGCAGTTGCGTCTAGGTGATAACCAACTATCTGCTTCTCAGGTGGAGTTGTTTGCACAGCTACCTATGCAGCCGCATGTCCAGGACTCAGAAGAACGTTGGCAACCGATCGAGGAAGACTTGCATGCCACTTCCGATGGCACATAAGACTCTGGTTCAGGCATGCCTTACACACGACTGATAGCTTCAGCATCAGTTGCACTGTTGGATGCTCGCAAATCCATCTCTCCGGATGCCACATTCACTGAAGTGCGTAAATACTCGAGATGCCAGCTGACTGGAAGCCTGAGAAATGAACAACAGCAGCGATGGATCACGAACGTAGAAAAAGGCAGAAGGCTGCGTTCAGTGTCAATATTCGTGACTTGCACCGTTCGATTAAAGGTACCGAATCACGAAGCCCGCCGTAATCGAGATCAGCTAAGCTCACACAAACATTAACCATGCAGCGGGTGCGGTGGCTTTGGTTGTCATCTCCTGGCGAAAGCCTCAATCGAAAATAATGAAAAAGGACGGGAATATCAAAGCAGAAGTGAAGAACTACAAATATTGGTATCAACTCGATAAAGAAAGTTTGTGAATACAAGAGCACCGCGGTTCACGACACCTAGCCATTCTCTCTAACGTATATAACTACTAAGTGCCAGGGTCTCTTCGACTCCACCCAGGAAGACTAACACGCCCTACATGACCAAGTCCATAAGCTAGGTTGTTCATATCTTACTTCCACATCGTGGACTGGCCACTCTCGCTCACCTTCCAGCCGGTACTCGGTACACTCTCCGAAAAGAGGCAGTACCAGAGAATTGCGCAGTCGACTGAGTCGAAGGCAGCCTCAAATGAGGAAAAAGGAGGACAGTGGGTGTTCGGAAGGAGCGCTCATGTTCGAAAATTTGTTGAAGAATGGCGATGTGATCAACAACCTCGACCAGGCCTAAATCCAGCATGATCCTCGCGTGAGCACTGTTTGCAAGCGTTAGATGGACGATGGAGAATTATACTACCGAGCAGTTAGATACAATTCTAACCAAACTTATTCCCTGGTGGTTTTCAAGGCAGGATCTTTAACCTTTCTAGCAAATCGATCTGATCACCGATTCACACCAATTCTTTGAGTCTTGGCCTCTATCCCATACAAAACCGAGGTGTTTTGTCGATTTCGATGCTGAGCTACAGCGTCTGAAAATGAACGGAGGCAACCCATCCGGACCAGAAGCCATATTTCTTTCAAGATAGCTTATCCCCAGAGAACCGCTGTTCTTTCACGGAGGAATCGTATCAAAAAAATGATGCAATCATTGTGCTACTTAGCGAACCGGTCGTAGACGAAGGCCAGGTAAACGGTTTCTCGAAATGTTCCGCCCAACGAACTAGCTGACTCTCCTGAGTTTGAATCAGTGAGCCGTACGCCTCTTTGATCAGTTCACTAACGCCTGGCTCAAGTGGACCAGTATTTCTGATTAGACGGGAAAGACTGCAGGTTTTGCCAATCGCCGAAGGTTTTTTCATCTCCCTACACCTCACAACCCACCAATGCTCATAGTTGTTTACCAGGCTACGAATCAGTGTAAGTTTAAGTGAGCTAATCAAGTAATCGGACGGCCCACTGATTCACTCTCGAGGACATCGTCTGGATCGTTGGGCCGGTTGGGAACGGTTTAGTTGGCCCACTTCAACAGTGGACCCTCCAAATATACCTGCCAGAGAGATTAGATATCACTCCTCCATCATAAATGGAGGTTATGCTGGAGAAAGGTGATTCGAGAAGGTGCAAAGCCGCCGGACAGTAGGGGTCGTCTCCATCTATGGATGCTAAGCTTTGAATCCTAACTTGACAAAACTCCTCCGGGTTCCCGAGGATGGCCTCAGTCGGTGATTGTGCCGATTTACAAGAAAGGTTACAGATCGTCTTGTGAGAACCACAGAGGAATTAGTTTGGCAAGCATCGCATCCAAACTGCTCGCTGGGATTATTCTTCATCGATTATCCGGGGCGCGCGAACTGTGTACGGGTAAGAATCAAGCCGGTTTCACACCCGGTCGTGTTGTATCGACCACATCTTTGGTCTCCGACAGACCTTAGAGCACAGACACGTCTTCTGTAGGACCGCAATCTTCATTTTAATTGATTTGAAAGCGGCGTTCGACTCAGTCAACCGCGCGGTACTTCGGCGCTGCCTCCCATCAAAAAGTGTGCCAGAGAAACTTATTTGTTTCTTCCAATCCTTATACGCAAACAGCCGTAGCCGAGTTTGTGCCTACGGTGATCTTTCACTTGAGTTCACCACGGAAAGTGGTGTTCGTTAGGGTAGCTCTTTTTCGCCCTTGCTCTTCACTATTGTAACTGAAACGGTTCGTGAGATACTCAATCTTTGCGAGAGAATAGCGGCATCGATATGTCTGGCTTGGAATACACCAACGACACTGTTCTTCTGAGTGAAGATCTAGGTAAGTTGCGAGCTTCCTCAAATAGCCTAAACAAACGTAAAGATGTTTGAAACGCGTTTTGCACTTTCAAAGTGTAAAATACTGTTGCAGGACTGGGTTCGCGCTACACCAAACCATGTCCTGGAAAAGGAAACTCTAGCTGAAGTAGATAAGCTTTGTTACCTGGGCAGGCAAATCTCATCCGGTGGACAGATATCGGATGAAGGCGCGTTTGGCTTGGATGTTTACTCAGTCACGACTACACAGCAAAAGCCGCCCCCAAACTTGGGATATGTTGAAGCAGCTGCCAGGCGCATGTCTAACGTGAATGCAGAAACGCCCATTAGAATTCCTACAAAGTCACTGGTTCAATTTATACAGTAGGGGCAGAAAACACATTTCGAAGGGTAGATTTACAAATACTTTGGATTGCTGTAGAATTACCCCAACTGAACTCTTACAAAGCCAGTGGGCCGGATGGATCGCCGATGGTACTGAAGGGATTTGCAGCAACCTTATCCCGTTTTATTTTGTCACTTGAAATGTGGGAATGAATTTCTCTGCTACACCCTTCATTTACGGGCAGCGCCAGAAGACTATGCGGTCAAATGAGTCAAACGAAGACGGTGGACCTATGAAAAATGTGCTCACATCCTACTATTAGTCAAGAGTGAAGATGCGATCAACTTAACCTCGACGAGGTCTAAAACCAGCTTGGTTCGCGCGCCAGCATCGTTCGTGAGCGTTAGATAAGGGGTGAAGAATGATACCAGCGGTCATTCTAGCTGCGATGCTAACGACTTATTCCTCTGCGGTTATCACATGAGGACCTGTGACCTTTCCTATAAAAAGATACGATCTCCGATTCTTACAAAGTCTTCGGAACGTGTTCTTTTTACTGATCAGACCGAGAAGTTTTGGCCACTCCGATGACGATGCCGTGCCACCATGTTTGAAAACAGGCGGAGGCAACCCATTCATTCTAGCAGTCTCATGTTGCCCGAGATAGCTTAACTCGCGAGAAATCGCTTCGAACGGAGGACTGGCATTTACATCTAGAACTTGAACAATAGTGCCAGTTAGCACCCCTGCGGTGAATAAAGACCAGATAAGCTGTTTGCTGAAAAGATTCGCTGAACGATCTAGACAACGCTTCGCTCGAAGGCTTACTGCTTTATTCGAGACAACCAGCAATCTGGCCGAGACTTAAAGCGGGGAACCATATGAAGTTCCAACAGGTCTCGTGAAATACATGTCGACATGCGTGGAAGTGTTCCAACAATGGCCGAAATATGCAGTTTCGAATCCATCTGATTAGGACGTGTATGGCGGAAGATTTCTCACTCTAACTCAATACTCTAGCTTGGAATGGGACACCTACGTTTCTGGTGAGGTGGGACTACTGGGACAAGTATGCGCCCACAGGATGAGTTTTCGAAAACCTTTGTACCTGGGTGTATTTTCAACAGATCAACATCAGTAAGCCTTTATTGGCGCGGAATAATTTATAAAATTGCATGGATATCTATCGTTAAACAGTAGGAACATGAAATCTATTGCGTTGATCAGATAACCAAAAGCAAAGTCGTAGACAGCATTCCACTGTCGTCCGGGTCATAACCACACCTGCCCTATCGGTTCTCCACTCCAAGTCCCTGGGTTTGGTTGCCGGTTATCTCTAACAGTGTAGCGAGCCTTTGTGACGATGGGGTATACACCCCTTTCACCGAACTCCTGCGCACACATGCAATAAAAAGTGAGCAAATTTGTATAACAAGGGCCATAAAAGACTTGCTTTTATTCCCGGTCGGACGGCAGATCCGGAAACCCCGAGCGTTGATGTAGGACCAGTACGCTGCAACATGATAACACGCGGTGGCCTATTTCCCTGTTGGTTGCTTTGCATTGTGATACCGGGACTATTGATTATTAACGGGACTGAAGAAACTGTAGGAGCCATGATTCCACCGGGTGAAACCAATGCCGACGATAACAATGTTTGTTCGTTTGAGCCAACGGTGATCTCTTGTTCGGCAGCTGGAATGTCAAACAGATCTCCGGGATGCTCTTCATATGATTCTGTTTTGAACTCCATCTCTGAAAAGATGTTCATTAGATAAGCAGATATACAAAGTTGGGATAACCGGAATTGTTGAACGGGTGGTTGGCGTTCCGTTTTGGTAATTAAGAAGATTTCGTTTCGTTTCTCAAACATAAACATGATCTTATTGATATTACTTGATAAGTCATTTAACATATTGCGAATAGCAGGAACACATGAACTAAGTGCTGCCAAAACAGTCTTGCATGGCCGAGTTGATCAAGCCATATCTGATTTAAAATTTGTCCACTATATTACACCACATCATACATATATTATAGTGGTTGATTTATCACTACAGATCGGGCCCCCTTCCGCTTCCCATGGGAACCCAAGGATGGACTAACTCTACAACTAACAGGTCGAAGGATAACGGAAGGTAGGTTGGACTCAGAAATAGTGCACTCGTTAATACTGTTCTTTGAATAATGTACACAACAAGCCGGTGGGAGAACGGCTATCGTAAGTAAAGTGAGACCTATCCTAAAAATTATGCAAATATGGTCTTAAAGGAGTCACGATACACATTTGCAGAACCTCCTCTTGGTAACCACTTAGCTACCACACATACTGCTTAGCGAAATACCCAGGATGAACAAGGCGACAAAGTGAAAAGTAAGAATGTTAGGAAATATTAAAACATACGGATTTATAAAGACTGATCCCTTCTGAGCCCTGCGTAGGGATTTCTATTTCCATGTTTATGCGCTGAAAGCACTTCCGATAATAAATCAAATAGCGTTAATCAGCACTGTGATGGAACATGCTGTGCCAGCAGCAACAGTCTTTCGGGAACATAATGAGCGTAGGCATACCAGCAACAACGACCGGGAAGCACGGCCGATAAACGGCGCACGTACAAAAACATAAACGCGGGAAAATTGGAATTACGCTCACTTTTGTTAGCGGAACTTTCAAAGCGAAAGCCGAACGTGCGGATGCCTGAAGCCCGGTAGCGCAACTAAACAAAAACATAACTATCAGGTCTACACTTTGGCATGCAACATCCTGAACTGCGAGAATACCATTAGAGACAAAACATCCCCCACAAAGTGTCATACGAGAAGAGTATTTCAGTTTATCATAGATCAGATCCTACAACCGTCAATATGAACCCAGGCACCAAAAAACAGGCAAACGAGCCGATTCAATCCCAAGTGTATCCTCAGTACACGATCAAGAAAACTTAAAAAATACAAGCCCAAAGGAAAGCTTTACAATGACCAACAAGTGTTCCAGTCCTTTCCCAACTATCCGCACTAAATGAACGGGCCACTTTGTCTGCAGCAAAATAAGAAGTTGAAATAGTTGCTGAAGTGGGCGCGGATCTCTATTCACATCAGATTATTAATTCTGGACAACTGATTGATCTCAGCCTTCGGCACCCTGATACGGCCTGACCCGACCGACAACAAACCCTCAAATATATCTGATCGTTCTCTCTACAGAAACGTACAGAGTAATATTATTGCTCTGCAAAGACCTAATAGTCTAGCCGAATTCTAATTTAGTGCGTCCGATGTGACACACTCAATCACACTAACAAACTTGTTTATTCGAAGGACCGTCGAGTTTTCATGGGACCCTTTGCTACCCTTGTGGACGCCGTTCGGAGGCTTTCACACCCCTCAAATACGAAGGGTAACCAGCTCCAGTGTTTCCAGTTCTTCTGCTCTGCGCACTGCCAGGTATTATGGGTATCGTGTTACGAAGGGTAGACAAAATGCTGCAGGCACTAGGCAGAAGATGAGGGTCTCCACTAGAATCGGAAGGACCCTGAACTGCTGAGCCCAAACAACAGAGTCAATCCGCTGAGCTCCGTCGCAGATCCTGGAATCGCATTTCTTTCGTCACATATACACAGTTGTGGTGCCTTTTACACTTCATGAGTTCCATCGTTTTCTTCTCACTGTATCGTACACGTTTCGTTGTTTTATCAAGTTATAAAAGGCACATTTCTAACTGACCCGCCAGTGCTCGCTACGAGTCATTCTCCGTGATTTATCTGTGACCTTCGTATGACCTGTGGCAATAAAGACCGAACTCATACAACCCCAAACACAATTTTAGTTCACCTACGGAGACTCGGCAGCCAACTGTGGAGTTGTTAGAGTCCATTTCAACGACGTACAACCGTTTCTCCAAAGGCTGCGCCGAACCGAACATGAGGAGCAATTGTAACAGACGTTCGTGGAAAATTCCCCTTTAACACTCGCGTGTCAGTGCTTTCCCTAACATCACTCATCTGCCCACACTATTGACTTGTCTTTACGAACTGGTTGTTTTTCTGGACCAATTGTTGTCTGTTCACGCCCAGAGCGCTACTTTGGCACATCCTTGTTCAGGACCTGCGTGACGCACGTGCTGTTTGCTCACACGCTGCTATTCGGTTTCTCGTTGTTGAGTCCTTGTGATCGTATTATTGAGGTTTGTATATTGTTTATGTCATTGTTTATTGTAATAATCTAGTATCGTAGAATATCGCGGATAATCGTTTTTTGGTTCCGGGATCCGTTGCGAATTTGGCTACGCATTGCTCAAACGTGTGCTACAATACTCAATAGATCAACTCGGAACGAGGAAAAACACGCAAAATGCCAAGAAAAGGATCGAAAACATTGGAATCCAGACAGGAAGTAACACGGCAAGTCTCTGGGGAGGTTTTGGGTACATATGATCCTTTAGTTATTGCTAGATCGCCTAGTCCTGTCAGTGCTAGTTCATGTGTTGATGAGAGCAATATTGATCGTAAGGATATCGATTTATATAAGCTGAGAATACTAGAACTAGAGCAACAGTTACTATCGGTGAGACTACAGGCGCAGCAAGCAGAAAGGAAGTGTACACAGAAAGAGCGAGAGCATGAGACCAGTGGCTTCGACACTTCCGATAGATCAGGGTGCAATAAGATAGGGAACCCCACGCAGGTCGCCGACTACAAACCACCATCGATCGATCTGCCTAGAGTGGAGTTAACGGTTTTCGACGGGCGAGCTGAGCAATACTGCAAATTTGTCAAGCAGTTTGAGACGTTCGTTTAAAATAAGGTAACCGACCCTGGGCAAAGGCTTCTCCACCTTACTCACTACTGCCGAGGCCGAGCAAGAGAAGCTATCGACGGGTGCACCATGCTCGACCCAGAACAAGGCTACACAAGGGCAAGGAAGATTCTAAGGGACTTGTTTGGCCAACCTTTCAAAGTAGCCCGTAACCTAATAGAGGGCGTGATGGCAGAGGTAAAGAGAACCAAGGGCGACGTCTACACCATGGCCGACCTGGTGATTAAGATGCAGAACTGCTCAATAGCCCTCGACCATTTAGGTTACAGAGCTGACCTAGACGCCATGCACACTTTGGAAGGCATAGTCCGTCACCTCTCTCCCGAACTACAGGGTCGGTGGGCGGAAGAAGCAGAACGGATAAGCCGAAGCGACAGAGAAGCCAACTTCGAAGACCTGACCGAATACTTAGACAGGCAAACGAAGATAGCTGACAGCAGATTCGGCCGACTCATCCGGGACAGCAACCGAGCAAACAAGCCCAGTACTAGCCAAGTCCAAACCCCTGCACGGGAACATCCAAAGTACCAGCCTTGGACCAATACACACGTCATTTCAAGAGATGTTACGGCGAAACCCAATTGCAGATCCTGTGGTACTAGCCATGGCCTACCAGAATGCCCCAAGTTCGGCAACGCCACAATAGACGAACGGTGGGGAATGGCGAGGATGGCAGGAGCATGTTTTATCTGTCTCAACACCACGCACCGGGCAGCAGCCTGTAGAACAAGGAATCGATGTGGTTACGATGGCTGCACGGGCAGACACCATCGGCTGCTGCATCAGGCGAGAGTAACCATATCCGAGGCGAGTGCCAAGCCCAGCGTGATTTGTTCAACTTCACAATCTGCCAGTAAACCGGTACGTTTAGGCGTAGTGGCCGTGGGAGTAGTGACTCCGACTGGGATAGTCAAGGCGTTGGCTTTCGTTGATAGTGGATCCGACACCACTTTAGTGAAAGAGCGGTTTGCCGACAAACACCAACTGGCTAAAGGTGCGACGTCGTTAGCAGTGAGCACGGTGGGCGGAACACAGGTAATGACTGCCGGTAGATTAAGGCTGCAACTCATCTCTCTAGACACTAACGAGGAAATTGAACCAACGGAGGCATTCACGTTAGCGGATCTCCCCATGCGAGCACCAGGGATGGTGAAGACGATTTTCACTAGATGGCCCCACCTGCAGGATGTAACCGTTGTAGACTGGTGTTGTGTCCACGACCGGCAGCAGTACACATAATGGTGGCGTTGCATTTATTTATGCGATTGTAAACACAAAACCCGGCCGTAGCCGGCGACTAAGCGGCAAGCAAGCAAGTGAGTTGGCATAAAGAATTAAACTACTTGTGCCGTCACGTGCAGCAGAGGAAGACCAAACAGAACACAGCAAAATCGATAGGTAAATACTGCTGGCTCTAAAGCATGGTTAAAGATCGAGGCAAATTGGAAGTACGTCCATTCATGAAAGGAATATTGATCGGTTGTCCGCTTAGTGTGCGAGACCCTAACCAGACACTATAACTGGGGAGATGATGAAGTGGATCTCCTCATCGGCTGCGACGTGCCAGAGGCGCATTGGGTGCTTGACCAGAGAGTGGGCGACCGCCAGGCACCTTATACCGCACGCACGTACCTGGGATGGATGTTATACGGTCCAGTAAGGGTACGTGGTTCCGTGAATTACCTATCCGCCGAAACGGACCGCATAGAGTATCATCTGCAACGGCTGTATGTAAAGGAGTTTCATGACATTGGAGACGAAGAACCGACGATGTCTCAAGAGGATCACTTCGCTTTACAAACGGTGCGGCAAGGCACTAGAGGCCTCAAAAAACAGTTCGAGGTTCCCCTCCCATGGCGCACATCTGTCGACCCGTGGACTGACAACAGAAATTATGTTCTCCAACGATTACTACGACTAAAAGAACGCTTCATTCGAGACCAGAATCTGTGGGAACGATACGCGGATTTGATGAAGCGAAACGAGGGCCTCGGTTACGTTGAAAGGGTGCCTGTTAACACCGACAGCAAAAGGGGTATCTGGTATCTGCCTCACCATCCGGTTATCAACCCCAAGAAACCCAATAAACTGCGCGTGGTTTTCGACTGTGCGGCCAAGTTCCAGGGCAAGTCGTTAAACGATCGCCTACTACAGGGGCCTGACTGGACCACACCACTGATCGAAGGTTTGTGCCGTTTCAGAGTGGGTAAAGCGGCCTTGTCCACCGACATTAGGGAAATGTTCCATCGGGTGAAGATTCCGGTAGGAGAACGAGATGCTTTGCGTTTCCTGTGGTGGGAAGGGAGCGACCGGGACAACGCAGTGGTGAATTATAGAATGACCGTCCACCCCTTCGGAGCCATATCGTCACCATTTTGTGCCAACTACGCCCTCCGAGAATCAGCGAACAAACATGGCGATCTGGTACATCGGACGGTGGTAGAAAGCGTCAGCAGGAACTTCTACGTCGACGACTACCTTGGGTCATTCGATGATGTGGAACCAGCTCTAGAGCAGTTCAGGGGTCTGACGAGATTGCTGGAAGAGGGCGGCTTCCACCTAACTAAATGGATATCGAACACTTCAGAAGTGCTGAAGGTCATCCCGTATCACGAAAAGGCCGAAACGGTAAGAGATCTGGACTGCCCTCCACTTCCTATCGAGTGCACTTTAGGAATACAATGGGATGCGGAAACGGACGATTTTGTTTTCGAACTAAACGTTCCCGAGCTGCCAATAACCCGTCGTGGCATACTATCTGCTGTCTCAAGTTTGTTCGACCCGCTCGGTTTCGTCTCACCATGGCTGCTACCCGGAAAGATCTTGCTGCAGCGGCTGTGCCGTAAGAAAGTTGATTGGGACCAGTCACTGGACCGAGGGGACCGGTTGGACTGGGAAGAACTTTTGAACAATTTGAAGAAATTAGGGGACATAAGAATCCCACGATGTTTGACTCCAGGCCATACGACACGGACTGGAGAACTACATGCCTTTTCCGATGCATCCGAAGTCGGTTATGGAGCTGTGGTTTACGGACGATGGTGCGCAGGAGATGGACAATATACCACGAGGATCCTGCTCGCCAAAGCCCGCGTTGTTACGACGGTTTGAGCAATGCGTAGCCAAATTCGCAACGGATCCCGGAACCAAAAAACGATTATCCGCGATATTCTACGATACTAGATTATTACAATAAACAATGACATAAACAATATACAAACCTCAATAATACGATCACAAGGACTCAACAACGAGAAACCGAATAGCAGCGTGTGAGCAAACAGCACGTGCGTCACGCAGGTCCTGAACAAGGATGTGCCAAAGTAGCGCTCTGGGCGCGAACAAACAACAATTGGTCCAGAAAAACAACCAGTTCGTAAAGACAAGTCAATAGTGTGGGCAGATGAGTGATGTTAGGGAAAGCACTGACACGCGAGTGTTAAAGGGGGATTTTCCACGACCGGCTGTTACACCGCCCACCAAAATCCTCCTGGATCCTTAGCAGAGTCAAAGGTTCGGTATAAAGGTACTGATTCTTCCTACCTGCTCAGGCCCTGCTGTCAGTGCTCGCGCCTAATGCTCGTAGTCATCGTTTTACTACTGGTCGCACCTAACCCATTGGCTTCATAGACGCGAGGTTAGTCTACATCTTCCACAAGACTAAATGACGGATGGCGGACATGAAGGGTCACGTAGATGCTGTCCTTGTAAAGGGCCGTCCTATCCTGGATGTATGTGCTTGAGTGAGTGTGTGTGAGTGTGTGTGTGTGCCGGGGTGAACAATGAAATCACAGTTATGACTACACATCAAAGGAGGACTTTCTGCAATGTCAACAAAAGACCGCGGGGCAAGAAAACGAGTAAATGTAGCATGCATGTGTGACCTGAGCTCCACTACTTCCACATGTGCAAGGGGCATTCGGTAGCGTCAACAAAAGGCGAACAAAGAACACTGTCACATGTATGATGGGTTTACGGGATGTAGAGTGCGTCGTGCATGTGTGTATGTATCGGGATGTATAATGGAATCGCACTCATCACCACATATCGGAAAGAACCTTCTGTAATGTCAACGAAGGGACCGCGAGCACCTTAACGTGTTTGACGGAGATTGTGTGGTATATATGGTGTTTCTTTATCCACCTCGATTACTGGTGTGAAAAAGGTTTACTAGGCCACAGGGTTATCAGCTCCTCCGTCTTCGCTCTCGAGTAGGTTAATACTGCGTATGTCACGAATGAGCACTCCGTTAGCTGTCTTCACCTTCACCGTTCTTATCATTTCGTCGGTGCTTTTGATGGTTTCCGTAACTACTCCCAAAGACCAAGCGCTGAAATGTGCGCGTTCGTCGGCGATCATAACCACGTCCCCAACTTTGAATGGTCTTGTTTTGGCCAGCCACTTCTGTCGAGTCTGCAAAGCCGGTAGGTACTCCCGTAGCCATCGCCTCCAGAAGACCTTGGCCAGATAATTCGCTTGCTTCCACCCGTGGAGGTAGCTCCCACGAAGGTTTACCGGCCCTTGGAAACCCTCGTTCGACCTTAGCGTCAATAAGTCGTTTGGGGTGAGCGCCAGGTGGGTGGGGTCGCCGTTCAATACTGGAACCAGGGGGCGGTTGTTCAGGATTCGCTCCACCTCAGTCATGACGGTGTTCAGCGTCTCGTCGTCGGGCGGCTGCTGCTCCATGATTGACAGCAATATCCGTCTGGCGGACCGGATCATGCGTTCCCATATGCCGCCTCGGTGACTGGCCTGTGAGGGGTTGAAATGCCATCGTATGCCGTAGGCCACGGTTCGATTCTGCAGTTCGTCCCTGTTTATGTTATTGTGCCAACGCTGCAATTCCCGTTCAGCGCCCACAAAGTTCGATCCATTATCTGAGTATATATCGGCCGGTACGCCTCTTCGGTTGATAAATCTTTGCAAGGCCCGTAGAAACGAATCGGTCGTCATCGAATGTGCGACTTCTAGGTGTACCGCACGTGATTTCATGCACGTCATGATACATCCGTATCGCTTTTCTAATCTTTTCCCGCACTTGATCCACAAGGGCCCGAAATAGTCCAACCCGGTGTCACTGAACGGCCACCAGCCCGTAGTCACCCTGCATTCTGGTAGTGGGGCCATGAGTTGTTTGCCCGCCGTGGCATTGCGTCTCCTGCATTGCACACACCGTCGGATCACGCGTTTTACAGTCTCTCGTCCTCTCAACAACCAAAGACGCTTTCGGATGACGCTCGTCACGTGGCTTTCCCCGGCATGTCCCTCCACGGCGTGGACGTGTTGAATCATTAGCTATACTACAGGTTGTCTCGCTGGCAGCAGTATAGGATACTTTGTGTCGAAGTTCAGGTGGGCGTTGGTCAGCCTACCATCCACCCGCAGCAGTCCGTTGATGATTTTGGGGTTTAAACGCTTCAGCTCGCCTCTTGGAGATGGCATGTCTTCATTGGTCAGCCCCACTTCTTCCGCCCTCTTGAGTTCTCGGGCGAAAGCCTCGCGTTGTATCATTCGGAAAATATCGTACTCTGCCGCTTGTAGCTCATCGGGACCTATCGGGCCGACCCGTATCCGACCTGAGGGCCGTAGCCCTTTCATGACTAGTAAATGTCTCTTGAACCTGGTTAACCAAACTAGCGAACGAAGCGTCTTCATCCAGGAAGAAAACCTGACCAGTCGCGATAAAATGGGCGACGCTTCGACGACGTTGGTTGCTATCACTACGCCTTTGATCTCCAGTTCCAATTCCGTAGGGGTTTTTAATTCGAACACGGGCCAGTCCTGTTTGGGCAATCGCAGGAAGTTCGGCCCTCTCGTCCACGTGTCCAGTTGCCTGAAGTTGTTCGCACCTCGGGAGCACAGGTCGGCCGGATTATCGCCAGACCTGACATGACTCCACTGGTGCGTGGCCGATTCATCGTGGATAATCTTGAGCCGGTTAGCAACGAAAGTACTAAACCGGCTCCGTACGTTGTTAATGTAGTAAAGTACTATCGTTGAATCCGTCCAGAAGCTCACCGACCAAATGTAGAGATCGAAACATCTCTTCACAGCTTGCACCACCCTGACTGCCAACACGGCTGCGCTGAGTTCAAGGCGTGGGATTGAGACCGACTTCAGTGGAGCAACGCGGGCTTTGGCGAACAGGATCCTCGTGGTATATTGTCCATCTCCTGCGCACCATCGTCCGTACACCACAGCTCCATAACCGACTTCGGATGCATCGGAAAAGGCATGTAGTTCTCCAGTCCGTGTCGTATGGCCAGGGGTCAAACATCGTGGTATTCTTACGTCCCCTAATTTCTTCAAGGTGTTCAAAAATTCCTCCCAGTCCAGCCGGTCCCCTCGGTCCAGTGACTGGTCCCAATCAACTTTCTTACGGCACAGCCGCTGCAGCAAGATCTTTCCGGGTAGCAGCCATGGTGAGACGAAACCGAGCGGGTCGAACAAACTTGAGACAGCAGATAGTATGCCACGACGGGTTATTGGCAGCTCGGGAACGTTCAGTTCGAAAACAAAATCGTCCGTTTCCGCATCCCATTGTATTCCTAAAGTGCGCTCGATAGGAAGTGGAGAGCCGTCCAGATCTCTTACCCTTTCGACCTTTTCGTGATACGGGATGACCTTCAGCACTTCCGAAGTGTTCGATATCCATTTAGTTAGGTGGAAGCCGCCCTCTTCCAGCAATCTCGTCAGACCCCTGAACTGCTCTAGAGCTGGTTCCACATCATCGAATGACCCAAGGTAGTCGTCGACGTAGAAGTTCCTGCTGACGCTTTCTACCACCGTCCGATGTACCAGATCGCCATGTTTGTTCGCTGATTCTCGGAGGGCGTAGTTGGCACAAAATGGTGACGATATGGCTCCGAAGGGGTGGACGGTCATTCTATAATTCACCACTGCGTTGTCCCGGTCGCTCCCTTCCCACCACAGGAAACGCAAAGCATCTCGTTCTCCTACCGGAATCTTCACCTGATGGAACATTTCCCTAATGTCAGCAGACAAAGCCACTTTACCCACTCTGAAACGGCACAGAACATCGATCAGTGGTGTGGTCCAGTCAGGCCCCTGTAGTAGGCGATCGTTTAACGACTTGCCCTGGAACTTGGCCGCACAGTCGAAAACCACGCGCAGTTTATTGGGTTTCTTGGGGTTGATAACCGGATGGTGAGGCAGATACCAGATACCCCTTTTGCTGTCGGTGTTAACAGGCACCCTTTCAACGTAACCGAGGTCCTCGTTTCGCTTCATCAAATCCGCGTATCGTTCCCACAGATTCTGGTCTCGAATGAAGCGTTCTTTTAGTCGTAGTAATCGTTGGAGAACATAATTTCTGTTGTCAGTCCACGGGTCGACAGATGTGCGCCATGGGAGGGGAACCTCGAACTGTTTTTTGAGTCCTCTAGAGCCTTGCCGCACCGTTTGTAGAGCGAAGTGATCCTCTTGAGACAACGTCGGTCTTTCGTCCCCAATGTCATGAAACTCCTTTTCATAAAGCCGTTGCAGATGATACTCTATGCGGTCCGTTTCGGCGGATAAGTAATTCACGGAACCGCGTACCCCTACTGGACCGTATAACATCCATCCCAGGGACGTGCGTACGGCATAAGGTGCCTGGCGGTCGCCCACTCTTTGGTCAAGCACCCAATGCGCCTCTGGCACGTCGCATCCGATGAGGAGATCCACCTCATCATCTTCCCAGTCTACAACGGTTACATCCTGCAGGTGGGGCCATCGAGTCAAGATTGCGTTCACCGACCTTGGTGCTCGCATGGGGAGATCCGCTAACGTGAATGCCTCCGTTGGTTCAGTTTCCTCGTTAGTGTCTAGAGAGATGAGTTGCAGCCTTAATCTACCGGCAGTCATTACCTGTGTTCCGCCCACCGTGCTCACTGCTAACGACGTCGCACCTTTAGCCAGTTGGTGTTTGTCGGCAAACCGCTCTTTCACTAAAGTGGTGTCGGATCCACTATCAACGAAAGCCAACGCCTTGACTATCCCAGTCGGAGTCACTACTCCCACGGCCACTACGCCTAAACGTACCGGTTTACTGGCAGATTGTGAAGTTGAACAAATCACGCTGGGCTTGGCACTCGCCTCGGATATGGTTACTCTCGCCTGATGCAGCAGCCGATGGTGTCTGCCCGTGCAGCCATCGTAACCACATCGATTCCTTGTTCTACAGGCTGCTGCCCGGTGCGTGGTGTTGAGACAGATGAAACATGCTCCTGCCATCCTCGCCATTCCCCACCGTTCGTCTATTGTGGCGTTGCCGAACTTGGGGCATTCTGGTAGGCCATGGCTAGTACCACAGGATCTGCAATTGGGTTTCGCCGTAACATCTCTTGAAATGACGTGTGTATTGGTCCAAGGCTGGTACTTTGGATGTTCCCGTGCAGGGGTTTGGACTTGGCTAGTACTGGGCTTGTTTGCTCGGTTGCTGTCCCGGATGAGTCGGCCGAATCTGCTATCAGCTATCTTCGTTTGCCTGTCTAAGTATTCGGTCAGGTCTTCGAAGTTGGCTTCTCTGTCGCTTCGGCTTATCCGTTCTGCTTCTTCCGCCCACCGACCCTGTAGTTCGGGAGAGAGGTGACGGACTATGCCTTCCAAAGTGTGCATGGCGTCTAGGTCAGCTCTGTAACCTAAATGGTCGAGGGCTATTGAGCAGTTCTGCATCTTGATCACCAGGTCGGCCATGGTGTAGACGTCGCCCTTGGTTCTCTTTACCTCTGCCATCACGCCCTCTATTAGGTTACGGGCTACTTTGAAAGGTTGGCCAAACAAGTCCCTCAGAATCTTTCTTGCCCTTGTGTAGCCTTGTTCTGGATCGAGCATGGTGCATCCGTCGATAGCTTCTCGCGCTCGGCCTCGGCAGTAGTGAGTAAGGTAAAGAAGCCTTTGCCCAGGGTCGGTTACCTTGTTTTCAACGAACGTCTCGAACTGTTTGACAAACTTGCAATATTGCTCAGCTCGCCCGTCGAAAACCGTTAACTCCACTCTAGGCAGATCGATCGATGGTGGTTTGTAGTCGGCGACCTGCGTGGGGTTCCCTACCTTATTGCACTCTAACCTATCGGAAGTGTCGAAGTCACTGGTCCTATACTCTCGCTGTTTCTGTGTACACTTCTCTGCTTCATGCGCCTGTAGTCTAGCCGAAAGTAACTGTTGCTCTAGTTCTATTATTCTCAGCTTATATAAATCAACGTCCTTACGATCAATATTGCTTTCAATAACACATGAGCTAGCACTGACAGGACTAGGCGATCTAGCATTAACTAAAGAATCATAAGTACCCAAAACCTCCCCAGAGACTTGCCGTATTACTTCCTGTCCGGGTTCGACTGCCTTTGATCCTTTCCTTGGCATTTTGCGTGAATTTTCCTCGTTCCAAATAGATCTATTGAGTATTGTTACGAACGTTTGAGCAATGCGTAGCCAAATTCGCAACGGATCCCGAAATCAGAAGGCGATTATCCGTGATAATTCTACGATACTAGATTATTAAAATAAGCAATGACGTAAGCAATATACAAACCTCAATAATACGATCACAAAGTCTCAACAACGAGAAACCGAATAGCAGCGTGTGAGCAAACAGCACGTGCGTCACGCAGGTCCTGAACAAGGAAGTGCCAAAATAGCGCTCTGGGCGCGAACAAACAACAATTGGCCCAGAAAAACAACCAGTGCGTAAAGACAAGTCAATAGTGTATGGAAATGAGTGATGTTGAGAAAAACACTGAATCGCGAGGGAAAAAGGGGGATTTTCCACGACCGGCTGTTACAGTCTTCACCTTCACCGTTCTTATCATTTCGTCGGTGCTTTTGATGGTTTCCGTAACTACTCCCAAAGACCAAGTGCTGAAATGCGCGCGTTCGTCGGCGATCATAACCACGTCCCCAACTTTGAATGGTCTTGTTTTGGCCAGCCACTTCTGTCGAGTCTGCAAAGCCGGTAGGTACTCCCGCAGCCATCGCCTCTAGAAGACCTTGGCCAAATAGTTCGTTTGCTTCCGCCCGTGGAGGTAGCTCCCATGATGGTTTACCGGCCCTTGGAAACCCTCATTCGACCTTAGCGTCAATAAGTCGTTTGGGGTGAGCGCCAGGTGGGTGGGGTCGCCGTTCAATACTGGAACCAGGGAGCGGTTGTTCAGGATTCGCTCCACCTCAGTCATGACGGTGTTCAACGTCTCGTCGTCGGGCGGCTGCTGCTCCATGATTGACAGCAATATCCGTCTGGCGGACCGGATCATGCGTTCTCATATGCCGCCTCGGTGGCTGGCCTGTGGGGGTTGAAATGCCATCGTATGCCGTAGGCCACGGTTCGATTCTGCAGTTCGTCCCTGTTTATGTTATTGTGCCAAAGCTGCAATTTCCGGTGAGCGCCCACAAAGTTCGATCCATTATTTGAGCATATATCGGCCGGTACGCCTCTTCGGTTGATAAATCTTTGCAAGGTCCGTAGAAACGAATCGGTCGTCATCGAATGTGCGACTTCTAGGTGTACCGCACGTGATTTCATGCACGTCATGATACATCCATGTCGCTTTTCTAATCTTTTCCCGCACTTGATCCACAAGGGCCCGAAATAGTCCAACCCGGTGTCACTGAACGGCCACCAGCCCGTAGTCACCCTGCATTCTGGTAGTGGGGCCATGAGTTGTTTGCCCGCCGTGGCATTGCGTCTCCTGCATTGCACACACCGTCGGATCACGCGTTTTACAGTCTCTCGTCCTCTCAACAACCAAAGACGCTTTCGGATGACGCTCGTCACGTGGCTTTCCCCGGCATGTCCCTCCACGGCGTGGACGTGTTGAATCATTAGCTATACTACAGGTTGTCTCGCTGGCAGCAGTATAGGATACTTTGTGTCGAAGTTCAGGTGGGCGTTGGTCAGCCTACCATCCACCCGCAGCAGTCCGTTGATGATTTTGGGGTTTAAACGCTTCAGCTCGCCTCTTGGAGATGGCATGTCTTCATTGGTCAGCCCCACTTCTTCCGCCCTCTTGAGTTCTCGGGCGAAAGCCTCGCGTTGTATCATTCGGAAAATATCGTACTCTGCTGCTTGTAGCTCATCGGGACCTATCGGGCCGACCCGTATCCGACCTGAGGGCCGTAGCCCTTTCATGACTAGTAAATGTCTCTTGAACCTGGTTAACCAAACTAGCGAACGAAGCGTCTTCATCCAGGAAGAAAACCTGACCAGTCGCGATAAAATGGGCGACGCTTCGACGACGTTGGTTGCTATCACTACGCCTTTGATCTCCAGTTCCAATTCCGTAGGGGTTTTTAATTCGAACACGGGCCAGTCCTGTTTGGGCAATCGCAGGAAGTTCGGCCCTCTCGTCCACGTGTCCAGTTGCCTGAAGTTGTTCGCACCTCGGGAGCACAGGTCGGCCGGATTATCGCCAGACCTGACATGACTCCACTGGTGCGTGGCCGATTCATCGTGGATAATCTTGAGCCGGTTAGCAACGAAAGTACTAAACCGGCTCCGTACGTTGTTAATGTAGTAAAGTACTATCGTTGAATCCGTCCAGAAGCTCACCGACCAAATGTAGAGATCGAAACATCTCTTCACAGCTTGCACCACCCTGACTGCCAACACGGCTGCGCTGAGTTCAAGGCGTGGGATTGAGACCGACTTCAGTGGAGCAACGCGGGCTTTGGCGAACAGGATCCTCGTGGTATATTGTCCATCTCCTGCGCACCATCGTCCGTACACCACAGCTCCATAACCGACTTCGGATGCATCGGAAAAGGCATGTAGTTCTCCAGTCCGTGTCGTATGGCCAGGGGTCAAACATCGTGGTATTCTTACGTCCCCTAATTTCTTCAAGGTGTTCAAAAATTCCTCCCAGTCCAGCCGGTCCCCTCGGTCCAGTGACTGGTCCCAATCAACTTTCTTACGGCACAGCCGCTGCAGCAAGATCTTTCCGGGTAGCAGCCATGGTGAGACGAAACCGAGCGGGTCGAACAAACTTGAGACAGCAGATAGTATGCCACGACGGGTTATTGGCAGCTCGGGAACGTTCAGTTCGAAAACAAAATCGTCCGTTTCCGCATCCCATTGTATTCCTAAAGTGCGCTCGATAGGAAGTGGAGAGCCGTCCAGATCTCTTACCCTTTCGACCTTTTCGTGATACGGGATGACCTTCAGCACTTCCGAAGTGTTCGATATCCATTTAGTTAGGTGGAAGCCGCCCTCTTCCAGCAATCTCGTCAGACCCCTGAACTGCTCTAGAGCTGGTTCCACATCATCGAATGACCCAAGGTAGTCGTCGACGTAGAAGTTCCTGCTGACGCTTTCTACCACCGTCCGATGTACCAGATCGCCATGTTTGTTCGCTGATTCTCGGAGGGCGTAGTTGGCACAAAATGGTGACGATATGGCTCCGAAGGGGTGGACGGTCATTCTATAATTCACCACTGCGTTGTCCCGGTCGCTCCCTTCCCACCACAGGAAACGCAAAGCATCTCGTTCTCCTACCGGAATCTTCACCTGATGGAACATTTCCCTAATGTCAGCAGACAAAGCCACTTTACCCACTCTGAAACGGCACAGAACATCGATCAGTGGTGTGGTCCAGTCAGGCCCCTGTAGTAGGCGATCGTTTAACGACTTGCCCTGGAACTTGGCCGCACAGTCGAAAACCACGCGCAGTTTATTGGGTTTCTTGGGGTTGATAACCGGATGGTGAGGCAGATACCAGATACCCCTTTTGCTGTCGGTGTTAACAGGCACCCTTTCAACGTAACCGAGGTCCTCGTTTCGCTTCATCAAATCCGCGTATCGTTCCCACAGATTCTGGTCTCGAATGAAGCGTTCTTTTAGTCGTAGTAATCGTTGGAGAACATAATTTCTGTTGTCAGTCCACGGGTCGACAGATGTGCGCCATGGGAGGGGAACCTCGAACTGTTTTTTGAGTCCTCTAGAGCCTTGCCGCACCGTTTGTAGAGCGAAGTGATCCTCTTGAGACAACGTCGGTCTTTCGTCCCCAATGTCATGAAACTCCTTTTCATAAAGCCGTTGCAGATGATACTCTATGCGGTCCGTTTCGGCGGATAAGTAATTCACGGAACCGCGTACCCCTACTGGACCGTATAACATCCATCCCAGGGACGTGCGTACGGCATAAGGTGCCTGGCGGTCGCCCACTCTTTGGTCAAGCACCCAATGCGCCTCTGGCACGTCGCATCCGATGAGGAGATCCACCTCATCATCTTCCCAGTCTACAACGGTTACATCCTGCAGGTGGGGCCATCGAGTCAAGATTGCGTTCACCGACCTTGGTGCTCGCATGGGGAGATCCGCTAACGTGAATGCCTCCGTTGGTTCAATTTCCTCGTTAGTGTCTAGAGAGATGAGTTGCAGCCTTAATCTACCGGCAGTCATTACCTGTGTTCCGCCCACCGTGCTCACTGCTAACGACGTCGCACCTTTAGCCAGTTGGTGTTTGTCGGCAAACCGCTCTTTCACTAAAGTGGTGTCGGATCCACTATCAACGAAAGCCAACGCCTTGACTATCCCAGTCGGAGTCACTACTCCCACGGCCACTACGCCTAAACGTACCGGTTTACTGGCAGATTGTGAAGTTGAACAAATCACGCTGGGCTTGGCACTCGCCTCGGATATGGTTACTCTCGCCTGATGCAGCAGCCGATGGTGTCTGCCCGTGCAGCCATCGTAACCACATCGATTCCTTGTTCTACAGGCTGCTGCCCGGTGCGTGGTGTTGAGACAGATGAAACATGCTCCTGCCATCCTCGCCATTCCCCACCGTTCGTCTATTGTGGCGTTGCCGAACTTGGGGCATTCTGGTAGGCCATGGCTAGTACCACAGGATCTGCAATTGGGTTTCGCCGTAACATCTCTTGAAATGACGTGTGTATTGGTCCAAGGCTGGTACTTTGGATGTTCCCGTGCAGGGGTTTGGACTTGGCTAGTACTGGGCTTGTTTGCTCGGTTGCTGTCCCGGATGAGTCGGCCGAATCTGCTATCAGCTATCTTCGTTTGCCTGTCTAAGTATTCGGTCAGGTCTTCGAAGTTGGCTTCTCTGTCGCTTCGGCTTATCCGTTCTGCTTCTTCCGCCCACCGACCCTGTAGTTCGGGAGAGAGGTGACGGACTATGCCTTCCAAAGTGTGCATGGCGTCTAGGTCAGCTCTGTAACCTAAATGGTCGAGGGCTATTGAGCAGTTCTGCATCTTGATCACCAGGTCGGCCATGGTGTAGACGTCGCCCTTGGTTCTCTTTACCTCTGCCATCACGCCCTCTATTAGGTTACGGGCTACTTTGAAAGGTTGGCCAAACAAGTCCCTCAGAATCTTTCTTGCCCTTGTGTAGCCTTGTTCTGGATCGAGCATGGTGCATCCGTCGATAGCTTCTCGCGCTCGGCCTCGGCAGTAGTGAGTAAGGTAAAGAAGCCTTTGCCCAGGGTCGATTACCTTGTTTTCAACGAACGTCTCGAACTGTTTGACAAACTTGCAATATTGCTCAGCTCGCCCGTCGAAAACCGTTAACTCCACTCTAGGCAGATCGATCGATGGTGGTTTGTAGTCGGCGACCTGCGTGGGGTTCCCTACCTTATTGCACTCTAACCTATCGGAAGTGTCGAAGTCACTGGTCCTATACTCTCGCTGTTTCTGTGTACACTTCTCTGCTTCATGCGCCTGTAGTCTAGCCGAAAGTAACTGTTGCTCTAGTTCTATTATTCTCAGCTTATATAAATCAACGTCCTTACGATCAATATTGCTTTCAATAACACATGAGCTAGCACTGACAGGACTAGGCGATCTAGCATTAACTAAAGAATCATAAGTACCCAAAACCTCCCCAGAGACTTGCCGTATTACTTCCTGTCCGGGTTCGACTGCCTTTGATCCTTTCCTTGGCATTTTGCGTGAATTTTCCTCGTTCCAAATAGATCTATTGAGTATTGTTACGAACGTTTGAGCAATGCGTAGCCAAATTCGCAACGGATCCCGAAATCAGAAGGCGATTATCCGTGATAATTCTACGATACTAGATTATTAAAATAAGCAATGACGTAAGCAATATACAAACCTCAATAATACGATCACAAAGTCTCAACAACGAGAAACCGAATAGCAGCGTGTGAGCAAACAGCACGTGCGTCACGCAGGTCCTGAACAAGGAAGTGCCAAAATAGCGCTCTGGGCGCGAACAAACAACAATTGGCCCAGAAAAACAACCAGTGCGTAAAGACAAGTCAATAGTGTATGGAAATGAGTGATGTTGAGAAAAACACTGAATCGCGAGGGAAAAAGGGGGATTTTCCACGACCGGCTGTTACAGTCTTCACCTTCACCGTTCTTATCATTTCGTCGGTGCTTTTGATGGTTTCCGTAACTACTCCCAAAGACCAAGTGCTGAAATGCGCGCGTTCGTCGGCGATCATAACCACGTCCCCAACTTTGAATGGTCTTGTTTTGGCCAGCCACTTCTGTCGAGTCTGCAAAGCCGGTAGGTACTCCCGCAGCCATCGCCTCTAGAAGACCTTGGCCAAATAGTTCGTTTGCTTCCGCCCGTGGAGGTAGCTCCCATGATGGTTTACCGGCCCTTGGAAACCCTCATTCGACCTTAGCGTCAATAAGTCGTTTGGGGTGAGCGCCAGGTGGGTGGGGTCGCCGTTCAATACTGGAACCAGGGAGCGGTTGTTCAGGATTCGCTCCACCTCAGTCATGACGGTGTTCAACGTCTCGTCGTCGGGCGGCTGCTGCTCCATGATTGACAGCAATATCCGTCTGGCGGACCGGATCATGCGTTCTCATATGCCGCCTCGGTGGCTGGCCTGTGGGGGTTGAAATGCCATCGTATGCCGTAGGCCACGGTTCGATTCTGCAGTTCGTCCCTGTTTATGTTATTGTGCCAAAGCTGCAATTTCCGGTGAGCGCCCACAAAGTTCGATCCATTATTTGAGCATATATCGGCCGGTACGCCTCTTCGGTTGATAAATCTTTGCAAGGTCCGTAGAAACGAATCGGTCGTCATCGAATGTGCGACTTCTAGGTGTACCGCACGTGATTTCATGCACGTCATGATACATCCGTATCGCTTTTCTAATCTTTTCCCGCACTTGATCCACAAGGGCCCGAAATAGTCCAACCCGGTGTCACTGAACGGCCACCAGCCCGTAGTCACCCTGCATTCTGGTAGTGGGGCCATGAGTTGTTTGCCCGCCGTGGCATTGCGTCTCCTGCATTGCACACACCGTCGGATTACGCGTTTTACAGTCTCTCGTCCTCTCAACAACCAAAGACGCTTTCGGATGACGCTCGTCACGTGACTTTCCCCGGCATGTCCCTCCAAGGCGTGGACATGTTGAATCATTAGCTATACTACAGGTTGTCTCGCAGCAGCAGTGTAGGATACCTTGTGTCGAAGTTCAGGTGGGCGTTGGTCAGCCTACCGTCCACCCGCAGCAGTCCGTTGAGGATTTTGGGGTTTAAACGCTTCAGCTCGCCTCTTGGAGATGGTATGTCTTTATTGGTCGGTCCAACTTCTCCCGCCCTCTTGAGTTCTCGGGCGAAAGCCTCGCGTTGTATCATTCGGAAAATATCGTACTCTGCCGCTTGTAGCTCATCGGGACCTATCGGGCCGACCCGTATCCGACCTGAGGGCCGTAGCCCTTTCATGACTAGTAAATGTCTCTTGAACCTGGTTAACCAAACTAGCGAACGAAGCGTCTTCATCCAGGAAGAAAACCTGACCAGTAGCGATAAAATGGGCGACGCTTCGACGACGTTGGTTGCTATCACTACGCCTTTGATCTCCAGTTCCAATTCCGTAGGGGTTTTTAATTCGAACACGGGCCAGTCCTGTTTGGGCAATCGCAGGAAGTTCGGCCCTCTCGTCCACGTGTCCAGTTGCCTGAAGTTGTTCGCACCTCGGGAGCACAGGTCGGCCGGATTATCGCCAGACCTGACATGACTCCACTGGTGCGTGGCCGATTCATCGTGGATAATCTTGAGCCGGTTAGCAACGAAAGTACTAAACCGGCTCCGTACGTTGTTAATGTAGTAAAGTACTATCGTTGAATCCGTCCAGAAGCTCACCGACCAAATGTAGAGATCGAAACATCTCTTCACAGCTTGCACCACCCTGACTGCCAACACGGCTGAGCTGAGTTCAAGGCGTGGGATTGAGACCGACTTCAGTGGAGCAACGCGGGCTTTGGCGAACAGGATCCTCGTGGTATATTGTCCATCTCCTGCGCACCATCGTCCGTACACCACAGCTCCATAACCGACTTCGGATGCATCGGAAAAGGCATGTAGTTCTCCAGTCCGTGTCGTATGGCCAGGGGTCAAACATCGTGGTATTCTTACGTCCCCTAATTTCTTCAAGGTGTTCAAAAATTCCTCCCAGTCCAGCCGGTCCCCTCGGTCCAGTGACTGGTCCCAATCAACTTTCTTACGGCACAGCCGCTGCAGCAAGATCTTTCCGGGTAGCAGCCATGGTGAGACGAAACCGAGCGGGTCGAACAAACTTGAGACAGCAGATAGTATGCCACGACGGGTTATTGGCAGCTCGGGAACGTTCAGTTCGAAAACAAAATCGTCCGTTTCCGCATCCCATTGTATTCCTAAAGTGCGCTCGATAGGAAGTGGAGAGCCGTCCAAATCTCTTACCCTTTCGACCTTTTCGTGATACGGGATGACCTTCAGCACTTCTGAAACGTTCGACATCCATTTAGTTAGATGGAAGCCGCCCTCTTCCAGCAATCTCGTCAGACCCCTGAACTGCTCTAGAGCTGATTCCACATCATCGAATGACCCAAGGTAGTCGTCGACGTAGAAGTTCCTGCTGACGCTTTCTACCACCGTCCGATGTACCAGATCGCCATGTTTGTTCGCTGATTCTCGGAGGGCGTAGTTGGCACAAAATGGTGACGATATGGCTCCGAAGGGGTGGACGGTCATTCTATAATTCACCACTGCGTTGTCCCGGTCGCTCCCTTCCCACCACAGGAAACGCAAAGCATCTCGTTCTCCTACCGGAATCTTCACCCGATGGAACATTTCCCTAATGTCAGCAGACAAAGCCACTTTACCCACTCTGAAACGGCACAGAACATCGATCAGTGGTGTGGTCCAGTCAGGCCCCTGTAGTAGGCGATCGTTTAACGACTTGCCCTGGAACTTGGCCGCACAGTCGAAAACCACCTGCAGTTTATTGGGTTTCTTGGGGTTGATAACCGGATGGTGAGGCAGATACCAGATACCCCTTTTGCTGTCGGTGTTAACAGGCACCCTTTCAACGTAACCGAGGTCCTCGTTTCGCTTCATCAAATCCGCGTATCGTTCCCACAGATTCTGGTCTCGAATGAAGCGTTCTTTTAGTCGTAGTAATCGTTGGAGAACATAATTTCTGTTGTCAGTCCACGGGTCGACAGATGTGCGCCATGGGAGGGGAACCTCGAACTGTTTTTTGAGTCCTCTAGAGCCTTGCCGCACCGTTTGTAGAGCGAAGTGATCCTCTTGAGACAACGTCGGTCTTTCGTCCCCAATGTCATGAAACTCCTTTTCATAAAGCCGTTGCAGATGATACTCTATGCGGTCCGTTTCGGCGGATAAGTAATTCACGGAACCGCGTACCCCTACTGGACCGTATAACATCCATCCCAGAGCCGTGCGTACGGCATAAGGTGCCTGGCGGTCGCCCACTCTTTGGTCAAGCACCCAATGCGCCTCTGGCACGTCGCATCCGATGAGGAGATCCACCTCATCATCTTCCCAGTCTACAACGGGTACATCCTGCAGGTGGGGCCATCTAGTGAAAATCGTCTTCACCATCCCTGGTGCTCGCATGGGGAGATCCGCTAACGTGAATGCCTCCGTTGGTTCAATTTCCTCGTTAGTGTCTAGAGAGATGAGTTGCAGCCTTAATCTACCGGCAGTCATTACCTGTGTTCCGCCCACCGTGCTCACTGCTAACGACGTCGCACCTTTAGCCAGTTGGTGTTTGTCGGCAAACCGCTCTTTCACTAAAGTGGTGTCGGATCCACTATCAACGAAAGCCAACGCCTTGACTATCCCAGTCGGAGTCACTACTCCCACGGCCACTACGCCTGAACGTACCGGTTTACTGGCAGATTGTGAAGTTGAACAAATCACGCTGGGCTTGGCACTCGCCTCGGATATGGTTATTCTCGCCTGATGCAGCAGCCGATGGTGTCTGCCCGTGCAGCCCTCGTAACCACATCGATTCCTTGTTCTACAGGCTGCTGCCCGGTGCGTGGTGTTGAGACAGATGAAACATGCTCCTGCCATCCTCGCCATTCCCCACCGTTCGTCTATTGTGGCATTGCCGAACTTGGGGCATTCTGGTAGGCCATGGCTAGTACCACAGGATCTGCAATTTGGTTTCGCCGTAGCATCTCGTGAAATGACGTGTGTATTGGTCCAAGGCTGGTACTTTGGATGTTCCCGTACAGGGGTTTGGACTTGGCTAGTACTGGGCTTGTTTGCTCGGTTGCTGTCCCGGATGAGTCGGCCGAATCTGCTGTCAGCTATCTTCGTTTGCCTGTCTAAGTATTCAGTCAGGTCTTCGAAGTTGGCTT
The DNA here is from genome assembly GCA_948099385.1 of Fasciola hepatica. NCBI lineage: Eukaryota > Metazoa > Platyhelminthes > Trematoda > Plagiorchiida > Fasciolidae > Fasciola > Fasciola hepatica. Next base: position 1,812,785 of record CANUEZ040000156.1, read on the forward strand.
CTCTGTCGCCTCGGCTTATCCGTTCTGCTTCTTCCGCCCACCGACCCTGTAGTTCGGGAGAGAGGTGACGGACTATGCCTTCCAAAGTGTGCATGGCGTCTAGGTCAGCTCTGTAACCTAAATGGTCGAGGGCTATTGAGCAGTTCTGCATCTTGATCACCAGGTCGGCCATGGTGTAGACGTCGCCCTTGGTTCTCTTTACCTCTGCCATCACGCCCTCTATTAGGTTACGGGCTACTTTGAAAGGTTGGCCAAACAAGTCCCTCAGAATCTTTCTTGCCCTTGTGTAGCCTTGTTCTGGATCGAGCATGGTGCATCCGTCGATAGCTTCTCGCGCTCGGCCTCGGCAGTAGTGAGTAAGGTAAAGAAGCCTTTGCCCAGGGTCGGTTACCTTGTTTTCAACGAACGTCTCGAACTGTTTGACAAACTTGCAATATTGCTCAGCTCGCCCGTCGAAAACCGTTAACTCCACTCTAGGCAGATCGATCGATGGTGGTTTGTAGTCGGCGACCTGCGTGGGGTTCCCTACCTTATTGCACTCTAACCTATCGGAAGTGTCGAAGTCACTGGTCCTATACTCTCGCTGTTTCTGTGTACACTTCTCTGCTTCATGCGCCTGTAGTCTAGCCGAAAGTAACTGTTGCTCTAGTTCTATTATTCTCAGCTTATATAAATCAACGTCCTTACGATCAATATTGCTTTCAATAACACATGAGCTAGCACTGACAGGACTAGGCGATCTAGCATTAACTAAAGAATCATAAGTACCCAAAACCTCCCCAGAGACTTGCCGTATTACTTCCTGTCCGGGTTCGACTGCCTTTGATCCTTTCCTTGGCATTTTGCGTGAATTTTCCTCGTTCCAAATAGATCTATTGAGTATTGTTACGAACGTTTGAGCAATGCGTAGCCAAATTCGCAACGGATCCCGAAATCAGAAGGCGATTATCCGTGATAATTCTACGATACTAGATTATTAAAATAAACAATGACGTAAACAATATACAAACCTCAATAATACGATCACAAAGTCTCAACAACGAGAAACCGAATAGCAGCGTGTGAGCAGACAGCACGTGCGTCACGCAGGTCCTGAACAAGGATGTGCCAAAATAGCGCTCTGGGCGCGAACAAACAACAATTGGTCCAGAAAAACAACCAGTGCGTAAAGACAAGTCAATAGTGTATGGAAATGAGTGATGTTGAGAAAAACACTGAATCGCGAGGGAAAAAGGGGGATTTTCCACGACCGGCTGTTACACCTCGGGAGCACAGGTCGGCCGGATTATCGCCAGACCTGACATGACTCCACTGGTTCGTGGCTGATTCATCGTGGATAATCGTGAGCCGGTTAGCAACGAAAGTACTAAACCGGCTCCGGACGTTGTTGATATAGCAAAGTACTATCGTTGAATCCGTCCAGAAGCTAACCGACCAAATGTAGAGATCGAAGCATCTCTTCACAGCTTGCACCCCTTGACTACAAACACGGCTGCGCTGAGTTAAAGGCGTGGGATTGAGACCGACTTCAGTAGAGCAACGCGGGCTTTGGCGAACAGGATCCTCGTGGTATATTGTCCATCTCCTGCGCACCATCGTCCGTAAACCACAGCTCCATAACCGACTTCGGATGCATCGGAAAAGGCATGTAGTTCTCCAGTCCGTGTCGTATGGCCCGGAGTCAAACATCGTTGGATTCTTATGTCCCCTAATTTCTTCAAATTGTTCAAAAGTTCTTCCCAGTCCAACCGGTCCCCTCGGTCCAGTGACTGGTCCCAATCAACTTTCTTACGGCACAGCCGCTGCAGCAAGATCTTTCCGGGTAGCAGCCATGGTGAGACGAAACCGAGCGGGTCGAACAAACTTGAGACAGCAGATAGTATGCCACGACGGGTTATTGGCAGCTCGGGAACGTTTAGTTCGAAAACAAAATCGTCCGTTTCCGCATCCCATTGTATTCCTAAAGTGCACTCGACAGGAAGTGGAGGGCAGTCCAGATCTCTTACCGTTTCGGCCTTTTCGTGATACGGGATGACCTTCAGCACTTCTGAAGTGTTCGATATCCATTTAGTTAGGTGGAAGCCGCCCTCTTCCAGCAATCTCGTCAGACCCCTGAACTGCTCTAGAGCTGATTCCACATCATCGAATGACCCAAGGTAGTCGTCGACGTAGAAGTTCCTGCTGAGGCTATCTACCACCGTCCGATGGACTAGATCGCCATGTTTGTTCGCTGATTCTCGGAGGGCGTAGTTGGCACAAAATGGTGACGATATGGCTCCGAAGAGGTGGACGGTCATCCTTTAATTCACCACTGCCTTGTCCCGGTCGCTCCCTTCCCACTACAGGAAACGCAAAGCATCTCGTTCTCCTACCGGAATCTTCACCCGATGGAACATTTCCCTAATGTCGGTGGACAAGGCCGCTTTACCCACTCTGAAACGGCACAAACCTTCGATCAGTGGTGTGGTCCAGTCAGGCCCCTGTAGTAGGCGATCGCTTAACGACTTGCCCTGGAACTTGGCCGCACAGTCGAAAACCACCTGCAGTTTATTGGGTTTCTTGGGGTTGATAACCGGATGGTGAGGCAGATACCAGATACCCCTTTTGCTGTCGGTGTTAACAGGCACCCTTTCAACGTAACCGAGGCCCTCGTTTCGCTTCATCAAATCCGCGTATCGTTCCCACAGATTCTGGTCTCGAATGAAGCGTTCTTTTAGTCGTAGTAATCGTTGGAGAACATAATTTCTGTTGTCAGTCCACGGGTCGACAGATGTGCGCCATGGGAGGGGAACCTCGAACTGTTTTTTGAGTCCTCTAGTGCCTTGCCGCACCGTTTGTAAAGCGAAGTGATCCTCTTGAGACATCGTCGGTTCTTCGTCTCCAATGTCATGAAACTCCTTTACATACAGCCGTTGCAGATGATACTCTATGCGGTCCGTTTCGGCGGATAGGTAATTCACGGAACCACGTACCCTTACTGGACCGTATAACATCCATCCCAGGGACGTGCGTACGGTATAAGGTGCCTGGCGGACGCCCACTCTCTGGTCAAGCACCCAATGCGCCTCTGGCACGTCGCAGCCGATGAGGAGATCCACTTCATCATCTCCCCAGTTATAGTGTCTGGTTAGGGTCTCGCACACTAAGCGGACAACCGATCAATATTCCTTTCATGAATGGACGTACTTCCAATTTGCCTCGATCTTTAACCATGCTTTAGAGCCAGCAGTATTTACCTATCGATTTTGCTGTGTTCTGTTTGGTCTTCCTCTGCTGCACGTGACGGCACAAGTAGTTTAATTCTTTATGCCAACTCACTTGCTTGCTTGCCGCTTAGTCGCCGGCTACGGCCGGGTTTTGTGTTTACAATCGCATAAATAAATGCAACGCCACCATTATGTGTACTGCTGCCGGTCGTGGACACAACACCAGTCTACAACGGTTACATCCTGCAGGTGGGGCCATCTAGTGAAAATCGTCTTCACCATCCCTGGTGCTCGCATGGGGAGATCCGCTAACGTGAATGCCTCCGTTGGTTCAATTTCCTCGTTAGTGTCTAGAGAGATGAGTTGCAGCCTTAATCTACCGGCAGTCATTACCTGTGTTCCGCCCACCGTGCTCACTGCTAACGACGTCGCACCTTTAGCCAGTTGGTGTTTGTCGGCAAACCGCTCTTTCACTAAAGTGGTGTCGGATCCACTATCAACGAAAGCCAACGCCTTGACTATCCCAGTCGGAGTCACTACTCCCACGGCCACTACGCCTGAACGTACCGGTTTACTGGCAGATTGTGAAGTTGAACAAATCACGCTGGGCTTGGCACTCGCCTCGGATATGGTTACTCTCGCCTGATGCAGCAGCCGATGGTGTCTGCCCATGCAGCCATCGTAACCACATCGATTCCTTGTTCTACAGGCTGCTGCCCGGTGCGTGGTGTTGAGACAGATAAAACATGCTCCTGCCATCCTCGCCATTCCCCACCGTTCGTCTATTGTGGCGTTGCCGAACTTGGTGCATTCTGGTAGGCCATGGCTAGTACCACAGGATCTGCAATTGGGTTTCGCCGTAACATCTCTTGAAATGACGTGTGTATTGGTCCAAGGCTGGTACTTTGGATGTTCCCGTGCAGGGGTTTGGACTTGGCTAGTACCGGGCTTGTTTGCTCGGTTGCTGTCCCGGATGAGTCGGCCGAATCTGCTGTCAGCTATCTTCGTTTGCCTGTCTAAGTATTCAGTCAGGTCTTCGAAGTTGGCTTCTCTGTCGCTTCGGCTTATCCGTTCTGCTTCTTCCGCCCACCGACCCTGTAGTTCGGGAGAGAGGTGACGGACTATGCCTTCCAAAGTGTGCATGGCGTCTAGGTCAGCTCTGTAACCTAAATGGTCGAGGGCTATTGAGCAGTTCTGCATCTTGATCACCAGGTCGGCCATGGTGTAGACGTCGCCCTTGGTTCTCTTTACCTCTGCCATCACGCCCTCTATTAGGTTACGGGCTACTTTGAAAGGTTGGCCAAACAAGTCCCTTAGAATCTTCCTTGCCCTTGTGTAGCCTTGTTCTGGGTCGAGCATGGTGCACCCGTCGATAGCTTCTCTTGCTCGGCCTCGGCAGTAGTGAGTAAGGTGGAGAAGCCTTTGCCCAGGGTCGGTTACCTTATTTTAAACGAACGTCTCAAACTGCTTGACAAATTTGCAGTATTGCTCAGCTCGCCCGTCGAAAACCGTTAACTCCACTCTAGGCAGATCGATCGATGGTGGTTTGTAGTCGGCGACCGGCGTGGGGTTCCCTATCTTATTGCACCCTGATCTATCGGAAGTGTCGAAGCCGCTGGTCTCATGCTCTCGCTCTTTCTGTGTACACTTCCTTTCTGCTTGCTGCGCCTGTAGTCTCACCGATAGTAACTGTTGCTCTAGTTCTAGTATACTCAGCTTATATAAATCGACATCCTTACGATCAATATTGCTCTCATCAACACATGAACTAGCACTGACAGGACTAGGCGATCTAGCAATAACTAAAGGATCATATGTACCCAAAACCTCCCCAGAGACTTGCCGTGTTACTTCCTGTCTGGATTCCAATGTTTTCGATCCTTTTCTTGGCATTTTGCGTGTTTTTCCTCGTTCCGAGTTGATCTATTGAGTATTGTAACACACGTTTGAGCAATGCGTAGCCAAATTCGCAACGGATCCCGAAATCAAAAGACGATTATCCGCGATATTCTACGATACTAGATTATTACAATAAACAATGACATAAACAATATACAAACCTCAATAATACGATCACAAGGACTCAACAACGAGAAACCGAATAGCAGCGTGTGAGCAAACAGCACGTGCGTCACGCAGGTCCTGAACAAGGAAGTGCCAAAATAGCGCTCTGGGCGCGAACAAACATCAATTGGTCCAGAAAAACAACCAGTTCGTAAAGACAAGTCAATAGTGTGGGCAGATGAGTGATGTTAGGGAAAGCACTGACACGCGAGTGTTAAAGGGGAATTTTCCACGACCGGCTGTTACCCGCGTTGCTCCACTGAAGTCGGTCTCGATCCCACACCTCGAACTCAGCGCAGCCGTGTTTGCAGTCAAGGGGTGCAAGCTGTGAAGAGATGCTTCGATCTCTACATTTGGTCGGTGAGCTTCTGGACGGATTCAACGATAGTACTTTGCTATATCAACAACTTCCGGGGCCGGTTTGGTAGCCTCGTTGCTAACCGACTCACAATTATCCACGATGAATCAGCCACGAACTAGTAAAGTCATGTCAGGTCTGGCGATAATCCAGCAGATCTGTGCTCCCTGGGTGTGACCAACTTCAGGCAACTAGACACGTGGACGAGAGGGCCAAACTTCCTCCACTTTCCCAAACAGGACTAGCCCGTGTTGGAATCAAAAACCCCTACGGAAGTGGAACTGGAAATCAAAGGCGTAGTGATGGCGGCCAACGTCGTCGAAGCGACATCCATTCTATCACGACTGGTCAGGTTTCTTTCCTGGATGAAGACGCTTCGTTCGCTAGTTTGGTTAACCAGGTTCAAGAGAAATTTACTAGTCATGAAAGGGCTACGGCCCTCAGGCTGGATATGATTAGAACCCATACGTCCCGATGAGCTACAAGCGGCAGAGTACGATATTTTCCGAATGATACAACGCGAGGCTTTCTCCCGAGAACTCAGGAGGGCGGGAGAAGTTGGACCGATTAATAAAGACATACCATCTCCAAGAGGCGAGCTGAAGCGTTTAAACCCCGAACTCATCGACGGACTGCTGCGGGTGGACGGTAGGCTGACCAACGCCCACCTGAACTTTGACACAAGGTATCCTATACTGCTGCTGCGAGACAACCTGCAGTAGAGGGACATGTCGGGGAAGGTCATTTGACGAGCGTCATCCGAAAGCGTCTTTGGTTGTTGAGAGGACGAGAGACTGTAAAACGCGTAATCCGACGGTGTGTGCAATGCAGGAGACGCAATGCCACGGCGGGCAAACAACTCATGGCCCCACTACCAGAATGCAGGGTGACTACGGGCTGGTGGCCGTTCAGTGACACCGGGTTGGACTATTTCGGGCCCTTGTGGATCAAGTGCGGGAAAAGATTAGAAAAGCGATATGGATGTATCATGACGTGCATGAAATCACGTGCGGTACACCCAGAAGTCGCACATTCGATGACGACCGATTCGTTTCTACGGGCCTTGCGAAGATTTATCAACCGAAGAGGCGTACCGGCCGACATATATACTCAGATAATGGATCGAACTTTGTGGGCGCTCACCGGAAATTGCAGCTTTGGCACAATAACATAAACAGGGACGAACTGCAGGATCGAACCGTGGCCTACGGCATACGATGGCATTTCAACCCCCACAGGCCAGCCACCGAGGCGGCATATGAGAACGCATGATACGGTCCGCCAGACGGATATTGCTGTCAATCATGGAGCAGCAGCCGCCCGACGACGAGACGTTGAACACCGTCATGACTGAGGTGGAGCGAATCCTGAACAACCGCTCCCTGGTTCCAGTATTGAACGGCGACCTCATCCACCTGGCGCTCACCCCGAACGACTTATTGACGCTAAGGTCGAATGAGGGTTTCCAAGGGCCGGTAAACCTTCATGGGAGCTACCTCCACGGGTGGAAGCAAGCGAACTATTTGGCCAAGGTCTTCTAGAGGCGATGGCTGCGGGAGTACCTACCGGCTTTGCAGACTCGACAGAAGTGGCTGGCCAAAACAAGACCATTCAAAGTTGGGGACGTGGTTATGATCGCCGACGAACGCGCGCATTTCAGCACTTGGTCTTTGGGAGTAGTTACGGAAACCATCAAAAGCACTGACGGAATGATAAGAACGGTGAAGGTGAAGACAGCTAACGGAGTGCTCATTCGTGACATACGCAGTATTAACCTACTCGAGAGCGAAGATGGAGAAGCTGATAACCCTGAGGCCTAGTAAACCTTTTTCACACCAGTAATCGAGGTGGATAAAGAAACACCATATATACCACACGGTCTCCGTCAAACACGTTACAGTGCTCGCGTTCTTTTCGTTGACATTACAGAAGGTTCTTTCCGATATGTGGTGACGAATGTGATTCCATTATACATCCCGATACATACACGCATGCACGACGCACTCTACATCCCGTAAACCCATCAAACATGTGACAGTGTTCGTTGTTTTGCTTTTTGTTGACGTTACCGAATGCCCCTTGCATATGTGGAAGTAGCGGAGCTCAGGTCACACACACATGCTACATTTTACTCGTTTTCTTGCCACGTGGTCTTTTGTTGACATTGCAGAAAGTCCTCCTTTGATGTGTAGTCATACCTGTGATTTCATTGTAACCCCGGCACACACACACACACACACACACTCGAGCGCGTACATCCAGGACCGGACGGCCCCTTACGAGGACAGCATCTACGTGACCCTTCACGTCCGCCATCCGTCATTTAGTCTTGTGGAAGATGTAGACTAATCTCACGTCTATGAAGCCAATGGGTTAGGTGCGACCAGTAGTAAAACGATGGCGACGAGCATTAGGCGCGAGCACTGACAGCAGGGCCTGAGCAGGTAGGAAGAATCAGTACCTTTATACCGAACCTTTGACTCTGCTAAGGATCCAGGAGGATTTTGGTGGGCGGTGTAACAGCCGGTCGTGGAAAATCCCCCTTTAACACTCGCGTGTCAGTGTTTTCCCTAACATCACTCATCTGCCCACACTATTGACTTGTCTTTACGAACTGGTTGTTTTTCTGGACCAATTGTTGTTTGTTCGCGCCCAGAGCGCTACTTTGGCACATCCTTGTTCAGGACCTGCGTGACGCACGCGCTATTTGTTCAAACGCTGCTATTCGGTTTCTCGTTGTTGAGTCCTTGTGATCGTATTATTGAGGTTTGTATATTGTTTATGTCATTGTTTATTGTAATAATCTAGTATCGTAGAATATCGTTGATAATCGTCTTTTGATTTCGGGATCTGTTGCGAATTTGGCTACGCACTGCTCAAACTTTCGTTACAACAATTTTGTGTGGCCGGTTTGACATCAGCTCGCTGAACATTGTGGACGAACCCTGAGTCACCCGTTGCGTGCCTTGCTCTACACTTGCATTCAGTTAACACATTTCATGTTCGTCTCGCACCTCCATCGAGCCGTCCCACAATTTCCCCAACCAAGATTTAAAATGTCTAATAACTTTACAATAATGCTGTCTTATAACATTCCTACCTCATTAACTTGATTGTCGTTTCACAGTTGCTTGATTCCCCCTTTGAATATCTTTTGCCATAACGTTCTTCTATTTATGGTGTGAAAATATACCGCAAGTCTGGGCTGGAACCATTCGCCTTGTGCCGGAGCGGAGCCTGAGACATAGGACCACAAGCTAGCGTACCCGCTGCCTGACTATCCTCTCTTTGACACTGCCTCTCGGATACACGACGTATTTTCCTGTGGTTATTGTTGCAAAGCCTTGAAAGGAGCGGCACTATTCAAAATTTCCAGTCATCTCAACCTCACAGCAGCAGAAAAGTTGGCGGAGGGTACTGTGGAATATACCTTTTACAAGTTACTGACGTGATGAACTCCAGCTTACCGAGGATCATAACATCCACTGTAGGAACATACTCTCCAGACTCACAGACCGCTGCTTTCGAGCTGCCCTTCAGGCGGATTTCCAAGCCTAGGTGTTCGCATTGTAAAGACCGGAAGCCTAATCGCTAATCTCAACAACGTGTATGTTCCGGAAGCTCTTCCCATGACCGCACGTCCGGTCCGTCTCCATCAGGGTACCGTCAGTATCACAAGAGGTTCTGGAGGAAGGCCTGACGAAGTGAAGCCGGTTGCACTTCTCTAGGTGTCAAGACAGGAGACCAACACTCCGAAGCTTTCCGACGACTAACGCCGCGCCCGAATAATGCAGCTTCTCACAGACCCACTACAAGGAGGTAGGTGGAAACTCATGCATCCAGGCACGGCTCCGGCGCATTTAATTCGATCAAGGGAGCTACCGCTAGCACGGCATTCCTTGCACACCCCGACTATCCCGCTTCTCCGGTACTGGATACAAACACTTCGGACACGGCTGTTGGAAAAGTGCTGCAGCAATCCGTCAATTATTCACGATGGCCAATAGCCCCCTCCTCTAAGCCGAAAAGTACTGAGAGTAAATTGTAGGCAGGTGGTGTGACCCCACTAAAGTCCGCCTAAACCAACCACCTAAAAATCATCGCCTACGACTCCGTTCCCTGTGGGTCTAACTGATGTGTTCGGGAGTGCGAATAGGAAACTAGGATCATAGAACGTGATCTCTCGAGCCTCACATCCAAGATGTCATACGTCAATAAACCTCTGTCCAATCCCGTACACGTGACCCATTTCACCAACCACACTGGAAAACAGGTGACGGAAGATCTGGTAAAACTGGTCGCTCCTCTGGCTCAATGGCCGCCGAAGTTATCAGAAGACTTAGGGATTCCATCAGTGCGACGCTCTGTATTATGCCTGATGGTGTTCAACTAGGTTCCATGAGATGCACTATCCCGAGTGTTTGTAACATGACGCGCTATCCATGCCGGTGCCTCAGGCTGCGGAAAGTGACCCAGTGTACAGCCTGCCCGCCCTTATTCCGATTACACGACGGGTAAACTGCACAGGAGTTCACTACTAATCGGGGCGCCATTGTTCCAGTTCACGATTCAATTATATTATGATTGCTGCTGACAAAAGGCTGCAAAGCTAACTGTTTAGCTCCCAAGGCGTGGCAACACGAACAACATTTTTCACGGTGCCGCAAGATAAACTCGGAAAGTATGAGATCCGCCAGTCGCGGCTATTGAGAGTAGACCCTGATGCACCGGTCCCCCACCAGCTTCCTCAACCATCTCGGGAAAATCCTGCTTGGATTCCATTTCATATACGGTTCCAAGTCCTTTCACACCTCTGGAACGTACGCACTCTAGCCCTACAAAAATGGCCGCCATCAATGTACACTGGGTAACGGCAACCTGCCTACCCAACTTGAAAAATAACCATCGCCAAACAACTCTAATAATACATGGAGCACTTCCCGTTCCAACCGCGCCCTAAGTCCTCCCACGTCCCTAGAGCCCCCATGATTCAACATTAGAACTTAAAAAAGGCCGCTTGTAACTTCCATGTTGATTGGAAAATTCCTCTATTGCCTACCTTCGTATACTTTCTAGCTAATTTTGGACCGCTTTCTCCAACCCTATCCTTGCTGACACTGTTTTGTGGCCGGCAAATAACCTGCGCTTAGTTCACTTGCTTTTTCTTTTGATGATCGCGCTTTCGTACCGGGATTACTTTGCGGACATTCGTTACTGTAGAGAGTCGCACTGACTCAACAGTTTTATTTTATTACGGCTTGACTTCACCTCCTCGCCTACGTCGAATGATCTTAGATGCTCAGCTCTTTTGCGCCGATTTTTGGCTGCCACGATCAAAAAATCGTTCTTTGGGCCTGGTTAGGCATGGAGAACTTGCGATATTTGTTTGGGCATCAGGACAGATGTTTACCATTTACTTTTTTTGGCCTACCGTTTCATTTTTTACAGAGTCTTTTCCTGCTTTTGACTGCCTTTTTGTTGGGTAGCGGCCGAGGCTCCCTGTCAAGTTCATGACTGTGTTTGCACATAGATTTTTCTCGCTAATAGTACCGTAGCATTTGAAGGGCAGTCATGTTCTTGATTTCGGCTACTCGTAGCTTTGAGGCTCCGAGGTGCTATCCAGAACGAGTGAAAGCTCATTGGTCGGTGAATCGAGCATCGAATAGTTGGTCAAGCTTCACTCGGACCAGGGCTTGAGCGTTTTGGTCGTTACACAGCGCTTAGTACCCACTTTATCAAGGCACGTTATACAGAGTAACCCACACTCATGCCCTAATCCTCCGCCCTTCAACCCTAACCTGTCCTATCATCCTGCCTCAGACTCCATTGAGCTGACCAAAAACTGCCACCTCAGTTAGTCGACGCTGAGGCAACACAAAACACAAAATCCAGCCAATCGCTATAGAGGTAAGGCGAGACCTGAGACCGTGGCTGGCCTCCGTCTTGGAGGCTGCAGCTCTCGGCTACCTTCCCCAGTTGCTTTATCGAAATATCCTGTTGCAGCTCACAGGAGGCTCATTCGGATATTTTCCACGGATAAAAGCCAACCAGCCTTTTCTCCTTCTGATGTCTTAGCGCTCGAACCAACCCCCATGCTCTTCCAGCACCTGGATTCCTTTTTCCTTATATGGCCCTTCCATCCCATCGAGCATTACCCTGCCTACCACCCCCCCAAAGCCATGGTCCTCTCAGTGCCCGGCATTACCTCCCATTCATCCATTATATTCCATAATTTCTTTTCCTATATTCGCCTCCTTATCACAGTCCCTTCTTTCCAGTCTGCCTCATGCAACAACACTGGGAACTTTCTAACCCTTGCCCTTACCAGCAACTCTCTATTTCCTCTTCCTTTCACTTACTCCCACCAGGCTTCAGCTTACCAAGGCTATGATGCGGCCGGTGCCTCTCTCTTTGGGCTCACTCTCCGGTGACCCCTCGCGCCCACCTGGCACCAAAAATCCCTGTCCAAGCGAATGACCCTCTCATCTTGAAAAATCTACCCAAGTCGCATTTTAGCATAGCCTCTATTTTTCAATGTTTCTTCGCCACACTCGTATAGATCTACACGTCAGACCATGAGACCCATTCCCAAGGAACAAAACCAACCACCATAAAATTAGCCCTACGGGATAACCCACATACTCCACGCAACGATCATCTGCGGAAAATCCTTACAGATCACTATAATACCTTGATTTCATGAAAATACCGAGCTGCGTACATTATTTGTGTGCTGCGTACCATTGGACTTTTCGTAAGCTAACTTTTACCTAACCGCTTCCAACGTGCGACTTTTTCATATCATTGGTTTGACCTGTACTGACTCACGCTCTTGCCTGTCCCACGCCGTGAACTTGGCCGTCGCTTTCAGCCCTTGTGGTCCCGTATTTGAGGTTTGTATGTCTTCTGCGTGGTTGTTCATTCAATGAATCAGTATTGTAGAAACCACGAATCGGTCTTGTTTTGATTTCGGGACTAGTGCGAATTTGTCCACTTATCACTCAAAAGCTTCTTACACTCCCTGCCACTGAGGCAACCGGGGCCTCATTTTCGCCTGGCTCTCCTGTCTACAATACTCCTCCCTAACCTCAACCAACAGTTTCCCCTTCGATATAACTTCTTCTCCTTTAATGAATCCCCCTTTTTGCTTGTTGTCACGGCAAGCCAACACTGCTTCGCGAGCCCACCTCGGTCTAGACGTGGGAGGGGCTGCTCAGTCCACATCAGCCATACTATCTCTGATGCCAAACCCTCAAGTGCTTTGCAATCTGGGGTTACCACAGAAAACATTGTCGCGATCGATATTCACTATCCTTCGCCTTGCCATATCGTACCCTATCCGCCTATACCACGTGACCCACATGCTAACCTCTTCCGCTCAGCTGAAAACCTTCTACCCATTCTTACTACTAGCCGCTCATCAACAGAGGAGTTTCCGTATTTGGGTACCCTAGAGTTATCCAATATCCCCGACCTAATCCTAGTTATCGAGACATGGCTATCCAGGCAGCCCCATATAGATCGTATAAGCTTCCCTGGGTACCACATCTTCTCGAACCCTCGATAGTCCAGACGAGATGGGGGGTACCTAGCTTACGTTTGCCATACTACCTCAGCAACTGCTCTATGGAACCTCACCCAGGATCAAGGGAGTGACTCTCCTTGGTTAATAATCATCAATAATAAACACGCAATCTAATTAGGTTTTACTTCTCCTTTTCCCGGACCACCAGCAACTACAACTAATACCACTTTTGATGCCCTGAAGAGCCGTGCGAGTGCAAAACTCACCCGTGAGTGACTTTTGCTACCCCCAACTCAAGTCGTCTCCTCTATCTGGTTTTCTTCCACATATTCCCACTAGGGACTGAATTCAAAATATATGCGTGCCCACCAGCGGGCGGAGTGTCCCTGAGTAAGTCTTCATGCACAACCTACCTAGCATCAAAACTCAAGTCACCGGCCCATTCTTGGGTAGTGGTCACAGGATAGTCATGTGCGCAATCAAACGCCCCCACAATAGTCCCACTTTTCATAGCCCCGATGACCGTGATGGCCAGTAAAATTAGGGTCTACTGTGAAACATGATTCGCTCAGTAGCCTGGCGCACATTTTTTCTGGCCTCCAGCGATCAGATTGTTACAGACTTCCATCCAGCATAAGCAGTTACCCAAATAATACTAGCTTGAACTCCACCCCATTTGAAAAAATTGCTGTGAAAAATCCCCAAATAAGTCCGTGACACCCTGGTTTCGTAAAAACACTCGATTATTTACATTATTTGTGTGCTTTGTACCACATATGTGTTTGTCCACCCATCTCTATTTATCCACGACAAACGCTTGATTCTATCATCTCTAGTTGAACCTGTGAGACTAACGTGCTCGTTTTCCCAAGCAGTAAACTTGGCTCTCGATTCGAGCCTCTGTGGTCCCTTATTTGGGATTTGTATATATTTGTAAATTTTCTCATTTCATGGCCCAATATAGTAGAAACTACTTGGCAATCTTGTTTCCTTTTGGGATTGGTACAAATCGCGTACATATTGCTAAAATGCTCCTTACCATACTCAAAATGATCGATTTGGCAGAGGGAAACCTCAAAACGCCAATGAAAAGGTCATAAATATCACAGCCAGGACAGGGCATAAAGCCGCGAGTCACTGAGGAGGCTTTGGGAATTCTTGATTCTCTAGAAGTGGTTAGGTCTGTTGGTCCAATCAGCGCTGTTTCATGTGTCCCCGGTGTATCTATTTTAAAGGATGTTGACACATATATTCAAGCTAAGGATACTTCAACTAAAACGGTAGCTATTGTCATTAAGGCAACCGACAGCAGATAAAGGTAACCCAAGGCACCTAGTCGAAAGCCCGCAGATACTGCTCGGAAAATAAGCCAGGCCGCCACGGGGGGGAAAGTTCCGCACCAGCCGTCAAGCGCACTGTACCAGTTCAATCGTCTTTTGATCTTCCTAGAGTAGTTGACCAGCCTTGACGGATATTCGGAGCGTTGATGCAAACTTGTCAAAAGGTTTCAGACCTTCGCGAAGACCAGGTTGACAGATCCGGGGCAAAGGCTGCTAAGCCTGGCACTCCTTTGCCGAGGGTGGGCTAGAGGTGCAGTCCATCGTTGCTCTATGCTCGACCCAGAATCAAGCTACACAAAGGCCGGAAGTATCGTGAGGGGCATGCTTGGTAAGAGACTGTAGGCAGCCCAAAATATTTGTTCGGCGGTGTTGTGTGAGACCAAGCAAATAGAGGAGACGTCTGCGCCATGTCTGACTTACCGTTGAAAATGATGAATCGTTCCACAGCCCTGGACCAATAAAGCTACTAGTAAGACCTGGAAGCTACACTTGAGCAACTATGCCATTGTTTACCAACAGGACTACAGAGTAGTTGGGCCGAAAAAGTGGACCACACAGGCTGGGTCGATCGGGGAGCAACGTCCAAAGACCTGACCAATCACTTAGACTGGGCGGAGAGAATAGCAGACGGCATGTCTGGCCGAGTCAAACGACGCAACAACGAACCCGCCGAGCCAAGTACCAGCTGAGTACAAGTTCTGCAAGGACTGGCTTTAAACATCAAACTTGGACGAGCAAGCATAACATTTGGTGCGAGGGTTCTGCCCAGACTGACCGCAAGGCTTGCAAAACAAGGCAGAATGGCAGCTTGCCCGAGGTTTCTCGAGGCCAAAGTCAATGAACGCTGATAAATGGTCAAGGCGGCAGGAGCATGCTTCATATGCCTCAACAACTAGCTCTAAGCAGCTTTTTGTCTATTAAAGGCAAGATGCGACCAAGAAGGTTGTCTTTGCAGACATTATCGATGGCCACACTAGGTGAAGGCAGCCACATGGGAAAGAAATTTGGGGCTAAGCCCGATCTGCTCATTACCCCAGTCCTCTCAGAAGCCAGTTCGTTTGGACTTGCTAGCTGTAGGAGTGAGGACCCCTGGTGAGGTGACTAGAGCCCTAGCGTCTGTGGGCAGCCGACCCGGGGCAGCACTGACGAAGGAGGGTTTTGCGAGAGAAGGCAACCTTGCGAGAACCCTCAAGCCACCAGCCGTGGACAAGGTGGGTGGGGCTCAGGTCACGGCTGCTGGTCATGTACAACTGCAACTCGTGTCTGGACAACAACGAACATGTGAAGGCCATGGAGACATTCACGCCGAATGATTTACTGACGTGAGCGCCGAACCTGCCGGATTTGATTTTATGCAGGTAGCCTCATATTCAGGGGGTAACGATCGTAAACTGAGGAGCCGGGTGATGAAGTGGGTGGTCTTGGTTTTGACTTGCCGGAAGCACATTTGGTGTTGGATCTGAGAGGAGAAAACCACTAGGCCTCCTGCGCTGTATGGAAAACATTGGATTGAATACAATGACATTAATAATAGTATATTTCCTGATCGTGGTCAGGACAAATGCACAAGACAAGATCAAGGAATACGGCAATGCAAAGCAATGTGAGGTAGTCACAATTATGAAGGTTAAGGTTCACACAATTGCAGTAATAGAACAATAAACTTAGACAGCGTTTAAGTGAATTAAAGCGGAGAGGGTCAACGTGACTATTGTAAATCAGTTTCAAATTCGGCACGTGGACGTTGTGGCTGGCCGGCTAGAATTGGGAATGCAGATAAAAGCGATGCTGAAGAAGGGTAAAAGTGCAGTGTTTGCAAGAACCCACAAAGCAAATGGTGTCGGACATCAAAACATGGACAGGAAGTTGGGGCAAGAATAATACACCACTTGCCCTATGGGTGCCGATAACTGTCTATGACGGATCCGGTAGTCCAGAATGGATCACGGTGATCTATGGAATTTGGTGCGCGGTCGATGAAAATAGAGAGAGAGGGAGCTGGGGAGTGAAAGAGAGATTCAAAGAAGGGTCGGGAAGTGTAGAACCAGACGCAGTGTTGCACCAACTGGGTATATCAGCAATCAATATCGAGAAACTGAGTGAGGGTATTACCAAAAGAAGGTTGAAAATAGAACCAGCATGGTTTTATCAAATGTGCAGTCAGGGGTGCCTGCGGGGTATAGAGAAGATTGATCTAACACTTGATAACTCATTTTGGAGGGAGCCTGTGATACAAAAGCAAGTGAGTCGAACAGGATAACCAGATTGGCCTTTCAGTGTACGTTATTTCGATATTGTATGAAAATTCACACGAAGGCAGAAATCCTCAACAGGATGGAGTGTGCTTCTAAAGAGAATGGATGGTGAATGGACGCAGAACGCGGAGTTTCAAAGAGAAGCCATCGAGGAAACACTCTGTTGGAGACAAATGCTGCTGGTGCAACCAAGCAATACCTTATAGACCTACGAGGAGGCAAGGAGCAATAAATTGTGCTTCTTCGGAAAAAGAGGGCACAGAACAATATTTGCTCTGTCTCTACGATCATGAGTTTCACCACCTAAGGCATAATCGTTTAACTTTATTAGGAGAGGATCAGTTTGCGCTGGCGGTAGTGCTGAGGGGGCCGAGAAGCCCGTAGAGTCATTTCGAAGTACCTCTGTCGTGGTGTGTACAGGACGATCTCTTCGTGGATATCAAGAAATGTAGTCTTCTCAGATTGCCACTATTGAAGGAGGGGTTTGGCCGTATTGAACGCCGTTAGAAGCAGTAATCAGGCGCGATGAGGCGCAGCAAAACCCTTGGCCACTCAGAACGGAAGACTTCCTCCACTGAAGTTGGAGAAAGGATCAGGTACTTGCCACGTCATCCAGTTTTCATCCTCAAGGAGTCAGAAAACTCCGTGTCATCCTCGAATGCGTTGCCAAATTCCAGGGAAGATGATTCAAAGGCTATCTGTTACTGGGGCCAGACTGAACGACTCCACCAGTCGATGTCTTATGCCGGTTCGGGCTAGGCCGACTGGCGGTTTTGGCCGATAAGGGACAGTTTCTTGCTGGAGAAAAAGGCCGGTGGTGGACAGAAATGCACCACCGTTCTTGTGGTGGGACGGGAAAGATATGAACAAATAAGTGGTAGAGTACAGGATGACTTCTTATGCAATCCAGGCGGCGTCATCACTCCACTGTGCGAGCCTCGCTCTACTGGGGACCAAAGCTGGGTACAAAGTGTCGGTCGCCCGAAAGTAATAGGTTGCATCAGCCATAGTTTATACGGTGAGGGCCATCTTGGGTAGTTTAAAAGCGTTGCCATGGTCGTAAACCACCTAGGAGGGGGGGGGGGGTTGACGGAATTTCCAAAGAAAGGCGGCCTCCAGCCCACTAAATGGACATCAAGCACTCCGAAGGTATTGGATGCTATTTCGAATAACTAGAAAGCGGTAAGTGTTCGAGGGTTGAAAGGATCACTCCCAACTGAGAACACCCTGGGGGCACAAAGGAAAGCTGAGGCAGATGAATTCGTTTCCGGGCCGAACCTTCCCAATCAGCTAATTACGCACACAGAAATGTTGCCAGCTATCTCCAGTTTCTTTGACCCACTTGGCTTCCCTTCTCCGTGATAGTTGCCGGAGAAACGTCTAATGAAGCGGATTTTTCAGAAGAAGATCCAATGAGATCGGCCACTTGGCTCGAAGGACAGGCTGGACCGGGAGGAGTTAACGGCCAAACTCAAGAAACCGGGGGACGTATGGATCTCTCTCTGCTTACCTTTAAATGGTACAAACGA
This sequence comes from Fasciola hepatica, assembly GCA_948099385.1. NCBI lineage: Eukaryota > Metazoa > Platyhelminthes > Trematoda > Plagiorchiida > Fasciolidae > Fasciola > Fasciola hepatica. The sequence goes on from CANUEZ040000156.1 coordinate 1,831,062, forward strand.
AAACGTAGAGCCGCATGCTTTTCCCGATGAGTCCCAAGTTGTTTGCTGGAGTGTAGGCCACGGATGCTACACCCCAGTGTTAGTGCTTGCCAGGGCAGCATTACATCTCTAAAGTCGTTTTCCATCCTGTATCTGGAACTTAGTGCAGCAGAGCTGGCTGGTAAGTTGGAGCAAGCAATTGAGAGGTGCTTCATTCCCAGTGGCTGGTACGCAAGGTCCTGGACAAACCCAAAAATTGTGCTTCACCTCATCAATAACGCTGATAGTTGCTCCAGCGTGTTCATGGCTAGCAGGCTCAAGGTCATACACGATGAAGCGACTGTAGGTCAGTGGCTCCATGTCAAGTCTATCGTCAACCCAGGAGGCTTATATTCCAGGGGCGTAGCGAATTTTTACCGCTGGAAGGGGGGAAATGCGGGCCTTAATTGCTGTAATGCCCGGATAGAAATGGTCTGCTTACGAACTGTAAGACCTCCTGCCTCGGAGATAGAAATCAAAGGCTCCATAATGAAGATGGAGGCCACCAAACCGACATTACTTCTCCCACGGTTAAATAGATTTCCCTCCTGATCAAGGCTGCTCCACTAGCTGTTACAACTACCAGTTTTCAGAGGTGTTTTCAGATCATGAATGGCGTCCATCCGTTCAGCAGTGTACTTCTGGGTTGGATAATTCCCGGCTCGTTGAGCTTCTCTGAGTATGATGTCTTGGGGATGGTTCCATACCAGGTGTGCACTCAAGAGATTCGGAGTCTTTGGTGGCTGAAAACTAGCAACGGAAGGACAAACCTTCCGGATGAATGATGGGCTGAAAACCCCTCTAAGCTTTGACGCGAGACTCCCCCGAACGCCGTCTGCACGACAGACTGTGATGGACGTAATAATTCAACGCATACAATCTGTAGAGGGAAGCTCTAGAGGAAACTGCGTGATAGGTGCCACCTTGAAGCGATTTTGGATGTTAGGGGGGGGGGATACAAGCGTGAAGCTTGCAGTTCGACTTTGTACGCAGTAGAGAAGACGAATAGCCTTCGTGGACCAGCACTGTATGGCTTCTCTGCCGGAGGGGGGAGCTAACCGAAGACAGTTTAGCGGCACTGAGCTCGAATATTTCAGGTCTTTGTGGGTCAGACGGGGGGGGGGAGATAGACAAAAGATTCGGGTGTATCACGGCTCGCACGAAATCTTCAACCACGTACCCGGAACTTACACACTTGATGTTAATGGAAACCTCTTCTGTGGCCCTACAAAGCTTTAAAAACAGAAGGATTATGCCATCACAAATATGCTCAAGGAACTGGTCGAACTTCGTAGGAGCTCGGCGACAATTGCTGCTTTGGAACCAAAGCCTAAGTTGAAATCGGCCAAAGAACCGAACAGTGACACAGGGCATACAGTGGCACTCAAACCTCCGACAGGCCAGTCTCCTTGATGGAAAGTGGGAGCACATGATCAGGCCCGCTAGAAAAACATGGCCGCCCCTTGTTGAACAGCAACCGGCGGATGATGACACATTAAATTCCGCGCTGAGAAAGGCAGAACGAATTTCGAACAACCGTCCTGTAGTTCCAGCCTGCCATAGCTACCCCACTAATCTAAGGCTCATCCAAACTGATTTTTTGGCCCTGGGGTCAACCGTTATAGCTCCAGGGCTCGTGAATCTCCGAGAGAGCTGGGACGGCCGCTGACGTACCCTAGCGGATTGCCTATGAGGTAGGGTCAGCTGACTTCAGTTGGTTCTTTGGCAGTGGCTATTACTTCCCTTTCTCCTTTCTTTGTTTAACTCCTTCAATTTTCTGTCCCTTTACTAACCACTTGGACGTTTGGTTTTGGTCGTTCAGCTACGTGTAATTCTGTTCCATCTTTAAGATAAGCCCGGAAACGTGCACAACCAAGTACAGTGTGCAAAGTTATGATTTTTCGTTGTTCCACATTTAGAAACCGCAATAATTACAATGAACGTTCCGTTGCTCAGTGAACGTGACTTGTCGAATTTTGTTAATTCTGGATTTGCAAGTGGCGAAAATTCGTTGTTCTTTGCTCTGTAACGATGTGGCGCAGAGCTTTCACCGTCAGGTTGGGCCAGGCCACAGGACTTGGGGCTTGAGCTCGTAAAGCAGCCCAGGTTATTACACCAGCAAGGGCCGAAATGAACTTAAGATAGATAGATAGATCATGTATATATATATATATATATATATATATATATATATATATATATATATATATATATATATATATAGTACATTTTTAGTTTACCCCGTAGATGAAAACGTAGTAATTTCTCAGTGCGACAAGTTTTCTCTTCACGGGTTGGACCTGTGTGACCAATTTGCTCGTTGCCCCACTCAGTAAACTCCACTCCCGGTTTGAACCTCTGTGTTCGCATAATTGGGATTTGCGTATATTCCTGAAGTCGCTCATTTCATGATCCAGTATCGTAGTAATTGCGGAGCAACTCTGTTTCGGCCTTGGGATTCGTGCAAATCGGGCACGCGTTGCTCGAAAACGCCTCACACCATTCACTAAGCGCCAGACCTTGACAACATCGATAACTGAGCTAAGCGGTTAGGCCTGCACTGCAGGCACAATTGAGCGAAGAAGATTTTCCCACTCTGTTGTGCATCAGAAAGACCAACCATGAGCTTATTCCCTCCAATGAAATAAGTCTCGGATAAAGAGAATTTCTCACTCTAACGCATTCTAGTAAAACCGGGCCTTTATCCAAATGGCTGGATATAGAATCTCAATGCTTCAACAAGAATTCCCCCAGCTTTCCAGTGTCTGGCTCTGCTACTACCAACTCAACTATGATGATATCGGGGGCGTTTAATCCCCACTTCCCCACCCGGCCCATTTTTATGCCAGTCTCCACTCTCTCGCCACCCCAGTTACTTCTAGATCTACTCCCACTCCTATTGGTCTGGCATTATCCGAAATAAATGTTAGTTCTTAGGACCAGGCCCTCGCCAAAGCCTGAACCAGACGGAACACCTCCGGCCCTTTTCCGTTTTGGCTGCTCCGACTTGACTTTGCTACTATTTACCTAAATTTCACACGAATAACAGCGTAGTCTCACAGCAGAGGAAGACCTCTGTTGTCTCATCCTGTCTTAAAAAGAGTTCATAGCATGACCCCGATAACTACCGGCTTACTACCCGGATTTCTGTGGTATGCAAAATTACGGAGAAAATCGTGGAGTCCTAACTAGCTGACTTTTCTCTATTCGAAGGACTACTAAACCCTGGCTGGCAGGGCCTCAATAAATCGCGGCCTTGTCCTTCTCGTCAAAGTGACTTCTTTAACTTCCTTACCCCAACCATTGACTACGGAATGTCTGCAATCACCCTTTCCCTCGACCCGTCACAAGCCTACAGCCAAGTATTTCATCGGCACTTGTGGACCAGAATCAAGTCTCTGATTCTGGATGATTCATTTCTATTGTCCTTTTCGCCTTGTCCATTCTCCTGTACCCTGGTGATACTAGCGGATTGTCCCTCATGTTCAGCCAGGCCTACTACAAGGGGCTTGGTTCAGGGCACTGTTCTCGGACTGTTGTTGTTTCCCTTATGTATTAGTGATATCTTTCATTTAATCCTCTTTGGCACTGCACTTCACTTTGCGTATGACGCCGAAATCATCTGCTCCTTTCCTACAGGTAGTCTGTCGTCTGCGCACAATAACGTGCCACAAAATCTGGACTCACTTGAAGCTTGGGGCAAGATGTGATGGGTAGAATTTTCTACTTCTGTAATTTCTTTTCTCTTTCACGGGAGCAAGTTAATTCCGGGTGCCATTGCCGTCAACGAACAACCCATCCCAATCAACCCTGCGGTATCTGACCTTGGGTTTCGTTACTCTTTCCTTGAATTTTCTAAACAGGCTTTATTCCCAGTCATGATAGCCAAGCTCCCCATCAGCCCAATTCTTCACGGCTTCAAACTAAATTACAGTCGACAGTGTGTCTGCGTCTGTCGTGCCCGATTCCAGCTCGAATACCGTTTTATTATCTTCCCCTATCTCCACAAACCCGTCAGAAATACACTGGAGAACTTTCAGCCAACTTTCAATAAAAACAGGTTGGGATAGCCTTCTTTGTGACCTATCGTGAGCGTTGTAAGCTGTTTATTCTCGATTCACTATGGATCCGTCGCCTCGGTACTAATTGACCTTTCTCGCTGAAACTGACCAACCGCCGCGCATACAAGCTTGCTGATTGTCCCTTAACCAACCGGGCTCTCGCCCCCTCTCATATGGAGTTTCTTCCCGCCCAGTCCCACTGTGTAAATTAGCTTTGAGACCTCGATTCCTTTGAACAGTCAGTAGCAAAATTTGAAATAAACCGCCCCCCGTTATAAGTCTTACCACCTCCTCTTCTGTACTCAAAAGCAAGCTTCATGACAACCTCACAGTTTCTAAAGCAATCACGCTATCCATTGAGTGCGCCGGTGTCGGTAATGCACTTGAATGGGGTCCTTAATTCAGTCGGCAAAGCCAGCAGTACAACCTTTAGGAAGTACCACCATCGTTCCCATTCCCGTCGATCAACTGCACACAAATGACGGTTGATGTATTCCACCTGAGAGAACATTCCCCGCACCTGTCTGCATTTCTTCGATATATCCTTGTAGCCCCTAGGTTATTGAACAAACTAATAAAAATTCAGTCGTTTCTCCTCTCCTCCTGTGCATATTGTTGTACCACACACGGGCCTGCCCAGGGCACACACCCAATCACTCGCCATGCCCATGCCCTTCTCCGTTTTGCATTTGCCTTCTAGCTTTCACCTACATGTGAGCCAAGCCTGTCGGGTACCATTCTTTTATAGCTAATAGCGACCATACCTTGTTTAGAGTACTCTTTCTGCTCTGTACTATCTCATTCTGAGCTTCCAGTGTGCATACCTGGCAATCCGGTCACCACACCTTTATCTACTAACCACACTCTGGTTTTACTCTATTAAGGACTCTAGCCGGTCGCACAGCTCCCTTTTATGACTATGAACGAACAGTCCACACACGTAATGCATATTTTCTCTCACGGCCTTGCCTTTTCCATCGGCGGTTCTTGCCACCGTCGATGTCCGCATTCGTCTGCATAGCCTGATGTCTCTTTAATTCCCATCTATGTTTATGAAGCAGCTTCCGTCCACGTGCTCATCAAATACTGCCTGAATGGCCGGTGAGCCCGTGAGGCGGCATCTGCCAAGCTCGGCTTCATTTCTGCACCGCACTTTTCCCCTGGTTTAAGGTTACATAATGCTTTCACATGTCAAGTAGCAATAATACGTGACCAGCAGTACTGATATGCCGTAAGTGGCAAGTTTTCTACAGCGTATTTTCCCCTAATCCCGGGAATTCCTATCACTATTTTTAATCTCCGCTCATCCTCATAACCCGATTTCGCTCAGACCCCATCTGTTTCAGCTGTTGACTTTTGATCCTCAGCTGGGACCCACCCAGACGGTGCTTCTTTTCTTGTCTTCCCTTCCCAGTTCTCCGGCCACTAGTACATTTAACCCTACGACGTCCCATCACCCCGGGTAATACATCCGCCGCTATCCTGGCTACCGCAGCCGCGTACTAGTTTGTTACGTGTCCGCCGATCAGTCGTAGTATTCATCGAACTTGATCTCCAGAAGCCTTAGCTACCTTAACAGCTGACCATGGGACACCATTCCTTGGGGTTATTTTATCCACCAAGTAAAAACTAACTATGCTCACTCTTGCTAATCCGGACGTTAGGGAATGCTGCCAGATCCACTGCCTCTGCCGGCGAGCACCGGGCGTGCAAGAAGTCTGCAGCCATGGGCAAAAGCAACTCATCTAACGGATTGCACTTCCTGCCACTAAAAGATGTTTTTTAGTTGGGTATCTGGCTTACGACCAGTACCACCTACCAGTGCCTTTTGCGGATAGTAAAACCACTGTTTCTATGCCCGTTCGGCAGCTGGAACTATGTTATTCACGCCGGCTTTTCTTAAAATCATTAATTTCTCCTCGAGCTTGCTGTCAGCGGTACCCTCATTACTCCTATTTTCAAGGCCGGTAAATATTTCCTACCCCACTTTGTAAGTTGGTCGTGCAAGATTTTTACGTCAAGCTATGACCGCCGTTTCTTGAAGCATACTGAATGCTCATATAAACAACCCAATGTTTTGGTGCCACCCTACTACCTGCATATCATGAGGTCCTCATTTGGATAGCCACCAGTCCCTCCCGTGCCCACGTCCATTCCCCATGACAAAAGATGCCGCTTCCATCGGTAGGTTCGCTCATTTACTCAGTTATTGCTGCTGTCCGCTTTCTAGTCGTGATGACCAACTAACATTCCCCGCTGCAACAATTTTCCGTAGTCCATCAGCAGTCAGTGATGCGACTGATAACTGTCCGCAAACTTCACCAGTTCACTTGTTCACCCACACGCTGCTCTTCCATTGCTTTATTCTTATCTTGCAGAGCCTGTCTCGAGTATGTCCATCCCACAACTTCATCCCTCTGTTGCTATCGCATGGTGCCTATCATAATTGCAAACGGTAAACGCAGACCTACCTTCCATATTCTCCACCATCCACCTCGTGTGCTAATCGACCCCGAAATCGCCATAGCTGTGCAAACCTGATAGCCTTATCACCCAATAGCCTTTTTTATGTTCCAATATCATCACTCACCTACTATGAGGAGATCACTCCGTTGACTAGTTATTAGTAACAATAATGATGGTTTATTTCGGGGACACACGAAGCTTGCTTGATTACCCGATCATGCGGTACGAGTGAGGTCATAAAAAGGTTCCTTGGACATTCATTTAGTCATACGCAGCACAGAAGTGTGCGGGTTTTAGTGGTCTCTTGAATAAATGCTCGGCAATTCTGAGCTTCAAGGTCAGGTGGACCCATCAGCAGTAGTGGGTGAAATGGGCTTCGCCGTCGAGATACTCGATAAAGTAAGGCGGGGATGAAGTGAAAACGCGCAGTGTTTCGTTTTGCAGCAACGCAAAGTCGCAGGAGTGAGTAAACTGAGAAACAATCCTTCGAAAAAGCACCTTTGAAAAATTAAAGAATTCTTGGTGATGGCGGACATGTATTTAAACCAATAGCTTGAATGACCCGGAAAGTAGCAGGTATATAATATCGAAGGATTTGTAGTGTCCTCTGGGGAGAAGAATTGTGTAAATGAATCAGCTTCCGATTTACCACTGAACTAGTACTTGCTAGTACTTACCAGTTTTCCTACAGCAATCCCTCTCCTCCTGATGGTACCTCTCCTGATGGTACCTGATGGTACCTCTCCATCTTCAGGTGTGTTATTAGATTATTATACACCCAGTTTAGTGGAATTATCCACGTGGAAATAGCTGCTGCTACTTTTATCGACTGATCCATCCTACTTTCACTATGCTTTGGGTGAAAACTCCCCCTATTTTGCCTCAGATCAGTCTTACCCAGCTTTGTTTCTGGTCGTTGTCGCACGACCACCCCATTGAAATATCCACTCTTAGGTGTGCACCTACTCTTTACTTGTCCCATATGCCTTTTATCACCCTTACACGCCGCTGGTTTCCATAATCGTGGTAGTTACGGGAATAACACCGATTTATCACCATATTTCCACCCACATGTAGACACTTTACACCCCTTCCATCATAGATCATTACATACATTGATGGAACACCGGTTTTCTGGCCACTTCCTTCGTCTCCACTCTTGCAAACAGTCTCCGAAGGACGTGTTGACTACCTTCTATGTGACCGATGCAGTCAGTACTTGGTCATTAAATTTCACCGGTGTACTCTTTCACTGTTTCAACATGTTCTATTTTTGATGCTCCATCCTGTCCCATTTTCGGCCCTTTCTCCATATCCATGCCACTCCTTTCAGCTTGTCAGTAACTCTTCCTGTCTCGCGTCTGTGACAGTCTGCCTTTTCAAAAAATTCGGTGTAATCAAAACATCATTTCTTAGCTTCGGATCTTCTATCTTCTTCTATCGTTTTCGACAATCTTACGCATTTGTCTCAAGCTTCCAAGTGCGTCTTTACGTTACCAGCTGAAATGGTCATCTTCCCTTGAGTTTCACTTTCTCCTTGCTTTCTTATCATTCGAGACAGCTTAAACATTCTCCACTTTCTTTTGCATACCCATCTGTTTAATCCTCATAGAATCTCTGATTTACCCATTATTTGCATCATCTGGTCATGCACTGCACCAAGTCCGAGACCTCTTCGAAATAAATCGTCATCACTATCAACAACCGGGGTGTTGCTTCACTGTCACTCTGGTCCCCTTTATATCTTTTACACTAAATGTCTCCCTCTAGTTATGGTGTGGAAAGACCGCAAGTCTGGGCTGGAACCATTTGCCTTGACAGCCGCCTTAGCCGCTCTGAGTTTTGCAATAATAACTCTCAACTCCGTTTTCATGTGCTAGAGCGGAGCCTGAGACATAGGACCACAAGCGAGCGTATCCGCTGCCTGACCGTCCTCTCGTTGACGCTACGGCTCAGGTACGCGATGTATTTTCCGATGGTTATTGTTGCAAAGCCTTGAGAGGAGCGGCATTATTCAAAATTTCCAGTCATCTTAACCTCACGGGAGCAGAAGTGTTGGCGGAGGGTACTGTGGAATATACCTTTTGAAACTTACTGGGTACAAACACTTCAGACACCGCTGTTGGAGAAGAGCTGCAAAAACCCGGCAAACTTCTTGAGAACCGAAAGCTTCCTCTGGGCCGGCAAGTACTGGAAGCAAAGTGTAAGTAGGTAGCGTGAGAAACAAAACTTCATTCTGAACCTTAGCCAGCTGTCTTCGCGGAAAGGTTTTGTACGGTGTTGCAAGGGATCCACAATGGAAACCCTCCCAAATTTTCTACGGGCTCCGTAGAGTTGACTAGGTTGTTCACAGGTTTGCACGGCTTTTCTACGGACATACCCCCTCCAAGTTTGTTCGTCTGCGAAGGAGACATACTGAGAATCCCTCCGGATTTTTAACTTGCTGTGTGGATGTGGCTATAGTGGAAGTAATTTTGCTAAGCCTGTCCATACACTACAATTTTTGTGTAAGATATTCGAATTCGGCCTTGAGCCGTTTCTGACTGTCGAGCTTGGACTATGGTACATTGAACCTTGAGGTTTTACGGTTGAGTCTATCCGGCCAAAATCATGCAGTTTGCATATATTTGCAATTTTTGTGATTTTCCATTTAGTACTGAAGAAACTACGAATCAACTTTGTTCTGGACTTGTGATTCGCGCGAAGTGGCCGCTTGTTGCCGAAACCAAAACTTCCACAGAGAAACTCACCGGAAATTCACTGCCCAGGAAACAGAGACCTTAAGAAATGACAGAAATAAACTCGAAAGTCTTTGGTGTTGGTTTGGGTGCTGCTGATTGTCCGGATAATAATAAGTTCACTAGCTGTGCCCTTGCCAAGTCATGTATTTCTAATCACAGTGGGTGTGAAGATTTTTACATTTATAGGACGAGAGCGATAGAGCTAGAGAAACAGTTGAGGGTGGCTGGAGAGGAAACGAAGTCCTGTAAACAAGGACCTCAGCCCAGCGAGCTAGCAAGAAACTAATGTGGTTTACGATATTCGCATCCAAATGGGAACTTCGGGGACGAATATAAGTGGTTGCAGCCACCTGGAAATACCGGAGTTTCACCCGTTTGACCTGCCGAGAGTAGAAATGATCCCTTTTGATGGGCATTCCGAACAGTACCGTACGTTCATGAAGCAGCTGGGAAATTTCTTTGGGTGCAAGGCTGCTGATCCTCGGCAAAGATTATTATCATTTACTGATAACTGTCGAAGGGAGGCCAAAAGTTCTATCGAGGACTACGCGGTGCTTCATACGGCAGTGAAATAGATCAGAGCACGCAGAATAATTGAAGATTCGTTTGGACGACCGTTCAAGATGGCTAGAAGCTTGACTGTTGGTTTTTATCGGAGGCAACAAGGACCAAGGGCAACACTGTCAATACGGGTGTATATATGCGGAATTGCAGTGTGGCACTGGAGTACTTAGAATACCAGTCTGATCTGAACTCGCGGTGTACACTGGAATGTATTGACAGGAGTCACCCTACTGACCTACGCAACCGATGATCTGGGGAAGCTGAGAGAGTAGATTTGCCTGGGCGGGAATCTGCTTTCGATCACTTGACGTAAGCTTTATTTCGTCAGCTCCGCACTGCCAACGGTCGATTTGCACAAACCTTACGCGAGAGTTGCAGGGTGGCGCAAACAGCACCAACATCGGTCCAACTAGCAGGGAAAAACTGTAACAGAAATCAGTCTGTAGCCAACATGCAAACGGCAAGTCGAGAGCCTACAAGGTCATTTCAGTGCCGGCTACGCAGAGCACTGCTTTAGTTGCCAGATTGTTCTATCTTTCATGGGACGATAACACCCGGTTAGAGGTCCGCAGCGAAGATCGAATCATGCTTTTTATGGGCTGGACGGCTGTCACCGGGCCTTAGAATGCCGCTTCAGAGTGAAATATGACCAGGACGGATGCGCGTTTAATCGTCACCCGTTACTAGATGCTCGTTTAAACAGTGGATGTGCTCATCCGGATGAACCAAGGATTACTTGTGCAGCAGGACATGATGACTTCAAACAGGCGAATTAAGTATAGCACCTGTCGGGGTCGTGAAGCCTAAAATGTGAGAAGAGGCGTGGCACTTTCGGACACTGAGTCGCATACTTTCCTGATCAAGAGCAGCTTATAGAGCGATGTGAACTAGCTATCAAGCTTGCCTCTCTTACAACCAGCACGGTAGCGGGGAGTCATGTTAATGGTCGGATGAGGCCAGCCCTGCTATTAACATCTTCAACTGATGTAGGGACAGTAGACATTCCGGAAGCCCTGCAATAGACAGCTTACTAATGAGACCAGTCGGATCTATTAGATCAGTCGTCAGGAGATGGTCTCATCTCACTGACAGCGTCCTAGGAAATGTCCAGCCCCCAAGTTGATATACCAACTAAGCGCAATGTGCCAGAGGCTCATTGAGTGCTTGAACAGAACATAGGCGATAAGAAAGAACTACTCGCTACGCGAATGTACTTCGCTGGACACTTCTTGGACCACTGGCGAACGAAGTTTACCGATCGGTATTAGTACTTTGCTTAATGGTCGCCGAGGAGGGCCCGTGTGGAAAATAGACAGCCTTTGATTTGAATCCAAGAATCTGTAACAGAAAAGTGAAATTCACCCAAAAAATGATCGATTGGTGCTAACACTGTTGAAATCAAAGACACATCTTCGCGAAGAGGTGTACAAAGTTGCTCTACTCGAGCGACCGCCGTCGAATCTCCCATCAGAAACACCGGGAACAGCGAGAAGGTGTTTAATACCTCTCAAAACGAGAACTTTTCGGCGAACCCAGTTGAAACTTGACCACCAGAAGGCCATGCAACATGACTTATGGCTGACCGACCGGGCAGCAGCGCACTGCACCTGGGCGGAAATGCGTGGCTGGAGGCGCAACAAATTAACTTTTGCCAAGGAGGTGATTACTGAGCTGAAGTCAGTGTCCCTAACTGGACTCCAAATGACCGCATTTTTGTTAGGCCTTCAGGAAGCGACAAAGCTGAAAGGGTGATTTGCCACCGTCGAATTAGGCCTTGCATGATGGACAGATCCTGCGGCTGCGCCACACTATAGGAGACGGATGAAATGGGAGGCAAGTTCGGAACATCAGAGAGATTTATCTACTGGTAGGAGAGAAAGGTAATGAAAGTGCTGACGATTCAAAAGCAGAACTATGTACAAAATCATTGAGTAGCGGCCGACAGCCTCGAGCTGCGCAAATCAGCTTTTCATTACATTTCGCCTCTACGCATTCAACTTGGCCCATTTTTCTTGAAAGGTATACGAAAAATACGGGGTTTTATATTCTTCATAGCGTGTTTAAAGTTAGAACGAAAAAAGTTGTAAAAAGTTCACTTAAACAGTTCGAATAAGGTTTGTCAGCTGAAATCACGTTGTGCAGTTTCTCTGGGTTTCGGAAAAACTTTGATTCAGAGTTTGTAGTGTTGCTCGCAACACATTTTTTATACAAAGTTTCTCTGAAGCACCCTGATTTGTGTTAGTGTTCGACTAATTTCTTCGTTCATGTGCACTTTAATACTGTTCATACTTCACTCGTTTTCGAAACTGCTTCATGAGCAGAAACCGATTTAAGTTTACTTCGGAAAATTTGATTTGGTGATTTCATATTATTCAAGTTTTTACCCGCTGAAGTTAGCACGATATCTCACTGCCTCTTGTTAGTTGCATGAACGCTTAACTTCTCTACTCAAATTCGCAAACGATTTTTTTGACCCATTGCTGAAAAAATTTGCTGCTTGGGATATGTGGCCCAAGCTTGCACAGCATAACGTCTTATCCTAGAAAGAGTACATACTGATCGTGCGTCGGATTTTGTGCGTTGGTCTTCTGATGAATACTCCAATCTCAAGTTTCGCACAGAAATGTGTAGCTGATTCACTATAAATTGTGGAAATAATAGCCGCGAAGGCCACCTGCAGCACGCGCAGTGAGCGCAGACGGTTGGTAAACTCGAGCAAGGAAAGAAAGCCCTAATTAGGCAGTGTAAGAGCCACGACCCCATTCTGAACCTTAGCCAGCAGTTTTCGCGGAAGAATCTCGGCCGATGTTGTGAAGAACACACAGAAAACCCCTCGGGGTGCCTTGTATGCTGTGTGTATGTGGCTACAGGGACATGACCTTTCTAAGCCTGTCCATACACAACGCTTTTGCAAGTTGGTCCCTTTTTGTGCGACTTCTGAACTTGGCATTGAGCAGTTTCTGAATGTCGTGCTTGGACCACGAGACTTTCAAACTTTAGGATTTAATCTTACATTCGTTTGACAGCATGCTCGAGGATTTTCCATTCAGTACAGTAGAAAGCACGGATCTACTTTTCTGGCCTTAAGACGTGGGGTAAATTCTCTAAAGGTTGCTTGGATTGCAATTTTTGTGATGGGCAATGACAAATAACTTGGGCGTCAAACATTTTTGGCACCCCCGGAGGGTGAAAACGTTCGCAGTGTAAGCTGATGAAAGACCACTGGTGTGCGCCCATCAGTCGGTTTCTAATAGACATTTATCGCGTGGAATTTGCAAATTAGTCTATCTAGAGGCGTTTGCCGCAGCCCAGGTAACATAACTTGAGGTCAACAGCCTTAGAAACGACAGCTCTTTGAATCTACTGCTCGCTAACCCTCCGGCTTTAGGGGCGTAACCGTTGTTCGCAAATTTTTCTGGGTCGACCACGACTACTATTTTATAGCATTTTTCGCCACCAGGCTTTTGGGAGTCTTCACAACTTGTCCCACACTGGTTTGACCTTCTCAGCAAATTCAGTTATCAAGCCATTCTTTCAGCCTTGCACCTTTAGTGACGTACGGTTTTGGGCCTGCAATTGCCATCAGCACTAACTAGCTAAGATCCACTGTCACAGCAGCTATGCCTAGGCACGTTCATTGGGCCAAAAGCCCTTTTCCTTCACGTGAAAGTGGATCTCGTAGAGTGACTTTCACCTTTCAAGTGTTACTTCTACATCCTCACTTGAGTAGGTCGTTTTGCTCACTGGCTACAAGCCGTAACCATTATCCTTCCTACCTCAAAATGGAGCTGCAAAGGCATTTCTAACTTGTTTGGTATGTTCTTTTGGTTGTCCTGCTAGCATGGCCAGTAAATGTGGTTCCCGTTTTGACGATGCCCTCCATGAGCTACCGAAAGCTCTTGGTTACAGAAAAAAACAGTACTGCAGCCTACGGCCCTCGGGCCAGTGGCACGCTAATGCTATTCCATCACAAATTGAAAGCTGCTTTTCGCGCTTGCTACTATCCCTCATGGGGCGAGGTGTTACCCGTGACTCTCTTAGGACTGTAGCTCCTTCAGAGCGGAGAAGCCTGTCACCTGAGATATGTTGGTTTATGGCTTCCCGTTTGGACTTAGAGGTGAGTTGCTCTCCCCATTACCGCCCGTTGGTTTTTATTGTTGGGTAACTATGAATGTTCTTCAAACAAGACACAGCAGCTAAAGCCAGCCCGTACACATGAAAGAACTCAGCAGTTAGTTACCTACCACTATGGTGACCGCAAGTCAAGTGCTCCTCCGTGTGAATGCAGCTTGATCATCGCCGGGTGGGGTCCAGCTTATCCCTCATTTGATGGTTGCACGAACAGGAGGAAAAGACTCGGTGATGCGGCCAGTGGCGCTCTCATATTCGCAAACTTTCATCGTCTACCTGATTTTGTTTCTAGTTCTTCCACTTTCAAGGCTCTTTGTTACCCAACATACATGTAAACACGGGGTGGGTGGAGCTTTCCCCCTTACTTTCATACCTCTTTTCTTCAAACCTCTGTTCGCACCTTGTGGTCACACATTTGACAATCACCGTAGTTCACCCCGCAAACGGGGTTTATGTTGAAGTATAATAGCAAGCCACCGGATATATTGCTCACACTTTCTCACACTACCATCAATAGCTGCGCACTCTGCAACCGGCTTACTATGCCCCTTTTTCAGCTGCCAAATGAAAGGTAAAGAAATATTCAATGGGCCTTGAAGGGGGAAAGAGAGCAGCAGTGTGAGTCACAATAAACCAGCTTTCGTCGAGCTAGAAAATTCGAAGGACGTCGGGCCCAGGGCTTCTGCCTGTTCACAACTTTCGGTTGGTCTTCTTGTGTTAGCACATGTTAATTCCGCTGAGGTTCCAATATTGCGGGTTCGAGCACTAATCTCTACAGAAAAGCTTGTTGCTGCTTCCGTCAACTGTAGAAAAGACAAGGCCGGAACCTGCTTCGGCCAAACATTTTTGGAGAACTTGTAATCTTTTTGTATACTCAGGTCCACTTTCCACACTCCTCTCATACGAAGTTCGGTATTACATAAGTGCAGCTTACCGTGACAGGAGCAACGAAAACCTACATTGCTCCGGTATGCCTCTATCAGCCGAACATCCATCAGCGCCTTAAAAGCACACTTTTCTTGCCTTTCTATCCTTTCAGCTGGTCCCGTCGGACACGACCAAAAGAACGGCCGGGGTCTTGCATGGAGTGAACGCAATATCTGTCAGATCACAGCTGGGCGCAGAAGGTGCCGGGCACTGGCTTGTTTTCCAAGACTGTCGCCTCTCCTGCCAAACGCCACATCAAAAAATGCCGAAAACCTAGGAATTCATTAGCATAACCACAACTTACGCTGAAAGAAAGTGAAAGCAGATTCTGTCCATGTCGGATTAGCCGGTGAGAAGGAAAAAGTTTCGCGACCGACGCAGAGCGACCAGTATCTTTTATGAAGAACGGCGTTCACTGGCATCATTTTGGCGCTCCATCCCCGCAGAAATAAAGGATGGGATCCTAGACACCAGAAATGGAATACCCCCTCATGGATCGAAGCCCATGTAACAAAGACAGGTGTATAATATTCGGTAATAAAGCCTTATCGAAAAAAGAAGTTGGTAAGCCGACGTTTCGGGTACTGCAGGTAACTTTTTTGAGACCAACTTGCAATCGAATGATCTTTCGATAATAATCTTAGCCCATGGGTGTCAGACGTTTAGTCTTCAGGCATCTGCATGTTTGTGCACGTGCACTGTGGGTGTAGGGGTGGGCCTTGGTTTTCTCAGTGTCGGCGTGGCCATTTGGGTTAATGAGCAGTTGTGACCCTTGGGGTGTTTATATATCAGTCACGTTAGCGCCGTCTATACGCCTGAAATCTCTGCCCCATTGTTTCCGTTAGGGCATGTAGGGTGGGTGGTAATTGCTAAGGCCTGGGCATGGAGGCGCTCCGTGTGTGTACGTAAACCCCGTTGGAGGATTCTAGTGTCGTCGCAGTCGACGGTGTGATTCTGGGCTATAGTATGAAACGTGACGGCCGAGTAGCGCTCTAGTGCAGTTAGAATGATTCTGTTGGTCGGCCTGAAGTTCTCTTTCTTTTTTCGCTCAAAAGCCTGGGTTTCAACTACTTGCTTAGTTTTCCTAAATGTACGCAACAGAACCATCCACGCAGCCGATTTTATTAATGCTAATTACTTTGGTCTTGTATTTGGAGAGAATCCATGGTCCCTGTGAGTTGGCTTCGTAAAGCGTGGATACCGAGTAACTATCTGGTTGCTTCGAAGGTACCCGACCGGCACGGGATGCCAAAGGAAGCCAGCGTACCTGTAGCTTTCTTCTTTTTGTCGTTGCCTACTTCACCATTTTATGCCTAGTTGACTTTGGTGAATAAATGTGGTCCTCTGAAGCTCCCGGTAGTCTCTCCGTTTCCACTTGTGCTAGGTGTTTTGTCTGCCCAGTTGGAAGACTTGGTTTGCTACCGACGAAAAGAGAGCACGTTTCATGAGACTTTCTGAGCATAAAAGGAAACGGAACTCCAGGCCGACCAACAGAATCATTCTAACTGCACTAGAGCGCTACTCGGCCGTCACGTTTTATACTATAGCCCAGAATCACACCGTCGACTGCGACGACACTAGAATCCTCCAACGGGGTTTACGTACACACACGGAGCGCCTCCATGCCCAGGCCTTAGCAATTACCACCCACCCTACATGCCCTAACGGAAACAATGGGGCAGAGATTTCAGGCGTATAGACGGCGCTAACGTGACTGATATATAAACACCCCAAGGGTCACAACTGCTCATTAACCCAAATGGCCACGCCGACACTGAGAAAACCAAGGCCCACCCCTACACCCACAGTGCACGTGCACAAACATGCAGATGCCTGAAGACTAAACGTCTGACACCCATGGGCTAAGATTATTATCGAAAGATCATTCGATTGCAAGTTGGTCTCAAAAAAGTTACCTGCAGTACCCGAAACGTCGGCTTACCAACTTCTTTTTTCGATAAGGCTGTATTACCGACCAGTGAAATTTTACCCATAACTCGCCTTATAGCGCATCGTTTTCTCGATCTATCTAAAAAAGATTTGGAATCTGATTCATTGAGGCCCATCCGTGTCCGTCTTCCTTGTAGAGACACATGTATGGACACTGCTGTTGCTCTCTTAATCATACAAAATTAACAGTTTATCTAAATAATCAGCTAATTTGGTGGCTTCACTTGTTTTTCCTTGTACACTGCGCGCGGGCCAATACTTTCCAGCCACGCACACGGTATCCCACTGCAACCTTTGCAGGTCTTTTACGTGCTCTGCCAAATTTTACCACGGTAGTATTAGGTACCAATGTTCGGGGACTACAGGAGCTATACAGAGGAGCCAAGACCAGGCTTAGGAGGGTCCTAAACTCACCATCAATCTTTTTAAAGATTCTGGAATTGAGGTCTCAAAAGAGACCACAGCCAACGAACATCCAGTTAAGGGTAGTGAACCGGAGCAATTTCCGCCCCTGTCCGCTGAGTCCCAGTGTTGATAATGATATCCATCCCCGAGTATTTCTCGACCGTGACCTGAAGTCAAGCATGAACGCATGATCAAAACGTACACGTTACACAATAAGATGAGACCTTTCTAAATTTGAAAAGGCAAGGCCGCTTGTTCAGCAGAGGGAGAAAAAAGCACGCCGAGGCCTCGCAAGGGTGACCGGCCGATCTTGTTCACGATTCAAACTCCGCGGGGTTTCCAGTGCACAACCACCTCACCTAAAAAATCTGGGTGAATTTCTGACAAAAAGAGCTTTACGGAACACTAAAACCGTCTCTACCTGGATAGGCGGGCATCAGCTTCCGTATCTAAAAGGTGATAACGCGAGCGACGGGGGGGAAAGGACAACACAACTGTCTAGGTGCACCATCGGCTTTAGCCACACAAAGTCCTGTGCGAGTTGATCTGGGCTGAACCGAAGAGATTTTTCGAGGTAAATGTTGGTGGGTTTTGTTGTAATTAAGAGAGATTGTGAAGAGTGGGATGTACAAGGAATTGCTGAAAAGAACTTTGTCTTGGAAAGCAGAGAGGTAGAGACGGTGCTGGCAGTGGTAGGGGGTGTTTCCTCAGATCCCCTGAGCGGGGCAACTTGCTACGAAGCAAGAGGGTAAGTAACTATGTGAATGTGCGCAAGGGAAGATTTATGGACAGAGAGAGGGCAGAGACACCCCGAAAAAGATGAGCCGACTACCAGGAGTAACAGACATAATCCACTGAGGAAAACCTGCGGCCGGTTGAGGAAGTATGGAGTTCAAAGACGTAAATAATTATTTACCAACAGAAATGGCTTCAAGAAAAAAATATACAGAAGAGGTACGGTAAAAAGCTTTCTTCGTCTCGGTCCTCAGTACTGCGTAAAAACAACTGATGTACCATTTTATAAAGTCTTCTAGGGCTTTCTTGCATCCTTGATGGGCACTATAGGTGAGGATGGCTCGGAGCGTTTAGGGCTCGTCTGCTTATCTTGCTGGGACTTTCTGAGAAGGAGAAGGGGATCACCGACCCGTTATGGAAATAGGCGGCTGTGCATGGTCGTTGGCCACTGGAAACTGGCAGAGTGCGGTTTCAGCAGGGCAACTATTTACGTCTCTCTCACTATCCTGGTAACGATACCCGGTTATTCCAGTTGGGATCCAGGAATAGTCCTCTGCCGGCTGTCATTGGTGGTGCTCATCTTCCAGTGAGCATGGTCCTCTGTCGGACCAAGGAGTGTGTAGTCAAGGCAGTGGAATCACCATCCACCGGGAAAAGAGGGCGGCGGAACAGGAAGAGGCACCTAGGGTGAATGTGATGGCCATTGGTAGCTGGTGCAGTAGCAGTTGGATCGTGGTCTGTCAACGAGTATGCTCTAAATGCTACCTCAATAGGAAAAATACTGTGGCAGCAAAGCCAGCCGGGTTATTGTGAAGTCCCAGGAGAGGTTTTGTGCCTGGTGGCTAGACTGCTACCAAGGCAGCTAGCGATATGAAAGGTCCCACAGAAGCCTCAGCCGACCCGACTCAGACAGTAAGCCCTAGTTCCCCTAAGTGAAAAGTGAGGTGGCACAGGCAACCGGGTTACAAAAACCGTGGAGGTTTTGGGACTTTTATCCAGGCGTTGCGATACAGGCGACATTTTTCAGCAGAATCTGGAGTAAATGAAGGAAGCAGCAGCCTGCAAAACAGAATTACCTGAGGATTGCTGTAGACGTTTTAAAAATCGGTTAGTATTGCTTTGTTGCTATTTGCGCTGATAGGCTGGAAGGCCCTCAAAGCTGACGGGAGGTATCATCTAGTTTATTGCAGTGTTTCCGAGTAGCAGGCTAACGAGGAAGTGTGAATATATTGGCTAGAGAAAAGTAGTGATGCTCCCGAGGGGCCAGAAGGACGCGAGGCCCTCCCAGGGGATTGAAATAGGGAGTGCAAGCACTCGGACAAAAGTCTAGAGAAGAGTGAGTGAGAATGTATTGGTGGGGGTGATGTGAAGAAGGAGAGGGAGAGGGAAAATCGGGACTAGGCATTTGCAAAGCAAATGAATTACTACTCTCGTTGACGCTAAAATCGTAGGCTTCAGCACAAATTTGGGTGGTAATTAATCAGAGTATACTGGGTACTAGTGAGAAATGGGCCGCTTGGGGAAGACCAAACTCTATGTAGCAAGTTCGTAGTTTCGTCGCGCGGGCTTCCATTGCGGAGGGACAACTCAAACTTCTAAGTCAGCAGCAGGCTGCCAATATTACAAGAAAGTTTTTTCACTGAAGCAATTAGCTTTTCGCAGCCCGGCCTATTCTATCCCACCGAGGTTCTTCTTGGTTCGATAGCTAAGCCATCTTAGGAGGTTAAGCTGTGGTCACCTTTGAAAAGGTATGTTTGGTGTCGAGGTGGTTTGAACCGCAATGCATGGAGCGTGTTTATCGGCGGAGCAAGTTCCTAGCCATAGAGAGTGGCCCAGACATTAACAGGGAATCGGTTCAATATTCCTGGACGGGAAAAGCGGAAGGGCGTCGGTTGATTTTTATTTTGGGTGCGCTCATGGTGCACCGTCTTGGATGTTGAGCCTAGGTGACCAGGAACTACAAGGCCGTCAGAATAAATTAGCTTTTTCGGGTGGCATCAGCCTGTAGGTCAAAGGGCAAGTACTGGGGATATGCTAACTGAGGGAGGAAAGGGCATGGTCGGCTTGAGCATATGGAAAGCTTAATAAGCAGTCACTCTAACCAGGTCCAAGAAAAGCTGATGGCGTATCTGGCGAAGAGATGTTGGGCTCTATGGTGGAACTGCCCGCTTGCGGAATTCGATCTAGGCTGCAGTTTGGGAGTGCCCATTTTCCCCACAGTCGGTATCAAGAAAAGTGCATCCTCGGGAAAAGGTGTTCATCTAGCACAATCTTTTCACAAAGGAGTGGCTGAGCCCATTTAGGAGCTTTCAATAACTTCTCGGCCAGCCTCTTTCGCACACTTTTGTACATGGTGCTCGAAACCACATGGGGTGGCCTTTTCCCCTACGGTCGGGAGTAGCCATGACCTAACTGCCTTCGCAACCGGGGATGTTGCTGTTTTGAGTGTGGAGAGTGGAAAATGAAGTTAAGCATACGTACAAAAAGGATGCATGGCAGACAGCTTGTAAATGGCAACCGCAAGGCCAGATTCTTCCAGACACTCACACAAACCACCGTCTAGCTGCAGCCGCGAACTTTTGATGATTTGAGCCGCTGAACTTGGATGAGCTGAATAAAAGGAGGACGAACAGAAGGCTCAGGAGAATGGGAAGAGATAGAGCCGAGGCTAACACCATAGCTCCCAGAGAGAATGACTTCATAGGCTTGAACCACTGCAAAGTTCAACACGCCCCGTTGTGTTTTGGGCACTCTCATTTGTTATCCACAGGGTTGAGGTGTCCGTCAAATAGTACACAGGTGAACACGTGCCACTGTGGATTATTATCTCCATTGGATAGTCCGTTGCTAGGATGATGACGAAGCATGTCACACGGGACGGCTGAGTGCCAATAGTCGGGGGCAAGGTGCAAATAGGCTACGTTGAATGGATAGAAATAATACCAGAGGTTTTAGGTTTGGGAATTCAAAGTTTGGGGAAGGAAGGTAGGAAAACAAAAACCAACCCTGATATACTCGGAAAAAAGCACACAGAAACACATAGATCACGGCCGAATTAAGGAACCGAAAGAAGGGACGGGCAGTACGTAGAAGGCTTATTACAGGACATCAGGTTGAGTCAAACCCGACACAAGTATATGGGCTTTAGTATGAGCTGCGCTTGTTTCGACAAGCTTAAGTCTGGATGCGGGCTGTCAGAAACCTCACCGGATGGGTTAACTAGATGAGGTCGGACAATGGTATCGTGGATGGATACACACAGAAAACGGCTACCGGGATGACAGAGCGATGGCAGCAAAGGAGCAAAACAGTAAGAGAGAAGGAACTGAATGGTAGAACTGACTGCAGCTAGGAACCTTAATTATGGCGCTTCCGTCACGGGCTGGATCCTCAGATATTTTTGTGTTGATCCAACACGACAGATAACCGACAGTAAAATGTGACCCTGGGGCGTGGCTAAACTGTGCTATTGACGGGCATTTACAAATAACCAGTGGAAGCTTATTCCGAAGATTCCAGTACTTGATAAGGGAGGAGTGAGACATTATCGCAGGCCCCTAACGTGGAGTGGCGAGTTTGAAATCACTGTGGTGTAGATAGAAGGATGGGGGAAGGAAGAACCCAAATAGGTAGCAGGATGGAATGCAAACCGATGAATCAGCCCGCGTAGAAAGCATGGGCTAAGACTGACAAGTCATAGCCGAAGTGGGTCAAGGTTTAGTAGAGTGCAGATCTACTTTTGGCTCATTGAGGAAAGTTGTTCCATTACAGTTTTGGTAGATGAACGCCGGAATTTGTAAAGGCACGGTCTGTCCAAGCCGGACGTTGTGGAAGATGTAATGAGACAGTATTCGAGAAATGGTCTTGCACGGGCTTGGGAGGTGAGGAGATTACTGTTTTACCTATATAATTTGGAAACGGCCAACTATCTATTTATCTCTGGCTGTCTGGAGTGAAACACATTCCGAAAAATGAGGTATGTTAATACCAAAGCTCAAGATCCCGCGTTGAGGGGCTTGGAACGATGGGTACGTGATTCACTGTCGGGGTTCTGCGAGACACTTGATATCTGCAGGCGCTGTAAAAGCCTCCAGAAATAAAGAGGCACGACTGTCACGGGGTGCTCCGCTGATCAACTCACTTTTGATTATTATCTATGTTCATCGGAGCTATACCTCAACTTTTACGGTGAAACTCGTGGATGACTTCGATGTCTTCAGCAAAGAGGAAGGGAGTGCAGTACAGCAATACCAGAGAAGCGTCGTCTATATGGAGTGAGAAAAGAGGAGGACAAAGCTCATTTCCTTGTATGACTTTACTAGGCACCGGTAGCGAAAAGTGACTTCCGGCACAAACTAACTGAGTTCTATCCGACATGCACGAAGTGATCCACAGCAAAAGGTGACCGTGATTACCACGGGCTAGAAGTTTGGTTAGAAAGAGAGAGTAAGGGTGTAGATCGAATGCCTTGGCCATATCGAGTCAGTTGATAAACATATATTTGCCATTGCCATCCGTCTTAGTCAGAAGGCTGAAGATACCAAATTGGCATATGGTGCGAGATCCCGGTCTTGGGAAGTCATGTTAGCCCCTTTTGCTGCTACGGGACGGAAGAAAATCCGAAGCACTCTGTTTAATCAAACGTTACATCATTCCAGTGGCAAAGCTGGAGCCAATAATTGGACGGTGGTTTGAAGGATCTTGTACTGGACCATTTGTTGACTGGAATAAAGGCTGAAGTTTTCAGAAGGGATGGGAGAGTGCCATGTTTACGGGCTAAGATGAAGAGGCTCGTAAGGACAGAAGTGACATCAGTCCCACAGAGATGAATAAGGGACGGAGAGATGCCTTCATAGCCAGAGCTAGAGGTTAGTCTAGCTGGGACTAATAGGAGGGCCACGTTGTTCAAACTTAATTGAATGTCGCAGAAGGCATGATCGAGGAAGAGAGGAACGGTGGCGGATTTGTGGTGGCATCATTGGTTATGGACTCTTAGAAAAGGGTACTGAGCCCTCCAGCAATCGAGACTGGAGACGTGTTCAACATACAACTTCCCAAATTTTATTGTGTTCTGAAAGAATTGCGACAATTCCTGCCCTTAAAAAAAGGATCGATCGGTAGGATCTATAATGACCAGCTGAGGCAGACGTCCCTTGTTTTTCGGTAGGTCACCAGTCCGAAGACAGATGGTTACTGGTAGATTGCGGGATTCCAGTGACATTGGGAAGTCCCTGGTATTTTTATGAATCCTCCGCAGTTTCGTACGCCTGTTTTGCAGCCTTTTAAGAAAACAGCCGCCAGCTTGGCGGCTGTTGGTGTCGATATTGGTGATTAATGACAAGCAACTGGACAGTTTAGCACAGAGTAAATCAGTAGCACGCTGAGGGTTGTGCTACAGGAAATAGTCATCCTTGTTGAGGGGTAAAGCATGGGTTCATGGTAGTTTCAGTTAATCATGGAAGGAGACCGTTGGGTTGAGCCATATCTGGGATCTTTGAGTCTTGCTGTTATTATCCAAGATACCGTTATATGATCACTTCCACGGAATGGATCACGAGCAGTGGTTCTTACGTCAAGTACGTCAGTGGTAGATGTCTGACCGAGAATGTTGTTTCCCCTGGCTGAAGCCTTTACTTTTTTGATCGAGCGCCCCATCCGTATGCTCAGGATGAGGTTCAGGCGGTATTGGTATGATGACATTGTGTTCCAGCAGATGTCAGGCCCGTTGGAGTAATCGGCAATAAGCTTCGACGAAGAGGGTGGCAATGCAAAGTGGGAAAAAGCTTCCATGACGTGGGGGAGGTCAGCAAGGTCTGCACTGAATGGATGATGAACGCTGCCATTATGAATGGGAGAGTCGGGCAGTACAGTTGCTACCAGATGCATTCCCGAACCGCCTCCAGCGCTGAATCAAGGAATGGAAATGTTGGCAGGTTGTTTTTAATCTGGATTGAGCAGTCTTTTCGAGGTGCGGACGGTTCGTTCTGAAAGTTTGGAAACTAGCAACGGAAATTTGATCGGGTGGGACAGAGTCATTTACTCGAGTTTCGGTAAGGACAACGATATCGAAGTCGAATGAGGGTACAGTATTATGAACATTACCGGCTTTGTCCAGAAGTGAGGGCGAAATACTCAGAAGTAAGGTGAGTGCAGCCGCATCGTTGTGGCGTTTGGAATAGGCCACCTTTGGTGAGTGCTGATGACCAATGTTACCAGAGTGGTAAGTATCGGTAAATGGAATCAACGTCAAGGCACCCAAACATGGGAGCGGTGGAGCCTGAATCAAAGTCACCAGTAAGGAGTTGACAGGGAGTGAAAGAAGTTTCTGGTGGGAAAGTATAGCTGGGTTGGGGAGAATCATGACCAATAAAAAAGTAACCACATTTTTGTTTTTTTTGGGGGGGACATAATTTCCGGGGTATATGGAATATCCAAAGTGAGGTTTGGATGCTGGGGAAGTGGTTGAGGAAAAGCGGGATCGTCGAAGGTAGTGGTGACCGCACCCAGCCGTAAGCATAGTGGCAAGATGATAGCTACTTTACCAGGAGAGCACTCCCAATGATCAAATATCCTTGGTGGGGTACGGTATTCTAAGGGCCAGCAGACCGAACCGGAGTGGTGGTGGGTGCCCAGCCTATGTCTAGGAAATCCGCACCACGACCCCTCTTTTACATACGGTGCTCGATTCTGTTCCCAGTTCTTTCTGGCTCATTATCAGCCTCCAAAGCCCTGTTCCTTATTTTGGACGCGTGCATCACTCGCCAAATTTGCCTAGTTTTCTGTTTCCAGTTCCTAATAGATCTTTCAATTTTCTCTCCTTCCTTCTGGAACCAAGCTCATTGCAAGTGGCTTTTATCTCCCCCAAATTTGCTGACCTACCTCCTCGGCTCCTCTAATTTTATGGACCTGATCACTGGTGTTCATCTTGGTGGCTGGACACAACATGAATCCGAACCTATCAGAAACGGGAGCACACTGGTTCTGGTATTTACTCACAACATGCCTCTCATCAACGTGTCAGTAACATAAAATTTCCACGGCAGAAACCATAAAATGGTTATCTGCCGTCTGCTCCTTGGTGGCTCACTAATCCTGCACATCCCCCCAACAATACATTCCCATGCAGAAATTGAGCCTTGCTAGTCACGCTTATTCGCCGAAAAGAGTGGGGTGATTATGTTTTCACCCATGACCCCCAGTTTGTTGCGGATATTTCCTACTCCCTCTTTTCCGACTGTCTGAACGAGTTGGCCAATATGCCCCAGGTTGTGCCTAAGAAGAGGTCCTCTGCCTCGCCACTCCAACAAAAGTATCATAAACTTCTCAAAAAACTATAAAATTCCGACTACTTTTCAATTTTTATTCGCCTGAACCGCCTTTCTGCACTTATTCAACGACAAGACAGTACGCGACTTCGTGACCAAGAAGCTAAGGCATCGAGTCGTACAAACAAGTCGCAGCTCATTTCTATGTTGCATAATTCTAGAGGGGCTGATATTAAGGCTGACTTCCAACGTCTGATATTGGGGCCGACTTCAAGCGTCTGATTCTGGATAATAACTCATCTATCCCCTCCCCACCTTGTATAGTCGAAGCCTTCGACACATTCTTTGATTCAGCCATGGCTTCAGCTGCAGTCATTACCCCTTCTCAATCTTTACCACTTACTGAGTCTCCCCCTTCTACGACACCCTTTGATGCCAGGACTATTACTAAGCTACCATCCAACAGCAAACACTCCCCTCGGGTAGGCCCAGATGGTCCGCCACCAGTTACTCTTATCAATGGCGGACCGGATCTCCCTCCTTTACCGTATAACCCCTTCACTTTTCCAATTAATGTTAGCACCATACCTGCTAATTGGAAGCTCTCGGTAATCGTTCCCATTCATAAAGAGGGACCTTTGCATGAGGCACCCAATTATTGCTCTATAAACCATGCCCCCATTTTATCCGGAATAACAGAAAAAACGGTTCAAGACCACATTAATAGCTACTTACTAGGCCCCAATATTATTATTGACAACCAATAAGGATTTCTCCATTCACGGTCTTGCATGACGAGTCATTATTATCTTCTGAACCCGTTCACCGACTCTGTCGAAAGTGGGTAACCGTTTGTTGTTCCTTAGCTTGACTCACCTAGGGCATTTGATCGTGTACCTCAACCCACCTTTTGCCAAGGCTGCGATCATTTGGCATTCTCGATCCACTGCTTTCAAGGTTCTCATCTTACTTATCTAATCGTTCGCAGGTTGTCTTGATTACCGGGCATACCTCTAACCCTAGGCCTGTTACTGGTGGCGTTATTCAGGGCAGCGTTTTAGGCCCCCTATCGAATCGCTCACAAGTGGTTTCCATTGATGGGTGTTTCTCACAGCCTGCTCCAGTCACTAGTGGAGTTAAACAAGGCAGTTTACTCGGTCCTTTACTTTTTCTCATCTACATAAATGATATATTTCCCATCTTGCACCATGGCACCCCATTCCTCTTCGCTGATGACGTTAAGATTGTTTATGAGTTTCCTCGTCAGAACCTCAACATTATGCTAGATGAAACTTCTAGTGACCTAAAGCGACTCGGGGATTGGTGCAATTCATGGAGTATGGACTTCTCGGCCTCGAAGAGCTGCTACACAACATTCAGATGTCAAGTGGCCTCCGGAACCCTGCTTATCCACGACCTACCCATCTCGTACAGCCCTTTAGTTCGAGACCTTGGTCTTCATTATTCTTGCAGTTTTAGGTTTTCAGAGTTTGTTTCACTCCAGATTGCAAAGACGGGAAGAACCACTGGTCTCATCTCCAGAACCTTTCGGCTAAATGATTGCAAACTGCTCACTTACAAGTCTCACGCCAGGCCTCTTCTTGAATACTGTCCTATTATCTTCACCAACATGACGAAATCCGACCGCATTTCTCTGGAGTCCGTGCAACGTCAGTTCACCAAACAATTAGTGGGATTTTCCTCCAGTTTGTGTTACAAGGATCGATGCATCCTACTCAGTCTTGACCCTCTATGGCTGCGTCGCATGAAGCTTAATTTATGCTTCCTGTTTAGGCTGTACCACCGTACGGCCTTTTCGTGTACTGAACCCATTCGTCTCCCTCCCTCCACGAATTATGTTCTACGCCATAGGTCATTGCAGTTCTCTATTCCTAGATCAAAATTAGCGTTAAGATCTGACTTCTTCCTTATAAAATACTCAAAGTTATAGAATAAACTCCCGCTAAACATCCGCGAGTGCCTCTCAATTTCCCAGTTCAGGGGCTCGCTGAATCACTTCTTGACTGTTCTCAATGTAATCCTTCTTACCGGCCAGACCGTCACCGAAGAGGTGGCCTACGAAAACGGGTTTGATTACTAGGATTATTGCACCAGAACTTTCATTTCTCGCCCGATGACAAACGCCAGTGCAAAATATGTCCACGTTCCTGTGCATGATAACATTTTTCTCTAGCGCATCACCACTGATGCCCTAGCGATTCTTTCTGCATTCTTCCTTAATTGCTCTTCAGAACTTCTAATTGCGTGCAAACAATTTATCCTTTGAAAAGCAGACGCAGCAGCCCACCCGGTTTACGCTATATTGCAAGCCCGAAGTAGAACTTATCAATCCTACGCTATTTAAACTCTCGAATTTGAACCCAGACCAAAATATGAAATGTGCCACTGACCGTTCATATAAACCCAACCAGTGTGCCAGTCACATTCGCTCACAGTCTGTTATTTCAAACCTATCTTATCGCATTGTTGCCAAACTGCTTTCTGCGTGAGCAAACGGTACTGAGGGTTATCATTTCTAACTGCTCTAAACCGTGAGACCCTAGGTCTTTCATTAGCATCCGAGCGATGCCACGCCAACGTGAAAAATCATAAATCCATTGGGATGCATACACCGCCACCAAACTAGTGTACGCAACACCGTTAGCCTGCAGCAGTATAGCACAAATCCACCGCGAGCCTATTTTTACTTAGAATGTGGAGTAGGTGCTACTGACTACTCAAATGAAACTTCTCCCATGCTTCGCTCACACAGACGTAACCAGTCCATTATCTATTGTCTTCATATATCATCATAACCCACAGCTGGAACCACGTCCAGACTGCAACCCCCCTTTATTTCAGGTCTGTTGTATCCCACTATCGCAGTCACCAAACCGGATAACCGAAGACGCCACTTTGACTTGTACGGACAGAGACTCAAGTAGAACCTACCATAGCAACTGGGACCGAAATCAAGCCACCCGACAGGAAATACTCCCAATTGCCTATCAGATCATTCAGCTTTTTCTAAAACAACCAACACACACTCCAGTTCATGCGCATCTTGCTAATATACCACCACACTCAGCCGATTGACCGACACATACTTTGCCCTTCTGGACGAAACATACTCATATGATGTCGTACATTACCAGAAACGACGCTGAATATCACTGAAGGCAAATGCGTCAACATATGTATATATATTTGTTAGTGAAACAGCATATTAACGCTCAAGTCCATGCGGAGATTTCACACTTTATTATCCGTTACCACAGTCCACCTTTCCTCCGAACCGTAGCCGGTTGGAAATTGACTCTCCACTCCTCGAGGACCTTCCAGTTGCGTTTTCTCATTTCTGAATGGTACATGTTACTGATCCTGAATCTAAACTCACCTTTTTATGGCCTGCTGTTTCTCCCACATCCACCAGTGTTCACTTTCACCAAATTGGTCTCGGCACCGTTTCGAAAATCATTCCATTTATTGAACTCCGGTAAATCCGACATTCAGGGTCTGCATCGTCTTCATGGATCGCTATCCTCTCCGCATGCACCGATTTTCCCGAAAACACTTCTTTACAATTTTTTTTCTTCCTTTTCTTCTTGTTCAAAATTTACTCCATCTGTAGAACCTTAGCAGGCCTCCTTTTCCCAGCTTGCATCATTCTCGTTCATAATGCGTCCTTGACACTGCGCCAACGGTTTTTCGATACCTCCACCGCCCAGCCCGGATTCGAAACCGGTTTGAAACTGCCGCGCAGACCATTAGTAAAGTGATCCATTCAAACTGTTGCTGGCTATGTCTATCTATCGCTGATACTCTCGACTTTCATACTTTGAATTTGTGAATATTCCACCTTAGTGAGTAACGTGTCACACCATGATCATGCGCCAGAGCGTGCGTCTCGACCATGACCGAGAAATATACCATTATCATTATCTCTTATATGATTGATATATTTAAGATAGTACCCAGTAGCACACCGTTCTTGTTTGCGGACTAAATTTAGATAGTCGACACTTTTTCGCCTGACAACCTTCGTACTACTATTCCCAAATCTCCGCTGACTGGGCCGCTCTTGATGAATGGCGCTCAACCTGGGCTATGAAATTCTCTGCCGATAAGTGTACTTTTCTTGCTTAAAAACGCCGGGTTTCTCCTGGTCTTCATGCATCAGCTGCCCACCCATCGACAGCCAGCCCTTAGTAAGAGACCTTAGTTTAGGTAATTCTTGCCCTTTCGACTTCGCCAAACATGCTGTCTTCCAAACGAAAACGGCCAAAAAGTGTCTCGATCTTCTGTTCAGATCCTTTCAGCTTAGGAAGAGCATTCTTTACATGTACAAATTACATGCCAGACCCCCTCTCGAACACTGTCCCTTAAACTTCTCTAGTATGCAGAAGTGTGACAGAATTATTATCAAATGCTTTCAGAGAGGATTCACAAAGCAGCTTATCAGTTGTTCGTCAAACTTAAACTAGAGAGAGCGATATTCATCTCTCAAAATCGAACAATTGTGATTTCGTCGCATGAAGCCCGACCTGGTATTTTTGTGTAAACTCTTGACTAAGCAATATTATTCCTTAAACCAGCAACCCCTTTGCCCGGATACTGAATACTTCCTCCGTAATAGGCAGTATATCTACACCACACCCTCTGCGAGGACTGTTCTACGCTCTAAGTTCTTTCTCTTTACGTATTATAGAATCTGGAGTAAACTTGCTTTGCGCATCAGACCTCAGTCAAAGCATGTATCCGCAAATGCCACTGATAAATTATTTTTATGTTCTGACTGTTTTTCGCTTATTCAACATTCACTTAGCCGAAAGTCAAGCTTACGAGGAAGGCCTCGGCTTCATGGCCATGGCTCTGCTTTTTCGCATTATCTTACCTTTCAAAATAACTTCACCGCTTTTGAATTCTGAATGCTCTGTTTGACCGCTTCTCCTTAGGATCCACCATCGACCCATTTACAGTATGTCTGCGTCCACTGATTGTTTTTCCATACCAACTTATAGAATCCTGCCGAATGCTTTTGCATTGTTAGAGGGGCCACCGAAGTACTTCTCAAAGTTTGTCAATATGGCTCATCCGCTTCACGATTTACCATCTTTATTTAGTTATCTGACGTCTGCGGCCCTGAAACAAACCTCAACAACGCTGTAGGAACTGCGTCAGTACATACGCCGTAGTCCGCTGTGTATATAAATATATATATATATATATAATATAATATATATATATATGTAAATATAATAATATATAAAAATATATATACACTTTACTGTCCTGTAAGTATTAGCACAAGAATCGTAAGTGACCCAACGCTTCTCGGCATCTGTCCGCTTACATTGCTCTCTTCCACATCAAGTTCCACTACACATATTTCCATCACTACCTCTGCGAAGTTGAACGGGAAAAATCCAGTCCCACTTCTATCATTTATCGTAGCTCACCAACAGAACTCACTATCCAATCATGACGTCACCAATTATCCCCAAAATCTATCCCCACCTAAGCTTCCTCCATAATCTCGTGCGCAATTTATTTTTTCTTTTCCATCATTTAACTGCTCTAGATCAAATTCCAACCCCGTTACTGAATCTTACGGCTCTCAGTTGTCCAAATTTCACCTTTTATTTTTTTAGTCTCACGTGCTACAGACCCAGCTTTGCCTTAGTCCATCTACTAATTGACCAATATTGAGGTCTGTCTACCCCGCCATTCTCTATAGTGCTCCATTCAGTCATTCTGGTTTTTCTGTTCGAATCCTCATCTATTTAACTATCCGTGTATATCTCGCTCCTTCAACGTTTCGTCTTCCTTTGTGTCTCCCATTTTATAGCAACGGAATGAGCATTGGCTCGAAGCTCCTTGATACCTCTTTTCTTACAGTGCATCCTTCTCACATCAGGTTCCACCATATGTACTTCCATCACTACCTCTGCTATTTTGAACGGGAAAAATCCAGTCCCACTTCTATCACTTATCGTAGTTTACCAACTGAACTCAACATCCGGCTACGACGTCACCAATTCTCCTCCCACCCTATCCCCCATGTAAGTTTTCTCCACAATTTCACACAGAAATTGGTCTTTCTTTCTGCTGATTGACTGAACTGGGTAAAAAGTCAAACACCTCATTGAAGTTTTCAGCTGCTACTCATTAATTTCCTTTTTTAGTCCCACTTTCCACGGCCTCAACTTCTCTTAGGGATCCGCTGCATAGATGAGCCCGTGCTTCACCTTGTTCTATTTTCCGTTAACCGCTGATCCTCAGCTGGGCCATATCTAGACTGCTTTCCTCTACCTCATTTTCCCTTCCAGTGGTACTCAATTCTAGTCCACTACCTCGGGCACTATACCCCTCACTTCCCTGGCAGATGCACCTGGATAACAATGCTGTATGGCCGTCCACCACCCGTTGTTCCCGTTGGCTCTGTTGTTCAAGTTTTATACAGCCTGATTGACTGATCGCGGACCATAAACCCTTATTTCGGTGTCTTAGCCCTTTTTGCAACCACTGATCACCACTAGCACCGATCCCAGCAGTGCGGGGCGCGGTCCGATCCCCTGCTTCCGCCGGCGCACATCGGGCGTGAAGGCCGTCCGCAACGATGTGCGAGCACAATTAGGCTGGTGAATCCTGCCTCCTGGTTTCACTCCACAAAGAGTTTTTCAGGTTGTGTGTCTAGCGCAGGGTCGGTCCCACCCATTAGCACCGGTTGCGGATTGCATGCTCCAACTTTTCTTGCCCTACCACATTCTTCACTGTCGGTTGCGGATCGCATGCTCCTACGGTTCGTCCGCTAAGATTCGCTCATCTGTCGTTCTTATCAGCACTCACATCACTTCGTTTTCGTGTCATTCTACCTCTGTATGCACATCTATCCATTCTGTTTTTGTTTCTTTCTCTTTTGTCATGACAACCCTCACTGCATGCTGTCACTCTTGCTCTATCCGTTTTACTCTGCCCAAGCCCGAAATGTTTCCTTTTCCACCCATTTCGCCCCTGTCATCTCCTAATATGTATTTACTTAGTACGTGCATATACTTACTAGGCTCATTCGTCATATACCCCACTAGCTACCATGTTGCGATGTCCTTTTTTGTCCATCTTATACCTCCCTTCAGTATGCACCAGAGACATACATAACCATGACCAATCACCATATGGGAACTCGCCGTTCCAACCTTTGCGTTTATTACGGCCAGTTTTTTTATCTTTCCACCGCCACCATATCTTCCTTGTCTGAATCCGCAATTTTTTAGTGGATCTTCCTCCTAGGCGGGGTCCCGACGAGCAAATTCTGGCTCTCCCCAGTCCTGTAATCCCTGGAAGCAAGCAGCTAACCTGTTCCATTCTCCCAGCTACGACGCACAACCACATCTCATGCCTTTTGCTCCGTCAAAGATTTTCCTGCACGAGCACTTTTCTTCTTCTCGGTCTCCATCTTGTGTCATCTACAGTGAAACGACCTGACTGGTCATCTCTTACGTGGTTTTCTTCGGTCAACACTCTCATCTGCGTCGTATATTGCTCGCCACAGTCATCTTCAGTGTGCCTTTCAGGCTGCTTTGTTCTTCCGTGTTTCACCTAGTGTAGAATCATCGTTACGTCATCATTTTCGCGTACGGTTTCAACCCATGTGATCTGCCGTTACCTGATCTGTCTGACCCTCCACTTCCTTATTTCTCTTCTATGTTACTCGCTGTTACAACTGCTGCGTCTTTGTACCGCGGCTCTCCTAACCTCCAAGTTACCTTTCTCCAGGGAAATTCTACACTTCCGCAACCGCTCTGTACTTCCATTCTCTCTGCTTTCTCCAGCCACTTTCAAAGCCTCTTTCTGATTGCAAAATGTACGTCCATCTACTACCGCATCACCTGTTTTCGACCGCCATCATATGTCACACCTGCACTAATCCGATTGTTAGATTCACTCATACTTGCTTTCGTCGATCCTTTCCTTCGTACTCCCCCGTTCACCAACTCATGCTCACAGCCGTCATTTCTGAGCCTCCAAAGTTGGTTCTCTCTCCGTTTGTTCCCCGTGTTTACCTGCCTTACACAAAATTCATCAGAGTTTATCCAAGTTAATTCCGTACCACTTGACCCAACCCTACATGTCTCTTCCAAGCACTGCTACTTCCATTTTCCTTCCCTTCACTTTTATTTGCTCCTGCTCTGATATATACATATATATATATAAATGTACATATATATACATACATATATATACGTCCACGTATCTTCTCTGCCCTCCCCAGTTCTTCGCCGGCCATTTCTCTTGCCATCGTGCGGCCGCCCCCCTTGATATGCTTCCATTTTCTACAGCTGTGCCTAATATTTACCGTATCTCGATCTTTCCGCACCGTTGTTGCCATCTAACCCATTCCTAAAGTCTTGCATTGGTCGCTCCCTGTCTCCAGATTGACAAGGCCAGCTTATTGCAATAAGGCATAGCTCATGGCTACCTAGACCCTAGCCATGCAACTCAGTTTTGTGTTCTTCCTTCTTCCCCTTCTTTTTCCTTTTTTCTTCATCGTTTCTCACATCGATAATCTCTCATGCCGATTTTCAGTCCTCCTCGTGTAAAACCCCCAGGTTTCGATGTTCCCCACCTGGCTTAGCCAGCTGCTCTATCTGACCTTGGCTTTTAAACTTGCTGGGAACACATTTGAATCCATACCTGGGTTCACTTAAACCCCCCTCACTACTCCTTGGTGTGCGTACATTTACCTCCCACTCATCTCCCCTCTATTTCTTCCTACCCCTCTTTTGTCTTGCGTACTTCTTAATTTTTTATGAGTTTTGTCTGCCAGCATCGTCGCTTGCAAAGATTTTGTCCATGAGTGAAACAAGCTTCGAGCGTCTTCGAAATAAACTATCATTATCATTATTATTTTAACCGCGATTGTCTGGGTTGGCGTCACCTGCTTTCGCAAAAGTGACTGGAGTTCATCGATCAAGACCCTTGACTGCCACTCGAACGATGGCTATTAATTGTATACCTGGAATAGTGGAACGTGTAGACAGAGGTCTGGCAGGGGAAGCTGAAGTTGAGCTGAATGATTGGAATTTCTTTTTCAAAAACTTAAATGAAACAATGCATTTGGTCCGATAGCATGGTACTAAGTTTTCTAGTGACTGCTGTTCCGTGCTTCGAATGGTAGAGTTTGGAAGAGCTTGCGGTTCATTAGGGATGCCGCGTCTCTACGAAGGGGCCGTGGTGGCTGCTTTAGAATGATGCAGGATTATGTCCGGATAACTATCTGTGGACAGTGTATCAGATACATGAGACTCTTGGGGCACACTCCACCCACGCAGTATTTGTCGCTTTCGTGGTGACGAACGCCATAGATATATCGAACTAGGGCATATCCAAGCTGCAAGCAGACAACCACCCACAAATCTTTCCAAATGCATCTCTGATTTACTTGGGGAGATTTTCAACTTCGCTCTCGTTGACAGATACATGAAAATGAAAAACAACTCGTTCATTTCCAATTGGTGGCGCAGTTTATATGTATTCATTACGGACGCTGGAGGAGTCGAGACTTTAATTCCAATTTCTTCTGTGCTCTGCCACACCTAATTTCTGGCAAAGCTACACGGGTATTGATATTGTGGAAAAAGAGAACACAAACTATCCATTTCTGGCCCATACAATGAGCCTCCCACTGATAAAACTGAATACTCCAACGACTGCGTATGACTGGTTGCCAAAAACAAAAATTCCTAACTTGGCTGGGAAGGTAATGAAGAAACAGCCACTCTGTTTGCTCAGTTTACAGAAACACACTTTGTTGTCTGAAATCAGTCTCCGAATATTGTTTTAAGTTCCACACGCTTTCATTCTGATCCGAAAATACTTACCAAACCTGTGCTAGGACTTCATGGAAGCTAGGCTGTCCAGCCGCTCAGAAACTACGAAAGGCCTATATTTCATTTCAGTATGTGGTGGGCGTGAACTTATCAGAGCCCGGTTCTCCACTGACGTGATTTTGGAAAGGTACACACAGGCGAATTCGAATTTTTTGCCTGCTTTTGGGTACAGAATGATAACCCGTGAACGGGAAGCCAGGCTATTCAGTCCTTCGAAAGTACCGACCGATCAGTGTCCGGCTCTAAAAGGAACTAGCGTATTGTCTTCCCGAAGCAGATGTACACCTATTTCCGTTATAGTAGATGGCCACTACTGAACTGGAGCCCTGCACCGTACCCACACGAGCGCTCGTCGATCTCTATGGAGATACCCCGACCCTAGCTTTTGAGAGACACGGTGATAACATTTTCCTTATCGCGTTGTCCACGTGCGACGTAAATAGCGTAAGATGGATGCTACTAACATCCTTAATTATCACGTAATATCTGCTTCACATCAAAGCGGCATGCCGATTGAGGCTAAGGGCTTTTGATCTTTAGGTTTTCCATCAAAACAACATTCTATTCACGTTTGTCTTGTTTTGACGCTGTTTCCATTCTGCTGCCTGAAGGAGGCCAGTAAGTCGCTTCCCGACCGCAACCCCAGTACCAATAATTGTGGATGCCCCAGCAACTTCCAACATAGTTCAGCCACTCTCCACACTCTTCCACTGTATACGTCATGCAAACTTCACCCGAAGATCTCATCCAAATTAGCGAGGCTGTCACGTCGGTCAGTTCAAGTCCACTCGACATATTCGCGTTTAGGCGCAACGGGTTTTCTGACCATACATAATGAAAATTTCCGGGGCATGAAAGTATCTCAACATTGGGATCACCCGGCTATCTCTAAAGCTCCCACGGCTGTCTGTTAGTCGTAATCGAAGCAAACATTTACTCGCTCTTGCGTGTGCCTGCAAATGCGCACTTCACGAGCGAACGACCATTGAATTTATCCGTGGCCCGGATTGCACGTGACAGAATCCCCATGTTAACCCCCGATGCATCTGAGGTCAAACTTCATAGATGATAGCACTAGTCTAACTGCGACTTGGCAGATTGGCATCGAACAAGCACACGCGGGTTTCCTTCATTACCCCACTCTACCCTAGAAACGAACAAATACGACAGATTTAGGGGAAAAACTCAACGAATATTTGTCCGCTTCCAAAAGGCACAGAATACGTGCCGGGCCTACCGCGACTGGGGTACGATAAGATGGGTCGGCCAAAATAGGCCAGGGGTGTAACCAGCGCACCACAACGGGCAGGTGGCTTGGTATCAGCCACTAGGGTGAACACAGAAATTTTGCTGAATGAGCTAGGTGACCCAGGCAATCAGTGGAAAAAAGGGCACCTATTTTTTGTGTACTTAGCACATTTGTGGAATGCGAGTGGTTCCCTCATCTGAATGAATAAAGCTCAAGAGGACTAAAAGGAACGCTGTAGGTTTGACATCAAGCTTACTCACTTTGTGATGTAGATGGAGCAAGTCAAGCACATTTTGCAGCATGCATTTTGGCAAAGTGATGAACCCCTGTTTTAACTGAGAGCTGCTAGTACTTGAAAAAGGACAATCGCGAATTTCTGTTTCAAACAGATCTCGGAAGTCACATGAAACATCTTGCTTCCACAGCCGGAAGACAAGTACATAAATATATTGTGAACCACTTCGCTTAGGTTGAGGAATTTTGCGCCTTCTGTGGTTTGTGAATTCATAGCTTGAACAAGATCGGGCACCAATTTCCTGCTTTTCTTGTAATTTGGAAAAACTAGTTTACTCGGGAATGCCAATTTCGTTGTACTATCGAACGTTTTGCACGCTGCGCACGCTTCGGGTACTCTGACACTAGTTATATATTAAGCCCACTTTACCGCCCGATCAGACCGCGGAGGTTAAAGTGGTGTGGATACCCGAGTATCTGAGCTGTACGGAAATAGGGTGGGGAGCCCCATGTTCTATGGGTGATCGATCCGCAACCCAGCTATTTTGATCCGTTCTGAATCGAATCCTGGTACGGAACGTTTGACTGCCAACTAGATGGGGACCGAGGAAAAATCCTGGCTAACTCAAAAGTGCCATGACCGAGTTCTCAAACGACAAAGATAACTTGAGACTGTCTGCTTTCTTGGGTAAGAGCGATCATGGCTGTCAAAGTTTTACGGCAAATACTAAGTTGACTGCTCTCCCTGTAAAAGGGGGCAAAACCTCAACAAAATTGATCTCTAAGCCATAAATAATGCAGCTTTGTGGTTGAATTGGGACCAAGCTCAAGGTGGAGTAGAGGAAGGATTGACGTTTTCCAAGACAGTGTGTTAGTCCTAGATGAGGCTCTTACTGCTCGGCTCACTGACGGAACACTAGGTGAGTCACCCTTGGCGATGCCTTAGACACGACGAGAAAAAAATGGGAAAGAGGGCATGAAGTCTGTCGAAGCAATCCGGTGGCCACTGAAAACTGCCGCAGTTTAAGAAGGCCTGCACCGTGGCCTTGAGGACAGGGACAAATGATCAATCAACGCACGAACTGGCGCGAGCAACTAAGGCCGAGTCCTGACCAAAGGCGCACTACAACTACGTGCAACCCAAGTCAGCCTTGAGAGTTGCGGCAGAGTAAGTATTTGGAGATGGCAGGCAACACGCCGCCCTCAGGGGGCTTAAAACACAAGAAAGGCTGCGGATGTGGATAACGGGACCGGACTTCCTAACTGCATCCAAATAGATGGGGCTGACACCACTAACACCTAAGCCTGATGTCGGCGATATCAAAGTGAAACGACTGATACAGGCTACAAACTCCACGGGAAGCGTAAGCTTACTAGAAAAACTGTGCGATGCCCCCGACTGGATAAAAATGCTAAGAGCGGTAGTTTGGTAGACGGAACACAAAATACTTTTAATGATTTTGAAGGGCACAAGACCACAGAATAAGATGAATGCAGGAACGACAACACAGGGCGAGTTGAACCAGGCTGAATTAGATGTTCCACGATTACTACAACTAGGCCCCTCCAGCTGGAGACTCGTGAGCTGGCAAGGATAGATGATAACACCAAAGAAAGCAGGCTGTTGCATAGCAGTATCCAAAGGCTGAGCTCTGTGCGAGCCAATGGACTGATGAGAGTTGGAGGATGGCTGACGAATTCAAGTCTAGAGTACGAAACAAAATACCCCATAACAGTTCCTGGTGAGCACTACATAACGAGTTGCCTAATAGACCATGGACATCGAGGAGAGGGACACGCAGGTTTGAACCACATATTGAGCAATATACTTCGACAAATTTGGGTGGCGAATGGACCAGCGGCGACCAAGCTAGTCATAAACAACTGCATCGCTCATCTTTGCCGGATTGAGGTACCAGGCCAACAGATGATGGCCCCCCTTCCAGCCGTAAGATTCCATCCGGGATGGTGCCCATTCGTGGGAATTAGCTTTGATTACTTTGGCCCCGTACTTGTGCGACAGCAAAGGATCATGCAAAAGAAGTTTGGCTGCCAGATAATATGTTTACAATCCAGGGCAGTCCATCTTATAATAGTGCCTAATATGACCACCAGTTCATTTATAATGAGCTTTCTAAGGTTCAGTGCGAGGTAGAGAGTCCCTAAGGAAGTATACTCAGACCACGGCCTGAAATTAGTTGGAGCTCATAAGGAGTTAGAGAGGTGGCGGAACCGCCCGGACCACACCGAAATACAAAGCAAGACCGTAGCAAAGGGGATAGAATATCACTTCAACCCACCCATGCCAGTCTTTGAGGTGGCTTTCGGGAAAGACTGATACGATCGACTGGGAAAATATTCACGACACTGACCTGACAATAAAACTTTGATGACCAGACGTTGACTACCTTACCAATAGAAGTAGAAAGCATACTGAAAAATAGACCCCTGGTGCTGATCGTCCCATACCCGGAGGGCGGACCGGTTCTCACTCCCACCGACCTGTTATTATTGCGGTCAAACGTGGGAGCAATCACACCGAAGACGCTACTTGGAACGTACATCACAGGATGGAAACAAGTGAACCCCCTGGCACAGGCTTTCTGGAAACTTTGGACCAAGGAGTACTTACAGACCCTGCATCTTCGGCAAAGTGGATCTCCAAGGAGAGGTTGTTCAGATGTGGCGGTGTCGTCATTCTCGTGGACAGCCAATTAATAATAATAATGGTTTATTTCGGGGACACCCGAAGCATGCTCGATTGCAAGATCATGTGATACAAGTGAGGTCACAAAGAGGTTCCTTGGATATTCATTTGGGTGAATGTAGTCTAAAAGTGTACAGGTTTCAGTGGTCGCACGAATGATTGCCCGACAAATTTGAGTTTGAAGGTCAGGTGGAAGCACCTTTGCGAAATGAGTGAAATGGGCTCCGCCGTCGAGATACGTGATGAAGTAAAGCGGGGATGAAGTAAAAATGCGCAGTACTTCGGATAGCGTCGATGTAAAGTCGCAGGGGTGAGTAAACTGACAAAGAAAACTTTCGAAAAAGCACCAACGAAAAATGGGAGAATTTCGGGTGACGAAGGAATGCACTTGAACCGGTAGCCCAGATGACCCAGAAAATAGCAGAAATATAATACCGAAGGATTTGTGGTGTCCTTCGAGGAGGGGGATTGCGTAAACGAAACAGTCAGTTTTACCACGGAATTAGTATTTACTATTCATCAAGAGGTTTTGGAGGACGCCTTCATAAAGAGGTGGATGTAGATGCCCGAGCCTGGGAATTTCACTGGAGCTGGGTGACGAAAGTTGACAGGTGAGTGAAACACGATGTGAATAAAGGGTTTGCTTCAGGTTAGTTAGTGAACACAAGTTGACAACAGGGTGGATACAGGAGATGATATACGATGATCTTATGAAGTCGCATGGGGTGGTGCA
Source organism: Fasciola hepatica (assembly GCA_948099385.1). Classification (NCBI taxonomy): domain Eukaryota; kingdom Metazoa; phylum Platyhelminthes; class Trematoda; order Plagiorchiida; family Fasciolidae; genus Fasciola; species Fasciola hepatica. Next base: position 1,871,138 of record CANUEZ040000156.1, read on the forward strand.
TAAACGATACTGTCAAAGCGTAAAGAATCGCGTAACGGGATGCGCTGGTAAGAGTCTGACATGGGGCATTTGGGAAACAACCGGAAGGTCAGTAAATTGGCATACGTATAGTTCACTGCCAGCAAAGGTTTGGAAAAATCGCTTTCGCAGTTTTCTTTGGCGTAGACGCCTAATCGTGGAGGACTGATGAAAAAATGGCAGTGAGTAATAGATGGGTGAAACGGTGCTCGACTATTGGTTTATCGGGGGTTACTCCAAGACTGCCCGATGAGGAATACAATTGTACAACAAAGTTGGCATAATAGTGGTTTATATGTTTAATGTCTGACGGAATAAACTGGGGGTAGTACTTCACTAGAGCCTTCAGAAAGTGCAGATAATCGTGTGACTAAATAAGTTGAGGAAAGTCCAACCTGAGACTTTGGGGGGGGGGACAGACAGAATAACGGCAGCCTAAATTACAGTAGTTGATTTTCAGCTGAAGATGTGGAGAGAGCACTGTGGATTATGGTGCAGGAGGCTGACCAAGAATCTTGCCTCAGCCGCGGCAGTGGTTCATAGATGAGTGAAAGGTGATACAGTTATGGATTTGTCCGGGTTCGTTGATGAGTAGCATGAGGGCATCTAAAGTTGGTAACAAAGTGGATGCGGGAGGTGGACATATAGTGGACTGATGCAGTCGTATAAGAGTAGTACATATGAGCAGCTCTCAGGAAGAGCAGGTGATTTCAAAGCTGGATATGCTGAAGTCTGACATGAAAAGCTAGGGAGGCAGTCGAACTATTTATGTCCTGGATTGTGAATGCTTCATTGCCAATGCAACTGTCATGAAATGCAAATGGCTGAATGAGAAAGGATGCCACGGAAGAATACACTGAACATAGAGCTGGTGTCACGCAGATGAAGCGCTGGAAGGAGGACCAGTTCGTTTTGTGTGGAATTGTTGGCAGGTGAGAAGCGAATCTTTAAATGATGGTTTTGTTTAGATAAATGTAGTGGTGACACAAATTACCATTTGGATGAATGGTCTCTTTAAGAGTATGCCAGGAATTGTCACATTCATAATAAAGATCTGAACAGTGAAACCGTTTCATGTTTTGGGGTACAGAATCCGGTAACTGGATATAATAGAGTGGGGGTAAACATGGCATCAGTTCAGAAAAATGAAAAAGTCGATGGATAAATGCCAGTAGTCACAAATAGTAGGGTACATTTCTGAGCCGAGTGAGTATATGTGCATATGTTGATGTGGAACTTGACCGGTTGTATGGTTAACCTTGTTCAGGAACTTTGGATGAGGCAATGGGTGGCAGTGGTAAGATGCAAGGGACGTTGTTTTTCAATCCGCAATTGGTGCTAGTGGGTGAGGCTGGCCGTGGGCTGGATACCCAACCTGAAAACCAACTCTGGTGACAGGAGGTGCGATCCGCCAGCCTAGTTGCGCCCGCACATCGTTGCAACTGACCTGCACGCCCGATGTGCGCCGGCCAAAGAGGTGGATCTGACCGCGCCTCACACAGCTGGGATTAACAAGAGTTTTCTTAGTGGGACAAACTGCAGTAGGTATCAGGTAGTCAGCGATCAAGCGACGAGGCACCAGGGGATCCCAGAACGTAACCAAGGGAGCATCTGTCGGGTAGCGTATAAATAGCCAACGGTCAGGTTGATGCGTAGGCCAGGTTAGTGACCGGCGTAGTCTCCAGAGTATTAAGAGTCATCAAAAGAAAGGTACGCACGAACGAAGGTCTGGGAATAGAGAAAACGTAGAGGAGTGCAGTCTGGGACGCCCCCAGCTGAGGATAAATGAGAATCGATACAACGAGGCAACAGTAATAAACAGTGACTCTCTGGGACTAGTTTTTCGATTGCAGAAGGCGGAAAATCTAGGAATGGTTATTTAATTTTATCTGCCATAGGCCGCCGGTGTTTGCGCGATTCAAAAGTCTAGACCCTTCTCGTAGGCTTGGTCATAGGGCATGTCCACATTTAGGAGCTGTGAGGTTTGGGTAACCGTGAGGAATTTATCCAACGCACTTCTAAACCGATGGCTGGAAGTAGAACTGCGTATTTCTAACGGTAATTTATTCCATAAGTTAGAGTACACTGTGATGAAGAAATGTGAACGTAAGCTAGTGTTGGTAATGGGGGTTGAAGGTTAAGAATTCTAGAACGTAGTGGGTAGCTAGAAACGGGCGCAAATTGCAGTGGATTAGAAGTATATGTCCGGCTGTGAAGGATGTTATACAAAAAGATAAGGTTCAGTTTCATACGGCGAAGCCATAAAGGGTCTGGTTTAAAAAATAAGCAGCCTTCTTTATCACTGAAAGGTGAGCTCCATCCAATCAGTCGCTTGGTAAAACTACGTTGAACTGACTCGATACTAATTTTGTCTGATTTTCGCATACCAGAAAAGATCGATGAACAGTATTCTAATAAAGGCCTGGCATGAGATTTATAAAGGAAAAGAATGCTGTCTCGAAGTTGGAAGGAACGAAATATTAGCCCTAGACACTTTCTGGCCTTAGCGACTTGGAAGGCCGAATATTCCGAGAAATTAAATGTGCGGGAATAGTTTAAGCCAAGGTCCCGAACTATTTGCTTGTTAGCAATGGTTGAACCACAAAGGGTTAAGGATCCTGGAGGTAGCTTGCATTTATATGTATAACCACACATTTGTCAGCAAAAAATTCATCTGCCAAGTTGAACATCATCTATGGAGTGCAGATGTGTCTTTAGAAATGTTTAAGATAGCCGAGGCGATGCATCCAGGCTTGAATGAGTAGACAATTTTAATGTCATCAGCAGAAAGAAATGGAGTGCCATGGCTCACTGAGAGGAATACGTCGTTCATATACTTGAGGAACAACAGAGGGCCAAGGACGCTACCCTGTATAACACCGCCTGTAACTGGTATAGGCTTCGAACAGTGTCCTTTTATTAAGACAACCTGAGAGCGATTAGACGAGTAAGAATTGATCCAGGATAGTAAAGGGTCAGTAATGCCAAATGATGGGATTTTGGTCAGAAGATGTGGCCGTGGCACGCGATCAAATGTTTTTGACATATCCAAGTTAAGTGCTATAAGCGTCTTTTCATTGTCTGCCATTTCAGTGATAAGATTTAAAAAATCGAGTTGGCAGGTTGCGCAAGATCTTGATTGAAGGAAGCCGTGTTGTCGAGGATTAATAAAGTCCAGTATTGTAACAGTCACATCGTGAGGCCTCCAGGTGGACTTACTAGGTTGTAGAAATGATGTCACTGGTAGATCAGCTGTCTTGTGACTAAGCTGGGATGGAGAACTTCTGGGTAGATTTGTGGAAGACCCTGAAAATGTGGAATGATAGGTTTGATGGGGTTGATTTTTGCTATTTATTCTAGCGGATGTGGTAGGTGGGGAGACAAGGTGCCGACGTTTTCCTGGTGGTTGGGTCGGTGACATATACGGCGATATGTCTAAGTCTATGGTCTCTGCTGGCGTCATGTGCACCGATGGCAATGCCGATGCATTTCTCACTGCAGATTTGCTACTCTGGGTTTTTGCCACATTTAACCTTTGCCTGATGGGTTTTACATGGACGTTTTGTGATGGCCTTTTCAGCTTGTCGGAAGAAGACTGTGCCGCACTCTGGGTTGAATTGCACCAAACTTGCGTGAGATCCTGGGGACTAGACTGGCGGAGGTCCACGAATGCCGTAGGAGCCGCAGGCGTAGTAGGTGTTCTGACTTAAGTCCTGTTCATTGGAATATGTGGTGATGCACCTACGAGTCCCGTTTGATCAGAGCCGGTGGAAGGAGCTGGTTTGCCTCTCTGCATGCGGAACACCTCTCTTTGTAGAAGAGATTTATCGGTGTGTATTTTGATGTTTTTAAATGACGCAGCTGCGCAATCTTTTGACAGTTGCTGATGAACTCAACGGCTGTTAATCGGTTAGAAAACTGAAATAGCAAAGGGCAGAGGTATCGTGGTGACCTTTTCCGCAGTCTAGTGCAGTGGCACATGTGGTGAGCCATGTTGCATGCATTCAGTATTGTGGCCTTAACAGACTGTGTTGACAGTTCGTCCGGGACGTTTAACACTATAGCATTGTTAGCGTCTTTTATCCTCCCGTAAGTTTCCGAGGCTATTGCACCTATATAAAGACCGGCTTTGGAAAAGATTTTGAGGTCAGCTTGATCTATTGGTTCAGCAATGATTGTCAGTGGGGAAATCTTTGATATTGCACACTCAATCGATTGCCATTTATCATATAAATCAATAATAATAATAATAATAATAATGGTATATTTCTCGGCTATGGTCGAGACACACGTGCAGGCGCATGACCATGGTGTACAGCGTTACTCAGTAAAATGAAATATTCACAAACTTCAGGTATAAAAGTCAAAAGTGCCAGCTGTAGAAAGACAGCCAGTGATAGTTTATATGGATCACCCTAATAATGGTTTCCGCGCCAACTTTGAACGGGCTTCGGTTTCGCGCTGGGTGGTGGCGCACAGCGGGGATATTGAATAGGTCGTTCATTCATGCCGCCGGAGGTGCATTATCTGAGAAAATGATGCACGCCATGGAAAAAGGCGGTTTACCGGGTATCTGCGAACAGCAAAGTTTCAAATATGAAGAAAAAGAGATTGTATGGAAGTACCCTCGGGGAAATTGATGCATGCGAAGAAAATAGCAAACCATAAAGCTGATGCAAACCCAGAATGCCGGTTCTACCGGGGTTCAAGAAAAGGAATGAGTTATGAAACAAGGAGACATGAAACCAATTTTATGAATGTACATTTTTGTACTTTGGTGAATGTGCAAGTAAAAAAGGTCCAAATGAAGGTGAATTAAATTTCAGGGTCAGTAACCCGTACCATTCAGAAATGTGAAAGTGCAACTGGAGAGCCCTGGAAAAGTGGAGGATCAATTTCCAGCCGGAAACAGATCTAGGGAAAATTGGACTTTTGAAACAGATACTAAAGTGGAAAATCTCCACATTGACTTGGGCAACGTTATGCTGTTTCACTGACGAATATATATACATATATACATATATATATATACATTGACGCATTGAGCCTCAGTTGTATTTGGCGTCATTACTGGCAATGTACTACATTCTATGGGTATAGTTCGTCTGGCGGGGTGAAGGATATGTGTCGGTCAGTCAGTCCAGTGTGGCGAGATATGACGGATGTAAATGACGACTGGTATATTAGCAGGTTGTGATTGAACCGTTACTTGTGTTGGCTGTAATGTTGATATCCGCCGGAGAAGTTTTGTGTTAGTAAACCCTAATTAATACGATAGGCAGTTGGGGGTATTTCCAGCCGTGTGGCTTGCTTGCAGTCCCAGATGATATGAAAGGTCCCACTTGGGTTCTCGTCGGTACGAGTCATAGTGGCATCTTTGGTTATCCAATTCGGCGACTGAGATAGCGGGAGGCGACGGACCTGAAATAAATAGTGATTACAGTCTGGAAGTGGTTCCAGCTGTGGGTTGGGGTTACATGTGACGATAACAGTAATGAACTGTTTGGGTTTATGTGAATGGGGCAAAGATAAAGTTCATTTAAGCGGTCAGTGGCACCTACTCCACATTCTGGGTGGAGTAGGCTCGCCGGGGACTGAGCTATAATGCTGCAGGCTCACAGAGTTGCGTCCAACGGTTGAGCCATTTTGTATACATTCTAAAGGATTATTGGTTCGCAAGTTGGTGTGGCAGTGTTGGGATACTAAGAAAAACCTAGAGCTTTAAGGTTAAAAGGATCTAGAAATGGCAACCCTTGATCTAGTTTGCTTACGCAGTCTGCAGTTCAGCACCGAGGCGGTAAGGTGGGTTTGAAGGAATAGTGAGAACTAATGGGACCGGTACCCTGCTAGCATAGCACTATATTTGTTACGGTCTCTTCCGGTATGGTGGTTACCCTATATTGAATGGTTCCCGAGGGGCCCTAAAGTGGAAGAAACTATGATGGTGTCGGTGATGGCGCACTAAAGGAAATTGGTCTCTTGACGAGAAACACAGCCGTAAGTTCGTCTATGCACATACTCGATGGTGCTAGTTTGCTGAGATTAAACTTGATTGGAGCAAGGATATCCGATATAGTGGTGTTTGCATGGCTACCGTGATATCTTTCTCGTCGTTAGCATATTGCAAAACAGGAAAACGCCTATATGGGAACTGGTTTGGAGAGCCGTGAGAGGTAGGAACGGGATGGGGCCGACGTTTCGTCAAGGAAGCGAACTCTAACGATCTAAATTCAGTGCCCACGGTAGGCGGCACTAGGGCCTGCTTCAGTTAGGGAGGCAGCACGATACACATCCATTAGCATCCAACTCGTGCCGCTCCAAGAGTTCCAAATCATTGACTTTATTTTTGGCTCCGCTGTGTATATCGATCAGTGATACAGAACATGTATTGACAGCTGCCGTCATGCCGGCGTTTGTGTTTCTTTTCGCTCTGGAGGCCCGAATGGTTCGTTTTGGATCAGGTGGACAATGACCTTTGAATACAGACTTAGACATTCTTTTGGGTCTAAAACAGGGAAAGCCGTATTTGAAGAGGACCTGGAGGTTATACCTGACCAGTGTATGGGTACGTTTTACTGGGATTCTATGGCAGCAGAAGTGTATACACTTCAGAAAGAAGAGTATAAAGACAGATCACCAAGTCACTCCGTCAATAAATATAGCTGCTCGTATAGATCAAGCTTGATGTGCAGCTGTGTGTGAGGAGAGTGACTGAGGGCTGGGGGGCTCGGATTTCAAAGTTGGCCGAAATATCAGTGATAGCTTCGGCAGAAGTTTCATCAGATTTCGGGTGTCAGAAAAAAAAACCATGGACTTTTTCTGAGTATCTAGACTTAGCTTCACCGTTGAAGCGCCCAACCAAGCACTTAATACTCTATAAGGCCGGAGAGGTAACGACTCACAGCGAGGACGAATGGCCGATTGGAGTGATCAAGGACTGCCGTACAGAAATCGATGGCTTTGTGCGCACGGTGGTGGTGAGAACGTACAAAGGAGACGTAATGCGAGATTTCCATAGGATATGTTTGCTCTAGGGTGACAATGGTGAGGGCGAGGTCGACTCTACAGATCAAGCTACAAGCAAGTTTACCGATACCAACTGAAGCCGAATTTATTTGTTTACCCCTCATGCATTCTCCTGTAGGTCCCAACCCTTCACACAGACTTTGAAGTATATTTGTGCCTAATTTCATACAGTATTCACGATTTACAATGGAGTTAGTTGCCGAAACCCCAGGTTAGCACACGACGCGACATTGTTCGTGGAGTAGCGGAAAATCTTGAACAAGCACTTGCTGACCGCTTGTAGAAACATCCCTATTTCCGGGACCTCCTATTTGCATTATTATCCAACCAGCATTCAAGTGGATATAGGTTATGAGCCAAACCTACTTCTACAGTGATACCACCACACTGTGAGCCCCATGATATTCAAATACCCTGTAGCCATTTTGATTCTTCATCGAGAATTTTAGTCTTCATTTACCCATGTTCTTTACCGTTATTCGTGAGGCCCTTTTCCTCTACAGTCAGTAATATGTCTACTAATTCCGATTCCATCTAAGAACTTTCTGTATACGGAAAATGTCCTATAATCTTCAGACGCAACTCTAAGATATCGAGGTATGGAGCATAACCCCAGGAAAACTGTCAAGAGTGTCTGCGACTGGCCAACGATAGATGAAGCCCATGTCGACCTACGTATGCACTGACTTCGGGGTCTAGGAAGGTTTGACCGAATCAGTGCCCCTATCTACTCCTTGGATGTTGGCCGTTTCATGAGAGGATTTGGTGGGCGGTGTAAGGTACATGTGGGGAAGTCCTCCCTAGCCTTGTCACACACCTGCATTCTTGAGACTCTGCTCCTTGTATTATTGACCCCCGAACAAGTACAGCATGCATCAATCACTACAATTCAACGTTTGTTTATATTTTTCTCACGTTCCGTGGCATAGTTTTTGATTCGAAGTTAGGCTGCTGTGATGGTGGTACCTGACACTGACCTTTTGTTGAACTCTGGTCCGCGCTGCTAGACGTTGTGGCCGTACAGTTGAGGTTTGTACATAGTTATCTGCGTATAATTTGTTAATCCAATACCGTAAAATAAGCTAATCAATCTTGCTCTGTCTTTGGGATTCGTTAATTTGGCTACTCGTTACTCACGATCGGAATAACCGTTACAGCTTGCCAGAGAACCAAAGTTTTCCCTCTTAGGATAATCGAGTACGGGAACAAACTTCCGGGCCAATTGGTTGCAGCATCGTTAGAGGAGGATTTCAAAAAGGTTTGACGGCAAACGAGAAAGTGTTTACCAAAAAGGGATATCCAATGGCACTACCTGCCACTTGCGTCCTCCATCCCGCTTCGCTAGTCGCCAACCATACCCACCCATGGTTAAGCGATTTATCGTTTTACCCGGCCTACCTCTTCTGAGCTCTTTGGACTAGAGTAACTTCCTTTAGCCCGCGGCCCAGTAGATGGATGGCCGCCGCATGCTAGCCGATAACATGAAGGGCCGGGTGCACCCTTTGTATTGGTGCTTGGTGGCCGAAGGTGTTTTCTTTTTCCTCTGCTGGTCCCTAGATTGAAAACATCCTGCCCCTGCTAACTGTAGCACGATCGTGACATGTATGGGGCTCTTTCTGCAATAAACTGGACAATTTTGAGAATATAAACACATATCCAGTGCACGAAGCTGATCTGAAATGAACTTCCTGAGCCGAGGCCGCTCGCAATTTACCGTCGGACTTGGTGCGCGGTTCAAAATCCGCGACCTTCCCAATAGTATATCATTCCAGCCGACGACTTTAAAAGAAACTTCTCTGCGCCTTTACTGAGCGTTCTTCGTTACCATCAGAAGCTTTTGTGGGTTACTAAAAGTGGTCCAGTACATGGCCGGGAAAAGGGAACGCTATACTACTAGCGACTCCCGCAGAGCTTGCTTAACAAGGGTCCACCAGCCAGGGAACAGATAGCAAAATTTTGCACTTCGGGAAGCCACACAGTGGTGAAAAGCACCTTGTGCATTGTAGCACTATCCCATTTCCAACATGAAACTCAGTGTAATTCCACCTCCACTCCCTCCAAAAGGTGAGGCTTACCCTCATGTATTCGCCCTAGCTCGCCCACCACGACGATAGCCTCTGCCTACAGATAGACCTGGCCTATCAACTTAACCTTCAGGATTGTTGCTCCAACCCAGTCCATTTTCATACCCCAGCACTCATTATCTGCATTTTCGCCGGCAGTTTTCTTAACGAAACCTTTGTCCCCATACCGACTCAACATCACCTCTATTACCATTCACCCGATTTTATCGCGTTTCTTCTCAAGGTCTCACCTGGCTTCTGCCTACTTACCGGATAATTCATTCCGCACTACTCAAACATCTCAGCATCTGGCACCAATCCGCACTAGAATTCATGAGCATTTACCCAAACATATACCCTACTACGGCTGTTCCACCGAAGTCTGTGCGGAAGCAGCACCATAAGCCCATCCTTCTTAAAATGGCTTTAGTATTCTCCTCAGTCAGGACCTGCGCCCGTACATGGTCAATAGCCCCTGGTCCTCAGTTCACGACACGATACCGATTTCACTCTGCAACGCGCAAGCGAGAAGAACTCGAGACCCTGGAGCTGGATAACTTGCGTATTGATAGAACTCGGCGGTATGCTAACAATGTACGCGGGCGGAGGAGGTGGAGCCATCAAATTCGGTAATCGTTCGGATAAACAAGTTTGACTGTCTCCGCAGTTGTGTATCATCTCGGTGGCTTTACTTGGTGACCAGCTGTTGAATTCACTGCGGACCCACTACCTCCTACGAAAAAGCTTTCCATATCATTATTCATCCCTCGTTCCTTCCTGAGCAAACGTTCTGTCAGAAAGAGACTGGATGTCGTCCGCGACTTTGATATCATCCTGTTCACCGAATCTTGGCCCACTCAGCACATCTTGTGACTGGGTATCAGTGGTCGGCTATCAGACCTTCGGCTCTAGTCGTGTTTACCGCCGAAGTGGAGGTAGCTCCGGATATGTCGAACTAAACATATATGCTATCCTACTGGAAAAGTCCGTCTTGGCGAATGTTGAAGAATATTTGTGATTTACAATTTCTCCATCCCAGATGACCATAGTTCTAGGTTGTACATATCCAACCCCCAGCCTTGACACCTAGACATGCAACTTCGTCACTGATTCGTCAGGTCATATAGCTGACTTGCCATTCAAGACAAATTGATAACAGGTGACTTCAGTGCCTCGAGCGTAAGCTGGTCTCGCTTTGCCATCCCCTACCAATATCCGCAGTTTGCCCCAAGCGTTTGCTTCGGCCAACGGGCAAAACAAGTCAAACTGCCAGCCAGAAAGAATAACTTTCTCAAGCTGATATTTATTCTGGGTCTGATGAACTTTTGAGCCTCCATGCTAGATGACTACAGACGCAGTGACCGTAAAAACCGTTGGTTTCAAACTTCAAGACAGGCCTCGTGCTGAACACCACTGCGTAACGATCTCCTTCTCCTCCATTTCAAGTAGAACCGCATCTGCTGGCTAGTTCGCTTCAGAAACTGGGATGGGTTCCTAACTGTGAATCATCAGTACACGACTGATTTCGTCTACTGAAGCTTACATTCGCGCATCGAAAAAATATCCTGACCTCATTATACGTCCAGGCCAGCAGGTCACCGAATAGCCACATTTAGGCGGGAATTCTCTAAGCTTCAACGGCAATACCAATTACCTGGAGATTTTTCTACAGTCTTATGACTCAAGAGTCTAGCCCGCGAATCTCACCTTGCATCCATCTCCCACAGTTGAGGCAAGAAACCGAAGCTGTGCGCCACCCAAACAAAGTTTAGGAGCCAGTCCGGCAGCACGGGGCCCGAGCTCCACATTTGACTTCACACATAAAACAGATCATGCATTTGGATAATCTCATAACCTCGCCTCGAAGGGCTGCTGGCACATTCAACACCCCCTTCATAACTCTCATTACTGTCAATGCGGCCGGCACCCAGCTAGTCATCCCTTTTGTCAGGAGTTTTTCACTCAGATCTATAACGGCCACCTCCACGGATATGAATAAATACATTAACACTTTTGAACCGTCCCGCCACGCGGGTCTGATTGTCTACCGTCGGCAGTATTTGGTCGTGGCAGCCAGGACGCTTCCCTTCTAATATCAAACCTGTGCAGTCAGTCTCTCCAAAATGGAATCTTCCCTGACCGAAAGAGGAAATCCGTTATCACCCCTGGACATAGGGGGGCCAGGGGGCATGACGTTACCAACTGCCACCCGAAAAATCGCAAGCCAATGATGTGGAGGTTGCTAGAAAAGGTAAATCGACACTATCTAACTGACCACCTTTCAACCAGTAAACTCACCAGCATCAAATAACCCGGATTTTTAAAGTACCCCCTGTGTTCATTCTTCCAACTTGACTTTCCGAACCTGGTGACGGCAGCTGCTGACAAATGCAGAAAACCCTCGCGTCATCTATCCTGGTAGGACAAAAGCCTTCGACAGAGCCTCGCGCCTGACGTTGCCGGGCAACAATAAAGCTTAGGGGTTGAAAAACCCAACCTAGCAGGTTTGTACCCCGTCTGAGTAATTGCCACAAATTTCCCTGCTTCCATGGTCAGGCTTCAGACTTCACTCGGTGAACAGTGTTATTATCCGAGGAAGTGCCCTGGAACCACAGTTGTCTTTACCTCTTATAAATGATATCTGAAATGTCGTCACCCATGGCAAAACTTTCTTATTTCCCAAAGAACTGAAGACAGTTTGCGAATTCAAATGAAGTAACCCATCTGGAGCACTGAGTAGCATTTCGGTCGATATGCAGTCCTCAGAACTGTGGTGTGACTACTGGGTAGTGTAACCTCGGCAAACGGAGGCATTTATTTCAAGCTGAACTGCGGTATTTCCTATGGCGCGACAAAGGTTGACGTTATTTTGGCTTTGTGCCCCCTAACGGTAAGAGAGTTTGGATTGCAATACCCCTACACACTCTACTACTCTGAATAGGCTTCCAACATAGATGCTCATGCAAGCAGGTCCACAGAGTGGATTCAGATGAGTGTCCCCCCCACGGACGGTCAACAAGATATTTAATATTCTCATATTCGCCCAACCCCAGGGTACTGCACGCTTGCTTTCTCAAACATACTCAAACGTGAAAATACTGATATTGGAATGTTGAGCTCCGATTTGCCAAAAAACACTGAGACCTTTTAGAGAATCTAGCTACAGAAAAAGCTCTACTCTCCAGCGGTTCGAACCTCTGTGGCTTAGAGAAATAAGGCTCAACCCCTCGCTACCGTTTAATCTGCTCCACAAACAATCTCAACCACCTATTCAGTATACTTAGGCATAAACGCAACACATCGTATGCGCAACAGACAACCCCGTATAACGATTCTTGATTCTCGTATAACCCCTGGGCAAAAGGTTTTCCTCCCTAAGCTATCCATTTTGTGGAATAAACTCCCAGCTGACATCCGTTCCGTTTGTTCCCAGATAATGTTTGAATCCAGAATACACAGCTCTGTGCACTCAAAAATTAATTCTTCTCTAAATCCATGCATGACTATTGAGCTAAGAGAAAGGGTTGGATGCAAAAATGAACCATCGATAATCCTTACTTTGCATCTTAACATTGACTGTCCATGTCCTTGGCTGAGCATGAACTTAACGGTTTAAAATGCTCTGATTTTGATGTTACTATGAATGAAGCCAACACCTCTCAAATCGTCTTTGAGTACTTGTAAAACCACGAGCTGAACGAATGAAAACCTTCATACACCCCCAGCAGTACTCCTGATTTGTTCTCCGCCTCTGAGTCTCTCATTCAGAATGCAGCGCCTTCCTGACACCTTGCCGTCTATCTGGTGGATTCTTTAGATTGAACCATAAGGCAAACATGGCACAGCTCCCCTTTTTAGATGCTTGCTCCAACCGGATACAAATCCTCCGTCCATCAAATACCCCGCTTCCTCCCATGATTGGCTACCATAAGGCCTTTGATACTTGGTCACCAAAACTACCAACTACCTGTGTTTCACCCAAATGTATCACAGCTAGTTGTGCTGACAAAGGCGGACTCACACGAAATGAAAGTCGTCAGATTCTGACCCTGTCAGGAGCTAGCGATCAACAATGCATCCCTCGGGTGTTGAAGTGTCTTCTTGTGTTTGTTTTTCCAAATTTTCACTCTTCCTTAGCTAAAGGCCGTTACACCGCCGATGGGAAAATGGTAACGAGTGCATGGTACTCTTAGAATAGGTGGGAAATTTGGCCGACTCCAGCACTGGCGGATTCCATGGGTCACCCTTAGAGAATAGTGGGCGGAGAAGAAATAGGGCTCGCTCCATGCGAGGTAAGCATGCTCTCCGTCTCGTATGAAATGAGAAGACACCAAGGTGCCAAAAATACTTTTGGCTACGAACGTTCTGGATTCATGTTTCACGCCCCTTTTAATGACAGGTGGATTCCGCGTTACAATCGAGACCCTGCACAACGCATTGAATGCCCCAAACAAAAGAGCGCTTGAGCCAAGCCCCCAGTACTCCTGCTTGACCCTGTGTGGAATGATGCAGTGCCAATTGAGCTCTTCACACGTAAAACGACATCGCCTCTCTCAGTGTAAACCCTTTTCAAGTTCCTTACTCTGCTTCCTACCAGCTCGTTTATACAGAGTTCCGTTGGCTTAGCAGGCCTTCCAAAGTTCATCCATGCAAAGTATGTCATGTTCGTAGCCTTCCGTGTTAGTACATGGGTCGATCATAATCAGCACCCGTTGACGCTCAAGAATAATATGAAAACTGAATGTTTCTTCAGTCATCTCTGGATGCTCGCTCATGAGTAGATTGTAGCCAACGAGCGGTTGCGACCCACCCGGGCTTCCACGCGCTTACGACGTCTCTTTCGAGTTCAGCTGAAGCTTGAATACGAGTGCCCTACGCGGTAACGTCAAAATTCAGGCCTCGCAACATTTACCAGTGGCACAAGGTGTGAGATTTCTGTGCTTTTTGGCCGAGTGTACTAACTACCCTGTTATGAACTCTAACCGCTAACTACTAGATGGAGACCGCATGACCATCCAGAGTCCACCCAGGAACGAAAGCAGTAGCTTAGATGGCCACAGTATCCATCACAGTCTTCTGAAGACCATATGATATCATACATTTGCCTAGATATGGTCCCAATTTACAACCTCTTGTCCAATCCCCCACTTACGGCGTTACATTGCGTGCTATAGCTTCAACGAAGTCTAAAAAACTGGGCATCTCTCCCAGGAGTGCCGGTCGAAATTACCCTGCAACATGCTTCCCGCTCTCTAGCAGACGTTCCTTGTCACTTGCCGAAATACGGCCCGTCCGCCACTGCGATCCAGGGAAGGCTGGCTCATTTCTCCATCGCTCCTAATTCATGCATCAGTATATTATTCACCCCCCTCAAGTTCATCTCCTACCGTGAATGACCCTGCCACACGTAAAGCACCCTGCCACACCGTATACTGCACAACGCCGCAGTCCAGTCGCAAATCATAAACATTTTCGACTGCCTATGCACGGGGTTCGCTGGGTGCCATAGAATTTATCAGCTTGCAGCCGTATACATGCCATATAAACTATAACTTACCCCCGTCAGCACACTTCATCCAAGCTTCTGTTTCTAAAACTTATGACTTCAGTATCCAGTTTACGGTATAACGCTTTCTTTCGGCCGCTGAAATGAAGCCCTACCCTTAGCGTGTTTATTGGAATGCACCTTGCTCAGCATATATACTCGCCATTTGTTGTCATAACCGAAGGCCGGAGCTACCTCAGATTTCCGACCACTCTATTTATTCTAGGCCTTGATCGACCGGTCGCCGCCTACTGGACCGCTTGAATCAATCATACAAACCAAAACCCCGGATTGACCGACTTAGGGTTGTTTCCAGGATCCACTATACTCTCCTGGATCCTACCATTCGAAATTCACTACGATGGACCGGTTGGCTCCACCTCCCACAGTGCTCCCCAGTTTATTTTCGTACCGAACATCCTGCATGTCTACCTACCTCTCCTCCCATTTGAACTAACTGAATATTTTTACGTTGATCAGTGGAGTGGACAGAAAACCCGATCAAGCCTACCATCTACAACGTAATATCTCTTTCAATGGCGCCATCCGCTTACCTTCATTCTGAAGGAGTTCTGAAACACAGGGCATCAACAACCCTCTCCTTACTGCGTGTACTAACATGCATCAGATCCCCATCTCACCAGGTGTTAAAAGCACACAAAGTGATTAAAAATGTCAGACTATCTGAATGCTCCATGAAGTTTCCATCAGAAACATTTCTTCGTGTTGTTCTCTGCTTTTTCCTGTATGAACACTACGAGGTGCCATCCTCGCGGCCGCAGGTCTGCAAGTAGCTGTCCATTTTATATTCACACGACTTTCGACATCCCCTGCGTCCATGGTCACATGCTTTTATTTCTCCATAATGAGCATTGTGATGTCTCAGGCTCCCTTCTTTGGGTTGCGGTAATATTTGTTGAGTTTGCGTTATCGATTCTGTGACTGTAGTGGCTGTTTCATATAACGATAACGGAAACTATCTGCCCACTGCTTGCTTCGGAATTTGTGTTGATTCGTCTACTTCCCAAGATAACGCTTCGGTAATCGTATTTGCTGGCGCCTGAATCCTCAATACTGCTGGTAAAAGAAAACAAAGCTGATTCATGTTTACCACGTAAATCTGTGTCTCGTTGCTTAGTGTAAAATCTACCTAGTCTTGTTGTACGGATACTTAATTTTGCGACCATTCCTATGCAACCTTTTTGAATATTCTGTCTCGCTTAATTGCGTTGTACATCGATGTGCGCATCTGGAATAGAATCCAGAAATAAACACACATGAATGCATATATATATACATCTTGAAGTGACAGGTGCCCAAAACTCAAACAGCGACTGTTTTTGGACGAGCTGGCGCCCGCTCCCTTCTATCATCCTTCTTGTTGTTTGATAATGACCTGGAATTCGCCCTTCAATGGCCTAGCCTCGTTTCTGCGGATGACGTGAAAGTCTTGGGATCTGTGGCTGGGGCAGGGGTACAGAAACGCTCCCGAACCGGGAACACCGATCTGCCCCCCCCCCCCCCCCGTTAAAAGTTCAAACTGGCCATTTGTTTTCATGGGCAAAAGAAAGCCTGACACTCATTCATGACCGGAGGCCGTTCAAAAAAGAAGCCTTTAGTAAGGTTAAATTCCTAGCGACCTTCATGGACAATGACTAAATTGGTCAGGCCAGGGCAATGTTGCTGCACCAAGGGCTACAGTTTAGCTCTTCAGACTGCGGCCCGTAATGTTGGGCTGGAGGCCGGAAATATTTGTGCCATTTTACACGTCTGAAGTACGACCTCAAAGAAAAAGTAGCAGGCAGGCCTCTTCGCTCTTCTACATGAAGGGTGCTGCCTGCCTGGCAAAAGTTCAGCACCTTGCAGAGGCAAATGTGCGAAAGGGAGATTAGCGAGACTTTTGAACAGAGGCTCTCTTATCTCAAATTTTTTCTTTTTTGAAGAGAGGAGATCTCAGAGAAATACCATGTAAGCTCTTACCGTCTTAGGCCCATAGATTCCAAAACAAGGGGACACGAGAAAAAGCTGACGGAAGTTCGAGCTAGATTGATAACCGCATCGCATTTTTTTGACAGATTGTGGTGAAAACCTGGAACAGACTACTTGGTGGAACAGTAAGCCTGCGGACCACACAGTACTTTAAGGGGACCAGATGACAAGTGGAAAGAGATTATAAGCAGCAGAGCTGTGGACATGCTCACCAGATGGACGAAGGATGACGTTAACTTTCGTCTGAGGCACTTTGTAATTGACGTTTTTGTTTGTTGCATGCCATATCGGGGAACGCTCACGGTGCCCTATTTCCCCCGAGGTTGATGTTCGACGAGGCTTCCGCTTTTCCCTCTCACTCCCACCGAGGATTCGACAAAATACACTTTGCAGTGGTGGATACTTACCTTGTGTGCGTGCCATCGAAGGAATTCTGGACATTGGGTCGGCCGTAGCCACCACCAACCTTAGACATTTTGAACCTACCTGAACTGCCCTCTTCGACAATGACCCCGACAAATATCACGAGACTTTAATTCCCGTCGACCGGCAGACGAGAGGGGATTCCAAGAGGTTGACACAAGGTGGCACTGTCTGGGGTACAGGTGCAAGATCCAGGACCATCATCGCCTGTTATCAACTGCGCTAAGCCGAGAAGCCTTTTGGCGTGCTACTGAGGCATATACCATTTTTTGGTTGTGTTAATCTGTGAACTCTGACTTAGCCATAGCGTCTACAAAAACGTCAAGAATGCTGCAGCCATATTCCCAATTTGTTCATCTGTTGCTCTTTCTCTCGGCGGCTTCTCTCAGTGTGGCAGGTGTGATGGTTGGATCCACCTTGAGTGTCCCAAAATAGGCACTGATTATAACGAAGCTCTCGATGAGTGCCGCTTGAATTTGCCCAAAGAGCTGTGCGTGAAATGCAAAAAGCTTCTGATACCTGCGAGACGAGCTGAGAAGTCAACAAAGACGGTGCCTATTGTCACAGACTAAACGAAGTCATCATTGTTATCTTCATAATCCTAATCCTCATTATCATCGCCTCCATCATCACCAAAATTGTCATCATCATCCACTTCATAGTCACCCGCACTCGCAACACCATAGCTGACAGCAGAGAAGGCATTCCATTGGGCTGTGGCTGCAACTCCTTATCGGACTCCCCTTCTTTACCAACTGCGGAAGTACCGAGGTTGAGACTGTGTAGGCTAAATTTGAGCCCGTCAGGCAGCTGGCCAGTGGATTTGAGGCCACCAGGATGCAGTAGTTCATGGGCCTATTCGGGTTGCTACGAACCCCTGGCGCACTTTTGCGCCATGTTTAAAGAATATGGATGTATGAATCTATCTATGAAGGATTTCAGCGGCTCATGCAGCTAGGTTCAGCCTGGCAGACCCAGAGCATTGCCAGATAGGGCTCAAAGTTTCCTGCTGTTAAACATGCCAGAGGCCCCCATAACTGAGTCCCAGGGCAGTTGTGCACAATATACATGACCTGTTTTTAAAGTATCTGCAAAACTTGGCTGCCATGAAGCAGCAAGAAAGTCGTTCAAAGGGTTAAACCCACCTCGCTATTCGGGTTTCGGGTCCGAGAGTTGAGTCCGCGACAGGCCCTGGGTGCCCCTGTTTCTGTCATTAAAGCTTTTGTGTTCACCGGTTAAATACCAAGTTCGTAGTGTGTTTCAAGAGCTAGTTTAGGGGTACGACACAGTTATGGGAGGGCGACCATTCTGCCCACCGAAGTTCGTAACCCCGTGAACTAACTAGATGAGCCGGAGTCACTAGTGGCACAGACTTTGCCCTTGGTCGTTGTGTCAACCAAAACTTGGGTAAGTGGTGACGTAGCTGATTTTGAGGTGTACCTGCCCGGTTACTCAAACTTCCCGGCGGACAGAAGCGGTGCAAAAAGGGGTAGCGTTGCCCTTTCGTGTTCAGCGAGACGTGCCTGCCTACCTTCTCCGGGGTTTTCTGATGCGGAGAGGTTTCGGGGACTGTTGTGGTATAGAGATCAATTAGCATCTGTTGGCCATGTGAAAATGAGACTTGCGTACCGGTCGTCGGGCGTAGACTCCGCGGTTATTTTTGGTGAACTCCGGCGGTGGGGTCACGGCGAGCTTTGCATCAGCCTTGAGGATTTCATCGTTCTAGATATCACCCGGAAAGGGTGCTGTTACAGTCCGTCCACGAATTCTTTCACACGTGCTTTTCACACGGTCTTTAGGGACCTGCTTCTATACCAGCAAGTAAGACGGTCGACACCTTTCCGTGGTTCCCGCTCATTCATCTTGAATCTTGTGATATCTCCGAGACAATCTGACGTTGAATAAATTATGTACGTTCAACCAGTCAGCTCAAAGACCTCATTTCGATGAACCATACACGGAAAGCAATCTACGGCGCATAAACTTTGGTGAATAGCAAGCAGCGCCATCACCAGCGGTCTAGACCGCCGCAGCTCCGGTTAGTGTGGAGTTCTTTTGGTCCATAACACAGGAAGAGATCACTGAACTAGTAAGTATGTCTGGGCCCCCGTTTGCTCTCGAAGGCATAGCCGTGGTTCGCAGAGGTTTGACCGTGAGCTACAAAGGACTATTCCCAATGGGAACAGTGAATGGCAAAGCCATGGCGATACCAAAGACGGGTACGAGCAACGAAATGCTTCGCGAAACGTGCGTTCTCCAAAGAAGGTCGAGGAGAAAACGTGTTTTGAAACTATGCTTGCCAGGGACTCTGTTGCTGCACAAAAAGGCTTCATTATGCCTGAGAGTTAGATCCCCTGTCAACAAGGTTACGCCACCCGAAGTCGAACAAGAAACAGTCGCTGAGGCAGATGTTCAGAAGTCAGAGGTCCTTGTGCGGGGTCACCACCATCGCCGCTACTGCCACACACGAATGTCACCCTCATGCTTCCACCCCTACATCCAAACATGATCACCAACGGGTTGAAGAAGCCAAAAGTTCATCAGTCGCCGGAACCGACTGGTATTCATCCGGCAGTACTGTGTGCGCTGGCCAACCAACTCGCATTATCGTTGGCCGAGCTTTCCAATCTATCGCCACGCAAGGAAACCCTGCCTAGCGAGCCGGAGACAAAGTGGGTTTGCGGATGTTACCCAAAAACTACCGCCTAGCTAGCCCAACCCGCCTTTAGAGAAAGGTAACCGAACGGTTAGTGTTAGTGCTAATCCGAGGAACCTTAAGTCGTGCATGTATCTGGGCCCTGCCTAGCATGGCTCTTGTCCAGAAAAGTCTCGTATCTCAAACGTGCTGTCGGCAAGAGAGCTATGTGCAGAAACATGGGGGTCCGCTAAAACATGATTGTGGTCATCGTTGAATTTAGCAAGGCCTTTTGCAGGGCACCTCACGACCGACTGTCGTAAAAAAGCAGACCTGTTGGTCTCCAGGGTCTGATGCTTGACTAGATGGTGGATGCCCTGGAAGGAGGGATGGTTCCAGCCAGAGTTGGACAGTCAAAGTCAGTGTGGTGTGCAGCAGCATGTGAGAGCCTCGCGGATGATCTCCTAGACCGCTGCAGTTTCTGGCCTTCATCAGTGATTTGCCGCCAGTCTCCCGTCCGTTTGCCTTGTTAACGCAGGTGGCATGAAAATGCAGCGTGCAACGGGTTCAGATGCGGATACATAGGCCCTGCGAAGGGAACTGGAGGCTTGACCAAGACGGTGTGGTGCCTAAGCCCTGCAAATAAATGTGTCCAACTGCACGTATATTCCTGTTGCGAGGAGGCTGCCGAGCGCTGTGTATTGCTTTAGGTTCGAGATGCCATCGAGGGACACACGGGTGTACCAAACGTTGCTGGTCCTCCTCTCTCAACACCAAAGTCAAACGACGAGGAACAGACAAAAGAACAGCTAGACTACTAATGAGCCACAGATGAGTTACGCCAGTGAGTGCTCCGTAAGCCCTGTTTTAAAGGGCCTAAGCACAAATAGAGGGGCTAAAGGGAAGACGGCAGGATATAAGTGCTGGAGGGGAGTTCTCAAGGATGAGAGGACATAAAGTTATCGTGTTGAACAGTGAGGGGCCTACCATCGGGGAATACGAAAAAACGGACCTGGATGACCGGAAGGCGCAGGATTTCCTCGGGCTTTAGGGCAGAGATAAAGTGGCAGAACTCAGGAGATTTCACAGGAATGAGGCATGGAAGCAACCGCGACCAGAATGAATACGGGACCAAGCTGGCGTGAGTTCATAAATACAACCACAATATATCAGCTGCTGGGAGTACAGGAAAAATTTCAGCAACGAGGTACAGAGTAATAACAATAACGATTTATTGTAGACAATCCTGGGAATGCGATAAAGGGTGGTAAAAAGGTGAAAGTGAAAGTGGGGTCCGAAATTGTGGAGAAATATTAGAATATAAAACGTTCAGGAGAAATATCAAAGTAACGCAACACGGCAACGCTCACCAAGTTTAAATTCATAGCCAAATGGTTAAGCCGGTCGAATCAGATGGTTGCTATCTGAAATTAGTAAGAACGTACAAAGATCTTGCGGAAAAAGACAGTTTAGCTGCAAAGTCGAACAAGAGTGGACGATATTGTGTTCATCATGTAAAAGTTACGGGGGAGAGATGAACAAGAAGTGACGATTTGAAATGCGGGAAAGGGGTTTGAGTTGAAAATCAAATAATGAAGAGCAACAAGATTTCAGACACAGAACAAAATATCAGTCAGAAGTCACAACTGCACCTTTCAGTGAACGGATATTGGCTAGGTCAGTTATATACGAAATGAACAACACATCCAGGGAGATACTGCCAGATTGATGGCAAAATTGGTCAGATAGAAATAAGTAAGCGTCGGGCTGGTTGTCTACTTTCGGATGGGTGGAATAGGATGTGTCAGCATGAAAATCAAAAGTGCGAGATAGATCGATGTGTGACAATACCAGAGACGAATACCCTGAAAAATAGATGATAGAGTAAGTGACAGACAAGGGGCTGTCTATTTATGTTCCTTTTGAGAGAAGGAGCACGCGGTGGCGACAAAGCGAAACCTTGTGTTACAAGCGCCTCTGAGATGCGCATACATGGAAAGCACACATTATTCTGCGAGGTGAGGATTTCGCGATGCAACAGTCCTATGGGGGCGAAAATGGAATTGACATAGGGAGAAAACAACCAGGAAATCATTGACTTTTGGGACGCCTTGAAGAAAGACATTTCGCTGTAAGACATACCGTTGGTAGACCGTAGTACGGAGGGTGATTGGCAACAATAAATGTGTCAGTGTGTGACTATATCGGCAAAGGTGATAAAGTAAATGAGTTTTTCTTTTGGGAGTGGTCATATTCACAGGTGCAGCTGGTAAGCAGTTATCATGGAGTCTCAGGAAAAGGGACCATGAAAGTTGAGCCAAGAATATTGCTGGGCTTTCGAATGGGCAATCATTAAGCACTGGTTGACGAGGGTTCTGTCGAGCATGGAGGCGGTAAGTTTTGATGGCGATATAAGCAACAAGCACGGTGGGAAGTAGATGATGACTGAGGGAGACAGATGCACATTTGAAGCAGTACGAGAGTATATATCTCAAAGTTGGATGTTATGATTCAGGCAACGTGCAGGAGTTTAGCTACGTGATAAAAGGCGTTGTGATCTGACTTTATATCACTCATGTTTTAGCCCGACGGACAGTAGATGCAGCCAATAACGATTTGTCGTTCTAGCAGTGATGTAGAAATCCAAACAGAGTCTAAGATCTTATCATGAACAGTAATTTAGAGTGAGTGTGCCCCAAGGCTGCTTCTGTTTTAGGCGGGGCACCCGCCGCCACATCTCTTGGATCTATTCGTGGCGAATATACTATAGCCTGGTATGGAAGTGTGCTGAAGAGCTGGCCCGGTTTTGATTGTGATGATCAGTTTATTGCTTTCCTACTCCTGTTGCTTCCAGGATCTCAAACAAAACGACCGCAATTTGGTGGACCACACAATTCCCTGCTGATACGGGTTATCGCCAGTAATACTCTCGCAAATCCGACCGGTTGTAGGCGCAACCAGACAAGTTGCTCCGGCAGCTTTATGTAACTATAGTAACGATAATGATAATAAAATTAATGGTAATGGTTTTTTCGGAGATGCCCCATACACACCAGGTGCATGACAAAATTTTTACTAGTGATGGAATGGAAGATATAATTCTTTAAAATGTAGAAAATTGCGTGACAGAAGTAGGATGAAAAGGCCCAGAATTGGGAATAATGAGGGATGAATGTATGATAATCTTATGATAATTGTACGCACACCAAAAAAATGTAAGCCGCTTACATGAACCCAGGGAGGACTCAAATGGACGCCCGGTGAGTATGAAAGTCAAGGTCAAGCGGGGCGTCTGACCGGTCCGAGTGAGGACATCTGAAAGCCAACTGATATGCATAAGAATGGCTGGTAATCGGCACTAAAAACTGCGTTGGCGGGAGACGATGGAGAAGGTCAAGTGCACTACGGTGGATCAGATAAAAACGAAGCGCTGATAATCCGCAACAGATGGCCGGCGGATGGGGCAAACACCCCTTGTAAAACAAGGAGCGAGCAATGAAAGAAGTAAACGGTGGATGAGATGACGGAACTATTGAGAAGGGTCGGCTACTGTGGACGTGAGGCACAGATGTAGGAGAAATTGACGCATATTCCGACGGTCAGCAAGCGAAGAGGCCGGTGAGGAACTGCAGAATGCGGAGCGCATGCATATTCACACATATGTTTATATATGATATGTATGTATAGATATGTATATGTGTAAATGTATATGTATATATAATAGAAGCGGGAGCAATAACAATGGAGTTCTAGAAAAAATACCAGTTTTTGGGAGGGGCAGGTAAGGTTAGATCGAACGATTGCAGAATCGACCTGTGAATGTCCTTGTGAATTTTCCAGTGAACGTGGTGGATCAAGAGAGAAAGGGAAGAATTCAGAAGAGTGAAAGTGATGACGACTGTAAAGAGCAGTTCATAAAAGAGAGAATATGAAAGAAAGTATTGAAGAGAACAGGTAAGAACGGATCTAATTATCTGAATAATATAGTTGGGACATGTGGTGACGGTCGAGAGTGAGGGAGGCTTCAATTAAGGGACTTTCACTATTCATCGAAGAGATAGCGGCCATAGGGATGGCTAGACAGCGCAGAGCAAATGTGCATACAAAGTAAAGAAAGGTACCTGGGAGGTGAGAATATCTGTGGTGCGAAGATGCAGCAGCTGTGAGGGCGAACGGTGTGTGAGAGAAGTGAGCAAATGGGTACAAAGATGACCGTGTAATGGCACAACAAACGGACTTAAGCTGTGAGTGAAAACCGTGGCGCAACAACGATTTTACTTTAGGTGGAATGCGAAAAAGTAGAACAGTCCGGAAGGCACACAGAAAGGGTTTGTAACAATCATTAAGCGAAACAGGAGATGGGAGAACGGACCGAAAGGACAGGTGAGGTATAACCAGTAGGATAAATTTTGCTACAGGTGAAACATAAAAAAGGCTGAGAAGAAAGGAGCCCCGGGACAGGTAGACCAGTGGATGAACACAACGCACGAGAAATGAATGCTCGTCGGATTTGGGGGCATGGATTGGGGAGCTGCTTGCCTGCAGGCAGTTGTACCAGTGGATGCAACTGGATGATACTAATCGGAGCACTGCCAAGTGGAAAAATCCACAGAGGAATTGCGGGTTCAGGCAGGGGAAACATGGTGGTGGTGATTAGATGACAAATATGGCTGCAAGAGATGCAAGGTTTTAAACGGCGTGTTCTAATATGGGCATTGGTCGTGGGTGCGAGTTTGAGTGCTGCTTATTGGTATCAGGCATGAAAAGAGAGAACGAGGGAGAATTTTGCAGAACGGTAGGCGGCAAGGCACAATAATGAGATCAGTGAGCTTTATGAGAATAGGGTGATACCCAGTGAATAGATTTCACGAACCGGCAATGACGACTTGGGTAGAAAGGAAATATTGGCGGTCATCGGCAGAGTAAAGTGGACAGTACGATGGTGACGTGCAATAGGTGACACTTGAAAGTCAATAGGCGCATGAACAGGATGGGTTGGGTTACGTACCATGGAAGAGGGGAAAATGGAAGTGATATGACTGATGGCAGGAAGGATAGGTGGTCGTGCAGTGGCGGAAAAAGGATGGGTGGAGAATGCGATCCGCAACTGACAGCTTAGGAGCGTGCGATACGCTACCGGTTCTAGTGGGTGCGACTGACCGTGCAGCATAATATACGCAATGCGCAGGCGTAGCTACGTCGGTGGATCACAAATCGTGCTGGCAATAACGGATTACAAGTGAATTATTAGCTCCGCGGCTAAACCAACCAGCTGGCACCGGTTGAGGAATAAAACGCACCATTTATATGGCCACCATGCTATAAATATACTTCCGTCTCCCCCAATCATCATTAACGTCCCATTATGCTTGCTCCCAATATCTCCGTCATAACTAACTGCTTATAATAATAATAATAATAATAATAATAATAAAATTAATGAGAATACTGAAGCATTTCAGGGACACTCGAGGCACGCTTGATTGCACGGTCGTAGGTACAGTTGAGGTCACTAAATGTGTTCTTGGATGTTCAGCTGGGTATATGCGGCACAAAAGATTGAAGAGGTTTTCAGTGGTGGCGTGAATGAATGCCCGGCAAGTGCGAATGATTATCCTCCGGTCCGACAGCAATGAGACTTGATACCGTAATCCCCATAAGTCTTACACACGACTTCGTCCTGACGGAAGCGCGTCGGCGTTCTGCCACTATGAGTTCAATGGGGGAAAATACGGCGGCGACCACTTGGGTTCTCTACTTAAGGTGGAGAAACGACTGACTAGAGAGGCAGCATGGACTGGAAGGGCAACCGATGCTCGCAGCATTGGGAGCAAAGGGGCGGAAGTGTCCACTGGAGCGGTTCTGTGTGACCGTGAAATAGCCGCAATCTCAGAGACCCTGCTTCCCTAAGACGTCCACATCACCCGGGGAGGCAAGACTGCTCTCTTGTTTATAGACAAGAGGAGGGAAGTGACACAGCAGGTGGCAGGGTAGCCTTTCTCATCAGCGGAGGACTAGTGCACATGGAATCTGACGTGAGCCTATGCGCAGCAATCACTTAGATGTGGGCTATCATCGTAGGACTGCCAACGAAGAAGACAGCGGTTGCATGCGCACCTAGAGACCTGGACTCAACCTTCGATGGATGCACTACAGCGGCTCTGGGCGTCAATAAGCGGACTTATGCTATAAGAAGACTTTAACCAGCAGGCAAAGCAGTGCGCAAAAGATTGCTGAACCTCGGTTAAAGCATAGGAGGACTTCGTCGACTGAGTGCCTCCTAGGACTCTGAATCAGCGTATCAGATTAACCATAAGATACGGAACAGGGAAGCGGCCTTCACTCCCTGGCCCAGTGGTCATAAAACATAAGGATAACATAGATGTTTTAAATTTGCTACCAACTCTGGCTAAAGTGACTATTGCCCCAATGAACAGTAGCAGAATAACCTATGCATTTTGGAAGGTTAAACATAGGGAACCTAAAAATCAGACATGCAGAACTAGACTGGGAGATGGATGATGAGGGGGCTTGAGTAGAGGAATATGGCACAGGATCAAGAAAACCTTTCTGTAGCTGCAAGACAGTTTTGCATTATGACAGGAGTACAAAAATGAGGGCAGTCCGGCCTAGTGGACGCCGGCGGTTCGAGGGGCAGTGAAAATGAGGGACAACTCCTGGCAGATATTCATGGATGCTGGTTGCAAAAGAGCCTGCGCACGACTCAAAGAGAATAGGGGCTCGGCCGTAAAAATTCAGCCGGGGGGCAAAGAGAAACATTTTAAACGGCATTGGTGAAGGAGACTAAACAAAACCCAAAAACTACTACAGATGCAGCGATTGGGAACGGAGTGGAGCCTTTGGTCTCGAATGATAGGGCTGAAGTGTGTGATGTCACTAAAGACAGAGCTGGTGCCTCGGGCTTGCACTTTGTGGGTATACAAAAAGATGATAAAAGACGAATAACATCTGCCAAAACGCAGAAGATAACCCTCACCATTTTCAACCGGTAAACAAAAGAATGAGGGACCAACAAAATAATGGGAGAAGCAAACTTACACAAATCAGATTGGGGAAGCTGATGGCCATCACATAGGCACCGGCTGCTGTGATTAGTGGGCATGCCTGCCGTCTATGCTGCATCGCAATGGAAAAGAGTTAGTACCGTTGGACTGGAAGTTATCTACGGTTGTGTCTGTCGACAAGGGTGGTTAAGGTGAAGGGAGGAGAATTATTGTCTTTGGGCCTCGCATGTATTCCATGTAAGCTTTCAGAGCGGCTGGTAGAGGAGGTAAATTTGAAGCTCATGTGTAAATCACTGCACAGATGTTTGAAAGTCAAATATTGTCCCTCGGAACTTGCGGTATAACAGGACGAGCTCAGTGCTCAATTGGATGAGGGCAAGATAGTCGAAGTCTTTTACCCAGGCTTCAGCAAAGATTTGACCCGGTCAATGGTCGCTTATTTATAAAGAAACTGAAGACATTTGGGATAGAGGGGCCATTGAATAGGTGAATATCAGTTTTCCAGACCATAAAAAGTTTCCACAATAGAAGGGGAACCTGCGGATCAAAAGAAGCAGGGCAAATATCGGAGTATCTCAAGAGTCAGTTTTAGGCCCACTGGTTTGCTCTTCTACGTGAGTGGTTTTGAGAATGGATAATACCGCCATGTTTTGCTTCAGCAGACCACGCAAAACTCGTAGAACCAGGTGGTCACGAAGCAATAGCGGGAGGCCTGACGCGGGCAGTTAACTGGGCAAACAAATGGGATTTACTTTCAAACAGAAACAAGAGACATTTTCCAACCAGAACTTCAGTAGGATCAAAGATCACGAGCAAAAATGGACCGGTCAAAGTTGAGGCTGCACAGCCAACAATGGATTTGGAGTCTAAATGATGGCTGACTTTGGGTGCTCCAAACAGTGCAAACTGGCTTTTCACAAAGCAAGGGGCGAGCCCGTTTAGCTGAGCAGCACACTTTCCGGCAGAGCGGTGGATGTGTACATACCTAAGTACAAGGCAAAACACCATTTGCTGCCTTGGTCACGTCTTTGAAAAGGGATGTGGCCTGCCTGGGAAAGGTTCAACGACTAGCAGCTCGGATGGTTGAGGCAATACAGGGGGCGTCACTTGAATAATGACAGCGCGGCTGCATGACTCTCCCCTTTGAATAAAATGCCTAGCAAGAAGCTACACTGAAGTGTTTAAAACCTTTACGGGATCATTGGGCATGAGAGCAGGGATATGATTGAACAGGCCACTGGTCACAGTGCGATGAGGAATAGCATAAAGTACTGAAAGCCATTCCCCAGTCTTAAAGTGCCAGACAGAGTAGGTGGCTTCCGATGGTGCATCAACGGATGACTGCGCATAGCATGTTGGTTAGATTCCTGGAGGGACAGAGGAGCTGTTGAGGGAATCTAAAGTGGCCATATGACAGCTGCAGCATTTCAAATCAAAGTCAGCGGGTTGATCGTTTGGTGACTGCTATAAAGCATGGGAGGGGGATACGGCGAGGTGAATTTTGGTGGTATCGGTATGCCGCAGCTGTAGAGAGTAGCAGTTTATGAAGACTAAGGGGATCGGCAGACTTTGCGAGTGGGCGATGGATGGGAAAGCGACCGTTGTCGGGGGGTTTAAGACTAGTTGAGGAGGGTATAGAAATATGTGGACCAGCAAACAAGTGAGTATGTCGCCGAGGTAGCTTTCTGAAGTATGCTGCATCCGGTAGCGTACCCAATCGACCTGAATTGGAGAGGCTGGCTGATTTTGTCAGCGGTGAGAGGGGGAGAGGGTTTGCACGTGCTTTCCGCCTTGCGATAGTGATTCCCGGATTGGTGCAGTTTAACGAAAGCTTCGAACATTTTGGAAGAGGTTGCTCAGGGGAAGTGTCAGGCGTACGGCCGAAGTGTCATCTTTGGGGTACGCTTAGGCTGAGGGGCAGGGGTGGTTTGGAGCTTTCGCCGTCAGGTTATATCAGACACCGTCGGGGACAAAACGTGAGCCGTATCCACAGCCGGTTAGAGTTGTCCGTGTTGAACGTATGGTTGTGGACTGTGCGGTGTACCTTTCGCTGAACGGGATTTTTGAAAGCTACCATCGGGGTATTCTTGAGTGGGATGACTGAAACTGAATCACTCAGCATGCTCCAAACCGTGTGGCAAAGATGTTGTCAGGGAACCGTAATAATGTCTGTCAACGTTTGCAAGAAGACGCCTTGTGGAGCCTTGTTATTTGACGTGGGATATGGGTCATGCCACACGCTTCATGTGGTGTCCTCTTAACAGATTCCATTGGTTTCTATCGGAGATATTGAATGCTATAACACTACGGGAGTTATGGCTCCTCACCGCTAGCCCCGACGCGATAGAGTCAATGTGCCGCTCAGCAGCCTATAGGTTGTGGGCTTCTGGCAACTTGTCCGTCTTGACAATGTACGGGAGAATAGCGAGCCTGAGGATGGAGCCCTCGGTCGCGGAAATCCTGCTTGGTCTTTGACAGCATTTTTCCTAGAAGATTGACCTTTCCTCTGGCTTCATCAATGAAATTGTGGAGCGAAGAGGTGCTAACGTTCACCCCCCACACTTGTTTGGCGCTTCCTTTAGTCCGTGGGTGGGGGTTCCTTTCCTTCAGAACTCGATTCTTTGAAGGACAAGGCGTAATGGATTGCTGATAGTCTGTTCTGGATCGTATTTTACAAGCGCGAAATAGGCTGGATAATCAGCCTATTTGAAACTATTGCGACCGATAATAGTCGCGGATAATAGACCGCTTGTTGACGCCTGCGGCTGTTGTGGTGCATCCATCGAACTTTTCTCCACCTCCTAGGTTGAGTCGGGCTTCTGTACGTGCACGCTATAGTCGTCTTCTCGGTTCGCAATCCTACCTTGATACCACAAACTTCAGTGATTTAGGTGCACTAACTTCTGAGTCCATGTGAGCTAGTCTTTCCGTGATCACGAGGGTCACTCCGCCTCCTGTTGTATCTTCCCCCTGTCTTATTCATAAACGAGATGATGGTGTGTATTTTCTTTGGCACACTGTAGTTTTTGGACGGCGGGAACCGCGACTATCTCAGCTTTGCAATGAGCGGTGAGGTCCACTTAGGTCACAGGGCCTGAGGCTCGAGTCAATGGAGCATTCCAGATTCTTGCACCCGTAAGCTCCGGGATGAATCGCGCCAAGCTGCGACTTCTGCTTTTGAATTGTACTTCTTTTGTTCAGTCTGCGGATGAAACAGGGTTCTGATTCACTTCACCGTCGGGGGAGGTGGCAGGTTCATGGTTACGAACTGGGCCTTATCCTAAGCCGAGCTCCCCCTAGGTGTCAAAAAAGGGCGGTGCTTAGATAAATTGTTGAGAGCGGTAAGTTGGGGGCGGGGGTGGTGGAGAAGGGGTGACAGCGAAAATCAAAGAGATAGGTATGATGCTGATGGATAGTGGTGACAGAAGAGGGAAAGGAGGCTGCATCCAGTATTGCCGCCGAACGGCGTAGGCTTAGATGCACCCGGGGAAAACACCAAGCCAGCGTAGGTCCAACCTTAATCCACAACCAACTCAGCAGGAAGTGCGCTCCATGGGTTGACGAAACCGTACCGAAAGAAGCCTCCCGTAAGGCTTTTTCATGCTCTCGGTTTGGTGACCTTCAACTTTCGTCCCCTGAGTATGGAATCCCGTGTTATTACTTGCAACTGCTCCGTTGGGATGGACAGTCCTTCAGTTCGCATGACGGTTTCTGTTAGATCGTCCCTGAATCTTCTACTCTTCCTACTGGAGAGTTTTGGCGCCGTTAACCTCTCCGTGTAGGCTTTATCCCTGCGTCCCAGTAACATCCTAGTAAGTGTCACCGAATTTTCTCAAAAACATCAGTGTCCCACACAAGGGCTGAGAACCAAACTTGGACACGATATTCCAGGCTCGACCTAACTAGTGTTGTGTGGAAGGGCAAAATCAAGGAAGCCTTTCTAGAGGCCACAGTGTACAGCCAGACACTGTGGAGATGGCTGGCAGCAATCGCTTATCAGGACTTCAAGATCAGTATGATTTGTAGCCCTCCTTATTTTTTGTGGGATTTATAGGTCTAGTTACTTTTGTTCTCTGTCAATATCCCGGAATGGGTGCCTACACGGGCCTGTGTTAATCGGCAGTTGCCACCGATGGGTGCAGCCGTGAAACTTATTGCAGTCCTCTTGAAGTTGTGCGGCTTCGGATTCACCCAACAGCTTTAGGTCGTCCGCAGGCAGGTAGCCTTGGTTCTGTATATCATATGATAGATCGTAAATGTAGAGCAGAAACTGCAGGGGGCACAAAACTGGCCCCTCTGGGATCCCTCTGGTAGCAGTGGTCCTTGCGGACTTGCTCCCACCTACCCTTACATAATACTTCCGATTTGTGAGGTATGCGTTAGTCCTTTCTAGTCTCCGGGGGTATAGTCAGGGCCTTCATTTTGCGCAATAATAGCCGGCGGTTTACGGATTCAAGTGCCTTTTTGAAGCCTAAATGGAAGACCACGACACATTCACCCCTGTTTAACTTGGCTGTTATCTCTTCCAGAAGAGAAAGCAGGCCAAACAAGCAGAATCAATTCTTGCCAAACCTGGGTTGTCTGTTGGAAATTATCTCACTTCCAGCCAGGTAAATGATCATGCAACTCTTGGAGGTCCCTCAGTTATTTTCGGTGACACAGGTAGCGGGCTGACTGGTCGATAGTTTTGTACGTCTGCCTTTAATCCTCCCTTGGTACTGGGACAACCTCAGCCGCAGGCCCGCCCCCAGATAGTTGCGCGCTGTTAAACGGCCTAGTGTACAACCGGGCAAAAAGGACCTTCTTTAGCTGGGCAAGGGGGCGTAGAACCGCCACTCGGGTGCCACCTGGACCAGCTGCTCTACGAACGTATGGTAAGGCCCCTCAGAACTTCCCTTACTTCATCAGCAGAGAAAAGGATTGATGACTTCACGTGTAGCCTACTGGGGGCTGGTTTGCCGGGTTTACTCTATTGGCTCGCTGGTGAATTGTCATGAGGTGCTCCCGCGGTATCCCGATTTTGGGGCTACTGTGGTCCGTATGGCTGCCATTCCTGTCCTTAACGGGACCAGCAACTACTCGCATGGCTGATTTTGACTGGACGCAGTTGTAGTAGGTTTTTGGGTACATTTTAGCACCGCTAGCCAGGGTGATCTGATGAGATATTCTGCAGTAATTTTGGACCCCATAGCTACTTCTTGAGTGATTTCCAGTTGTCAGTCTCTCCTGTGGCCTCCTGTCTGCTGGCACTAACATCACGCCCTGTGTCTCTGGCTTTGAGCCCTGGTTAGTCTGACGGTCCACCACAATGCACTTCCCTCCTTATGGATTCTTCCAGTTGGCTCAAAACGCTCTATGAGGGACAGAAGATTGCTTCTGCATGCCGTCCTTTCGTCCTCCAGACTTTCATGATATGGGTCCCATGTCAGTGCTTGGACCGTGAAGACTAAGTCTTGTACATGAAGAATTTTAAGGCATCTCCTAGGCTTGCGGGGTACCCTATCCACTACCGCCAGGCAGTTACACTTGGTCACCCCATGGTCGCTTCTTCCTCATGGAGCTGAAACCTGTAGGCCCTGAATGTCGCCGGTGGGCTTGATGATTGTCAGGTCCAGTTGGCCGGGAATTTGTTCTTATCTCCACCTGGTTCGTTGCGGGACGGGCTGGACAGACACCTTCTTCAGTACAAAGTCTAGCAGCCTGACAGAGAAATCATTGCTCGCTGCCCACAAATCCACACAGTCTATCTCGGGGGCTTCGAAGTCCCCAAGGATTGAGTTCATCCTCTGCGGCTATGGCATGGCGAGGGTATTTCAGCAAGGCTGGACCCCTCGGTGGGGTGGCGGGGAGCTTCGGTACGTACAAGCAACATGTACTTCAGTTTTGCATAGCTTCAAGTCACGAAAGATCTTCGGCTTATTTGGTGATGTGGTATGTCCCCCGGCCATCTAATTTATTGCGTCGGAAGTTATCATTCTGGCAACCCCAATGTTCCTACCACACACCCTATCCGCTCAAAGAATGCAGTAACCAAAAGGAAAGAGGACTCAGGTTTATTCCCCCACCTTTATGTAGGTTCCAGTGACTGCCAAGCAATCAGCTTCGGCAGTCTTTGCTGCCAACTTGTGCAATTTGTTTACAAACCTGCATGCATTCTTGTAAGCTTCAGCGCAGTTTCTCAACCCTCCCTATGCACTAGTTTTGAGCTGGCAGGAGTGGCTTTGGGAACCTAAGTTCGAGTGCCGGCTTCGTTTTTCAGCAACGAGTGACAACATTCTGTTTGCCCTCTACCTGTGCCTCATGGCTAGCGGTGGAGGGCTTTGTCGGTTTTCTGAAGCCTCCATTCGGGAACGGTGTATCTTGCTGATCTGGCGGGAAGGAGGTTTCGCATTTACGGAGGCTGATACGAGGCTGACGGCTTTTCCCAAGATCGACTTTGTTCCTATTGCCATACGCTGGCCAAATGGCCGATTTATCCGGCGGTACCAAGAACCATCCGTGGGTGTTGGCTTTAACTAGTTCCGTTCAGTTCAGTTCAGTTTACACAGGACAGAAAATGACCACGGCCAATAGAGTGTCCCGATTTCCTTCGATGGTATGCAAACTAGGTAGGCTCTCACCACTGCGCAGTTTTTACCCGAATCCCCTCTAAAAAAGGGGCAACTTGAAATCCTATTGCACGCCAACAGCGAGAGATATTATGCATCGTGAACGTTCACTGAGTCATTAGGCAGAAAATAGAAACGCTCATTAAATAAACATATCACATCAGTATTTCTGGTAACGCACTCAAATTTCACCGTCAGAAAT
Source organism: Fasciola hepatica (assembly GCA_948099385.1). NCBI lineage: Eukaryota > Metazoa > Platyhelminthes > Trematoda > Plagiorchiida > Fasciolidae > Fasciola > Fasciola hepatica. The sequence continues at coordinate 1,904,672 of CANUEZ040000156.1, forward strand.
AGTCTCATTCCACCTACGATCTAGTTCCCTCCTGAGTGCCTGGACAGTTCCCAGTTCTGTCACCTCTTACGACAGTCTATTCCGGTAGTTAACCACCCTGTTGCCAAAGGGGTGAGATCTAGCTGTCAGCCTAGATCGAACCTTTGCCAGATTCCTCTCACGACTTCTTGTTCGGGAGTGCGTTGATATATGTAATAGACTCTCCGGCCTAAGCCCGGAAAGGCTTTTGATCATCTTAGTTATTTCCACGAGATCCCCTCGTAGTCTCCTCCTTTTCATTGAGGGAAGTATGAGGTCCTGAACTCCTGCCAAAGCGACTTGTTCCTCTCACCCTCAATCATGCGCGCTACAAGACGATGTAAGTTCTCCAAACAGGTGGCATACCCTATGTAGGTAGGTGACCATGCCTGAACACATATTTATAACAGAGGTCTTACTTTGAATATGTACACTGGCATGGAAACCCTCGACCGTTTGCCCGAAAAAGCTGATCCCGACATGAGGAGCTCACCGGGAGCTTTTTTTGTCAACTGCTTTGCACTGGGCCGACCACATAAAATCGGAAGTTGTCAAAATTCCAAGGTCTTCTGCCCCGTTTACTGCCTCTATATTGAATGGAGTTTGGTCGTGTGCAACCGCCAGGCATGTCGCTGTCCGCGACAACAAGTGGCTTTTCCCGGCATTGAGAGGTTAGGTTAGTCCCACTTCTGCGCCCAGCAAGTACACCTCTGCTCCCTAGAGCTAAAAAGGCATCCCTCTCTATTATTGACATTCTTAATGAGCATCGGCTTAAGGAGTCCCTGATGATCCCCGGTCTGGTTTCACTTGCACAGCCTGAAGGATCCTCAGTGCAGATTGCCTTGGAAAATCCCCTATTCTCAGTAGGTTCAACAGTTGGTTTCTAACATTTCTACTTCTCCGTCTGGCTGGTTAGAAGTCCGTTCTTCCCGACTTCCGGAAGTCGTGGACTACCACACAGGTTGGAGGCTTTGGGCCCAACAGTCTCGGTTCTTGATGAAATCGTTGACCGTCTGTCAGATTCACCAAGCTGAAAAGAGGGTATATGGAAGCTGGGAGCGGAGCGGCAACCAAAATGAAATATGCATGACATCAAGCAGTGCCTCACTACGGCCATTGCCTCAGGAGGTATAAAGGTGCAACATTTATGGAGATATGACGGAATAAAAACAAAAAGAACACGTCCATTCCAATTCCGTTTATCGGACAGGGAATTACTAGAGAAACAAAGGTGGAGGTCCAAACTTTTTGGAGATAGCTTTTTTCTGCGAGAGGGCAGTATCTCCCGGAGAGTGTTCCACGGAGTAACAACCCTGTAACTAAAAGTCAAGTTTAGAGAGGTATTTGGTTTCAGCTTAAAAGCCTATCTGCCGTGGTTATGGAGGCGGACAAGGAGCTGGACAGACGATAAAGAAAAAATCGTTTTGACTTGGCTTGAAAAGATGGAACACCAAGGCAGATCACCTCTTATGCGTCTTATGTCGCGTGGATTGAGATTGAGGGGCGAGGGGCGAGCGGGACACGGTACACGGTAGGGACCCCACTTGCTTTAGCTGAAGCCCCACGAACCCTTTCAGGATATGAAAATCTCGGAATAGACGAAAGCACACTATTTAAGGATTCTTAATAATCCAGGACCTGCTGTCGTACAGACTCTATAGCCCCTGGCGCTCGGTTCGTGACACGATAGCGATCATACTCACCAAAGCGCAGAGGAGCAGAACTCAAAGCGCCGGGGCAGGATGGCTTTGTATTAGAGGAACGCAGCGGCGTGCTGACAGTGTATGCAGGCGGAGCACGCGGGGCCATCAGATTCGGTAATCTTTCGATAAGTGAATTTGTCAAACTTTGCAGCTGTATCACACCAGTAGTGCTCCAATATCTGACTACCATGCTCTAGCAGGGAACGAGTGTGTGTACAGAATATTATGGAGGATGCATCCCCAGCGATGCTCGGTAAGGATCTCCAAATCATATATAAGACTTAAAAGGCAGGCTTGCTCACAAGTTGATGATGAGATTAAAACAGTTTATAATTTACCAGTAACCGAGAACCTTGTGCAGTCAACCTTAGGTGTGGCCGTTCCGTTAATGGAAGACGCGTGACCAGTCTCTCTGCTGAATGACATGCTCATTCATTCGCCATCATTAACTGGAAGAATGCAATCCTCGGACCAGCGTTCTCCCCCATCAACTGCAACTCGCAGGTGCCCAACGCCTGAATCCCAGAGGATAACATAGTTTGCCTACATGGCATTGGTCACTGGAAGGGCTGTTGAATGGTAATTCATACAGATAAGGAATAGGAGAAGACGGAAGACCGATGCTTGCGGGGCACCAGTTGTACTAGGGAAGGTCGAGACAACACTACCCACCTCAACCTCACAGGTGCGGTCAGTAGGGGTGCTGCGTAAGATGTAAAACGTGAAGCTTGTAGTGCGGCGTGTTTGCAACTTATGAAGAAAGAGGCATGCAGAGCCCTGTCGAAGGCCTTGGGAAAATCGACGAATACAACGTTTAAGAGCTGGAAGTCATCGTAGGCTTTTGTCAGGCTATCCACGACAGTGAACATGTTAGTTATTCATTATCTTCCAGGAAGAAACGCGTGTTGGAACGTGGAGAGGACCCTATTTGTATGCAATTAGAGAAGAACAGCATTCTACAGAATGCGTTGAAAAATGTTGCTGGCAAAGCTAGTCAGACTCTCGGGTCTGTGACTACCAGCCATATGTCTACTACCCCTCTTGTGGATGGGCGCTGCTGGGAAAAGCTCCATTATCGGGACATTGCTGAGAAGAAGGTGCATATGATTTTGCTGACGTGTCCAGTGTCCCTCTGCGATTGCCGACTTCCCAGAGCATCTTTGGTTTAGCCGAAGGGAAGCTTTTTTAACTACGAAAGTGGGAATTATGACATGAGTCAGTGCACTGTACAAATTTTGGGCATATCTTGGAGTGAACTGTTATGGCTATGGGGCCAAGAGCTGTAGGAACTGGAAGCTGAAGGTCACGACCCACCACCCTTGGTCGGGAGACGGAACTGGGGATCAGGCATGATCTGTGGGGCAAGTGGCTTCGGAGCTCACCCCTTAGGCGAGGCAAACCTGGGAAATACCCTTCTGTTCCATACTCCAGAAAGCACAGTTTGTTGGACTGCGTTGTGACCAGATCATTTCATATCCTCGCAAATTTTACGGATAACTCTGGAGTTTTATACACCACTAACAAGACCTATGGAGTTATGTCCAGAGGAAAGTCCCGCGAGTTCATCTACTGTGCCTTTGACGGGACGAGGGAATGACCGCCTACTGGTCTGTGGAGGACAAACCTTTAGGGCAGTGTAGCTGTCATCTGAGGAGAATAACTCCGAGATTTTCTATCATCTTTTCGGCAGAGTTACTTGGACTGGGTGAGTTCAGCTGGGAGTAAAGTATGCACAGACTTGGTTAAAACTGATCCCTTCGAAAAATCTCATAATTTTGACTTCTTAGTAAAGAGTGGTCCAACTTACAAGGCAATCGTATACAATGAGAATGTGATCGCTTTTATTGGGTGTTGGCAAGTAGTGCATCAAATCCACTCCAAACTATTCGCTGATGACGATCAGGCCCAGTAGGGAAGGCGTGGGTCATGTGCAGTACTTGGTCGGATTTCTCACTCCCTGTACCCATTTGTCCTTGAGAAAGAGACTTAGAACGGGTTTACCAAAGGTGGCTCCAGGGGCATCAGCATTTTGTCAGTCGACTTTGTTTGAGCCTAACTCCACAGTGATTGACAGACGAGCGAAGTCTGCGAAGATTTCAGGGAACCTAATATGTCTGAGTCCTGGGCAACTGGTAGAATTGCGTGGAAGAGGGCTATGGACTACTCAAGAGAGCAGGGTGTCCGTTAGGTAGAGTGCAAAGACAACCCACAGAAAATCATTACGCGAGGTGGGAATTTTGGGTATGACAGAGGAAGTGGCAAAATGAGCGTAATGAATGATACTCCCCCATCACGGCCGCTTTTGGAGTCCTCCCTAACTATGAAATAGCCCGAAATGGGAATTTAAACATCGAGTGTGTCAGGAGTGAGCCAGGTTTCTGTGGGGGCTACGGCCTGAGGCGCTTTATCCACTTCAAGCAGCTGAAGCTCCGGGACCTTATCCAGCAGACTTTAGCAGTTTATGAAAGTACTTGAGCACGTGCTCAGGGGTTGTTGGAGAATTGCCGAAGGTAACCGGTTTCGGGTTTGAAAAGGGGGAAAAAGGGAGGGTTGTGATGGGGAGGGACCCTGGGTTAGTCAGGGGCCTGAAGTACCGAACTTAGAGCTGGGAGGCAGCCAAACTATCGAGAAGGTTGGTAGGTTTTGATGCCCAGCAGCCTAGAGGCAGTATATCGGGCAGGATGGTTTACTTGGGCCAATTTTTGAAAGGAGTACGGCGCTTTTTGCGGTTTGCCTTTGTGTGCACCATGAAATGCACCCCAAGGAGTCTTCTCATTCGTGATCCATTTTCGCATGGTTGCATCCGCCATCCTCACTGCTGCTTGCCCTCCCCACTGTGATAGTCAGCACAGAGCTGTTGGAGGAAGATTTTGAGGCCGGGGGATGGGCGGATCTCACCCGTTATTACAAGCCGAGTACCAACTGTAAGGTCTAGGATGCATTCTGTGGGAGCCAGGGATTTTGTAGCCTCAGAACTAATACACCGGGCCCTTCACTTGACAAGGGGTGGAACGACTAGGGGAATGTCACTTGGCGGACATTGAACTGATCCTCAAGGCGAGCTACCCGGGCGACAGACAGCGCGCACATATTGGGATCGCCTTTTCATGGAGTCGCTGGTCTAGCCTTCTCATTGCAGAGCCTAGACGAAGTGGCTGGTCTACGGTTACTCTCCTGAGTCCCTTCACCTCTTTCTTCAGCCTTGTGTGGCAGGAAACAATTCGTTTGACGGACCCTCCAGAGCCCACCTCAGTCAGGATGCCGTGTAATCGGTTGGTCGGTTTGGTTACCAGACAGATGGGAAGATTATTATGCGAGATGGAGATAAGGAATGTTAAGAACCTAGGCATAAGTGTCGTCCGTATTGAGCAAGCGACCCCAGATAACCACTCGCAATGACAACTTTCGGTGCCTCAAAAAATCTTGGTAAAATCAGGAGGTTACTTGTGATCCCGCATGTTCGCTTGTCATAAACAAAGTCTTCGGCATTTATCCAAGCCAATTCTGCACCATTTGATGTAACCTTACCTGTCTCCTCCAAGCACTGCTACTTTCGCGCCCTACCACTTCACTGCCCTTTGCTTCTTCTCACCTCATATATATATATATATATATATATATATATATACATATATATACTTATACATTTCATCTGCATCCCCCGGCTCTCTTGCCACCACCCCATCGCTTCTCATGATGTACGTCCATTTCGTCTGCATCTGTGCCTCGCAATTACCGCATCTCGATCCTTCAAAACAATTATTGCCGTCTGACCCACTCTCGACGTTTTGCACTGCTCTCTCCCTGATTTTAAATTGAAACGTCTTTCATTGCAATGTAACATACTTCATGGCTATCCAAGTCCTTGCCATACAACCCATTTTCTTTGTCCTCCTTTTCTTTCTTTTTTCTTTTTTCTCCATTGTTTCTGGTTACCAAATTTTCTCATGCCGATTTTCAGTCCTCGTCATGCAATTCACTAGATCTCAATTCCTTCCACTTAGCTCAGCCAGCTCCTCCGTTTGACCGTAACTTTTATATTCACCTGGCACACACTTGAATCCATCCCTGGGTTTGCTTAAGACCCCTCCATTATTCCCGGGTGTGCATACATTTGTACCACTCTCATCTCCATTTTAAGTCCGCCAACCTTAGGTTTGTCGTGTACAGTTCCGAATTTTTCACTGACTTTGTCTGTCCATTTTGTCGCTTGTAAAAATGTGCTCATGCATCTAGCATGCTTGAGGCTTCTCTGAAATAAACTAATATCAATTTCATTTTAGAGTGGATTCAACGAAAATCCACTAAAGCGGTCTATGGCTTTTTCCCTATCCCGTTCGCCTGACATCATCTAATCTGTTCACACTCCAGACACGCAGTACCACTGCTTGATCTATACTCTTTGGGCCTGGCTGACCGGTTTTCCATACTTTCGCACAAGTGGACCTTGCGAGGGCACAAGAGGAAAATTTCCAAACCTAGTTCACCTATCTCCATCAAACAACGTTTCTTCTTATCATGGGTACCGTCTTTACGGAATAGCCTTCAGCAAGAGGTATTAAAAGCCTCCTCAAAAGAGGCGTTTAAATCCAAGTTTGACAACTGCTTATGGTTGAACCTGAATCCACTCGTTCCTTTGAGTTCCCTCGAGTAAAATATTCTCCTCCATGTTTATATTTTCCGTCTTCATTCCTCTTGTTTATATGCCTACGCAGATTTGACTGAATCTACCTTCTTTGCTTCTGAAAATGTATAAGCTTATTCTTTTTGTTTTTGAAGCATAAAATCTACACTGCTAGCAGTGATGTGGTGATGAATTCGTATTCATACACTTGAGCTTATATACAACATCAGATACTTTTACTTACATAGAGATGTCTTTTTCGCAATAAAGGATATCTATTTGTTGTCGGATCATCTTTTTTACCTAGACGGCTTCCTAGAAAGTGAAGCTTGCAGGAACCGTGAAATTTTGGCTCAAGCATGACATCACCAGCCTACTTGAAGACTTCAGAAGTCACTGCAAACGATTCCCGCACACCACTGCTCAAAAGCTTCAGAATCTCGAGGGACCCTCTTATTCGAACGAACCAAAGGAGTTTCCACCATGGCAGGGGAGCGGACCAAACCTTCACATTTCGTCGAGCACAAGGTTGCTTCCACAAGTCCAGGCAGCCGACTGGAGCCTGCTCAGTTGATTTCAGGACTTCCTCTGACTCGGTTAATTGTGCATCTCCATCAGATATAAATTAATCCGGCAGCATTCCCGCCATATGTTTAGAATTCCCGAGGGCTTACTTCGTCCTCACCAGCTAATGTGTTCGAGTGTTTGTTGTTGAGTCATTGGCTTTCGCAATTCCGGAAGTAGACAAGGATGCCTTCTTTCACTGGCGTCGTTCATATGTGCGGTCGGCTGGACAGTGGACCAATACTTAGCTGCTTACCTCAGTGTCCAGCAGAATTCAACTATGCGCATCTCAGAGCCGGAGTTCACGGACAATGTGGTCGTTTTACGCCAGTGGCGCTTTAACAAAAATGATGGAGGTTTCTGTTCAGCTTATTATTCCAGCTCCACGGCTCCCTGAGACAAAGATGTATAGAAGAACTGGGAACCTCTTCAGCTCAAGCCTCTCACTGGTGAAATAATTCAAGACTTCAGAACTTCAAGGCAAATTACTGAACTGACTGGCTTGAAGCCCTTTTTGTGTTAATAAATGAGGCGGGATCCTGGCAGAAAGGGGTGAATTATAGACCGGTCAGTCTGACATTAATGTTAATTAAGTGCTCAAAACGTATAATAAGAAGGCAATTTTATTCGCATCTGTTTAATAAGGAGATACTGAAGCCTGCAAGGCATGGATTTGTCAGAAGTGATCGTGTTTGACAAACCCAGTGACGTTCTTGAACGGGACCACACAACGAGTGGATAAGGGCAAGACAGTGGAGGTTCCTTATTTGGGTTTCACAAAGGCCTTAAACTGCGTAGGTCATCGCTAGCTTGAAGGTAAGTTGCAGACCTAAGGGGCCATCAGAAAGGCAGGTGGTTGGGTAGCGTGCCTTTCTAAGAATAGTAGTTTCTGTGTCGAATAGGGGATGGTTGCCCACGAGGTAGGAGCAGGTTGCCAGTGGTTTGCCAAGGGTTTGGTACTGGGACCTCTGCTTTTCTTCCCCCCCCCCCCGTAAAGATGAACAGGCGGAAGAATTGAGCAATTCGCTTTTCATCTATGCAGATTAAGTGAAGATATCGGGAGACAGTTTATTACATTGTGCAGATACTGCACCTAGGTGAATGGATCGATGGGATTTACCCTTGAATCTCCGTATAAACCAAGTCCTAACTAACAAAGTAAGGGAAACAAGCAAAACATTCTGTTTCAAAACTTGTCAGAGGTAAAAGATCTAGATGTAATAGTCACACAGGACATTAACCTTGTGAGACCACACTGAAGAGCTCCTCGTATGTTCCCATCGGTATAAACTAGGGTGTGTAATACTGTCACTGGCAAAACCATAAGTCTTTCCTAAACTTTACAGGTTTTTAGGGTGACAACTTCCGGGGTATTGTGGCACGCTAGGGCTCCCTATTATGTCAAACTTGGCCTTAAACGCCTCTTTTGAGGAGGCTTTTAATACCTCTTGCTGAAGGCTATTCCGTAAAGACGGTACCCATGATAAGAAGAAACGTTGTTTGATGGAGATAGGTGAACTAGGTTTGGAAATTTTCCTCTTGTGCCCTCGCAAGGTCCACTTGTGCGAAAGTATGGAAAACCGGTCAGCCAGGCCCAAAGAGTATAGATCAAGCAGTGGTACTGCGTGTCTGGAGTGTGAACAGATTAGATGATGTCAGGCGAACGGGATAGGGAAAAAGCCATAGACCGCTTTAGTGGATTTTCGTTGAATCCACTCTAAAATGAAATTGATATTAGTTTATTTCAGAGAAGCCTCAAGCATGCTAGATGCATGAGCACATTTTTACAAGCGACAAAATGGACAGACAAAGTCAGTGAAAAATTCGGAACTGTACACGACAAACCTAAGGTTGGCGGACTTAAAATGGAGATGAGAGTGGTACAAATGTATGCACACCCGGGAATAATGGAGGGGTCTTAAGCAAACCCAGGGATGGATTCAAGTGTGTGCCAGGTGAATATAAAAGTTACGGTCAAACGGAGGAGCTGGCTGAGCTAAGTGGAAGGAATTGAGATCTAGTGAATTGCATGACGAGGACTGAAAATCGGCATGAGAAAATTTGGTAACCAGAAACAATGGAGAAAAAAGAAAAAAGAAAGAAAAGGAGGACAAAGAAAATGGGTTGTATGGCAAGGACTTGGATAGCCATGAAGTATGTTACATTGCAATGAAAGACGTTTCAATTTAAAATCAGGGAGAGAGCAGTGCAAAACGTCGAGAGTGGGTCAGACGGCAATAATTGTTTTGAAGGATCGAGATGCGGTAATTGCGAGGCACAGATGCAGACGAAATGGACGTACATCATGAGAAGCGATGGGGTGGTGGCAAGAGAGCCGGGGGATGCAGATGAAATGTATAAGTATATATATATATATGTATATATATATGAGGTGAGAAGAAGCAAAGGGCAGTGAAGTGGTAGGGCGCGAAAGTAGCAGTGCTTGGAGGAGACAGGTAAGGTTACATCAAATGGTGCAGAATTGGCTTGGATAAATGCCGAAGACTTTGTTTATGACAAGCGAACATGCGGGATCACAAGTAACCTCCTGATTTTACCAAGATTTTTTGAGGCACCGAAAGTTGTCATTGCGAGTGGTTATCTGGGGTCGCTTGCTCAATACGGACGACACTTATGCCTAGGTTCTTAACATTCCTTATCTCCATCTCGCATAATAATCTTCCCATCTGTCTGGTAACCAAACCGACCAACCGATTACACGGCATCCTGACTGAGGTGGGCTCTGGAGGGTCCGTCAAACGAATTGTTTCCTGCCACACAAGGCTGAAGAAAGAGGTGAAGGGACTCAGGAGAGTAACCGTAGACCAGCCACTTCGTCTAGGCTCTGCAATGAGAAGGCTAGACCAGCGACTCCATGAAAAGGCGATCCCAATATGTGCGCGCTGTCTGTCGCCCGGGTAGCTCGCCTTGAGGATCAGTTCAATGTCCGCCAAGTGACATTCCCCTAGTCGTTCCACCCCTTGTCAAGTGAAGGGCCCGGTGTATTAGTTCTGAGGCTACAAAATCCCTGGCTCCCACAGAATGCATCCTAGACCTTACAGTTGGTACTCGGCTTGTAATAACGGGTGAGATCCGCCCATCCCCCGGCCTCAAAATCTTCCTCCAACAGCTCTGTGCTGACTATCACAGTGGGGAGGGCAAGCAGCAGTGAGGATGGCGGATGCAACCATGCGAAAATGGATCACGAATGAGAAGACTCCTTGGGGTGCATTTCATGGTGCACACAAAGGCAAACCGCAAAAAGCGCCGTACTCCTTTCAAAAATTGGCCCAAGTAAACCATCCTGCCCGATATACTGCCTCTAGGCTGCTGGGCATCAAAACCTACCAACCTTCTCGATAGTTTGGCTGCCTCCCAGCTCTAAGTTCGGTACTTCAGGCCCCTGACTAACCCAGGGTCCCTCCCCATCACAACCCTCCCTTTTTCCCCCTTTTCAAACCCGAAACCGGTTACCTTCGGCAATTCTCCAACAACCCCTGAGCACGTGCTCAAGTACTTTCATAAACTGCTAAAGTCTGCTGGATAAGGTCCCGGAGCTTCAGCTGCTTGAAGTGGATAAAGCGCCTCAGGCCGTAGCCCCCACAGAAACCTGGCTCACTCCTGACACACTCGATGTTTAAATTCCCATTTCGGGCTATTTCATAGTTAGGGAGGACTCCAAAAGCGGCCGTGATGGGGGAGTATCATTCATTACGCTCATTTTGCCACTTCCTCTGTCATACCCAAAATTCCCACCTCGCGTAATGATTTTCTGTGGGTTGTCTTTGCACTCTACCTAACGGACACCCTGCTCTCTTGAGTAGTCCATAGCCCTCTTCCACGCAATTCTACCAGTTGCCCAGGACTCAGACATATTAGGTTCCCTGAAATCTTCGCAGACTTCGCTCGTCTGTCAATCACTGTGGAGTTAGGCTCAAACAAAGTCGACTGACAAAATGCTGATGCCCCTGGAGCCACCTTTGGTAAACCCGTTCTAAGTCTCTTTCTCAAGGACAAATGGGTACAGGGAGTGAGAAATCCGACCAAGTACTGCACATGACCCACGCCTTCCCTACTGGGCCTGATCGTCATCAGCGAATAGTTTGGAGTGGATTTGATGCACTACTTGCCAACACCCAATAAAAGCGATCACATTCTCATTGTATACGATTGCCTTGTAAGTTGGACCACTCTTTACTAAGAAGTCAAAATTATGAGATTTTTCGAAGGGATCAGTTTTAACCAAGTCTGTGCATACTTTACTCCCAGCTGAACTCACCCAGTCCAAGTAACTCTGCCGAAAAGATAATAGAAAATCTCGGAGTTATTCTCCTCAGATGACAGCTACACTGCCCTAAAGGTTTGTCCTCCACAGACCAGTAGGCGGTCATTCCCTCGTCCCGTCAAAGGCACAGTAGATGAACTCGCGGGACTTTCCTCTGGACATAACTCCATAGGTCTTGTTAGTGGTGTATAAAACTCCAGAGTTATCCGTAAAATTTGCGAGGATATGAAATGATCTGGTCACAACGCAGTCCAACAAACTGTGCTTTCTGGAGTATGGAACAGAAGGGTATTTCCCAGGTTTGCCTCGCCTAAGGGGTGAGCTCCGAAGCCACTTGCCCCACAGATCATGCCTGATCCCCAGTTCCGTCTCCCGACCAAGGGTGGTGGGTCGTGACCTTCAGCTTCCAGTTCCTACAGCTCTTGGCCCCATAGCCATAACAGTTCACTCCAAGATATGCCCAAAATTTGTACAGTGCACTGACTCATGTCATAATTCCCACTTTCGTAGTTAAAAAAGCTTCCCTTCGGCTAAACCAAAGATGCTCTGGGAAGTCGGCAATCGCAGAGGGACACTGGACACGTCAGCAAAATCATATGCACCTTCTTCTCAGCAATGTCCCGATAATGGAGCTTTTCCCAGCAGCGCCCATCCACAAGAGGGGTAGTAGACATATGGCTGGTAGTCACAGACCCGAGAGTCTGACTAGCTTTGCCAGCAACATTTTTCAACGCATTCTGTAGAATGCTGTTCTTCTCTAATTGCATACAAATAGGGTCCTCTCCACGTTCCAACACGCGTTTCTTCCTGGAAGATAATGAATAACTAACATGTTCACTGTCGTGGATAGCCTGACAAAAGCCTACGATGACTTCCAGCTCTTAAACGTTGTATTCGTCGATTTTCCCAAGGCCTTCGACAGGGCTCTGCATGCCTCTTTCTTCATAAGTTGCAAACACGCCGCACTACAAGCTTCACGTTTTACATCTTACGCAGCACCCCTACTGACCGCACCTGTGAGGTTGAAGTGGGTAGTGTTGTCTCGACCTTCCCTAGTACAACTGGTGCCCCGCAAGCATCGGTCTTCCGTCTTCTCCTATTCCTTATCTGTATGAATTACCATTCAACAGCCCTTCCAGTGACCAATGCCATGTAGGCAAACTATGTTATCCTCTGGGATTCAGGCGTTGGGCACCTGCGAGTTGCAGTTGATGGGGGAGAACGCTGGTCCGAGGATTGCATTCTTCCAGTTAATGATGGCGAATGAATGAGCATGTCATTCAGCAGAGAGACTGGTCACGCGTCTTCCATTAACGGAACGGCCACACCTAAGGTTGACTGCACAAGGTTCTCGGTTACTGGTAAATTATAAACTGTTTTAATCTCATCATCAACTTGTGAGCAAGCCTGCCTTTTAAGTCTTATATATGATTTGGAGATCCTTACCGAGCATCGCTGGGGATGCATCCTCCATAATATTCTGTACACACACTCGTTCCCTGCTAGAGCATGGTAGTCAGATATTGGAGCACTACTGGTGTGATACAGCTGCAAAGTTTGACAAATTCACTTATCGAAAGATTACCGAATCTGATGGCCCCGCGTGCTCCGCCTGCATACACTGTCAGCACGCCGCTGCGTTCCTCTAATACAAAGCCATCCTGCCCCGGCGCTTTGAGTTCTGCTCCTCTGCGCTTTGGTGAGTATGATCGCTATCGTGTCACGAACCGAGCGCCAGGGGCTATAGAGTCTGTACGACAGCAGGTCCTGGATTATTAAGAATCCTTAAATAGTGTGCTTTCGTCTATTCCGAGATTTTCATATCCTGAAAGGGTTCGTGGGGCTTCAGCTAAAGCAAGTGGGGTCCCTACCGTGTACCGTGTCCCGCTCGCCCCTCGCCCCTCAATCTCAATCCACGCGACATAAGACGCATAAGAGGTGATCTGCCTTGGTGTTCCATCTTTTCAAGCCAAGTCAAAACGATTTTTTCTTTATCGTCTGTCCAGCTCCTTGCCCGCCTCCATAACCACGGCAGATAGGCTTTTAAGCTGAAACCAAATACCTCTCTAAACTTGACTTTTAGTTACAGGGTTGTTACTCCGTGGAACACTCTCCGGGAGATACTGCCCTCTCGCAGAAAAAAGCTATCTCCAAAAAGTTTGGACCTCCACCTTTGTTTCTCTAGTAATTCCCTGTCCGATAAACGGAATTGGAATAGACGTGTTCTTTTTGTTTTTATTCCGTCATATCTCCATAAATGTTGCACCTTTATACCTCCTGAGGCAATGGCCGTAGTGAGGCACTGCTTGATGTCATGCATATTTCATTTTGGTTGCCGCTCCGCTCCCAGCTTCCATATACCCTCTTTTCAGCTTGGTGAATCTGACAGACGGTCAACGATTTCATCAAGAACCGAGACTGTTGGGCCCAAAGCCTCCAACCTGTGTGGTAGTCCACGACTTCCGGAAGTCGGGAAGAACGGACTTCTAACCAGCCAGACGGAGAAGTAGAAATGTTAGAAACCAACTGTTGAACCTACTGAGAATAGGGGATTTTCCAAGGCAATCTGCACTGAGGATCCTTCAGGCTGTGCAAGTGAAACCAGACCGGGGATCATCAGGGACTCCTTAAGCCGGTGCTCATTAAGAATGTCAATAATAGAGAGGGATGCCTTTTTAGCTCTAGGGAGCAGAGGCGTACTTGCTGGGCGCAGAAGTGGGACTAACCTAACCTCTCAATGCCGGGAAAAGCCACTTGTTGTCGCGGACAGCGACATGCCTGGCGGTTGCACACGACCAAACTCCATTCAATATAGAGGCAGTAAACGGGGCAGAAGACCTTGGAATTTTGACAACTTCCGATTTTATGTGGTCGGCCCAGTGCAAAGCAGTTGACAAAAAAAGCTCCCGGTGAGCTCCTCATGTCGGGATCAGCTTTTTCGGGCAAACGGTCGAGGGTTTCCATGCCAGTGTACATATTCAAAGTAAGACCTCTGTTATAAATATGTGTTCAGGCATGGTCACCTACCTACATAGGGTATGCCACCTGTTTGGAGAACTTACATCGTCTTGTAGCGCGCATGATTGAGGGTGAGAGGAACAAGTCGCTTTGGCAGGAGTTCAGGACCTCATACTTCCCGCAATGAAAAGGAGGAGACTACGAGTGGATCTCGCGGAAATAACTAAGATAATCAAAAGCCTTTCCGGGCTTAGGCCGGAGAGTCTATTACATATATCAACGCACTCCCGAACAAGAAGTCGTGAGAGGAATCTGGCAAAGGTTCGATCTAGGCTGACAGCTAGATCTCACCCCTTTGGCAACAGGGTGGTTAACTACCGGAATAGACTGTCGTAAGAGGTGACAGAACTGGGAACTGTCCAGGCACTCAGGAGGGAACTAGATCGTAGGTGGAATGAGACTATTTCTGACGGTGAAATTTGAGTGCGTTACCAGGAATACTGATGTGATATGTTTATTTAATGAGCGTTTCTATTTTCTGCCTAATGACTCAGTGAACGTTCACGATGCATAATATCTCTCGCTGTTGGCGTGCAATAGGATTTCAAGTTGCCCCTTTTTTAGAGGGGATTCGGGTAAAAACTGCGCAGTGGTGAGAGCCTACCTAGTTTGCATACCATCGAAGGAAATCGGGACACTCTATTGGCCGTGGTCATTTTCTGTCCTGTGTAAACTGAACCGAACTGAACGGAACTAGTTAAAGCTAACACCCACGGATGGTTCTTGGTACCGCCGGATAAATCGGCCATTTGGCCAGCGTATGGCAATAGGAACAAAGTCGATCTTGGGAAAAGCCGTCAGCCTCGTATCAGCCTCCGTAAATGCGAAACCTCCTTCCCGCCAGATCAGCAAGATACACCGTTCCCGAATGGAGGCTTCAGAAAACCGACAAAGCCCTCCACCGCTAGCCATGAGGCACAGGTAGAGGGCAAACGGAATGTTGTCACTCGTTGCTGAAAAACGAAGCCGGCACTCGAACTTAGGTTCCCAAAGCCACTCCTGCCAGCTCAAAACTAGTGCATAGGGAGGGTTGAGAAACTGCGCTGAAGCTTACAAGAATGCATGCAGGTTTGTAAACAAATTGCACAAGTTGGCAGCAAAGACTGCCGAAGCTGATTGCTTGGCAGTCACTGGAACCTACATAAAGGTGGGGGAATAAACCTGAGTCCTCTTTCCTTTTGGTTACTGCATTCTTTGAGCGGATAGGGTGTGTGGTAGGAACATTGGGGTTGCCAGAATGATAACTTCCGACGCAATAAATTAGATGGCCGGGGGACATACCACATCACCAAATAAGCCGAAGATCTTTCGTGACTTGAAGCTATGCAAAGCTGAAGTACATGTTGCTTGTACGTACCGAAGCTCCCCGCCACCCCACCGAGGGGTCCAGCCTTGCTGAAATACCCTCGCCATGCCATAGCCGCAGAGGATGAACTCAATCCTTGGGGACTTCGAAGCCCCCGAGATAGACTGTGTGGATTTGTGGGCAGCGAGCAATGATTTCTCTGTCAGGCTGCTAGACTTTGTACTGAAGAAGGTGTCTGTCCAGCCCGTCCCGCAACGAACCAGGTGGAGATAAGAACAAATTCCCGGCCAACTGGACCTGACAATCATCAAGCCCACCGGCGACATTCAGGGCCTACAGGTTTCAGCTCCATGAGGAAGAAGCGACCATGGGGTGACCAAGTGTAACTGCCTGGCGGTAGTGGATAGGGTACCCCGCAAGCCTAGGAGATGCCTTAAAATTCTTCATGTACAAGACTTAGTCTTCACGGTCCAAGCACTGACATGGGACCCATATCATGAAAGTCTGGAGGACGAAAGGACGGCATGCAGAAGCAATCTTCTGTCCCTCATAGAGCGTTTTGAGCCAACTGGAAGAATCCATAAGGAGGGAAGTGCATTGTGGTGGACCGTCAGACTAACCAGGGCTCAAAGCCAGAGACACAGGGCGTGATGTTAGTGCCAGCAGACAGGAGGCCACAGGAGAGACTGACAACTGGAAATCACTCAAGAAGTAGCTATGGGGTCCAAAATTACTGCAGAATATCTCATCAGATCACCCTGGCTAGCGGTGCTAAAATGTACCCAAAAACCTACTACAACTGCGTCCAGTCAAAATCAGCCATGCGAGTAGTTGCTGGTCCCGTTAAGGACAGGAATGGCAGCCATACGGACCACAGTAGCCCCAAAATCGGGATACCGCGGGAGCACCTCATGACAATTCACCAGCGAGCCAATAGAGTAAACCCGGCAAACCAGCCCCCAGTAGGCTACACGTGAAGTCATCAATCCTTTTCTCTGCTGATGAAGTAAGGGAAGTTCTGAGGGGCCTTACCATACGTTCGTAGAGCAGCTGGTCCAGGTGGCACCCGAGTGGCGGTTCTACGCCCCCTTGCCCAGCTAAAGAAGGTCCTTTTTGCCCGGTTGTACACTAGGCCGTTTAACAGCGCGCAACTATCTGGGGGCGGGCCTGCGGCTGAGGTTGTCCCAGTACCAAGGGAGGATTAAAGGCAGACGTACAAAACTATCGACCAGTCAGCCCGCTACCTGTGTCACCGAAAATAACTGAGGGACCTCCAAGAGTTGCATGATCATTTACCTGGCTGGAAGTGAGATAATTTCCAACAGACAACCCAGGTTTGGCAAGAATTGATTCTGCTTGTTTGGCCTGCTTTCTCTTCTGGAAGAGATAACAGCCAAGTTAAACAGGGGTGAATGTGTCGTGGTCTTCCATTTAGGCTTCAAAAAGGCACTTGAATCCGTAAACCGCCGGCTATTATTGCGCAAAATGAAGGCCCTGACTATACCCCCGGAGACTAGAAAGGACTAACGCATACCTCACAAATCGGAAGTATTATGTAAGGGTAGGTGGGAGCAAGTCCGCAAGGACCACTGCTACCAGAGGGATCCCAGAGGGGCCAGTTTTGTGCCCCCTGCAGTTTCTGCTCTACATTTACGATCTATCATATGATATACAGAACCAAGGCTACCTGCCTGCGGACGACCTAAAGCTGTTGGGTGAATCCGAAGCCGCACAACTTCAAGAGGACTGCAATAAGTTTCACGGCTGCACCCATCGGTGGCAACTGCCGATTAACACAGGCCCGTGTAGGCACCCATTCCGGGATATTGACAGAGAACAAAAGTAACTAGACCTATAAATCCCACAAAAAATAAGGAGGGCTACAAATCATACTGATCTTGAAGTCCTGATAAGCGATTGCTGCCAGCCATCTCCACAGTGTCTGGCTGTACACTGTGGCCTCTAGAAAGGCTTCCTTGATTTTGCCCTTCCACACAACACTAGTTAGGTCGAGCCTGGAATATCGTGTCCAAGTTTGGTTCTCAGCCCTTGTGTGGGACACTGATGTTTTTGAGAAAATTCGGTGACACTTACTAGGATGTTACTGGGACGCAGGGATAAAGCCTACACGGAGAGGTTAACGGCGCCAAAACTCTCCAGTAGGAAGAGTAGAAGATTCAGGGACGATCTAACAGAAACCGTCATGCGAACTGAAGGACTGTCCATCCCAACGGAGCAGTTGCAAGTAATAACACGGGATTCCATACTCAGGGGACGAAAGTTGAAGGTCACCAAACCGAGAGCATGAAAAAGCCTTACGGGAGGCTTCTTTCGGTACGGTTTCGTCAACCCATGGAGCGCACTTCCTGCTGAGTTGGTTGTGGATTAAGGTTGGACCTACGCTGGCTTGGTGTTTTCCCCGGGTGCATCTAAGCCTACGCCGTTCGGCGGCAATACTGGATGCAGCCTCCTTTCCCTCTTCTGTCACCACTATCCATCAGCATCATACCTATCTCTTTGATTTTCGCTGTCACCCCTTCTCCACCACCCCCGCCCCCAACTTACCGCTCTCAACAATTTATCTAAGCACCGCCCTTTTTTGACACCTAGGGGGAGCTCGGCTTAGGATAAGGCCCAGTTCGTAACCATGAACCTGCCACCTCCCCCGACGGTGAAGTGAATCAGAACCCTGTTTCATCCGCAGACTGAACAAAAGAAGTACAATTCAAAAGCAGAAGTCGCAGCTTGGCGCGATTCATCCCGGAGCTTACGGGTGCAAGAATCTGGAATGCTCCATTGACTCGAGCCTCAGGCCCTGTGACCTAAGTGGACCTCACCGCTCATTGCAAAGCTGAGATAGTCGCGGTTCCCGCCGTCCAAAAACTACAGTGTGCCAAAGAAAATACACACCATCATCTCGTTTATGAATAAGACAGGGGGAAGATACAACAGGAGGCGGAGTGACCCTCGTGATCACGGAAAGACTAGCTCACATGGACTCAGAAGTTAGTGCACCTAAATCACTGAAGTTTGTGGTATCAAGGTAGGATTGCGAACCGAGAAGACGACTATAGCGTGCACGTACAGAAGCCCGACTCAACCTAGGAGGTGGAGAAAAGTTCGATGGATGCACCACAACAGCCGCAGGCGTCAACAAGCGGTCTATTATCCGCGACTATTATCGGTCGCAATAGTTTCAAATAGGCTGATTATCCAGCCTATTTCGCGCTTGGAAAATACGATCCAGAACAGACTATCAGCAATCCATTACGCCTTGTCCTTCAAAGAATCGAGTTCTGAAGGAAAGGAACCCCCACCCACGGACTAAAGGAAGCGCCAAACAAGTGTGGGGGGTGAACGTTAGCACCTCTTCGCTCCACAATTTCATTGATGAAGCCAGAGGAAAGGTCAATCTTCTAGGAAAAATGCTGTCAAAGACCAAGCAGGATTTCCGCGACCGAGGGCTCCATCCTCAGGCTAGCTATTCTCCCGTACATTGTCAAGACGGACAAGTTGCCAGAAGCCCACAACCTATAGGCTGCTGAGCGGCACATTGACTCTATCGCGTCGGGGCTAGCGGTGAGGAGCCATAACTCCCGTAGTGTTATAGCATTCAATATCTCCGATAGAAACCAATGGAATCTGTTAAGAGGACACCACATGAAGCGTGTGGCATGACCCATATCCCACGTCAAATAACGAGGCTCCACAAGGCGTCTTCTTGCAAACGTTGACAGACATTATTACGGTTCCCTGACAACATCTTTGCCACACGGTTTGGAGCATGCTGAGTGATTCAGTTTCAGTCATCCCACTCAAGAATACCCCGATGGTAGCTTTCAAAAATCCCGTTCAGCGAAAGGTACACCGCACAGTCCACAACCATACGTTCAACACGGACAACTCTAACCGGCTGTGGATACGGCTCACGTTTTGTCCCCGACGGTGTCTGATATAACCTGACGGCGAAAGCTCCAAACCACCCCTGCCCCTCAGCCTAAGCGTACCCCAAAGATGACACTTCGGCCGTACGCCTGACACTTCCCCTGAGCAACCTCTTCCAAAATGTTCGAAGCTTTCGTTAAACTGCACCAATCCGGGAATCACTATCGCAAGGCGGAAAGCACGTGCAAACCCTCTCCCCCTCTCACCGCTGACAAAATCAGCCAGCCTCTCCAATTCAGGTCGATCGGGTACGCTACCGGATGCAGCATACTTCAGAAAGCTACCTCGGCGACACACTCACTTGTTTGCTGGTCCACATATTTCTATACCCTCCTCAACTAGTCTTAAACCCCCCGACAACGGTCGCTTTCCCATCCATCGCCCACTCGCAAAGTCTGCCGATCCCCTTAGCCTTCATAAATTGCTACTCTCTACAGCTGCGGCATACCGATACCACCAAAAATCACCTCGCCGTATCCCCCTCCCATGCTTTATAGCAGTCACCAAACGATCAACCCGCTGACTTTGATTTGAAATGCTGCAGCTGTCATATGGCCACTTCAGATTCCCTCAACAGCTCCTCTGTCCCTCCAGGAATCTAACCAACATGCTATGCGCAGTCATCCGTTGATGCACCATTGGAATCCACCTACTCTTTCAACTTACCTCCCAAGACAGGTCGTTTTTGCCCCTGGGCGGCTATGCATCACGCAGTACCCGATGGTTCCTCACTCATTTGCCGCCATCCTTACCTTTTTCTCAGGGCCCGCACTCCCAAATCCCCGAAAAACTACTGCTATCCAGCTAACCTCAGAAATACACAACATCGTTTTCCTCAGTTTTCTCCCTGGGCATCAATCTTCGCCATGGTACATTTGCCGCTCCGATGCTCCCGGACTTCCTTACTAACTGATAAGTTTTAGACTGCCAGCTGCCAACATTTA
This sequence comes from Fasciola hepatica, assembly GCA_948099385.1. Lineage (NCBI taxonomy): Eukaryota > Metazoa > Platyhelminthes > Trematoda > Plagiorchiida > Fasciolidae > Fasciola > Fasciola hepatica. Next base: position 1,925,079 of record CANUEZ040000156.1, read on the forward strand.
CGGCCCACTGAGCCGGTACCCCGTCCATGCCAGGGCAGTCAGCAATGGGCCCCGGCAGGGTCTTACGGTAGACTCTGTCGCCACTATACCTTTTGTATCCTCCAAACCGACGACAAATTTGTTTCAAGCAACACTAATGGCTCTCCCCAACCCTTCCTCAGCGAGCATTATACCTGAATCCTTTATAGTTTCCAAAGTTATTCTTGACTCCACTAAATGGTCATCGCTGTTCATGCTGAGCCCCGACGAAACTAGAGCCCTTTGCTTATCTGACCCTCTTCCCTTCAACCCCCATCACCTGGCTTCTATTAACGGTGCCCCAGTCGACAGAATCATACCTCCTATTTTATTGAATCCACCCACATTGCATGTTGGCATAGACAAGCACCCCAACCTCATGAGCTGTCCTCTATCTAAACACAGAGAGCTGCCCATCCAATATTGATCATTCCACGGTCGACGCAACGTCCTTAAGTACCTCGCACCATGTGTTCCCCCTGACAACCCCGTTACGACCGACATCCTTAAACTCTCCTGTGCCAATTCTTGTTCTCTCCGTCTGTACTACGTGAAGCTTATGCTCACCTCTTCCGTTCAACTACTTATCTACTCCTCATTTTCATAAACAGCCGCTCAGTATCCGGAAAAATTCCTCTAGTGAAGGCCTTAGAGTAGTCCATCAACCCCGACATAGTCTTAGGCACAGGGACAAGGTTATCTGAGCAATCCTATCTGAACCATATATGCATCTCTTGGTACCATAGCTTGGCAAGCCCTATCAATCCAGACGAGGTGGTGGGTGACTCGCCTATGTTAGCCGAACTATCTCAGAAAATGTTCTACGGTACCCCACCCTGGGACTAACAAACGACTTTCTTTAGTTAATATCATATACCAATAATCATGAAATATTGTTGAGTTGTGTATACCGTTCTTCCGGAATGTCGACAAGCGCTGCTAACCCCCTGCTCATGGATTTAGTGCCGTTTTAGACCACTCTGTGGGTGCCAAACCGATTGTGCGCTACTTGAACCGTCCTCAGAATAACCAGTCCTGAGCGTGAGCCCGCCTGCCTAGCTGGTTTTCTTTCATGTATTCCCTATGGGGCTGGACTCAACATGTAAATGCACCCACTACAGGGCTGAATATCCTTGATCTAGTCTTCAAGCGCAACTTATCTAGCGCCAAGACCCAAACCACTTGCCTACTCCTGGGCAGTGACCACGAGACAACCATGTGTACATTCAACTGACCTTTCAGAGGCTCGTCTTCCAGTAAATCCATCAGGACTTATAAGCCATGCAAATGGGATCTACGAATGAACATGATTCGCTCTGGGGCCTGGGATTAAGTTTTTCTCGCCCCCGACGCCCGGACCGCAGTTGACTCCTTTTTCAACAGGAATAGCAACCCTAGTGGCCGTACTCTAATTTTCACTTAATTTACTCAGCACAGGACCTCAAAAACCTCGAGAACTGAGCTCACGCGGCTAAGACTGTAGCGCGAATACTAACAAGCAGGAGGTTTCTCCATTCTGTTACACGTCAATATGATTGACCCCGAACTCAGTCGCTCCACTGAAATACATCTCAGAAAACTACAAGCACTCGGCTTGGCGCACCCTAATAAATTTGGGAGTTTGTCCGAATTTCGAGGTGTAGGATCTCGAAGCTCAGACAACGAGTCACCAGTTTTCTAGTACGTGGCTGTACTGCTATGGACTCATCCATGCTCATTGCGGATGCGTTCAATTCCCACTTCTCTTCCCCCCTTGTGCGCCGTTCCAAAATTCACTCTCCTATTATCCCCGTTGCTTTAAGCACCACTCTCACCACTGGTAATTCTGCATCGTCCGAAATACACAGATAAATCCCCAAGACTGGGCCCTCGCCTAATCCCGGGCCAGGCTGAATACGGTCGGCTCTTTTACGTTTAGGTGGCCCCGACATTGCTTTGTTGTTACTTGCCCCGTTTACCTTTTCCGTGGTCTCACAGCAGCGGGAAACTTCTGTTGTCACAACCCGTTTTAAAAGGGGTTCATGGCTTGGGCTTGACAACCACCATCCAAGGGACTGCTCTCCCGTGGTACGCAAGAATTGCGCGGCAAATTGTGAAGTCCTAACCAGCTGGTTATCTCAAGTTCAACGGTCTACTAAACCCTGGTCAACATTGTTTCAATAAATCGTGGTCGTCCTCGTCTTGTCGAGCTGATTTCTCGAGCACAATAATTCCCGCTACTGACTGTGGAGTATCTACTGTCGTCATGCTTCCATGTCCCTCAAAAGCCTCCGACCAAGTACCTCACCAGTATCTATCGATCACACTCAAATCTCTGTGTCTAGCCATCCCGCTCCTTCAGCGGCTATCGCCTTATCTATACTCCCTCTCCCACGTAGTGTCAGTCGATGATCACTCATCTTCTGCCAAGCCTCTAACGATTGGCGTGATTCAAGGTAGTGTTCTTAAACAATTATTGTTCCTCATATACATATATATATTCAAGATCGCCTTCATGTGATCCGTTATGGTGGTCTATTTCTTCATGCGGATGGCATCAAAATTGCGTACTCCTTTCCGATACAAAGCCTTCTTCTTCGGTTATCAAAATCCAACAGGATGTTACTAACCTCAGTGACCGGTGCAAGTTGTGGCAAATAAAAACCCGTGCATCCAAACGTTCTATACCTCCTTACATGTATCATTTATCTTCAGGCCTCACTACCCACGGTGGACAAAGGCTAAATACCGATCCCGTGATATCTGACCTTGGACTTCGACTCTTTTGCTCCTCTAAGCCTTCTGAGCAGACCAACTTCAAAGCCGTTATGTCCAAACGAATCACTGACCTCATTCTCCGCCGCTTCAAACTGCGGCACCATCAAACGTACTTTTGTCTTCCATTTCCGACCCAGGGTGAATATATTTCTGTTATCTCCTCCCATCTTGCAAATCTGCCAAAATTACTCTAGAGGATATGTGGCAGACTTTCATTAAAAAATTGGTTGAGAAAGATTCTGCCACGACCTATCGTGATCGCAGCAAGCTGTTTAAACTCTATCCCCATTGAATCGTTATCTTCGGCTGAATTCGACCTCCACACCCAAAGTAATCCATAGCCATGAGTACACAACTTATCCGTTGGCTCTTAACCGAATGAGCTTTCACGGTCCCCATGAATTTGCCCCTTCCATTCTAGTTCCGCCGTGCAAGTCAGCTCCAAGATCTCGACTCTTTTGGCCGTTCAGCTTTAAGTCTCATCAATTCATTTGTCTTTATTCAACCTTATGCTCCATGACTACCTCACGGGCCCTATTTCTATCTCGCTATCCACTGAAGGCGTCAATGTCGATAGTGCTCTTGAAAGAGGCCCCCAATTTAGTCGCCTAAAAAAGCGAAACTCAAAATGGGACACACTACCTTCACTTACTTCCCTTTTCATCAACGGTAAGCAAAAGACGGTCAACTTATCTCACTTGGGCATAAAATCTCTCGCACATATCTGCACTTCCTCATCATGCTCTTATCGAAAGACCTGCGTCCGTGGCCTCTTAACTTACCGAACAACCTGGTAATAATCTGATCGGCTCACTCCCTCCTGAGCATATTCCTGTAACGCGTAAGTCTGCTTGGATTAGAAATTTAGCCGCTTGCATGCCTGTACCTCCTCTGTTTTGTACTTGCTCCCCGGCCTTTACCCCTGTAGGACCTCTGCTTCTTACATGTCATTCTTTCATGACCAGCAACCACCATAGCCTTAACAAAATTCTTTTTCTCGACTGCATTTTCCCCTTCCGCGGGTTCAGTGTGTAACATGGCCAATCATCCGTCATGCCTCACCAGCGCGTCACACTTATTGTTTTAAAGCTGCACACTACCCTAGCTGAACACAAGGCACCCACTGTAAGTAACAATTATCGCAAATCGGTCAAAGAATAGCCGATTCACACAAAACTTAAAGCCAGAACAAAATTGATTAGTATCTTCTATGGTAGTAAACTGAATACCACGAAGATTACAAATATATGCGGACCTCAAAGGTGCAGCCAAATGGACTCGACAGTAAACAACAAAGGTTCAAAGTTCCGTGGTCCCAGCACAAAGGTCAGAAACATTTCAAGGCCAAATTCAGATTTCTCACGCGAATAAACATACTTGCAAAGTGTGCTGCATGGACGAGCTAGCAAGGTTACGCCAATTCTGTCACAATCGCAAAGCAAGAGGAACATTCTGAATGATTTTCGATATGAATCTGCGGATCTATTGAGGGCCACCAACAGCCCCTCTTCACAAAAAAGCATGATTTTCCTCAGTTATTCTTCTTTTTCTTTGATGATGTCTGACATCGTCGCTGACTGCCTTCGTTTGCGTAGCCTGCTTACCCTTAGGTCCACATCTCAGTTCATGATGTGGCTTCAGTGTACGAGCTAATCACCTACCGCCACACAAGCCTCCTACTAGAGCTTGTTCATGTGGCAAATTTAGCCGTACCTAGACCCATCCCCGTTTCGCGTCTTTTCCCGGTTTAAGATGCATGGGACTCTTGCACGGCAAGTAGAGTTACCAATAGACCCATAGTGATCGTACTTTATACCCGATAAGCCTCATACAATTTATTCGCTACTTGCCACAGAAATGGCCGCCACCACCGGTAATCTCAGTGCATCAGCTTAGCCCGATATCTCCTAGGCCTCTTCCGTGTTAGCCGCTGAGAGGTGACCCTCAGCTGGGATCCGCCTGGACTTTGCTTCTCCTTCTGTCTTCCCAGTCCGGGTTCTCGTCTATAAAAGCACCATCCTACAATGTCCAATCAATCTGGGTACCACTTCGGTCTTTTTCCGGGCTACAGCACTTGAATACTAATCCTTCACTTGTCCGCCAATCCATCGTTGTGTTCACTGCTTAGTTATCCTGGTCCACCAGCAACATCCTTCGGCTAGGTTACCGACCCCACGTAAATAATGGCAAAGCACCATCTTGCTTCCCAGTGGCGCAAGGTGCGGCAACATTCACCCTTCTGGCCGGCGAACATCCGGAGTGCGGGACGTTCGCAACCGCTTGCGGGCCCAGCTAGGCTGGCAAATCGCGCTTGTCAACAGAAGTGGTTTTCAGGCTGGGTATCCACAGCACCGTTAGCTCTATCCACTAATGCCGTTTGTGGATTGCAACCCACTGCTTTTATACTGGCTCGACTGGTGCAACTGTCTCACTCGTGTTGCCCTCTCCTAAAATCATCGGCTTCTCTTAGAGTATGCTGTCAGTTTCACCGCTATCATTCCTCTTCTTACTCCCGGCTCATACTTCCTACCCAATTTGTGAAACCACTTACGCATATCTCTTGCATGTAGCCATAACTATCTTTTATTGGAGCACTTCGTTTCCTATATACCAGTCCATTCCTTTTACCGCATCTCTTATCCGCACCCCATAGGATTTGCGCCCCACTAACCACCAGTCCCGTCTGTAATCATATCAATTTCTCAATACCAAAATTGCGGCCGCTTTCGATATATTCACTCATTTGCACATTTTTTGTTGCTATCCACTTTCTAATCACAGTAGTCATTTGGAGTTCCCCGCTGAAGTATTTTTTCCGCAATCCTCCAGCAATGATTTTACACTATCCTTATTAGTCCACTGTTCCTCCACACGGCTCCTTCGTCACTGTATTCTGGTCTTGCGGAGTACCATATCCTTATCATAGACGCATATTACAGCTATATCTATCCCGCGTTCTCACTTTTCAGCTTCTGTTGCATGATACTCGTATTAGCAACTGTCGATAGGTGTGCTCTTCCCCTCCACACTATCCACCACAGTCTTCGTGTGCTAGTCAACTCGGCAATCGCCACAACGGTGCTTCTCAAATAGTCTTATTACAAGTTACCTTCTTCATGTTAGAATATCGTCACCCAACTGACATGAAGAGGTTAATTTTCTGACCTCTTACCAGATTTTCTCCAGCCATCCCCTCATTATAAATTTGGCAGTCGCTCTGCGTCACCAGATGTGTCACTCGTTTGTTATATACGCCTGTCTGCGTAAAATCGCAAACTCTTACCATTTTCTCCGTTGACTTGTTTGTTTTGTTCTGCATCCGCCCCTCTAACCTCTTTCCTTGCATAAAGTTCTCTGGTACTGCATCCTATTTCTGTAGAAAAATTGCACGTCCCACCTGCAAAGGGGTCACCGGAAGACAACCATTATCCTTCCATGTACTCCATCATCACTTATGCGCGCTGTTGGCCTTGCGATCGTTGCAGCCCCGCACTTCAGATCGATCTGTTATCAGGTTCACTATTTCTGTGTCGGTAACCCATGGTCAGCCCATTAAGCAGCGATCACTGCTGTCCAGTCTTCCGCTTTAGCAATCCTTTTCTTCAGTTCTCTGCCAGTCTCTCTCCTTACGAGGATGTATTGCTCGTCTGCTGTATCTCCTGTTTTGCCTAACCGTACTTAGGAATCTTTCTACTTTGTCGACTGACCCCCTTTTGTTTGACTCCGCTTGAAGATCTTATTTCAGTTCTTTACTCCAGACCAGTCTCGTGCGGCCTCGCTACAGCTTGTTGCCACGTGATCACTCCATTGAAAATCCACCTCATCGAGGCTTTCTTCAAAGGATTACAAGCGCATTCCATGTGCTCCCTTTGCTCTACTACCACTACTACGTTGACACTGGTCTCCAAAATTGCCCTCCTTACTGACTGGCTTATCACCATATTCCGAGCTGCATGCGGACACTTCATGTCCGGCATACCAAAATGTAAGCGACTCGCGAAACGAATACTCACCTTGGTCATTTCCGCTGACCCCGTTCCGGCACTCTTCCCTGCCGGATGTTTTGGTCATCTTCCATGTGACCAATGCCGTCGGCACTTCCATCTATACACTTACTAGCCTTTAAGCCCTTCGTGGTATAAAACCTCACCCTTCCACTAATACATTTTACTTACATTCAACCCTCGTCCACTTTTCAGCACCGCACTCATAACTCTATCTCGCTCTTCAGTACGCTATCGACTCTTCCCAACTTCCGTTTGGCACCCTTTATATAAAAAGCGATGTGATCAAAATCTGTTGACTATTTGGTGTCTTCCGTCTACCATGTTTCTCTTTTTGATATCCTTGGTGCATGTATCAAAAGTTTCGAAATGATCTCATATGTCCTCAGATGCCTCAATAATTGGACCTCGAGTTTCGATTTTGCCGGGAGTTATCATAGTCACTATCATTCTCGATCACTCAGTCTTTACCCATACACTTTCATTTACCTGAGTCAGCACCTCGCTGATGCACCGTTTCATCGTGAAAGTTACCATCGGCTCATGCACAACAGCATGCCTCCGGATTCTGTCAAGCAAGCCATTGTTAATATTATTTTTGGTAAGAGATTTCAAAATGTTGGTAGTGGGTTGGACAACAGGGAGCTGTATCTCTGGTAGGGCATAGGAAGACTTCGTCGACTGGAGGCAAAGCAGGGCTATGATTCAGCATAGTAGGAGAAACATAATGTACAGATCGGGGCCCCAGCCCTCACTCCTTGACCTAGTGATCATGAGGCATAAGAGCAACGTGGGAGGGTTGAGTTTTCTGCCGACTTTAGGCAAAACGGTCACCGTGCCCTTTGTCTCAGGCATGCAAAAGCCGTAGGAAAATAATGTATACAATTTGGGAGAACAAAAAGAGGGGTCTCGGAACCAGGTCTGCAGAACTATGCTGTGGGATAGTGCGTAAGGAAGCTGAAGTAGAGGAAATGTGACTGAGGATCTAGGGAGAGCTGGAGCTACAGGACGGACTTGACCCACCCTAGCTGTGCGACGATAAAGGTAAGTTGGCTTGCTGGACGCCGGTGGTATGATGAGCAATCTGAAAGGGGCCAACGGCTGACAGATTTGCAGGGTCCTTGTTAGTGGGAGAGCCTGCTTTCGGTACAAAGTGGACCGAAGTTCGGTAGTAAAATCCCAAAGAGGGGCAAAGAGAAAGTTTGAACTGACACTGCCCAAGGAAGTTAAACAAGATCCAAGAGGCAGCCACAGATAACTGCAGCCAAAGGCCTTGGTTAGGGATGGAGTGGGACCCCTGGTCTTGAGGGGCGGGGTGAAAAATGTAACGGTGATCAGAGGGAAGCCGATTCCCTGGTCCTACACCCTGAGGGTTTAAGTACAAGTGATGGGAGAAAGCGAACGTGAACAAAAAACGCAAGCATTAGCTCCCATCCTCTCGAACCCACGGATTGGGGGGCAGAAGGTGAAAACTATCGGAAGGACTCAGCATCAACAAGTCGGCAGGGCCAGAAAGCATAAAAACAGCCACTGTAAAGTACATACGCGGAAATCCCCCCGGTCGTTGTCATTTACTCGCATTGTCAAGACTACGCCATTTATTTTGTTGATCCTCGAACAAGCACAGCACACTTTAGCTACTAAAGTTGAGCACCTGGTTATACTTTGCTCGTGTGTCGTGGCATCCACCTGATTCGAACTCTGACTGTCTGATGGCCGTACCTGACAGTGACCTTTGTCGAACTCTGTTTCTCACTGTCAAACGTTGTGGACGTACAATTGGGGTTTTTAAATGACTTCCATGCGTATAATCAGTTGATTCGGTACGGTAGAATCAGCGAATCAGTCTTGTTTTGACTTTGGGATTCGTTATTCAGGCTACTCGCTGCTCACTGTGGGAAAACGTTTTGCATTGCTGAACTCGAAGTTGTCACAAGAAAACCGACCGTAAATGCCAGGAAGAGGACGAAGGCAAGCCGAAGCCGGTTGGGAGGTAACCCGGCAAGTCCTTGGGTTACTTTTGGGCGATATTGATCTTTTAGGTGTCGCTAAGTCGACCAGTCCTCTCGAGGACAATTCGTGTGATTCAGCCAATGACATAATAATAATGTTTTATTTAGGAGGCCCGAAGCAAGCCAGACGCACGACGCAAAGTGTCACGGGTGAACGTATGGACAACCATTTCGTGATTACCTTGAAGGGTGTATGACTAGTTTAAGATAGATGGATTCAATGTAGGTAAATGTGAGGTAAATGTAACATAATTGTATGCACACCAGGGAACAGCGAGGGGAGTTTTAAATGGGTCCGTTGATAAATATGGCTTGAGGCCCAGTGAACCTGAAAGTCAAAGTCTAACGATGGGTCTGACTGGTCCAATTGGAGGTGGCCGTATGGTGGGAGTTTGAGATGAAGAAGACCGAAATACGGTTGGAATGACTGTACTAACAAAAGGACGATGAGGGATAAATTCATATGCGCAGGAAATGAATGGATAGAAATGATTCATTGCTACGCTGCGACGAATGGTCAGGGACAGGTTGCGGAGCTCAGCATGAAACTTGAGGCGGGCAACACAGGCTTCAAAAGGGGATTAAGATATAATACGTTTTGGAGGGATTGGTAAACGGAGGTTGTTGGGTACAGATATTCTCAGAATAGACGCCTATCAAGAGACTGCTGGAAGTCGCAATGGAGGTGGCTTCCGAATGATGATACTTACTGTGTGAGAATAGTAAAGTTGGAAAACCAGCTTGGGCTAGCTAAGTAAGAAGCTGAGTCAGCCAGAAATAGCAACGTCGATGACATGGACTAGAGGTGGCCCTGGAAACCACGAAGCATGAAACTAATCAGCCTGGCAATTCCATGGGATAACTGAAATCCAGTTGGGCCAACATAGCACGAACGAGTGACTTACCCAAAGAGAGCTTGTCCCCATTCGATGGAAGCGCGGCAGAGCACTGCAAATTCGTCAAACAATACGGGAACCTTGCAGCAAGGAAAGCATCTGATCCAGGGCAGAGATTATTGTATCCGTTGCGTCACTGCCGTGGAAGAGCCGGGGAGCGATTGGCGGGTGCTCCTTGCTAGATCCTGAAGAAAGCTACGCCCGAGCACGGGAAGTCTGGAAGAACATGTTTGGAAAACCATTTGAAGTAGCTCGGACTTTGCTCGATGGAATACTGCCGGAGGCAAGAATTTCCAAAGCCGAGTCCGGTTACCTAATCAATCCGAAGATAATGATGCGAAACTATAGAATCGCTCTTGATCCTCCAGATGACCGACCGTACCTGGGTGCTCTACACGTTGAGGACCATAGTAGCAGTCTACCCACGGAATCACTGAGTAGGTGGGCCGAGGAAGCCGAGAAGATCAGTAGATTTGGACGAAAAATTATGCTTGGGAACTTGACGCAGTTTATGGACCGTCAAGCCAGAATGGCTAATAGAAGTTTCAGTCAACTTGCGCGTGAAACAAGCGAGTCACTTAGGACCGCCACAACATCACAAATCTGGATCAGGGATCCTAATAGAGACTAGATGTAGGCAAACACACATGCAATATCGTGCGAAGGTGAGAACTTGCGGCATGCAAGGTGCGTGGTGCTCTATATCGCCTAGCAGGGTGTTCTCGCTTCCGTGAAAAAGATGCTGAAAAACAACGGGCAATGGCTGAGAGCCTGGGAGCCAGCTTTATTACTGTCGACAATTCCCGCAGATCACTGGTGTGTCAAACGAAAACAGGTTGTATTCTGGAAGGATGCCACCGAGAACACCATTACTCACACACAAAACCAGGAAACTGAATGACGAAGAAACCTCAAAGCCAGGAGGGGTTTGCTAAACGTCTCGGGCCATTATTAAGCCCATTCGTCTGGGAGTGATAGCTTTCAGCTTAGAGATCCCTTTGAGGTGATTAGATCGTTGGCCTTCGTAGATAGTGACTCGGATACCGCTTTGGTGAGGTAGGAATTTGCAGGGACGTCAGATTCAACGGGCCGACCTTTATTAGCAGTGAACACAGTGAGTAATTCCTGGATCACTCAGTCTACCAAACAGCACCTACAACAATCTTCCTTGATCAACAACGATACAGCAGAGAGCCTGGAAGCATTCGCCATTGAAGATCTGCCGATAAGAGCACCTACTTTAGAGCAATCGATTTTGGGTCACCGGGGTTACAGCGGAAGAAAGGCAGAATAATTGAGTGGATCGGTTGACTGGTTTTGATGGGTTCTAGGTCAAGGAAGTGGAAGCCGCAAAGCATCTCACGCAGTTCACCGAATATGTGGCTGGACTTTATGCGGTAGTAAAAATGGAAGATATGGTGAACAAATCCGGATCATCTGCCTTTCGGTGGGAACAGCAAACAGTGAACAGGCACTCTAACGGTAGCATGAAGGTGAATTTGCTGACGTAGCCACCAATCAAGATGTCTCATCTGAAGAAGATAGGTTAGCTCTGAAAACGACAACAGAAGTAACCACATATGCATCAGATGGTCTTGGGGTTCATGGGCCGTAGAGGTTTATCATGAAACCAATGCTGATCAGTTGAGAAATGCACCTCAAAGATCATACTTCCTCAAAGAAGGGTTAATTGGAGAACCGCTTTCGAGGGTGGAATGTAAGCTAGTTGCACATGGACCCTGTTATGTAGAAAGAGTAGATGTAGCAGTAACCAACAAAACATTTGGGGTGGTACCTGCTCCGTCACCCGGTTGAGAACCCAAAGAATCCGGGAAGGCTAGGGTGGCCTTTGACTGGGCTGCAAAATGTCAGGGTGTGTCACTCAACGATCATATGCTACAGGGCCCAGACTTGGTAAAATCAGTGGCCGAGGTCTTGTGCCTGTTTTCGGCCGGGAAAGGTGGCCGTCCAAGCGGATATACGCGAAACCCTTCTGCAAGTGAAAATGTCCGTTTAAGATGAGGAGGCTTTCCGTCTTATCTGGTGGTCTGAAGATGACGTAGACCGCACGCAGGACGAGTGCAAGCTGACTGTCCATCCCTTTGGGACGGTATTATCTCCTTCCTGCGCCATCTTCACCCTCCAGGAAACCCTTAAGCTTTTCGGCGGCGCCAGCGGTCTCTCAGGAAGAGCTGTGAACCATTTATTTTTAGGTGATTTTCTAGGTTCCTTTGATGACCCATATACTTCTATCCTATAAATGACCTAACTAACCACCACTCTGAAGGCAGGAGGATTTGGCCTTACAAAATACACTTCAAACAATAGTGAGGTTCTCAACGTTATTCTGGAGTCCGAGAAGGTTGTGTACGCGGGTGAGTTTTTGAGAGATTCTTCGCAAGTGGAGCGCACGCCTGGAGTTCGATGGAATCCTTAAGGTGACGAGTTCATATTCAATTTGGATCCAGCCGAACAACCAGCCACAAGGAGAGGAGTCCTGTCATCATTCTCGGGCTTTTGCGAACCTCTAGGTTTCCTTTCACCATGGCTACCACCGGGGAAGCACTTGCTGCCATCACCATTCTAAGGAAGGACCGATTGTGTTGAACCTCTCCGGGACGACGGTGGCAAGCAGTGGGGTGACTGGTAACACAGTTCACATTAATTTGGCAGGATCTAGATACTAAGATGCTTGACAGGGGTCAGGTGTGCGCGCGATACCCAACTCCACTTGTCTGCAGATTCATCGGAAGCAGGCTACGGGGTAGTGGTCAATGGCTGCTGGGTAGACGAAAATGGCGGGCGGCACAATCAGATAGCACTCGCAAAGACGAGGGCAGCTCCAAAAAAGACGGTAACCATTCCGAGGCTAGAACTGACTGCAGCAGTACTAGCCATAAAATCTGCAATATCTATTAGGGAGAATTTTTATCGGATAACCTGGGAATCAAACTCTTGGACGAGTTCAGCCGCTTTACGGTTTTGCGCAAACAACACTAGCACTCGTTTTGACAGCTTTGTGGCTAACAGGCTCACTGACATTCATGATCCGACTAAGACCGATCAGTGGCACTGAGTGCAATCCGCCAGAAACCTGATTGACTTCTGCCTAAGGGGACCAAAATTACTAGAAAGGCTGCTGATGTGGTCAGCCGGGACAGGACTTCCTCGCTGCATCTAAATGGAAGTGGCCATCATTACCAACATCCAAGCCTGAAAATGGCTATATTGAAATAGAGCGGCTAACACTGGCTACAAGCTCTACGGGGAGCGTAAGCCTAATAAAAAAGCTATGCCATTTTCCCGGCTACAATAAAATGTTAAGAGCAGTGGTCTGGTTGACCATAATCAAGATACTGCTAATGATTCTGACGGGCACAGGACGGCAAAACAAGTCAAACACGAGAACAACACTGCCAGACGAGTTGAACCAAGCTGGAATCTTCGTCCTGCTCCTCCAACAGCTACCTGCTTTCTCTTTTGAGACCCGTCTGCCGTCTAGGATGGTCTATAATACCAAGAGAAACAGGCTTTCGCACAGTGGCACCCGAATAATAAACCTAATACGACCCAACTGGCTACTGAGAGTCGGGAGGTGGTTGACGATTTCAAACCTGGAGTGCGAAAAAAACTTATCATAACGATACCTGGTGACCAGCACATCACGAGACGTTTGCTAGGTCATGACACCAAGGAGGGAGACAGTCAGGTTTGAACCACCGATTGAATAATATACGTCGAAGATCCGGTGCCACCAAAGAGCAAGCGACAGTCAAGTGAGCCACCGGCAATTGCATCACTTGTCGTTTGCCGGAGCGCGGTAGCAAACCATCAAATGGTAAACGCCCTTCCGGCTGTTAGAATTCAACCGGGATGGTGCCCATTCGTAGAAGTTCGCGTCGACTATTTTGTTCCATCACTCGTACGACAACATAGGGGCATGCGAAAGAGGTATGGTGGCCTGATTACATGTTTACAATCCAGAGCAGTCCATCTCGAAGTGGTGCATAAAACGACTACCGATTCATTCCTAATGGCCTTCCAAAGGTCCGTCGCGAGAGGAGGTCTTCCCAAAAATGTAAACTCAGACAAAGCCCCAAACCTCATTGGAACACATAAGTGGTCAGAGCGATGGCTGAACCTCCTGGATCATTATAAAATATGAAACACATCCATGGCAAAGGGAATGGAATGGCACATCAATCCATCCAATGCCGGTCATCGTGGTGGTTCTTGAGAAACACCAATGCGATCAACCGGGAAAATACTCTCAGCCCTAGTCTCACAGCGACTCCTCGATGACGAGATGGTGATTGCCTTACTAAATGAAGTAGGGAGCATACCGAAAAACAGACCCCTAGAGCAGGTTGTTCCAGACCTTAAGGGCGAAGCGGCTCTCATTCGCAATGATCTTTTATTATTGCTGTCAAATTCGGGAGCAATCGCTCCAAAAACTCTACGGGGGAAGTATGCCATAGAACGTAAACAAGTGAATCACCTGACACAAGCTTTCGGGGGACGTTGGAAGAGGGAGTAACTACCGACTCTATATAAAAGACCAACGCCCCGTCGGAGTGATTGAGGACCGCCGTACGGAAATTGATGGTCTCGTATGTAGGGTGGTGTTGAAAACAAACAAGGCGGAACACGGCGGGATGTCCATAAGTTTGCTTGAGAGGAGATAGCGGTGATGGCAAAGTTAAAGCGACAGACCAAGCTCAAAGCAAGGTTACTGAAGTAAGTCCCCAAACCTCGGATGCCAAATGACGCTGAATTTATTCATTTATCTCTCATATATTCTCCCGTGGATCCCAAACGGTCACTGTCATGAAGGTATATTTGCATCTAATTTGGTTCAATTTTTTGCGACTCACAATAAAGTTAATTTGTTGAAACTCAGAACTGGCACATTACTTAGGGCTGTTCGTGAACTAGCAGAAACTTTGGAACAATCACTTGTCGACGTTTTGTAGAAACGCCTCCCTTTCCGAAACTTCCCACTTGTGTCATTATCCTACCTGTGTTCCAAATAATACGTTATGCGCCAGACAAACTGTCAAAATCATTACACCACTCGCTGAAATCCGTAGTGTTTCGTGCACCTTGTAGCTATCTCGATCCTTCGTGAAGAATTCTCAATTTCTACTTGATTGTGCTCTCCACGTCTGGTAGAGGAGCATTTTGTCTTTTACATTTCCTAAACGACCTAAGCATCCCGACTTCGCTGAATGGTGCTTCCATCCACATCGATGATGGCGTGCCACGTTCCGATGAGACTTCAGGACACGGATGTTTGGAGTACATTATCAAGAATTTCTATAAGGGTGTACGCAACCAACCAACAATAGGTGCAACCCATGGGGACCGACGCATGCACTGACATTTTGGTCTGTATGGGTTAGTGAGATTAATTACCCCTGTCAATCACTTAGGTATTGACCATTTCGTGGGAGAATTTGATGAGCCGTGTGATCTACATACGTGGAAATCCCCCCGGTCGTTGTCATTTACTCGCATTGTCAAGACTACGCCATTTGTTTTATTGATCCTCGAACAAGCACAGCACACTTTAGCTACTAAAGTTGAGCACCTGGTTATACTTTGCTCGTGTGTCGTGGCATCCACTTGATTCGAACTCTGACTGTCTGATGGCCGTACCTGACAGTGACCTTTGTCGAACTCTGTTTCTCACTGTCAAACGTTGTGGCCGCACAGGTGGGGTTGTGAAATAACTAACTGCACGGCTATGAGACTCTCTACCTTGAATAAAAGGCTGGGAGGAGGCCTCACTCAAGCTTTAAAAATCTTGAGTGGGTTGTTGGGTATGAGTGCAAAGGATATGTTTAAACGAGCAGCTGACCACAGAACGAGAGAAAGTAGTACGGAATTTAGGAAGCTAGGTTTGGCGAGTTATTCACAGAGGTGGAATACTGGAGATTAGGAAGAAGTTGCAATTTCTCAAGTCTTTTCAGTTATCCTGTATCTATTCCTGCGATATGGGGCCCTAAGAGTGATAGAAGGCATACTTCACGATTGCCTCCCGCCTGGTTGGCAAGAAAGGTGCCTCCTCCACCTTACTTTTCAGCCAAACTGTAGGAACAGACTTTTCCGTGTAAAAGTGGTGGAAAGGACTAACAAAGCCGCAGCAGTGCACCCCGATCTCTGTGTGCACCACTGAAAGAATTCCGGACGCTCGATTACCCTGGACCACCATGAGTCTTGAATGCGGTACTTTTCTGGTTGGTGGCCCGGGACTTACCACTAAACGCCATTAGGTGCATCCACTTGGTAGCTGATAAGGAACCACAGCTGACTAGGTACCCTGGAGAGGACAACAAGTGCACTAAGATCGCGAAAGCGACAAATGCAAGGGACTAAGGGTAGCCATATCGGACAACTCTCAACCTGGACGGCATTGCTGCGTGGATACTAATAAGGCCCCTAGGGGGCATTACGGGCTCAAAGCACAATTTGTGTCCAGAAATCCCTGAGCTCCATTGCCGTATTGCAAGGCGTTAGTCCGGCTGCACCTGGAGTGCCGTGTCTAGGCGTCGCGGCTCATTTCGGTAACTGATGTCCACCTTCTCGAGCAGGTTCAATAGCTTTTCACAGCGTTGTCCGCTAGCCTGGAGGGACACACTCGCGAGCAGAGATTTGCGGCATTGAACCTGTTTACGCTGGAGCGCAGGAGGCGTTGAAGCAACTTACTAGGAGCTTTCACGATCACGAAAGTATATGTTGATCTCCAGGGTTTGGCTCTCAGCAGTAGCACGGTCACCAGAGGGCACCCAAAGAAGTTGACGAAGGACAGATTTCTAAGCCACTTGAGAGGGAATTCCTTCGTCGTTGGAGTTGCAAACGTATGGAACCCGCTCCCCATGGAAGTAATAGTGGCTGGAAACGTTGTAGATCTTAGGCTTCTGCTGGATAGATGCTTGGACGGTGTATCTCCAGGGCAGCCGCCCCATCTATTACACATTTTCGCCTCCCCTGTCCCTCTCCCCACTGTCACAGTGTTAATCTCTCTGTCATCTGTAGCCTCTTGTCTCTTTTCTCATTATTTTTCAGTTATTTGCCTTCAAACACCACTATCTCTTCCACTTCCAGACGCCTGTTGCCATCCTACCGGTACCATATCACATTTCTCACCACCCCTAACTCTCCACATTCATGATTTCTGTCCATGAGGTGGATGGGGCGAGAGCTGAAACTCACCAAGGAACAGTGTTCCTCAGAGGCCCCTCAGATTATGGCACAGCACTGAAAGGTCTCATTCGTTCATCCTTGTCAAACCAATGAAGACTTCTCTTTCTACCATTTGTCGCAGCATCGACCGATCGCAAGTGCTTCCGGATTGAGAACCCGTACAAATTTGGCAACCCACCGCCCACGTCCTGCGACCCAGCTTGGTTTTGCTTCTGCAGTCCGAATTTACGTGGCGTAAAACGGAGCTGCAAACAAATTACGCCTTTCAGACAAAGAAAACCCCGCGGCTATGGACACCTCGGAAATGCACTAACAAAGAAATTTTCCAGGCACAGGACTGGCCCCAGTTACACAATTTCCCTTAAGAACTGAACTAAACTTAACTGAACTGAACCTGACTGGGCACCGGGGGCTGGTACCCAGCTGTAAGAAGCCACCCTAGGGAAGAGTGAGGTGCTGGAGGATTGGCGTAAGGTCTTTGTAGCAGCAGTACACAAGGCAAGATCCAGGCGGAAGGCGGGGAAACACCGACCGGTCAGCCCTACATCAGTGTTGTGCAGGTGCTTGGAACGTGTAATCAGGGAACAGCTGTGCCTGCACCTGTTAATAAGACCTACCGACACCTGCACAAAACGGGCTTGTTAAAGAAGGTCGTGTTTGACAAACCCACTGATATTCTTGGACGAGACCACAAGACAAATAGACGGAGGTATGACGGTGGAGGCTTGTTGTTTGAATTTTGGTAAGGTTTTCGACTCTGAGTCATCGCCAGCTGGACTATAAATTGCAAACCTTTGGGATAATCGGGAAGGCAAGTGACTTGGCGGCGCACTTTCTAGGGATTTTCAGTTTCCGTGTGGAGGTGGGCGATTATCTACCGAAGCCGGAGAAGGCTACCAGTGGTGTGCCACAGAGTTCAGCGCTGGGGTCCTTGCTCTTCCTCCTGTATATAAATGACCCAGCAAGCAATTCGAGAAACCTGTGTTTCATCTTTTTAGATGTGAAAATAACGGGTAGCGATTTAGCACAGGGCACAGATGCTATTCTCAGATAAACAGAACGATGGGATTTACCACTGAATCTCGCCAAGTGCCAAGTTCTGACCACCAACATGGACGAAATGAACACCGTTGTGGTTCAGAGAGTATCGGAGGTAAAATACCCAGTTGTGGTAGTCACACACGATCTCCAGCCTTCAAGGCAGTGCCAGAGAGCTGCCAATATGGTCAGACGGGTAATAACTAGGGCATTCAATACTATCACATGCAAAAACCAGAAGTCTTCATCTCTTTTTACAAGGTTTTGGCGTAACCATTTCTGAAGTATTGCTTGCAGGCATGGGCTACCTATTATCGCAAGGATATGGAGTGCTTGGAGGGGGTGCAGTGATTTGCAACTAGAATGATCACCGGTCGGAAGGAAAAATCTTACGCCCGGCGCCTAGAAGATTTCAGTCTTATTCTTTGGAGCAACGAAGTGGCTGAGGTGACCTGATGGAAGCGTTCAAGATCATAAAAGGTCCGCCGGGCACAGACATGGGTGATTTGTTCGTTTCTGCCCCTGATTGCGTCACCAGGGACATAATCATAAGCTACAGGGGGCATACTGAAGGCTGAACATACGAGCTAACATTTTTGCAAATGGGGTTGTACCTATGTGGAATAGGCCGCCAGAAGATACTGTTAGAGGCAGCAACTCACCGACATCTAAGAAAGCCATGGGGTGACGCTGGAAGGCAACATTTCCAGAGCTAGCTATGTGAATGAGGGGTGGGGTTATGAGCCCTCAATACTTTCCTTAGTGAACTATCGGGGAACCTCGTTGCTGTTAGAAAATGGTCGCTTTCTTAGCGCCATTTAGTACCCATTTTCTATAGGATCTTCGCTGACGTTTGATCCCGGTCTCGTGGTTTTATTCGGTTGCGTACTTTTCTCTGGACTGGCTTCTCCTAGGTTTTCGTCAAGCTCGTCTTTGAGCCACCTCCACCTTCGGTTCTTCGTTGATTTTACTCGGCTATGGTTTTCTCTTTGCTCAGCCGCTGCCTTCGCTTTCAGTCGGAATATTTCTCGTGTCGGTTACTGCTACGGCGTCATGATATATGGAACGCAGTTTCGCATCTGCCAACAGATTTGGGTTTTCACTATTCGCCCGATAGATGGGACTAAGCTGTTACTTCACTGTGAGACCAAATAGAGGAAGCATTCCTCAGCCGCTCTGACAAACCCTATAAACTTTTCTGTGAAGGTGAAGCTGTATCTCAAGTCCTGCCTTTCAGACAAAGCATTCAACGCGTGGTGTTGGGAGCCATGAAAACTCGCAGACAACAAAGGAATTCGGAGGCACGATTGATCTCGGGTGCCCAGCTGAACTGAACTGAGCCGCTCAGTCGAAACCATCACCGAAGAAGTCGCAGCTGGAACCTTCAAAGTTCTCCTGGTAGTCGGGTAGCCTGGACCCGCTATATAAAGCCTGGAACTGAGACTGTGAGCCCTCTGAGAAATTCTAAGCGAGAGTCTGAGTTGAGGTTAACTGAAAGCATAAGATAACCACCGAGGAAGTTCTATAGCTACATTCCGCTAAAAGGCTCGACAAAAGATGCCGTAGGTTCCCTATCCACTAAGGACCACTGTATTGCCATTGATGACCAGGGAAAAGTAGACACCCTGGGCCAATACTTTGGTAGTGTACATGGGATAGATAGTGGGGTAAGAGTCGATCTGTCTCTGGTGTATCCTCCTCAGCAGTTAAAAAGGCTAAATCCCCCAGAGGAAATCATGAGTAATTACCTTCCGGAATTAAACAGCCACAAGTTAGAGGCTCCAGAAGGCTCCCAACTAGCTACCATCAAGCAGTTTGCGGATGCCATAGCTCCATGGGCGTGCATGCTGTACGGATCAAAGCACGACCAGAATAAACCGCCTTGGTAGAGGAAAATTGCGGTTGTCATGACGACACATAAAAGTGGGCCTCAGTCGACTACGGATAAATACAGGCCGGTAAACCTAAATAGCATCCTTCGTAAAGTTCTCGATAAGGCCATTCGAGCCTACATCCGTGAGCACACACTGGAGCACTCAGTGCTAAGCCCGACTCGGCATGGAGTTCTAAAAGGTGTATCCTCTATGACCAGTCTTTTTTCTGCTAAGATGAAGTAACTCCATGACTGGATGAAGGTAAGCAGGTTCAGGGATGCTACCTTGTCTTAAGCAAGTTGTTCGACCTCGTTAATCATCGTCCTTTGCCGTGCATGATAGAGATGTTCGGTATATTTGGGCTGGCATACAGTTGGCTGGAGGACATCCACTCATACAAGGCATTTTATGTCAAAGAGGGGGACGGGAGCCTGGTTTGGTAAATGTTACCAGTGGTTAACCTCAGGGATCTGTCCTAGGCCCGATGCGATTCTTGTTGCTTATCAACAACCTGGAGTCCGCCCTTCAATCCCCTAGTTTCATTTTTGCGGATGAAGTGAAAATTGATGGATCTGAGAAAAGGGTGGGCCTAGGCAGATGTATGGGTGCTGTCCTGGACTGTGCATACAAATGGGACTTGCCCATGAAAGCTGGACAAAGCCATTCGTTGTCTAGGGCGACGGATATCCTATCTGTCGCTCCTGTTCACCAAAGGGGCAATCAGTAGGATTAAATACCTCGGAGTCATCATGTGCGGCGATTTTAAATGGTCGGACCAGTGTAACACTGCTGCGCAAAAGGCCCGTGGTGAGCAATTTAGACTGCGACGGAAATTGTCATGCAGGCAGGCTGAATTATCCGTACCTATTTACATGGCCAAAGTACGACCTCACTCGGAAGGTAGCGTGCACGCCTGATCACCCTTCCACAAAAAAGACGCCGCCTACTTATTGGAGGTTCAGCTTCTGGTGACGCGAGTGGCTAAAGAGTAGTCAGGTAAAACTTGCTAGCAGAAACTGTGATCTGAACCTTTTCTCTTTGGAAAGGAGGGGACATCGAGGGGATCTCATAGAAGGGTTCAAGGTGATAAGGGGTTTCTCTGGCCTTAGACCGGGTAGTCTTTTTCAAGTGGCTTTAGATTCCAGGACAGGGGGACTCGAGAAGAAGCTCGCGAAAACTCGAGCCAGGTTGATGACTGGATCGCATTTCTTTAGTAACAGGGCGGTGAGCATTTGGAACGATCTGTCTGGTAGAATGATAGATCTGCAGACAGTCCAGTCCTTCAAAGGTGCCCTAGATAGCAAGTGGTACGGGATACTTCCCTGTAGTTACCCTTACTTATGGTAACTCAATAGATGAAGGGTAGTACTGAGGTCTTTCTGAGGCATGTTGTATTGGACGTTTTCTTTTATTGCATGCTGCCTCGGTGAAAGCTCACGTTGCCTAAGGACTCTCGCAGTTGATGCGCGATGAGGTTTTACGTTTTCCTCACATTTAAGAGGGCAGTCGACTATATTCAGTGTGCAGTAGTGAGTTCCCACCTAGTGAGCATACCGCCAAAGGAATTCCGGTGGCTCAGATAACCGTGGCTGTTATCTGTCCTGTACAAACCGAATTGCGTTGCCATGAAAACTGAGTTACACCGTGAAGTGACTTTGCGTAGAGCCCAGGGGTTTTGGAAAAGGAACGTCACAGGAAAGGCCAACTGGTACTGAGCTGGAAAACCTTGTGATAAGGTTCCCAGGTGCAATTCAGACGAGGGTGGAAGTAGGGTTAGCTCAAAGAAAGTAAGTGATCACACCCAGGGGCGGGACGTTTTATAGCTTGTCCTTCTGTCCTCATCACTGGGGAGTTTCCAGAGTCCGGCTATTCATCCCTTCCCTTGAAGCCTTTTAGGCGTTAATGTTGAAACTCTTAGTTCAGCAACCCCAAGAGTGAAACGTCATGCTTCAACAAAAGCGCTTATGTCTATGTGCGGCATCCCAAAGTGCTATCAAGAGGTCAAAAAAGGTATTTGTTGCAACATATGCGGGCTTTCTTCTAGTAATTTCAAGCAGTACGTAGGGATTCCCAGCCTAAATTGGGTCTGTACTGCCTGTGTAAGAGCCAGTAGGTCTCTGTTAAGCGGAATTTTAGGTGAACGGAAACTATCTACAGGGTGTAAAGTAAAAGCTATCCAGAAACTATCACAGTACACAGATACTAATGCACGAATGACGAAAACCGAAGCCAGTTGGAAAATTTGGGGCACTCCCTCGTGGACAAGATATCTGGACCGCGGAGTACGGTAAATAATAGCGACAGTGAATTAAAAAACTTGAAGGATTAAAATGCCGCTACGGCGTAAAAAGTGGCGAAGTATGAGCACACGGCAGGGATTGGGACGGGTAGGCAGAGAGAAACCGACACAAATGGAATGTCTGAGCCGTTCTGCTCGTCAACTGAACAGCAATTCACGGAGCTAAGGCGTCAGATCACAAACCACTTGAGATAGACTGGCGTGCCCGAGGAGTCTCCTTTGAAAAACGTTTTTTAACTGGGCGACCTATCAGCCAACCCAAAAGAAAACCAGGACCTCAGACCCGTGGTAGTGGAGTTTGGAAACCCACTTTTCCGAGACATGTTCTTAGCAGCCGCGGGCCAAATTGTAGGGCGCACAAAAAGGGCAATTCATGAGGAACCCGATCACTCGAGAGAAGGTGCCAGAAACGCTTTCGGTGGGAATCTCTCCTACGAAGGAACAATGTCTTCACCTTTAGTAAGCCCGAAACCAACGATAGTATCTCATCATCCGCCCAGAACAGCACTCCCAGTGAATGGCATTTCTATGGAGAGCCAGGATTGCAGCAGTAGGGACAGCGGAACAGGCATCGGTCCAGCTTCTCCAACCCCCTCCCAAAACACCCTTATCCAGTGACAAAAAATGGGGAAGCTTATCGGGCGATGAGTCCGAGAGCCAGCTGAGGAGAGATATTGGCGATTTCCGACGGGTGGGCGCAACAGTACCTCCCACAGGGGAACCCAAAGCTTGCAACAAGGTAAACAAGAGGAGGGAGCTCGAGTTTGAAACTGTTGGAGCCATCCTCATTGCGAAAAGCGAGACATGGTTACTCCAACGTGCATCCACGGAGCTGCTACTCACCAAGGGATACTGCGCCTGCAGGCCGGGCAGAGATGCTGGCAGGGTAGGAAGAGGAATGCTACGGTCAGCCAATGAAACCTTTGAACAGCAATCCGAGGAGGCCTTGTGTGCACCAAGTATACAGGCTTCACTCTACCACCTACCAGCTCCAGGGTGTCTCATGGATATGGTATGCGCATACCACTGCCCAAATGCTAGTCCATCAGTGGACCTTTTAAAACTCGAGTAGCTATGATTGCCTCGCAGGCATCCCGGATTTTTGTAAGGGGGTTCCGATCCCGCAAAACAAATGGGGAGAGCCTTTCTTCTTCGAATGACACATGCTGTAGCGGGAAGTAATCGAGCTGAAGGACTGCAGGCCGCTCTTTCAGCAAGTCAACCAGCCGACCAGGTTGAGTGGAGGGCAAACTCCCAGTGTATTTGATCTAGAGTTCACCAGACACTCGAAGGAAGCAGATGGACTGCCGCAAGCCTGGGAGGAGTGACCACGGGGTTATCAGATTTCTGAACCAGGGGACTCCCCCCAGGGTGCCAAATAATATGCGAGGGAACACACGCGTTTGGACGTCATTGAGATCCGGACAGGAACCGGTAGAGCTGACTGCGGCGCTCATTATCGGAGTGGTGACATAGGGATGGGCCGTCACAGCAACCATCTCCTCAGGTTGAGCGAAGAGCTCGCCCCACTGCGAAGCGTCACAAAACTGGGCAAACCACTGTGGTGGATGAGCCTATCCTCCAGGGCTCAACTGGTGACGAGCAAAGCTAGACTTCGTTATCGGCCAACGGGTACTGACCGGAGTATGCTGCAATATACGGCAGCCCTTGAGCGTGCCTTTAGAGTGCAGCGATAAAGTAAGGTAAGAGTTGAAGAGGACCTGGCGCACAGAGTAACGGCACGCCCTAAGTTTACCATAACTACTCCCAGCCTAAGGCTGCCGCAAGAATCGCAGCAGCATGCATAGCCAAAAAGAACGCAGTGCAGACATCAAGCGCTCACGGTAAATCCCAGCCTCTGAAGAACTTCTCCGAACGTGTGCATGGACAAGATACCGGGAGACGGAACGAGACCACCGTAATCCAGCCGGCGATCATCATGGATGGCGTCGCCATGAATAATAGTGAGATTAAACTGACGATGCGTAGTCCGAATAGCTATAAGGCTGCGGGGTCCAATGGTTTCCACGTTTACATTCCAAAAGCTCTAGCCAGTGTACTGGCTGAGTCGCTAACACAGCTGTTTAACGTAACCCCGGGCACTGGGGAGCTACCGACCGCCTGGAGATTGGCGCAAGTTTTCACCATTCACAAAGGAGACAAGCGGGACGTGGTCTCCAGCTACCGTCCCGCAAGCTCACTATCAGTTGCACTCCGACCACTAGGGGAAGTGGTTAGGGACCGACTAGCTGGACACCTACGAAATCACCAGCTGATTGCTAATCAGAGACAAGGATTTTTTGGGTGAAGATCACGCACCATCAACTTGTTTCCATTTTCCGATGGGGTAGCCTGCAGTTTAGACCAAGGGGAACGAGTGGAGGTATGCTACTTGGACTTTCACAAAGGGCTTTGGCTCGGTAAATCGCCATTTCTTGCTGGGCAAACTTAAAGCATTGGGAGTGACCCCACAGATTGTGAGGTGGATCGAGAATTACTTAAGTAACAATGCTTTCCCCGTACGGTTCGAGGACACCTCTGCCACACTGGCCCGAGCAAGCAGCGGAGTGCCACAGGGTTCCTTGCTGGAACCAATGTTGTTTCCGCAATGTGGTAATGATTTGGTAACCAAGCTGGACGGCTCGAGGTTGCTATTTTCCGATGACATCAGGCTAGTGGGATATCCTACCTCAAGGCAACTGCGGGCGGACTTAAACAGAATTAGTGGGCGGGCATAAAATTGGCAGCTACCACTGAAAGCAGCCAGATGCAAATACTTGCTGTCAGGCAGGAGGAGTAACGAAGACAGGTGAGCAAGACTGTTCATCCGAGTCAGGAATGAGTCAGCTGCTGTGGTAGATGACCTAGATAAGCTTGTGCAACAGAGCTTTAAACTCGCAGAACAGTGCACGTCAGCAGCGGTCTGGGCAAACAGGGCGCTTTTCAAATTAAGACGAAGTTGGTGTCTAGAGAGGCCGGAATAAATCTTCCTATACACAAGGTGACAGTAGTGCTCTACTTGGAGACCTGTCCAAGCACAGCACCGAACCTAACGAGGGACGGAAGTGTACTAGAAGACGTTTAAAGGAGGTTTATCAGAAAGATAAGCGGGATGCAAAGGAAGCCGTACCAGGAAAGACCAAAAGCCCCAAATCTTTTCTCCCTCGATCATCGTAGACTGAGTGGAGGCCTGACAGAGTGCCACAAGTTATACAAGGGAATCGCTACCACCGACAGACCACTACTGACTAGGTGTCACAACCTTGCCTGTAGGCACAAACCGGATATGTGCCGCCCAGAGGTATTCCCGGACCATGACTAACCATGCCAGGAGGCTTCCTCTTCTATTCCTATTATCCGTCTTTTCCTCCCCTCAAAACTATCCCATAATGCTTCTCATCACCCAGGTGTTTCCTTACTGTACCTACCTTCAAAGCAACCTCCATATTATCCTACCCACCTGACCACATTACCATCTTCACATTGTTCAAGGGCTCGGAGTGTTTCTCACATGGAAGTACCAGTGATTTGTGGCTCTGAACCTGCATAGTTGTGAAGTTGCTGTCCCCGGGGGCGAGCCTGTCACTCTTCCTTCTACCTCAGCTACTACGAATACGGAACCAATCTGTACCTGGAAGTCGCAGCACGACGGAAACTCTTCGTGCTAGCAGCGCAGGAAACTGGACGTTTATTGGCTCAGGCCACAAGCCCTGTGGCCTGACCAGCCCTGTGAGTTCCTGCTAGGTTTGATTTTTTTCAAGTGCTATGTTCTGCCTGAGCTGTTTGCCCTGGTAGTGGAATAACAATTGTTATTTCGGAAAGCTACTTACTGTGGTGTTTATCAAAATACGCTTTTTGTTCGGGGAATATTTTACTCCGACTGGTTCATTTTTGGTCAAGTGCTGTCTGCTTGACAATGCGTCTTATTCTTTGCAAGCTTGATAAATGTGTTTATTCACACAATCGTCACAACCGCCTGGAGTTTATAGTATACTCTCTTAAACGTTTGTACTGGTTTACGCCTTTTTGTTCCCTCTGACAGCATGACGATCATTTGCGGCGGGAGTTCATGTTTGGTCAGCAGTTGCAAGTGGTTTACGGAAACAGGTATACAGGGTGATAGGAGCGATTGATACTACCACAAGCACTGCTCATCCCTGACCAAGAAAACCATGAGCTGCTCAGGGAAAGTGAATCTTTGAAAAGCACGTGTCTGCTGTGTTGCTGTGGCAGAAGAGTGCTCTCATAATTTCGGGGATATCTAGATAGGAAAAGGGAGGCCGAAACAGAAGGCTTATTGAAAAAGTTACCACAGAGCCCGGTAATAGCATTGCGCACATTTGCCCGGAAAAAACGAACAGCAGACAAAAAAGGTAAGCTGGACAGCAGCTAGGCAAAAAACAAACCCGGGAAAGCAGTAGTGTTGGAAGTGTTTGAACAGAGGATAGAAAGACTTGGAGAAGAGCACAAAAAATGAAGTTATTGGGAAAAGCAAGCGTCTTTTCCTGCATAATATTGAAGAACTGTTGATCAAAGAGGCTCGGATCAGAAGGGAAGCTGAACACTAGCACTTTGTAAGTGTCCCGATGTTGGCAGGGCTACCCACTTACGTGAAGTACTTAATGTGCCATAGAGTGGGACCCTTGAGTGCAACCAAAACGCTGAAGCCGAGGCCCCTGCGCCTGCGAATAATAGTTTATCTTGGATAACACCGAAGCATGCTGCAACTCGAGATCAAACACTCCAGTTGAAAGCTAAATCAGAGTTTCAGGAGGATTAATCAATTGTGTGCACGCGATTGAATGTAAGAGAAAGCTTCTAACCACTATTTTGTGGTACCGCCCGGCAAATTAAAACGAAAGATCAGGTAATCGAACATGCCGAAGGTAGGGTGTAACTATTCTGCCAAAGTGTGGAGTGGATTGGGAATAGTAAGGATTCACACAAATCCTACGGAAGGAGGACCTTCCTGCAGGAGAACCATACTGGACTGACGAATATATGGTCACCGCGAGAAAGAAACATTCCCCTAGGAGACGCAGTCAATCAACAGAACTTCGCAATGTATGAGGAGGGTGACGATGTAAAATTAGACGATGAAAAGAGGCGGCATAACGCGTAAAGAACAAGAAAAAGCAGTCGAGGAATACAGTTGTGAGGTTCAGTGAACGAATACCGGTTGAGCCAGTTATATAACAAACGGACGACAGACTGAACTGTGGTTGCCAAAGTGATGGTGGGGGGAGTGGCCGGACAGAAATATGTAGATCTTAAGCGGATTGTTTGCTTCCAGAAGAAAGGAATATAATGCTTTAACGCAAAAATGGGAACTAGAGGAAAATCGAGGTGTGGTGCATGACTATCATAGTGGCATAAACCTAGCTTGCAAGAGGAATGATCAATTAAATGACAGGTAAGTAGTTACATACTGATATTCCTCAGCAAAAGACTACACGTGGTGGAGGGAGTGTATCAAGGATCGGAAGTGTCTGAGACGATCTATCGGAATGGAGTACCTTAAAGGAAGTACACAAAACAGCCGATGAATAGATTTGGGAAGTTTGGCAGCTGGATATGGTCGGAGTGTACGATGAACCAAATGGACTACGCATCTGAACTGTGGTTATCAAAGTGATGATGAAAGAAGTGGCCGCATAGAAACAAGCACACCTTGAGCAGACTGTTTGCTTTCAGAAGGAAGGAATATAATGCACCAACACGAAATTGGGGAATGGCTATAAAACAATTTGTAGCTCTCAACTACTACAGTAGGAAAGACAGCTGGGGAAAATGATGAAATGACTGGGAGGAGACTACAAATTTATGCCCTTTATAGAAGGTGGACCACCTCATGGAGGTAGAACAGAATTTTGAGGTACAACAGCTTACCAGATGTGTATATGTGGGCATGATGCCTTGCGAAATGAGGATATTGCAATGCAACAGCCCCAAGTGGGCGAACAGCGGAACTGACAGAGAAAGCAAACAATCATAGAATCATCGACTATTGGGAAACTCTAGAGATATATTTCGCAGTGTCATATGCTGTTTGAAGACTGTAGTATGGAAGAGAATGGCAGCAATAAATGCGTTAATTTTTGAGTACATCGGTAAACGTAGCAAACAGGGGTGAGCTCTATCTTGGGGAATGGTTTACTTTGCGGGTAAAACTGGCAAATAGTTTATCATGAAACCACGGGGAAACGGACCGGGAACAACGAGCCGAGAATGCTAAAGGGTTTTTAAGTGTGCGATAATTATGCATCAGAGAAAGTTTCGCAGGGAGTAGGAAGCGGTAAGTTGTGGTGGCGAATTCGGAAGCTAGCACGACGGAGAGTCCATGTAGCTGGAGAGAGCAGCAGCATATTAGCAGCTTTTCAAGGATATAAATGGTGTTCTTTCCGTTCGTTTGTTTGTTTTTGTTTTCAAGCCCTCAACCGGTGCTAGTGGGTGGGGCTGACCGTGCACCGAACGTCCAGCCTGAAAACCCCTTCTGGAGACAGGAGGAATGATCCAATAACCTAGTTGCGCCCGCACATCGTAGCAGACTTCCTGCAAGCCCGATGTGCACAGGCTAAACCGATGGATCTGGCCGAGCCCTGCACCGGCGGGACTTGCACTGGTGATGTCGATCGAGATCAAATAGCAGTAGGAACGAAGTGGTCGAGGAGATGGCAGCTAGATTGCGAGGGATCCTGGAAATCAGGATCAATGCCGTTGCGACGGAATGATGGGCGGGCTTCAGATTTTCAGCCGAAAGTGTATGCTGGATAGTTAGCCGGCATTATCTCCGTATCGTTTCAGAGTGTCAGAAGGGCGGTGCCCTCCGGCCGGTGTCCGGAAGCATGAAAGTAGAGAGACTAGGTCTGGAGTGCTCCCAGCTGAGGATCAATGGTCATTGGTGAAAAGTAAAACCTAGTAATTTAGATACAGACTACTTTGGGGAGAACGAAGGCTATGAGCCATTGGCAGTGAATGAGGATACGAAAGTAGTGAACAAAACTAGGAATAAGTACGATGATTTGCGGGTGAATGGTGGACGCTGGAATTGGGTTGTGTTGGAAAGCCAGGGCAAAATAAAGAAGAGAATTAGGGTCAGTATGGACCGAGTTCGGCAAATTAGGTATGCTGGAGATAGTTAAGAGACGTTTGAGCGCGTGAACTAGGGAGAATCTAACAGGGTGTCAGTGATGTAAGTCATTCTAAGGGGTACTAACATGCTGGCAAAGGAGAAGGCATATAGGGTAGATAATGTCGACGTTGCAAGCGATGTTGCCCGGGGCACGCTTTCTTTATCCATTCAAAAATCTAGCTTACTCTCATAAGCTTGTTTCAACGTGGTGCATGTATGTGTTGTTTGTATTACCTTGGCGACAGCTAAATATTTTGTAAAGACAATTTTGAATCGGTCTAGTGTCTGTCAGGCCCGAAAGTCCTCAGGAAGTCTGTTCTAAATACAGGAATACACGGAGATGAATAACCTTTCCCTTAGTTTTGTCCTGGAGTATGGAACTTTAGTAGTATGATTTCGGTTACGAAAAGGATAGGGTGCCTCTCGGGCGAAACATGGATCTGTGTTGGACGTATGCTCTATAGAATGTGGGGGAATGAATAGGAGATAATGATTAAGTTCCGCACGTAGTAGCCACAGGGGTTCAATCCTCAGTAGCTCACACCTCTCTTCATACTTCAGGGGAGATGAAGGGCAGAGTATGTGCTTGGTGAAGGACCGCTGAACTCTTTCGATGGCAAATCTACTATATTTGAGCTTGTGAGTGTATACCAGAGGGCAGCACTCGAGCTGCTATATGGCGTGGGATTTCAAGATCAGAAGCTGGCTGTCAAGCATTCAAAAAGTTTTGCATATAAGGGCTATCGGTCTCTTAGTCTTAGCCACCTGGTAGGCGGCTTGTTCTTGGAAGGTTAGCGAACAGGAATACTGCAGGCCGAGATTTCTTACTAGCGGAGTAATAGGAATGCACGAGCCGTTTACGGCGAGGAATTCAAGAGGAATTTGGCTTTCATACTTGGGAACGGCACCATTTGCAGCGCAGGAATTCATTTTCCAAGTGTTGCACCATATGTCAAGAGCCTTCAGGTCGTCAGCTAATTCGGCGAGGGTACAGGTCAATGTACGGGGCTCAAAGGAACATACAATTTGATATCTTCGGCGAATAGAAAAGCCGTGCCATGGAGTATTACTTCGCATAAATCGGTAATGTAGGGAAGAAATAAGAGTGGGCCTAACATACTGCCTTTTATAACACCACATGTGACTGGCTGGAATGAACATAGGTACCCCTCAATGTTTGCTGCCTTTGACCTCATGCTTAGATAGGATGGCGACCAAGAAAAGAGTCATTCCGTTATTCCGTAAGATTTAACCTTGGGTAACAGCTTAGCTTGAGGCACGCGATCAAATACTTTCGTCATATCAAGGAAAAAACGGTGAATTCCTTTCCAGAGTCAGTTGAGATTGTGACTAGATTAAGGGAATCAAGTTGGCGGGTCAGACAAGACCCAAACCTTAGGAAGCCGTGTTGGCTTTTATTTAATAACCCACGGGTGGGGATAAGATCGTCAATCTCATCTTTAAGTACTCGTTCCATTATCCTAGATATAATGGGAGTGTGGTTTATGGGGCAATAATTAGCAGGGTCATGTAAAGCACCCTTCTTGTGGAGGGGAATGATAACGGAAGTCTTCCACTGGGATGGAAGAATTCTTTGTGAAATGGAGAGGTTAAATAAGTTCAGCAAAAGCATCACAATGTCCGGGCTGCTGAGACGAAACAGAGCTGGAGGTGTACCATCGGGTCCAGGGTGGGCCAGGGGCCGGGTGGTAATTAACAGCTTTCCGACTTCGTTAGCTGAGACTACTACGGTTGATAAAGTATCGGCAGTCAAAGAGGTGAGATTCTAGGTTGGACTTTTGTGGTCTGTTACGAAGGTAGAAGTGAGGAAATTATTGAGTGCCTCAGCGATTAACTGAGGCAAGCTAATATAAATGTTCTCACATAGGAGCAAATATGGTATTTCGGTTGTACAGCAGGGGTGTCGAGTTTTAATAAGGCCAGAGAGATGGGCTGTTTTATTCGCCTGGTTGAGAGCGCACAGTTCTTGCTTTTCCAGCTTGTTCTCCTTTTCGCTAAGCAGCTGGCATGAGGGGTGGCTGAGGAAGAGGAAGATAGAGAGGTCGTTGGTTCCTTCGTAGGCAATCTGCAACTTCTCCAATTTACGTTGCATCTTTTGTTGTCGATAGTTCTTTTCCACACTGACTTTGATTATCTCGGGAAAGATGATGTTTAGAGAGCAGAATAAGTTAGAATACATCACATCCGACGGAAGTTGAAGATCAGATTTTAGGAAGGGTTCATCCCAGGTCTGATTACACAGGACGGCGGGTAGAATGTCCCAATTTGCATTTCGGAAAGATCTACGATTCTTAGGACTTTTTCGGTGACGCGGTTGGACGGAGAATTCGCATGTTATGACCTTATGATCACAACTAGGAAAGTGGCTAAGGGCATTTGCCTTTATATTTTGGAAGCCTGAAGCAAAGATAACATCAAGAATATTGTTCCCTCTGGTTGGTGATTTTACGTGTTGTATGCGTCCGCCTGCACGGTTACATGAGATATAATTGCACAATTTCGGAGAGGAATTCAGGGTTGTCCAACAAACGCCAGAGTGGTTAAAGTCCCCTGCTGTGATTTTAGCGGCTTGCAGGATTTCATCTACGTGACAGAACATATCGGTGATCGCATTTACATCGCCCGTGTTTTAGCCCGGTGGATAGTTAACACAACCAACGACGAGTTTCGCCCAAAGCAGTGGTGTAGAGATCCAAACAGTCTTGGGCCTTATCAAGGGCAGGAAGTTGGATTAAGTGTGTTCCAGGACTGAGCTTACCATAAACAAGGCATTCACCCCCACTTCTCTCAGATCTGTTGGTAGAAAATATATTATAACCGAGTATGGAGATATGTCGGAGGGGAGTTTTACCGGCAGGCCAAGTTTCATTTGCGTGGATCACGTCTAGTTGAGACTGCAGTGCAAAGAAGCGGACGGATGTAAGTTTGCTCGCAAGGGAGCGAGCACTGAAAAGTGCAATTGTGGAACTATCGGTATCATGGCCATGACGTACACTGAATGTATGACCCCTTAAGTTGACTGCCAACTTTGGAGAAATTTTAGCCACTGGTGGACAGCAGGATGGTTTTGGGAAAGATGTGGTAAGGGAGGAGGCGGGATATTAAGAGGGAACGGAAAAACCGTAAAATTTGGACTGGGTGGCACGGAGTCCGAAAGCTTACGACTATGTGGAAATGGGAAGCAGGATGCATGTGGTTGGGTGGGCCGTAAGTAGTCCTTGCCGGCACATTCAACAGAGACCTACTGCTAGGCCGGGCATCAAGAGCTGAGCAAGCCACAGAAGGGTACACGAGGATCACACCGGACACTCCAGTGGAAAGGCGGCCCTGGTAAAAAGTCCACTGCATCCACCAAAACCAGAACACAACAACCATTCCTCATGATTGCGAAAGATGACAACAGGCCTATAAGCAAATTTATGACTGAAGCCGCAGTTATTGTCAGAAGCCGAGCTGCACAGCTGAACAGCTATCGTGCCAGCTGAAAAATGCGGAGGGAATGGGGCAGAAGGTAAAAACCGACACGCATAGGGTGTAAAGCAAGTGGACTCTCGGCGGCTACTTAGCTTCGAGGGAGGAAATGCGACCGAAAAGGAAATGGGAACGGCCGCGAAGCCAAACTAGATCAGAGAGAATGCCACCAATACGGATGAAAGCAGGGCAACAGTCTTCGCAAAAACACCGACACCGTTGAGCAGGAGTGGGTTACTGAGGCCCTCGATGGGCAACGGAAAACAAAGTAATGAGACAGGGAAAGCCCTAGGCGTTGCTTTTGACAGCACTACGAATAATATGTACGGCATGGTCTTCAAGGCTCAGGACAACACGAGCCCGAAGGCATAAAGGCCCAAGAAAGAATAACCAAAACAGATGATCTGGCAGAAGGTGCCTGAAGCTTATGAGGTAAGTCGGGGGAATTACTGGCCAGAACGGATGGACTAGTGACTGAAGCTATCTCGGAGATGGCTGGAAAAGGACCAAAGTGCCAAGCATGTTTGCAGCTACGCTGACTACAGACAACACAGAGTAGACGATGGGCTGGGCTAAGGGTTACTACTCCTTATAAGGGCTGTTTTTATTCGGCGGGAGGTCCCGTTACCTCCTGTAATACACTATACAAGCCACTGCGTGTTGCATTCACCTACTCCGATGGCCGATAGGGAAAGTTTGTGTCTGTAGAGAACAGCAAGCATAGGGGAAAGAAGAATCAACAGTTCCCGCTTCCACAGAGGGGTTGAGTAGGTCACTGCGCTTTATCAAACTGGGAGACATGAGCCCCTCAGAAGTAATTTGGGACCATAAACATGCCTTCAGAGTAACCACCAGAAAAGCTTCCGTGACGCGGCTTCACAATCGCGCCCTCACACAACACGAGAGAAGGGTCACGCGCCTCCGCAATGGACAAAGTTCATCTTCACTGGACCTGTTTGTAACCGGGTATCGATATGAGGTTACCTCACTGATGATAGAGGAGCCATTGAGTAGGAGCCTTCATGGGTCCCTGTGTACGGCGTTTACTGTGGGGCACAACAAACCAGGACTTACGTTGGCCCGGAACTAAGCTGGAGAGGATGAGGATCAATTGAAGTTGAGGGCACGAAGCATATTTTCGTACCTGGTAGACCGGGGGCCACATGAGGGGAATAGACTAGGGGCAAAAAACGGGAAAATGCGCTTGAAAGACGGGTTTGCTCCGTTAAAAGCAAAGAAATATAAACCGGCCACCCTGTTGGAGGCCAAGGATCACAAGACCTTTACTGTTCGCAGAAGGCTATTTGCTCATTACAAACCTCATAGCAAGCTTCATGCATGAGCCGCTTACAAGACAGCTATGAAAAGAGCCCAAGCACCACAACGAGACGCAAATTACTAGTTTGATAAGAAACTCGCCAACAAGGTGAGAGCAGGCCCCAGGAAGTAGCTCACTTATGTGCAGTCCGAGAAAACGACAAGTGAGAGAGTAGATGTCTCAGACGTGCCCGAAGGAAGCACTGCCCTCGATGATGTAGACAAGGCGGAAACTTTACCAGCTTTGTTAAGGGAGTGTACCATCGGGACCACATGCTTAGTATGGCTGGGTCAGATATAGGGAGTACGCCAGTGCCTCGGGAGTCAGCCGTAAGCGAGGACGATGTGCTCCACGGAGTTATTAATAATGCAGGCATAGAGAAGCCTGACCAGATACCATCCATCTGGCGATTGTTCAGCCTCTGTCCGATGTCTTATAAGGGGAAATCATCTAGCTGTACAAGGCGTCCCTAGGGAAGGGTGAGGTGCAGGAGGATTGGCGTAAGGTCTTTGTAGCAGCAGTACACAAGACAGGATCCAGGCGGAAGGCGGGGAAACACCGACCGGTCAGCCCTACATCAGTGTTGTGCAGGTGCTTGGAACGTGTAATCAGGGAACAGCTGTGCCTGCACCTGTTAATAAGACCTACCGACACCTGCACAAAACGGGCTTGTTAAAGAAGGTCGTGTTTGACAAACCCACTGATATTCTTGGACGAGACCACAAGACAAATAGACGGAGGTATGACGGTGGAGGCTTGTTGTTTGAATTTTGGTAAGGTTTTCGACTCTGAGTCATCGCCAGCTGGACTATAAATTGCAAACCTTTGGGATAATCGGGAAGGCAAGTGACTTGGCGGCGCACTTTCTAGGGATTTTTAGTTTCCGTGTGGAGGTGGGCGATTATCTACCGAAGCCGGAGAAGGCTACCAGTGGTGTGCCACAGAGTTCAGCGCTGGGGTCCTTGCTCTTCCTCCTGTATATAAATGACCCAGCAAGCAATTCGAGAAACCTGTGTTTCATCTTTTTAGATGTGAAAATAACGGGTAGCGATTTAGCACAGGGCACAGATGCTATTCTCAGATAAACAGAACGATGGGATTTACCACTGAATCTCGCCAAGTGCCAAGTTCTGACCACCAACATGGACGAAATGAACACCGTTGTGGTTCAGAGAGTATCGGAGGTAAAATACCCAGTTGTGGTAGTCACACACGATCTCCAGCCTTCAAGGCAGTGCCAGAGAGCTGCCAATATGGTCAGACGGGTAATAACTAGGGCATTCAATACTATCACATGCAAAAACCAGAAGTCTTCATCTCTTTTTACAAGGTTTTGGCGTAACCATTTCTGAAGTATTGCTTGCAGGCATGGGCTACCTATTATCGCAAGGATATGGAGTGCTTGGAGGGGGTGCAGTGATTTGCAACTAGAATGATCACCGGTCGGAAGGAAAAATCTTACGCCCGGCGCCTAGAAGATTTCAGTCTTATTCTTTGGAGCAACGAAGTGGCTGAGGTGACCTGATGGAAGCGTTCAAGATCATAAAAGGTCCGCCGGGCACAGACATGGGTGATTTGTTCGTTTCTGCCCCTGATTGCGTCACCAGGGACATAATCATAAGCTACAGGGGGCATACTGAAGGCTGAACATACGAGCTAACATTTTTGCAAATGGGGTTGTACCTATGTGGAATAGGCCGCCAGAAGATACTGTTAGAGGCAGCAACTCACCGACATCTAAGAAAGCCATGGGGTGACGCTGGAAGGCAACGTTTCCAGAGCTAGCTATGTGAATGAGGGGTGGAATATTGAGCCACTGGTATTTCTGACAATCTACTATATTCTGCGAGGGTTATAATACCTAGCAAATCCTGCTTCTAAACAAAACATTCAACGCGCCTTGTTGGAAGCCATGGAAACCTACCGACGGCAAAGCGATCTGGAGGCACCATTTGTCTCAACTTTCGTCTGCGCAAACTCAGCCGAACTAAACTGGACGGACCGTGGCGTTTTTATCCACGCCACACACAGTGATAGCTTGCGTCTTGTGTGTTTTCTCGGTATATTTCGGTCAGTATGGCTCCCACAAAAGCTGCCGGTGTAAAATGTACCTGCTTTTTGTGCTCCAAGCTGGTCACCAATCTTGATAATGCTTTATAATATGACCACGGTTCCGGCTCGTTTCGCCTTAGATGCACCACCGTGAGCGCGGAAGCTTGCTGCTCTAATGAAATGCCCTTCACGATTCCTAAGAATATCGCGTACCAAGTGTGCTTCGCCAAGTGCTACAGTTTTTGTGTTGCCCCATAACTCGTTGGCTGCCATGTCTCCGGACAAAACATGCGCTAAACCTCTGAGTGTACTCTGTGTTACGAACGTTTGAGCAATGCGTAGCCAAATTCGCAACGGATCCCGAAA
This sequence comes from Fasciola hepatica, assembly GCA_948099385.1. Classification (NCBI taxonomy): domain Eukaryota; kingdom Metazoa; phylum Platyhelminthes; class Trematoda; order Plagiorchiida; family Fasciolidae; genus Fasciola; species Fasciola hepatica. The sequence goes on from CANUEZ040000156.1 coordinate 1,961,543, forward strand.
TCAGAAGACGATTATCCGTGATAATTCTACGATACTAGATTATTAAAATAAACAATGACATAAACAATATACAAACCTCAATAATACAATCACAAAGACTCAACAACGAGAAGCCGAATGGCAGCGTGTGAGCAGACAGCACGTGCGTCACGCAGGTCCTGAGCAAGGATGTGCCAAAATAGCGCTCTGGGCGCGAACAAACAACAATTGGTCCAGAAAAACAACCAGTTCGTAAAGACAAGTCAATAGTGTATGGAAATGAGTGATGTTGGGAAAAAACACTGAATCGCGAGGGAAAAAAGGGGGATTTTCCACGACCGGCTGTTACACCGCCCACCAAAATCCTCCTGGATCCTTAGCAAAGTCAAAGGTTCGGTATGAAGGTACTGATTCTTCCTACCCGCCTAGGCCCTGCTGTCAGTGCGCGCGTCTAATGCTCGTCGTCAACGTTCTACTACTGGTCGCACCTAATCCACTGGATACATAGACGTGAGGCTAGTCTACATCTTCCACAAGACCAAATGACCGATGGCGGGCGTGAATGGTCACATAGACGTTGTCCTCGTAAGGGGCCGTCCGGTCCTGGATGTACGTGCTTGAGTGTGTGTGTGTGTGTGCGTGTGTGTGTGTGTGCGTGTGTGTGTGTGTGTGCCGGGGTTACAATGAAATCACAGGTATGACTACACATCAAAGGAGGACTTTCTGCAATGTCAACAAAAGACCGCGTGGCAAGAAAACGAGTAAATGTAGCATGTATGTGTGACCTGAGCTCCGCTACTTCCGCATATGCAAGGGGCATTCGGTAGCGTCAACAAAAGGCAAACAAAGAACACTGTCACATGTATGATGGGTTTACGGGATGTAGAGTGCGTCGTGCATGCGTGTATGTATCGGGATGTATAATGGAATCGCACTCATCACCACATATCGGAAAGAACCTTCTGTAATGTCAACGAAAGGACCGCGAGCACCTTAACGTGTTTGACGGAGATTGTGTGGTATATATGGTGTTTCTTTATCCACCTCGATTACTGGCGTGAAAAAGGTTTACTAGGCCTCAGGGTTATCAGCTTCTCCGTCTTCGCTCTCGAGTAGGTTAATACTGCGTATGTCACGAATGAGCACTCCGTTAGCTGTCTTCACCTTCACCGTTCTTATCATTTCGTCAGTGCTTTTGATGGTTTCCGTAACTACTCCCAAAGACCAAGCGCTGAAATATGCGCGTTCGTCGGCGATCATAACCACGTCCCCAACTTTGAATGGTCTTGTTTTGGCCAGCCACTTCTGTCGAGTCTGCAAAGCCGGTAGGTACTCCCGTAACCATCGCCTCCAGAAGACCTTGGCCAGATAGTTCGCTTGCTTCCACCCGTGGAGGTAGCTCCCACGAAGGTTTACCGGCCCTTGGAAACCCTCGTTCGACCTTAACGTCAATAAGTCGTTCGGGGTGAGCGCCGGGTGGGTGGGGTCGCCGTTCAATACTGGAACCAGGGGGCGGTTGTTCAGGATTCGCTCCACCTCAGTCATGACGGTGTTCAGCGTCTCGTCGTCGGGCGGCTGCTGCTCCATGATTGACAGCAATATCCGTCTGGCGGACCGGATCATGCGTTCCCATATGCCGCCTCGGTGACTGGCCTGTGGGGGGTTGAAATGCCAGCGGATGCCGTAGGCCACGGTTCGATTCTGCAGTTCGTCCCTGTTTATGTTATTGTGCCAACGCTGCAATTCCCGTTGAGCGCCCACAAAGTTCGATCCATTATCTGAGTATATATCGGCCAGTACGCCTCTTCGGTTGATAAATCTTTGCAAGGCCCGTAGAAACGAATCGGTCGTCATCGAATGTGCGACTTCTAGGTGTACCGCACGTGATTTCATGCACGTCATGATACATCCGTATCGCTTTTCTAATCTTTTCCCGCGCTTGATCCACAAGGGCCCGAAATAATCCAACCCGGTGTCACTGAACGGCCACCAGCCCGCAGTCACCCTGCATTCTGGTAGTGGGGCCATGAGTTGTTTGCCTGCTGTGGCATTGCGTCTCCTGCATTGCACACACCGTCGGATTACGCGTTTTACAGTCTCTCGTCCTCTCAACAACCAAAGACGCTTTCGGATGACGCTCGTCACATGACTTTCCCCGGCATGTCCCTCCATGGCGTGAACGTGTTGAATCATTAGCTCTACTACAGGTTGTCTCGCAGGCAGCAGTATAGGATACTTTGTGTCGAAGTTCAGGTGGGCGTTGGTCAGCCTACCATCCACCCGCAGCAGTCCGTTGATGAGTTTGGGGTTTAAACGCTTCAGCTCTTGAGTTCTTGGGCAAAAGCCTCGCGTTGTATCATTCTGAAAATATCATACTCTGCCGCTTGTAGCTCATCGGGACCTATCGGGCCGACCCGTATCCGACCTGAGGGCCGTAGCCCTTTCATGACTAGTAAATTTCTCTTGAACCTGGTTAACCAAACTAGCGAACGAAGCGTCTTCATCCAGGAAGAAAACCCGACCAGTCGCGATAGAATGGACGACGCTTCGACGACGTTGGTTGCTATCACTACGCCTTTGATCTCCAGTTCCAATTCCGTAGGGGTTTTTAATTCGAACATGGGCCAGTCCTGTTTGGGCAATTGCAGGAAGTTTGGCCCTCTCGTCCACGTGTCCAGTTGCCTGAAGTTGTTCGCACCTCGGGAGCACAGGTCGGCCGGATTATCGCCAGACCTGACATGACTCCACTGGTGCGTGGCTGATTCATCGTGGATAATCGTGAGCCGGTTAGCAACGAAAGTACTAAACCGGCTCCGGACGTTGTTAATGTAGTAAAGTACTATCGTTGAATCCGTCCAGAAGCTCACCGACCAAATGTAGAGATCGAAACATCTCTTCACAGCTTGCACCACCCTGACTGCCAACACGGCTGCGCTGAGTTCAAGGCGTGGGATTGAGACCGACTTCAGTGGAGCCACGCGGGCTTTGGCGAACAGGATCCTCGTGGTATATTGTCCATCTCCTGCGCACCATCGTCCGTACACCACAGCTCCATAACCGACTTCGGATGCATCGGAAAAGGCATGTAGTTCTCCAGTCCGTGTCGTATGGCCAGGGGTCAAACATCGTGGGATTCTTATGTCCCCTAATTTCTTCAAGGTGTTCAGAAATTCTTCCCAGTCCAGCCGGTCCCCTCGGTCCAGTGACTGGTCCCAATCAACTTTCTTACGGCACAGCCGCTGCAGCAAGATCTTTCCGGGTAGCAGCCACGGTGAGACGAAACCGAGCGGGTCGAACAAACTTGAGACGGCAGATAGTATGCCACGACGGGTTATTGGTAGCTCGGGAACGTTTAGCTCGAAAACAAAATCGTCCGTTTCCGCGTCCCATTGTATCCCTAAAGTGCGCTCGATAGGAAGTGGAGAGCCGTCCAAATCTCTTACCCTTTCGGCCTTTTCGTGATACGGGATGACCTTCAGCACTTCTGAAGCGTTCGACATCCATTTAGTTAGATGGAAGCCGCCCTCTTCCAGCAATCTCGTCAGACCCCTGAACTGCTCTAGAGCTGATTCCACATCATCGAATGACCCAAGGTAGTCGTCGACGTAGAAGTTCCTGCTGACGCTTTCTACCACCGTCCAATGTACTAGATCGCCATGTTTGTTCGCTGATTCTCGGAGGGCGTAGTTTGCACAAAATGGTGACGATATGGCTCCGAAGGGGTGGACGGTCATCCTATAATTCACCACTGCGTTGTCCCGGTCGCTCCTTTCCCACTACAGGAAACGCAAAGCATCTCGTTCTCCTACCGGAATCTTCACCTGATGGAACATTTCCCTAATGTCAGCAGACAAAGCCACTTTACCCACTCTGAAACGGCACAGAACATCGATCAGTGGTGTGGTCCAGTCAGGCCCCTGTAGTAGGCGATCGTTTAACGACTTGCCCTGGAACTTGGCCGCACAGTCGAAAACCACCTGCAGTTTATTGGGTTTCTTGGGGTTGATAACCGGATGGTGAGGCAGATACCAGATACCCCTTTTGCTGTCGGTGTTAACAGGCACCTTTTCAACTTAACCGAGGGCCTCGTTTCGCTTCATCAAATCCGCGTGTCGTTCCCACAGATTCTGGTCTCGAATGAAGCGTTCTTTTAGTCGTAGTAATCGTTGGAGAACATAATTTCTGTTGTCAGTCCACGGGTCGACCGGTGTGCGCCATGGGAGGGGAACCTCGAACTGTTTTTTGAGGCCTCTAGAGCCTTGCCGCACCGTTTGTAGAGCGAAGTGATCCTCTTGAGACAACGTCGGTCTTTCGTCTCCAATGTCATGAAACTCCTTTTCATACAGCCGTTGCAGATGATACTCTATGCGGTCCGTTTCGGCGGATAAGTAATTCACGGAACCGCGTACCCCTACTGGACCGTATAACATCCATCCCAGAGCCGTGCGTACGGCATAAGGTGCCTGGCGGTCGCCCACTCTTTGGTCAAGCACCCAGTGCGCCTCTGGCACGTCGCATCCGATGAGGAGATCCACCTCATCATCTTCCCAGTCTACGACGGTTACATCCTGCAGGTGGGGCCACCGAGTCAAGATTGCGTCCACCGACCTTGGTGCTCGCATGGGGAGATCCGCTAACGTGAATGCCTCCGTTGGTTCAATTTCCTCGTTAGTGTCTAGAGAGATGAGTTGCAGCCTTAATCTACCGGCAGTCATTACCTGTGTTCCACCCACCGTGCTCACTGCTAACGACGTCGCACCTTTAGCCAGTTGGTGTTTGTCGGCAAACCGCTCTTTCACTAAAGTGGTGTCGGATCCACTATCAACGAAAGCCAACGCCTTGACTATCCCAGTCGGAGTCACTACTCCCACGGCCACTACGCCTAAACGTACCGGTTTACTGGCAGATTTTGAAGTTGAACAAATCACGCTGGGCTTGGCACTCTCCTCGGATATGGTTACTCTCGCCTGATGCAGCAGCCGATGGTGTCTGCCCGTGCAGCCCTCGTAACCACATCGATTCCTTGTTCTACAGGCTGCTGCCCGGTGCGTGGTGTTGAGACAGATGAAACATGCTCCTGCCATCCTCGCCATTCCCCACCGTTCGTCTATTGTGGCGTTGCCGAACTTGGGGCATTCTGGTAGGCCATGGCTAGTACCACAGGATCTGCAATTTGGTTTCACCGTAGCATCTCGTGAAATGACGTGTGTGTTGGTCCAAGGCTGGTACTTTGGATATTCCCGTACAGGGGTTTGGGCTTGGCTAGTACCGGGCTTGTTTGCTCGGTTGCTGTCCCGGATGAGTCGGCCAAATCTGCTGTCAGCTATCTTCGTTTGCCTGTCTAAGTATTCAGTCAGGTCTTCGAAGTTGGCTTCTCTGTCGCCTCGGCTTATCCGTTCAGCTTCTTCCGCCCACCGACCCTGTAGTTCGGGAGAGAGGTGACGGACTATGCCTTCCAAAGTGTGCATGGCGTCTAGGTCAGCCCTGTAACCTAAATGGTCGAGGGCTATTGAGCAGTTCTGCATCTTGATCACCAGGTCGGCCATGGTGTAGACGTCGCCCTTGGTTCTCTTTGCCTCTGCCATCACGCCCTCTAATAGGTTACGGGCTACTTTGAAAGGTTGGCCAAACAAGTCCCTCGGAATCTTTCTTGCCCTTGTGTAGCCTTGTTCTGGATCGAGCATGGTGCACCCGTCGATAGCTTCTCGCGCTCGGCCTCGGCAGTAGTGAGTAAGGTAAAGAAGCCTTTGCCCAGGGTCGGTTACCTTGTTTTCAACGAACGTCTCGAACTGTTTGACAAACTTGCAATATTGCTCAGCTCGCCCGTCGAAAACCGTTAACTCCACTCTAGGCAGATCGATCGATGGTGGTTTGTATTCGGCGACCGGCCTGGGGTTCCCTACCTTATTGCACCCTAACCTATCGGAAGTGTCGAAGTCACTGGTCTCATGCTCTCGCTGTTTCTGTGTACACTTCTCTGCTTCATGCGCCTGTAGTCTAGCCGAAAGTAACTGTTGCTCTAGTTCTAGTATTCTCAGCTTATATAAATCGACATCCTTACGATCAATATTGCTTTCAATAACACATGAGCTAGCACTGACAGGACTAGGCGATCTAGCATTAACTAAAGAATCATATGTACCCAAAACCTCCCCAGAGACTTGCCGTATTACTTCCTGTCCGGATTCGACTGCTTCTGATCCTTTTCTTGGCATTTTGCGTGATTTTTCCTCGTTCCAAATAGATCTATTGAGTATTGTTACGAACGTTTGAGCAATGCGTAGCCAAATTCGCAACGGATCCCGAAATCAGAAGACGATTATCCGTGATAATTCTACGATACTAGATTATTAAAATAAACAATGACATAAACAATATACAAACCTCAATAATACAATCACAAAGACTCAACAACGAGAAGCCGAATGGCAGCGTGTGAGCAGACAGCACGTGCGTCAAGCAGGTCCTGAGCAAGGATGTGCCAAAATAGCGCTCTGGGCGCGAACAAACAACAATTGGTCCAGAAAAACAACCAGTTCGTAAAGACAAGTCAATAGTGTATGGAAATGAGTGATGTTGGGAAAAAACACTGAATCGCGAGGGAAAAAAGGGGGATTTTCCACGACCGGCTGTTACACTCTGTGCTACGTCCACGGACACATTTTTTACCACATCCAGAGGTATATCCCCGCCTAATGAGGCCCATGAGCTTTAGGAACAGAGCTCTTCAAAGACCGCAAAGTACTCATAAGCCTCGTCTGCCCCTGCGACCCAGGAGGCTAACAGACATCTAAAGACCCATCAGAGAGAAAAGAAGTCTGCTACTGCTGTAGTTTCGTCAATGGCGACAGATGTGGCCGGTCAGCTCCCCGTGATAAGCCCCGCAAGTGCGACTCAGCGCAGCTCAGCAACTGTCGCCTGACTCATGGATAAACGCAGTACCTCGTCAACAGTGAAAAGCCACCCCACCGAGGACACTATGCCTCTTGGCGGTTGTTCTTTCAGAGGCCGGGGTAATAGCTCCACAAGAATGCCTCAGTCGTGATTTAGCAACGCTGCTTGAAGTGCGTGGAAAGCTGTTTACTCAAGACCAGAAGGACTCGGCGAAAAAAGTGCGAGTCAAAGTCGCACATAGGCTGGGAACAATAAAGGAAGACGGCCAGCCCAGGTCACTGAAGGTGGTCCTTGGCTTGAATGAGGAGGCTCTTATGGTGTTTCAAAGGTCACACCAATTAAAATATAAAAAGGTTCGACTGCTACGTGACTTAGACCCTTATGCGGGGAAGAAAATGAAGATCCTAAGTAGTGAGCTACGAAGGCGCTGTGAAAGTGGTGGAACAAACTTGTGCATGGAGGAACTTCGGGTCCAAAGTAGGTGACTAGATCAAGTGGCGGCAACTTTCTGCCATTAGCCAAATACATCCGTCATCAAACTCTCAGCAGCTGCTGGCTCGAGGCCCACGGAGAGGACTGACATGATGATGTCATGCTATCGAATGTCCGGGGTCCACTGGGGATACAAGACGAGTTAGAGTACTGGAAGCCGCATCATTTGCCAGAGCTGGTCACCCTAACAAAGCTTGGTTTACGACGGGCTTATTGGCTTCGGAGGTAGCCATCGAGGGCTACGCAATAAAACGTGCGGATGGAAGCCAACTCAGAGGCGGGAGTGAAGTCATCTTTTTCGTCAGGTTGGATATACCATGAGTGAAACTGGGCTATTATTGAGACTCGGAAGGCTACGGTGGATCCTTATGGTGTCGTGTAAAGCTCTCCACAGGGGGGTATAAATCCGTTGGTGTCATCTACCGGGATCTAGCTGTGGACTTACTAGACATGCTGTCACTCGTAAGCAGCTGGGCGGCGGGCAGCCATTGTCCCGTTCTGGGAGACTGCAATTGCACGGATGTCGACCGGGTGAATAGAAGGTGCCTCTATGGTGCCGACGTATATACTAAAGAACTCGTACTGAACGGTAACGATCGGTTTTGGGAATTCCCCCAGAAACACTACAATTTCATATTTCCTGCACACCGCTCGCTCACATACACTGTTTGCGTGTTTTATGCTCCGTACGCTTTCACGAACCAACGTTTGTTTTTTCACGTCGAACGCGCTACTCTATTACATCCTATTTTGGACCTGCGTGACGCACGTGCTCCTTTCTCGCACACCACAATTTGGTTCTCGTTTTCTGAGTCCCTGTGATTGCGTAATTGAGCTTCGTATTTGTTTTATGTCATCGTTCGTTTGATAGTCGAGTATCATAGAATAAACGGATAATGACGTTCTGATTTCGAGACCCGTTTCGAATTTGGCTACGTATTGCTCAAATGCGCCTCAAAATACTCAATTGATCAACTTCGAACGAGGAAAAATGCCCGAAAATGGACCGAAACTATTAAAACCTGGACAGGAAGTAAAACGGAAAGTCACTGGGGAGATTTTGGGTACTTTTGATTTTTCAGTTATTACTTGTCACCCATTTCTGGCAGAGTTAGATCAAGTATTATTGAGGGTAATATGGATGGCAAGAAAGTTGATCCAATTGAGTTGAGGATATTAGACCCAGAACAGCGATTGTGATTGGCCAGGCAGCAGGCTTAGGAGGCAGAAGAGAAGTGTAGGCAGAAAGAACGTGAACAAAAGGCCAACGACTATGACCTATCCGACGGATCGAAGCAACTGAAAATAGGAAACTCTGGGCCGGCCGCCCAGTGTGAAACATCAGCACAACCAATGATCTGTCTGCCAAAAGTAGAACTGACCGTTTTCGATTGACGGTCTGAACACCTCTGTAAGTTCACCAGGCAGTTCAAAACTTTCGTTGAAGATAAGATAGCCGGCCCCGGACAAAGGATTCCCTATCTAACCGATTACTGTCGAGGCCTGGCGAGCGAAGGCACTGACGGGTATACCACGCTCGACCCGGAACAAAGCCTCACACGAGCAAGGAAGATTTCGGGGGACCTGTTCGGACAGTTATTCAGAGTAGCTCGTTACCTTATGGAGGGCTTGATGTTAGAGACCAAAAGAACCAAGGGCAACGCCTAAGCAGTGACGACCCGGTGGTCAAAATGCAGAACTGTTCAATAGCCCTCGACTATCCAGGTCACGGGGCTGACCTCGATGCAATGCATGCATTTGAGAGCATAGTCCGTCACCTCTTTCCCGAGCTACTGGTTTGGTGGGTGAAAGAGACTGGAAGTACAAGCCGAGGAGACCGTAAGGCTAACTTTGAAGACTTGACCGAATACCTGGAGAGACAAACTGAGATAGCTGACAGTGGATTTGGTCGATTCATCGGAGCAGCCACTGAGCAAACAACCCCAGCTCCAGCCAGGCTCAAACGGCTGCACGGAAACATCCGAAATATCAGACTCGGACCAATTCACACGCCATTTGCCGCGAGGCTATAGCGCACCCAAGCTGCAGGTCATTCTAGTCCAGCCATAAGCTACTAGAATGCCCAAAGCTCACCCCTGCCACGATAGACGATCACTGGGGAATAGCCGGGATGACAGGAGCCTGCTTTACCTACCTTAACACCACACACTGGGCGGCAGCTTGATATTCAACTCTTACATAGCGTTATTATGCATGCATGCACGACCACGTGGTTATCACTACAAGAGTGGCGGCGGCCTGTATTGCGCCGGTATGTCCCCCTCAATCGAATATCCGATCGCTCCCTGAGGCGCAGCTTCCTTGTGTTTCTTACCTTCCAGCTCATCCCGTCGGACAAAACCATATGGAATTCCGGGATCTCGCATGGCTTCAACATAACGCTCATTGGATCGCGACTGGACTCATTTGACGCCGGACGCTGGCTAGTTTACGAAGGCAACAACAACCACAGGCAAACGGAACTTTGGCATATGCGGACAAAGACAGACCCTACAACACAATCACCATTGCCAACTCACAAGCAGGATCTACCCCAGTTGGATAGAATATTAAGGAGGACGCAATTTTGCGATCGACGCACAGCGACCAACGTGAGTCATGGAGGGTGGCTTGTGCTGGTCTCGTTGCCTTCGACCGCGGCTGGAAGCATGGAAGACGTCTCTTGCCACCGAAGCCGACGTACCCATCATGAGTCGAAGCCCAACTGCGTTGGCCTTCTAGGGGGAGGCCACAGTAGTGCTACCGATAAAACACTCGATGAAAATGACTAACAAACTTGTTTATTTGAACAGTTACCGTTTTTGGTGAAGCCACTTGCTCCGCCTGTGTACGTTGTCTGCACGCCGTTGCGCTCCTTCAATGCACGCGTTGTCCCGCTCCAGCGTTTTGAGTTCTGCTTTGCGCGCTGCCGAGTATATTCGCTATAACGTCACAAGCCGAGGACCAGGGGCTTTAGACTCTATACGAGAGCAGGTCTTGACTTAACTGAGGCGAATTCTAAAAATCCGAGAATCTTTCTTAAGAGAATGAGATAACGTCCTCTCTATGAGGTTTAAAATTCAGAAAGCAGCCCTGGTAGTCGTCAGTTGATTTGATCCGAAAGATAGGTCGCTGGTCATCCAGAAACTTAGTATGTGATGTTGGACTATCCCCTAGATTTGCAATGTACCGTTAGTTCGGGAGGGTTGGATCATAGAGCTACCGAAAGACACTGACTCGTTTATTGTCATTTATCGGTAGGCTCAAGTCCACCGACCAGAGCTTGGTTGCATCCATCCCTGACTTTAGTTGTGTACTTGAAGAGTCCTAGTTGGTCACACCATCCGCGCACATGGCGATACTGGACTTCACAGTTCCTGGGAGATCGTTGATTTCGATCAGGAACAGTAGGGAACCCAGTATGAAGCCCTAAGGGACTCCTATGGTGGCTAGGGACGAAAGGGAATACGAAGCGCCCGCCAGCACAGTGTGGATACCTCCAGACAAGAAGCTCTTAAGCAAGCAGAAGAAATTACTGGTGATCCCGTGTACTTCCAGCTTGTGCAGTGGGGATGAGTGTGAGGCTGTGTAAGACTTTTTCAAAATCCATGAAGATGGCGTCGGGGGTTTTACCCTGGTCGTAGGCCTGCGTCAAACTGCCCATGACAGTGAGCATGTTGGTGACGCGTGATCTGCCTGGCTGAAATCCGTGTTGGAAAGGGGTAAATTATGGTATTCGTCTGGAGTTGGCGTAACATTGCTCGATTGAGGATGCGCTTAAAGACCCTACTAGGGGTACTAGTTAGACTTATCGGCCTGCAGCTAGATGGGGGTGTATATCACCTTTTGTGAGCCTGACCAGTGTCACTTTGGAATTATTCTGAACATCAGCACACGTCATCCAGGATCCGCTACTCGAAAGAACCATTAACTCGGATTAGAGACACAATGTATTCCGCTTCACTGTCCATTGGTCGTTTCTAGGAGAGCTGGCCGAGACTATTTTGGACAAGGGACGCAAGTGAGCCGGTTGCACAATGCCCAAGGAAATGATGGATCCCGCATTGGTCAGTACTGACTGCTTTTGGAAATATGTCTTTCCTGAGGAATATCCTGAACTTTCAAATTAACACAAACACCTGTGTGACCTGCAACCCAAAATCTTGGTAAATCAAATCAGATCAGAGCACAGGACTAGTGGCCGACGCCGATGGTAGCTCAGTTTCGTGCACCCTTGAGCCTCCACGTCATACCGGGCTTTGACTTCTTGGAATCTTCCTTTTCTATCGGTGGGTGGAAGTTGAATTCACGTGATATTCATTGGATTGTCGTCGGAGAGGGCAGCAAGAGCAACACTTCGGTGTAGTAAAACCTCCGCAATCATCACGTTCACTCTTCATGCGAAAGTATAGTCACCCGAATGTTAGTTCTTTTTTGAAGAAGGGAAAGCAGAGGGTCCAAGAAACATCAGTGAGGTGTGGGTGGAAGATCAGTGAGAGAAAGTAATAATAATAATAATAATAATAATAATAATAATAATAATAATAATAATAGTAACAACATTATTAACGGTAATAGTAATAGTGAATGAGGGAAAAGGAAAGAGGCCGGGATGGAAGTTCTTCTGAGTGCTATCCGCTGTCTCACGGCACTCCGGAAATACATGTGTCCACGCCAAGTCCAACTTCTTTTTAAAGTCCATGGCAGTACCTGCTGCCACAACATCCGTAGAGAGTTTATTCCGGTTGTTTTTTACTCCGCATGAGAAGAACTGAGCTCCGATATTCTTGTTGGCCCTCGGTTAAATGGGCTTCAGTTCATGCCGTCAGGGTTGGAGCTCCTGTCACTGGCAAACAATGACTTGTCCGTCCTCGACAGAAGCTTTAGTTCCTTCGTGGCTTTTATCAGGTCTCCCCCTGCAAGTCTGCGCTTGAGCGAAAAAAGCTGGCAATACTAGTCTGTTCTCTTATTGTAGCCTCGTTAGACCGGAGATCGTTCTTGTGATTATTTGGATGTTTTGCAGTGTGTGGATGTCCTTAACCAACTGAGAGGCCCATGCCAGGACTACTTACTTTAGGTGGGGCCGTGGCGCAATTTGAAGTGGTAGCATGGCTCTAAAGCACCTTGGAGTCATTGTTCTTCTCAAATGGTACATAACTCGAGTCGCCTTGTTGGCTGCTGACAGGCGTTGTGCCGACGGCTTAAAAATGCTTGTTACAACTATCCTCAAGTCCCGGATCTTCTGAGCAACTAGTCATGAGTTGTCCGGGTTCATGGAACCATAGACAACGGGTCCATTCTCCTTGATTACTTGAAGTGCTTCAATCGAAACAGAAAACAGTGAAAGAACAAAAGAGGTGACAGTGTGATTTTTTCACCCTTTTCGAGCGGTCTGGCAAGTATGAAGTTGTTGTTACCCTCCTTTGCTGTGAAGTTCAGTGCGTGTTTGTTAAGTGTCATCTTAGTTTCCCTCCTTTTCGAAGTACCGTGATCAGTAACCCGTACAACAGTCCTTTTTGCTCCCAGGGTGACATCGACCTGTTCTTTGACTATGTTACACCCATCCTTACTCCACTACTACTTGACTGCCAATGCGTTATTGCTGATGATTTCAGCCATGTGCTACTCATCTCTTGCTTTTGGTTTGAGTGACCTCTATCTTATCCCAGCCAGAAAGTGCTGTTTTAGACAGTATTATCACCAACCATCTCGAGCTTTTTCACTTACGACTGAGAGCTCCTGTTTCAACAAGTGATCACGCTCTCATTATCATCAGACCCAAAATTTATCCAAGTTCAGCGCACTGTTCACTTGTCAGGATAAAGCCAGTGAAGATGAACTCTAGAAACCTGTCATCCACCAACATAACTCTTCTTCAAAGATCCCCTTCCATTGGTTCTTCGTGGTATTCTTTCGATTGCCCTGTTTGCTTGCTGGAACTATTTACGAAGACAGTGAGGCAATTGATTTGCGTTGTCCCATGGAGACCGTATTTTTTAACAACGGCAGAACGGCTTCTCCATTGCTGAAATCTCTGACAAGGCAACGAGAAAATGTTTGTGAACTACAGGACCAGGTTTTGGTGAGACAATACTCCATCCTCATCAAAGAAAAGACATCGCTTGAATACATTATTTGCCCACCGGTTCTTCAGTACCACCGATAATAAACCTCTCTGGCATGAAAGCAAAGCTTCAATGCGGACAGCGGGCCGAGTGGAAGAAGTACAACATAGACAAGAACAGCCAAAACAGCACGTTTATTCATCATTCATCAGATACCGTATCATGAGCCTACTCTTAATCTAGACGGAGTCCATGTGATCCGCCTACCAAATGGTTGGAAACACCAAGTGATGTGGCTAGTTGTCGCGGCCAGTGAAGTAGCTGCGTTTGAACTCCTTCTTCTTCGTGATTTTATTTCAGTATTTTGATTTTCGGATAGTTTTTAATTGGTGCTTCTACGCTTTCTGGCCTTTACTGAACGATGCTGGAAGGTAGCAACCGGGATCAGAGCACAGAAGCGCGAGGTTAGTGGTTGTATAATCTGAATCTCTGATTCTGGATACCCTACCATTCTATTTTTTCTCCTTTCCCTAAGATACAAGACCACTTTCCTCAGAAGAAATCTTCAAGTATCTTCGAACCCAAAATCAGCTTCTGTTGTGGATCAAGACGGGTTATCCTCCACTGTTCTCAAATTGGGAACAAGTCCACCATTCATAAGCTTGAGTTCTCCCATCGATAAATATGGTACTGCTGGTCCTGTTCCTAATTCTCGGAAATCCGTGACAATAGCACCCCTTCCTAAACACTATGCGCAACGTTTTGTCAGAACGCTTTCGTCCCATCGCCTCCACCTCTGTGCTCAGGCTAACCGAGAGCACTATCCTGAGTCGGCTGCTTTCCTCTTTTTTGTTCCACACGACTCCATGCTTTTGCTTACAAACCAACAAGTGGACTCTAGATGCAGTTGCTTCAGTTTGACATTTCTTTTCAAACACCTCAAAAAACGCCATGAAACCAGTTCTACGTATTTCCCTCTACTGTTTTCCAGCATATGATTCGATTCCCTAGTCTCTGCTGCTTTAGAAGCTTAAGTCTTTTAAATGTCCCACTTTTACAACCATTTCCCGCGATTTTTTCGGTGCCTGAAGCATGTTCAACCCTAGCCCAAAAGGGAGCTTGTAGCTCTGCCCAAAGCATTTCAGTGGGGCTGCCGAAACCCGCGAAGGGCAAACCCAAAGTTTGCCAAGCCTAGCTCAATTGGGCAAACGTCAGGCAGTGCTGCTTGGGTACTTCGTATGCCCTTATCTACCACCTATCGCTTTACGAATGAGTTGGCTATGATGGCAAGCCTTAGAACACGATCACTGACGTGCTCGCTCTCTTGCTAATTGCGCCCATTCAGGAAACGGACACTACCGCATAACTTAGAGACATTGCCCAAAACTTTTCAGTGTTCTTCACCAAGAAGATTTGTCAAGCTGGGATTTAGGCCCGTTTATGTACTTATTAATTGTATGCAGTAACGTTCCTTCTATTTCCAACGAAGTGTAAGTATGTAGGCAAGTTGGCCCGAAGATGTTGTCAATCGTCCTCCGGTCGCAACTGAGTTCGACAAGATGCAATGGATCCTCAAGTGGCCAGCGAAGGTATTACCTCCGTGTAGTCAAACCGCTCCAAAACCGACGGTTCTTGGCCGGCTTTCGAGCGGTTTTTACTATTACGCCGATCGGTTTGCTTAGAAGCCATTTTACACAAATCAACAATAAATTGATACGAAGGAAATGTGCTACTTGGTTAAAGTGCACCGCAATCTATACTGGGGTATTTCAGGGCTTTTCGATGAAATAAACCAAAACATTCAAGTAAAACGACAAATCATCGATTTCCTTCGGATCAATTCATTGTTGATTAGTGTAAAATGGCGTAGTGTAAAATGGCATCCTTGACACTGCGCTAACGGATTCGAAACCGGTTTGAAACTGCCGCGCAAACCATTATTAAAATGATCCATTCAAACTGTTGTTTGCTATGTCTATCTATCGCTGATACTCTCGACTTTCATACTTTGAATTTGTGAATATTCCACCTTATTGAGTAAAATGTCACACCATGATCATGCGCTATCGCGTGCGTCTCGAACATGGCCGAGAAATATACCATTATCATCATTATCATCGACTGAAAGCCGGTGTTACAACGGGCTGGGTGCTGCAAGGGTCCCTTCAGTTTCTCATTATTGAAACTAAAGCTCATTTTAACTGCAAATGGTTCATTTTGTTCCATTAATAATCGGCCTTGCCTAACATTTTACTACATGTTTAGTGCTGCGAAGACTGTGAGGAGATTTTTCCATTTACTTCTGTCGGTTGGCATTGCATCAGTGCAATACTAACTGACTGTACGTGGTTTTGGCTTTCTGATTCTTTTTTCTTGCCATTCATTTATATATTTCCTTTCCTTCATTATAAACGAGTTAATTTGTACTGTCTACTCATGCAATGTAATTATATCGTTTTAAGTTCCACAAGTTCGTTAAGGTAGCATTTAAAGTTCCATGGGCCCTAAGTAGCTCTAAACGAAGTAGACAGTAAACCGTTAACCGGTGTTAGAAGCAGAGCATCAGCAGGTAGGTTTGTTCTTTTCAAGACCAGTTGGACGTGCTCGCAAGACAGATCCCTCTGAAGTAGAAAAGGACAGTTACCAATGGCACTTCTCACAAATTCAACGTGTGCTGTGTGCCCACGCCTATAAGTAATCTCCCAGAGCCTCTAAAATACCTCAGGAGGAGCGGGGGATTCGGAGTAGATATGTTGGGCGAGAACCGTACAAGCTTATGACGACAACCGCGCAAATAGCGGTCCTTGTAACAGCAAACGGCTGGGGCATTCAACAGATAACACTTCATCCTCACAGACTCCGCAATCAATAGTTTTGGACAAGGAGCTGATCCGTTTTGTGTCATCTTTAAGCAAACCGTAGACCGCAGAACGGGGAAGACGAGACCCTTTCTGTGTCCGCTTTCCGTCCCTGCACGATTAGTTGTGGAGTCGCCTAACAGTAAGAGTTTATGCAAAAACTTTGGCCCATAAATGCTGATAAGGTAACTAAGTTTACGTCAAATATGCATGTACAGTAAATTCCCATTCTCTGTGGTCATTAGGAACATCTGATATTCTCAATGTTATGGCGAGCATGAATACACATCAACCAACATATAAGTGATCAGCCCTGTCGTTGCACGCCGTGAAACCAGTTACACCGATGTTTCATGTCTTTAACGACAAAAAACTGCATTGGAGGTGCAGTACTCATTCCAGGTGGCTAACAAAGGGCACGGAATACACATGATTAACCATCACGAAATATATCGCCCCTGTTGTGCTTACCAAGCAGGCCTCCGACACGATTGCCTCCGTGGGCATGGTTTTCCATATTCACCGACCAACCTAACGAGGCTTCCGAAGGAGCACCGTCCCACCACCCTACAGCCAGACGGTTCCAGTTTCCTTAACAATAGAAACAGCTTTCCCGAATCCAAACCAAACGCGAAGCCGACTGACTTTCTTGAAAACATTTATTATGAAGATAAAATGAAAAACTGTGCATCCAAACAAGAGATGTCTTATGGTTTCGCATTTTCCCCGCTGCAGAAGAGTCACCATTGTTAGTTGAAATATACCGGCGATATATGTCTCGCCTTTTGATTCCGTTAGCCGTACCATGCAGCTAATGTCGTACTGCCCTTCGCGACAAAAATGTACGCCCAAATGGTGCAGCATGGCGAAGACATGTGCCAAATGAGATACCCTACAGAGTCAGAGTTAGTCACCAGCAAAGATGCAACCTACCTTGCCGATCGGTTACCTTTCCAGCGACGGTGAAGGCAACTTTAAGTCCCGTAATTCTACTGGAAACCGTCAGAACATTATGTGCCTTGATTCTTAGCTCCAACGGGAATCAGGGATCGTGTACGCGAAAAGAAGCCCGTGCCGCCTGGTACAGTCGTTCTGCAAACAACCGAGAAACATTTTGGAATTCAAGGAAATCCCGTGCCAAAAGCGGAACGACAGAAACGAAATCGGACCCCACAGTACCACCGAGCACTATCTCATAGGGGGGATCGACCGACCGAGAGGGTCGTGCCCCAGCGTTATATATGGCCTGCGAACTAATCATGTTCAAATGGGGTAACCAATAACGGACAAGGCTTACTACGACGGTGGTCGCAGCAGAACATCTAAGCAAATGTCCGTGACAAGGAAATAGCTGTGGAATTTTTACACAAGATAAAACATACCGGTAAGGCTGCTGACCAAGAAAGCTAACATACACCTTGCCGGAAAATATAGGCCAATAAGCCTCACCAGTGTCCCTAGCAAAATCTTCGAGCGCATCATAAAACGCGAAATCATGACACACTTGCGCGACAGTAGTTTACTGTCTCCAGCGCAACATGGCTTCCTTCCTGGCAGGTCATGCATCACCAATATGCTGACTGGTATGGATAACCTGGCACAGGCCCACGATGATGACAAGGTATCCCATGCCGCATTCATCGATTTTGCCAGAGCCTTCGATGATGTCCCGCATATTCCGCTTTTGTACAATCTCAGGATGTACGGCATCTCCGGTCGCATACTGTCCCTGATTGAGAACTTTTTAAAAAGCCGAATCTTCTCGGTTCGTGTGTGTACGTCTCGGTCACAACCTGCACCCATCAATATAGGAGTCCCCCAGGACTCTATCCTCGGTTCTCTCCTATTCCTAATTTACATCAACGACCTCCCTGATGTGGTTCCGGTTAGCATAGCGATGTACAGAGATGACGTCACAATCTGGTACACGGACGCAAATGCTGTGCAGTCAGCCATTGACTCGGTCAAACGTTGGTCGGTTGACTGTAGCCTCCCAATTAATGATGACAGATGTGCAACCATGACATTTGGCAATGCTCCGGGTCATCCCTTCAAGATAAACGGGAACACGCAGATCCGAATAGTGAATCAACACACGATCTTTGGTTTCTGGCTGCGCCTTAATCTCTCGTTCTCCTCCCACCAAGAGGAAGCTAGTAAAACTGCCTTCCTGGTTCTAAACCTTATTAGACGAACTTTTCAGATGATCTCCAAGGCGGACTTCCACCTTCTATATGGAACCTATATTCAACCTCTCTTAGAATACGGCAGCCAAATAGTACACACTGGCCTCGTCAGAGATCGGGACATCCTGGAGCGAATTCAGCGGAGAACGACCAAAATGGCACATGGCTTACGTTTTGCCCCCTACCCGGCTCGTCTAATACCACTTGATCTCTACCCTCTCGGGACACGCCGTATTAGGGGAGACCTATTTCTGATGTATGGTCTATATTTACCGGGCCTAGTGGATCAGTTTTATACTCGTCCGAACTTGTAGACCGTTCTGGGACACAAGAGTAAACCCTTCAAACCCCGTCCAAGTACCTTCATTGGACAACATTTATTCCCGTCCTGGATAATAGCCCTCCAGAGAAGGTAGTAAATGCCTCCTCGAAAGAGGCTTTTAAGGCCAGACTAGACAACTGATTGGCATTGTTGCCAGAGCCAACCAATTCTCCGATCGCCCTCGAGTAGATTATTAGCCTCCATACTTTCACGTCTCATTTTCAGTCCTATATGCTTGCACATGTACGCAGTTCGGTTCAGTTCAGTTTATACATGACAGATAATGGCCACGGCCGATCGATCGTCCAGAATTCCTTTGACGATACGCACACTAAGTAAGGCCCCCTTCACTGCGCAGTTTATTTCTTCGAACCCCCGCTAAAAATAGAAGGGAAGAGCAAAACCTCATGGCACATCAACTGCGGGAGTCATTGTGCATCGTGAGAGTTCACAACCGAACTCAACCGAGTTCCGTCGGAGGTGCGGTTATCTCCCTCGGTGAGTGTAGCCGTTTCTGAGATTTTTGGAACACACAGCTCGTCCCCCCCCCCCATTTAAGCCAATTTTCATCTGTATTGATTTGATCCTGAAAAATGTCAACTCCCCCCACCATTGATATAACCACTTCCTCAGACGAGGCTACTTCCTCCATGAGTCAATGTGACTCCCTCTCTTTGGCTAATGTCTCGTTCCTCAACCGGACGAGACAGTTCTTCATAAAGCGCTGGCAACGGACGCAATAAAATGTGCAGTCTAAAGTCAGGTTGCCGAGATAGTCGAGCTAAAGGCCACTGTCCGCATCCTCATGGGTGCGTTGACCAGCCTGAGGAGCTTTGTTATCAAATCCCTCTCGGTGTCCCGGGCAGCTGATCAGTTGTGTAGATAATCTTAATGGCGAATTCTTGATGTCCCCTAGACTTTACAAGGCACCGAAAAATGCTCCAAGTGAAACATCCTTTGGGGTCGCTTCTTCTGTTCGAATCACCCTTATCACACCTGTTCCCAGGTGTTTGATCGCCTTAGGCTCCCTCTCCCACTCAAAATTCGGTCCACTTGGCTGCTAATCAAGCGCACCAACCAGGTACTCGGCGTTCCAATTGAAGTGGGCCTGGCAGAGTTAGCAAAAAGAATTGCCTCCTCAGCCGCAAAGCTCAAGGAGGAAATAAAAGGGCTCAAGGGAGTATCCACTGACAAGCCACTCCGTCTAAGGCTCAGCAGTGATGGGGCTAAGCCAGCAACCCCGCAAAAAGCCGATCCCAACCTCATTGTGCTGCCTGTCGTGTGGGTAACCCGCCTTGAGGATCGAGCTCCATGCGCACCATCCGTTGCTTCCCTACTCAGTCCACCTCCCGTTACCGAAAGTACCCCCAGTGTTGCTACGAAACATCTGACGCCTACAAAATGTATCCCAGACCTCAACATTGCTAATAAGACTGCATTAACGGACGAGACTCATCCACCCTCGAGCCCCGGCACAAACCCGCAACCTGGTTCTGCTGAACGCTGCGGTGTTAAGGTCAACGTATCAGAAAAGGTCTCTGGTGCGGTCGTGCAAAACAGGATCAAGAACAAGAAAATTCAGAGCTGTGAATCATGCAGTACGCACAAAGGCAAACCACAAAAAGGCAGCCCATCCTTTTAGGATACTGAAAGATGTAGACCGTCCGCCTTGTGTGATGTCTCCCAGGTTAATGGACTTCAAAACTAAACAGTCCGCCCAGCAGCCTGTTTACTCTCTGGCCCCCCAATATCTTCAGCTCCCACCTCCCCCCAGAACCTCCTTTCCGCCCCCAATTCTACCTCCTTTCCCCTTCCGAAACCCAAAATCTTCTGTCTCTGGCGATTCTGCAACAACTCCTGAGCATATGCTCAGGTGGTTTACAGCAATTGCCTGAGTGTGTTGAATAAGATCCCGGAGCTTCGGCAGCTTGCAGTGGATAAGGAGCCTCAGATCATAGCCCTCACAGAAACCTGGCTCACCCCTGACATACTTGATGCCGAAATATCCATTCCGGGATACTTCGCAGTAAGGCAGGACTCCAGTAGAGGTCGTGCCGGCGGGGTCATCATATACTACGATAATTCGACCCCTCCTCCCACTATACTGGCAACCCCTGCCTTTTCATGCATTGGTAGTTTGTGGGCTGTGTTGCCTCTCTCTGGGACAGATATCCTACTGCTCGGTGCAGTCTATCGTCCTCCCGCATGCAGTTCAACCGATGGCCTAGGTCTCATAGACTTATTAGGCTCCCTGAAAAGCTACACAGACTTCACCCATCTGATAGTCACTGGTGGCTTACACTCACCCATTATCGACTGGCGAAGTGCTTATGTCAGTGAAATAACCGTCGGTGAGCCCCCCGTATCTCGTACTCAAGAACTCCTGGGTGCGAAAAGTAAAAGATCCGACCAGATATGGCACAGGACATGCCCCGTCCCTACCAGACCTGGTCATCACAACTGAATGGTTCCAAATAGACGTGGTGCACTACTTACCGTCTCTGGGCGGAAGTGATCACTTCTCATTGGGTTCGGTTATATTGTGAGATAACCCCCTCTTCCATCAGAAATCAAGATTTTGAGATCCCTAAAAATGACCAATTCTGACCAAGTCTGTGCATCTATTCGCTCCCAGCTAAATTCAACTAACCTGGGTAACTCTTCTGATGAAGTGGTAGGGAACCTCAGAGAGTTGACCTCCTTAGCTGACAGGTTGTTTGTCCCCAGAACTCGTGTCCCACAGACCGCTAAGCGGCCTCTTCCCTCGCCCCATTAGGCGCATTCTCGACGAACTCGCACGCCTCTTTGCTAGATATAGAGCCACAGGCCTCGCTCGCAATGCAAAACATTTCGGGATTATCCCAAACATATGCGAAGACAAGGTTATGTCCTATCAGAATTCAGTCCAACGATCTGTACTTGAAACATTGGGTCACCTTTATCCAATTCATGAGAACAGAGAGAGGACATAAGTCGCGAGATGCAAGCACTTCGTTTGCTTTCGTCAACCGCGGACTTAAAACGTGTCAGTATATATACATGTTACAGTAGGGGGGTAGGCGTAGCAGTAAGGTGCGCACGATCGAAAGCTCTTATAGTACGTACGTTGGGGAGAGTGAGATCTGTCTTGTTAACGCCAGGGTAAACAAACATTTTGGGCCAATCGTTTTTGTGCACAGAGTGCTGGCTGATACACCATGATTAGAATAGCTTCACTGAACGCTAATAGTTTCGGTGTTGGATTGCACAACAGTGCTTTGAAACACTGGGTCAGGTCAACTTTGTGACCTGATGCAATCAAGTGTCTTCCAATCGAAGAAGCTGGCGGTTTCACGTCGTTGTGTGTGGCCCCAGCAGGTGACATCATCACGTTTGACAGCCATTTGGGTATGTGTTCTGACACTCGTTGAGTCAAGCAACGATCCGTCCTGCCAATGTATACGTCACCGCAACTCCAAGTGAACTGATAGACAATATGTGAGACATTGGGATCAGCAAGACTGTTTGAGTGATTTTGAAAAAATAACCTTCTGGTCGTCTGCAGCAAACGCAACTGCTCCGCTGTGTATGTGCGCCTTAAAGCTGACTTGAAATCACAATTTTTTGATTGAATAAATGATCTCCTTTAAAAGGCAAAGTGATAAAAACTTGCTTCTTCTCCACGTTCATTGTTTTCGCGCGCACAAGTCTCGGCCTCTGATTTTGTCCGATAAAGTTCTCCGGATAACCGTTGGCCAGCAACGTTCTGTTTATGAACTCCTCTTCATCTTGTATTTGATCTTCTGTACAGATATTTGGGCTCTGTTGAAGAGGGTTCTGATCAATCCAAGTTCGTAAGCCACTGAGGCGAAGATGGAGAATTGTAAATAACGTCCGCCCCACGTTGCCTTTCTGTGGATTCTGCCCTGTAGATTCCCATACTGACGCCTGGTTATTAGAAAGGACAAACTGTTATCGCATTCTTCTTCGTGAGATACACTGAGGTTCGGATAAACAGAGTAAAGAAGGTTAATAAAAGGGATAAAATGTTCTGCAGTCATAAAAATTAAAATATCTTCCACGTATCGTCTGTAAAGTAGAAGTTGGGAAATATTATCACAGAGCCGTTTTTCGATCATACCCAAAAATACATCTGCCAAGGTTGGGCCCAGAGGGCATCCCATGGCCAGACCGTCCGTTTGTTTGTATGCTTTACCTTCAAAATTGAACCGAATGTTTTCTGCGCATAAAAGAATGAGTTCTTCAAGGTATACAACAGGAATAGGCAATTAAAAGTTGTGCGAAGAAGTAAAATCATATAGATAATCTACTGTTTCTCGAAGAGGAACCTTTGTAAAAAGTGACTCAACATAGACGGAATACATTTTATCCGAACTCACTGCAACAATGTTTAGCAAATTCACGAATTCAAATGAGTCTTGTAGACAAAATGCTGTTATATGTTTCCGAACGGGGGTAGGAATCTCGACGAGCCGCCAAGCAGGTTTGTGATAAGCCAAGTTTTGCATGCGTAATATCGGCCTCAAAGGGACTCCAGGCTTGTGTACTTTGGGTGATCCTCTCAAGTAGGGCGTCTGTGTTCCTCATGGTTTTAGCTTCTTGTATGTAGCTTCAGAAATGAAACCATGTAGCAGTGAAATTTGAAGTTGTCTTGATATTTGTTTTTCTCTCAGCAAATTGTTCTCTGGAGTAGTGTCCAGTTTGAAGCACTGCGCATCGGAAAGTGTCTGTTCCATCTTTTCCATGTATTCTTTCCTTTCTATAATTACCACTCGTGATCCTTTGTCCGGTCGTAGACACAACAAATCATTCATCTGTTTTGGTTGTTTAACCGCCACCAGGTGTTCTTGTGATAAAAAACACCACTGACGTATGGGAGCAAAAGGGTATTGTTCAGAAATACCAACCACCTTGGCCTTGAACCAGCCGGCTATGTCGGATGAAGTGGGCACTAGATCTTTAACTTGATCATAAAGGTTCTCGAACTGAACGAGTGTTTGTAGCTGGCTTACTTGCTCGGGCGGCACTTTGAAATTTAATCCCAACGACAAGACCTCACGTTGAGCTGCAGTCAACTGACAACCGGAAAGATCGTGAACGGATGCGCTTGTGTCTGTCGGGAATAATGACTACTGTTACGTTTTGCACATGCTGCCCTCAGGGCTTTTGATTGTTTTCACACTGGTTCTTGAAAATTTCTCGAATTTGATTTGACAGAATAAAGATAACGCGCCGAGAACAGTCACGAAGAGCCTTTGTGTTTCAGTGAGCTTGAACATCTCACGTGCGGCTTCAATGTGGACATCTGCGATTCTTGCGGGATTGATGTTGTTCCTTGGCAAATTCTCTTTCGACAAACGTTTTACAAATCGATTTGGAAAACGACAAGATGATACGCATTCAGTAAGGAATTCCATACGTGAATTTTCTACTGCCGTTTTGCAGCGTAATGTTATTAAACAATCGAGAGATCGTGTGACAATAGAGGGGACTCTTCGCTTGAGAAATTTGAGACATTAGGCCCCCTTTATCCAAATCATGAGAACAGAGAGAGGACATAAGTCGCGAGATGCAAGCACTTCGTTTGCTTTCGTCAACCGCGGACGTAAAACGTGTCAGTATATACACATGGTACAGTAGGGGGGTAGGCGTAGCAGTAAAGTGCGCACGATCGAAAGCTCCTACAGTACGTACGTTAGGGAAAGTAAGCGAAATGCTTGCATCTAGCAACTTATGTCTTCTCTCTATTCTCATGATCGGTACTTGATCGAACACGGACCAATAAGGCATTTTTCTTCCGGTACATGCGCCGTCTAATGGGCACAGCTCTGACGCCATTAGCTCTCAAAGATAGTGCCGGATCTCCATTCACTTCCCCTAGCCAAGTAGCCGAGGCATTCAGCTCCTACTTCCGTACAATTTTTAGCTCCATTCCCATATCATCCCACCCTACCATGCACCCATTATCGATAACCACTACCCTTAACCGTGTCACTATTCCCATTGGTGCAGTCGCTCAAGGTTTCCGACGGCTCAACCAATATTGCTCTATGGGTCCTGACCTAATCCACCCCCGTATTCTCAAGGAAGCAGCTAAATCTTGACGCCGCAAAGATTTTACAAGATGTCGAGAATTGCTCCAAGCGAGTCATTTTTTTGGGACGCTTCCTCAGTTCAGATCACCCTCATGACACCTACGCCCAGGTGTTTAACCGCCTTAAGCTCCCTTTCCCACTTAAAGGTCGGTCCACTTGGTTGGTAACCAAACGCACCAACCGGGTTCACGGTATTCTCATTGTAATGGGTTCCACAGATGCAGCCAAACGAATTGTTTCCTTGGCCGCAAAGCTCAAGGAGGAAATTGAAGGGCTCAAGGGCGTATCCATTGATAAGCCACTTCATCTGAGGCTCCGCAGTGAGAAGGCTAAGCCAAAAATTCCACAAAAAGCCGATCATAAGCTCAGAGTGCTGCCAGTTGTCCAGGTAACTCGCCTTGAGCTGCATGCCCACCATCCCTCGCTTCCCCACTGACACCATTTCCCGTCGCCGAAAGTACTCCCAGTAGTAGGCCTAGTGCCACTAAACATCGGTCGCCTACGAAAAGCATCCCAGGCCCCATCATAGCCAACAAGACTGTTTCAACGGACGAGACTCACTCATCCTTGAGCCCAGACATGAACCTGCAACCTGTTTCTACTGAAAGAAGCAGTGAGGAGGTTAAAGCACCAGATAATATATCTGGTGCTGTCATGAAAAATAAGCTCACCAACAAGAGAACTCAGAATAGGGCATCAAGCAGTGCGCAGAAGGGCAAACCACAAAAGGCAGCCCACCCTTTTCGGAGACCGAAGGATGTAGGCCGTCCACCTGGATTGATACCCCCCAGGTTACTAGACATCAAAACCTACCGGTCCCCCCAGCAGTCTGTCTACCCTCTAGCGCCCCAATATCTTCAGCCCCCGACTCTCCCAGGACCTCCTTTCCATCCTCAAATCCCCCTCTTTCCCCCTCCTCAAACCCAAAACCAGCTGCCTCTGGCGATTCTGCAACAACTCCTGAGCATGTGCTCAAGTGTTTTTACAGCAATTGCCTGAGTGTGTTTAATAAGATCCCGGAGCTTCGGCAGCTTGCAGTGGATAAGGAGCCTCAGATCATAGCCCTCACAGAAACCTGGCTCACCCCTGACATACTTGATGCCGAAATATCCATTCCGGGATACTTCACAGTAAGGCGGGACTCCAGTACAGGTCGTGCCGGCGGGGTCATCATATACTACGATAATTCGATCCCTCCTCCCACCTTACTGACAACACCAACCTTTTCATGTATTGATTGTTTGTGGGCCGTGTTTAACCTCTCTAGGACAGATACCCTATTGCTTGGTGTTGTCTACCGTCCTCCCGCATGCAATTCAACTGACAGCCTAGGTCTCATAGACTTATTAGGCTCCCTGAAAAGCTATACAGACTTCACCCATCTGTTAGTCACTGGTGACTTCAACTCTCCCAGTACAAACAGGCAAAGAGCTGATGCCCCGGATATCACTTTCGGTAAACCCCTCCTTAATCTCGTACTGAAAAACTCATGGGTGCAGAACGTAAGAGATCCGACTAGATATCGCACAGGCCACGCCCCGTCCCTACTAGACCTGGTCATCACCAATGATCGGTTCCTAATAGATGTGGTGCATTACTTGCCGCCCCTCGGCAAAAGTGATCACATTCTCATTAGATTCGATTATATCGTGAAATGGCCTCCTCTTCCGTCAGAAACTAGAATTTTGAGATCCTTCAAAAGGACCAACTTTGACCAAGTCTGTGCATTTTTTCGCTCCCAGCTAAATTTAACTAACCCAGGTAACTGCTGATGAAATGGCAGAGAATCTCAGAGAGTTAATCTCCTTAGCTGATAGGCATTTTGTCCCCAGAATTCGTCGCCCACAGACCGCTAAGCGACCCCTCCCTCGCCCCATTAGGCGCATTCTAGACGAACGCGCACGCCTCTTTGCTAGATATAAAGCCACAGGCCTTGCCCGTGATGCGGAAGACTTCAGGATCATAAGGAACATATGCAAAGACAAGATTAGGTCCTATCAGAATGCAGTCCAGCGATCTGTACTTGATCGAGCACGGACCAGTAAGGCATTTTTCTTCCGGTACATGCGCCGTCTAATGGGCACAGCTCTGACGCCATTAGCTCTCAAAGATAGTGCCGGATCTCCATTCACTTCCCCTAGCCAAGTAGCCGAGGCATTCAGCTCCTACTTCCGTACAATTTTTAGCTCCATTCCCATATCATCCCACCCTACCATGCACCCATTATCGATAACCACTACCCTTAACCGTGTCACTATTCCCATTGGTGCAGTCGCTCAAGGTTTCCGACGGCTCAACCAATATTGCTCTATGGGTCCTGACCTAATCCACCCCCGTATTCTCAAGGAAGCCGCGGATACATTAGCTGCTCCTTATGCCTCGCTTTTTCAGCAATGTGTTGACGATGGAGTTTTCCCCCGTAACTGGAAAAAAGCAGTGATCTCACCCATCTATAAGACACCTTGCTTCTAGTTACAGACCTATAAGCCTCACTAGCATCCCTAGCAAAATTTTTGAGGGAATTCTTAAGAGTGAAACTCTTTCCCATCTTCATAGAAATAAGATCCTCTCCCCGTCCCAACATGGGTTTCTTCCTGGCGGGTCATGCATCACCAATACGCTTACTGTCATGGATAGTCTAACGAAAGCCTATGATGATGGCCAGCTCTCACACGCTGTATTCATCGATTTTGATAAGGCCTCCGACAGGGTCCCCCACGCCCTTGCTCTTTATAAGTTGCAAGCATACGTGATTGGAGGCTCCATATTCGTCATCCTACTCAGCATTCTTACCGACCGCACCCTTGCGGTTAAGGTGGGGAATGTTTTGTCTCAGCCCTCAACAGTAACAACTGAGGTCCCCAAGGGTCGGCCTTAGGTCCTCTTCTTTTCTTGATCTACATAAACGATCTTCCTCCAGCCCTTCTTGCGAACGTTGCCATGTAAGCAGACGATGTGACCATCCGGAATTCAAGCTATGAAGATTGGTCACACGTCTTCCATTACCGGAGCAACCACACTGCCAAGGGTTGACCGACACAAGGTGCTCGGTTTCTGGTTAGATTGTAACTTATCCTTCCTTCATCATCAACAACTTGCGAGCAAGTCTTCCTTTCGAGTCCTAAGCATGATTCGAAGGTCCTTCCCGCGCATATTTAAGGATGATTTCCCCATAATTTCCGGCACGTATATCCGACCTCTGCTGGAGTACGGTAGTCAGATAGTGCACTCTGGTCTTGTCCCAGACCGTGAGATCCTAGACGAGTTCAGCGGGCCTCCACCAAGGCAGTAAGGGGTCAATCCCGCCTACCTTATCCCGTCCGCCTCTCACTCCTCAACCTCTATCCCCTTGACGTAAGACGCGTAAGAGGTGATTTGTTTTTGATGTTCCACCTTTTTGAAACAGGTCAAAGCGACTGCCTCTTATCCGTCTGTCCAGCCTCCTCTCTCCGTGGTCACAGCAGAAAGGTTTTCAAACCGAGGCCACGCACTTCACTAAGGATTAACTTTTTTAGCTGTAGGGTTAATACTCTGTGGAATGCACTCCCGGAAGATATTGTTCTCTCGCAGAACAAAACTATCTTCAAGAAAAAGCTAGACCTCTACCTGGGTTTCTCTCAATAATCCCTTGTTAAAAAGGCGAAATAAATGTCTTTTATTGCATTTCCATTCCGCCATATGTTCAAGAATGTCGCACTCCCACCCTACTTAAGGCGCTATCTCCAGTGTGACACTGCATGATGTTATGTGTATTTTGTTTTTGCTGCCACTCGCGCCTCCCCCTCCCCCTCGCTTCATTTTACGCTTGTTTCAGCTCGGTGAATCCGACAGAAGATCAAAGATTTCCTCGAGAACCGGGACAAATGGGCTCAAAGCATCGAACCCGTGTAGTACTTCAAGACTTCGAGACAAGACAACTGAGTGGGCCCCGGCAAAAGGCGGAAAATTACCGGCCGGTTAGCTTGACTTCGGTACTGTGTAAGTGCCTGGAGCGAATAGTCAGGAAGCAGATCTCTAGGCATTTGGTCCAACACAACCTCATATCAAATGCTCAGCATGGGTTTGTGGCAGGGCGATCCTGTCTGACGAATCTCCTGCTGTTCCTCGATGAGGTAACCAAGCGTCTGGACGAAGGGCAATCGATTGCGGTCTGTTACTTGGACTTCAGCAAGGCATTTGATTCCGTGAACCACAGATTTCTGGACGTCAAACTGCAGTCCATGGGAATTGTTGGAAAGGCAAGACAATGGGTAAGTAGTTTCTTAGCAGGGCGAACCTTTAGTGTTAAGGTGGGGAGCCATGTTTCAAAACCTGAAGGTGTAACAAGTGGGGTGCCACAGGGCTCGGTGCTCGGCCCTCTGCTCTTCCTCATCTTCATCAACGACCTAGCACATGGGCTTACAAACCCCACCTTTATGTTTGCCGATGACGTCAAGATAGCTGGAGTAGATATAGAACTTGACGTGTTAGCAGTACAAAACTGGGCACGCAAATGGGACCTTCCACTAAACCTCACCAAGTGTCAATGCTTGACCACAAATACAGGGGCTAGTGAGAATAGTGTGGGTTCGTTGCAAGTGGTCTCGCAGGTCAAAGACTTGGGCGTTATAATGGACAACAGCTTTAGGCCGTCAAAGCAGTGCACCTCAGCAGCCAATACGGCCAGGAGAGAACTCTTTCGAGTTAAATCCATTATGTCGTGTAGAGATCCGGAGATATTCGTTCCGATATATCAGGCCATAGTAAGCCGCATATGGAGTACTGCGTGCAGGCCTGGGCACCGTACTACCAGAAAGATATAGACTGTCTGGAGAAAGTGCAAGGGCTAGCCACTAGAATGGTGGCTGTGCAAAGGGGGTTTAACTACACAGAGCGTCTCCGTGCCCTAGACCTATTCTCGATGGAACGACGGCGCATTCGCGGGGATTTGATAGAAACATTCAAGGTAATGAAAGGACTGTCAGGAATAAGTCGAGAAGACCTTTTTCTCTGATCCCCGAGAGAGGCACAAGGGGGCATAGCCTTAGATTACAAAGGAAACATTCGAGGCTCCAAATTAGGGCGAAGTACTTCTCAAATAGAGTGGTACCCTATTGGGATAAGCTCCCGGAAGAGGTCATAAATACCACAACAGTGAAAGCCTTTAAGAAAGCAGTAGACCTATGTTGGGTGGCAGTATACCCCGAGTTATGTTAAGCAGCTTTTAGGGTCAGATGCAGTTTACTTATTGTTTCCACCTTACTCTGCTAGGGCTGATACTGCACAAAATTTCTGCCTTTCAGAAAAAGAAAATCACGCAGTGTTGGGAGCTACGGAAACGCGCCGACAACACAACTATATGGACACACGATTGGCTCTAGCCACACCAAGTCCTGTGCAAACTGAACTGAACTGAACTGAACTGAAGACTTCAAGGCAGACTGAACTGCGGTACACCAGCGGTGCGGTCGTCTCCCTCGGTGAGTGTAGCTGTTTTTGAAATTTTTAGAACACACAGCTCGTCCCCCTCCATTTAAGTTTATCTTTATCTGTGCTGACTGGATCCTGAATAATGTCAATGCCCCTCACTATTGATATAACCGCTTGCTCAGATGAGGCTACTTTCCCCATGAGGCAGTGCGATTCCCCCTCCGTGGCCAATGCCTCACTCCTCAATCCGGACGAAACGGTCCTTCATAATGCGCTGGAAACGGATGCATTAAAATGTGCAGTCCAAAGTCAGGCTGCAGAGATAGCCGAGCTAAGGGCCACCGTCCGCACCCTTAAGGATGAGCTGTCCAGCCTGAGGAGTTTGGTAATAAAATCCCCCCCGGTGTCCCAGGCAGCCGATCAGGTTTGTAGAGTTTCTGAGCAGCAAATTCTTGACACCGCAAAGATTTTACAAGATACCGAGAATTGCTCCAAGCGAGTCATTTTTTGGGGCCGCTTTTTAGGATTTATGTCAGTTAAGTCAGGACCTGCTCCCGTATAGAGTCTATAGCCCGTGGTCCTCGGTATGTGACACGATAGTGAATATACTCGGCAGCGCGCAAAGCAGAACTCAAAACGCTGGAGCGGGACAACGTGTGTATTGGAGGAGCGCAACGGCGTGCAGACGACGTACACAGGCGGAGCAAGTGGCGCCACCAAAAACGGTCATTGTTCAAATAAACAAATTTGATAGTCTTCGTCATCGAGTGCTTTATTGGTAGCACTACAGGGGTCTCCCCCTAGAAGGCCGACGCAGTTGGGCTTCGACCCGTGATGGGTACGTCGGATTCGGTGGCGAGAGACGTTTTCCATGCCTCCCGCCGCGGTCAAACACAACAGCGAAGCCAGCACAAGCCGTTCTCCATGACTCACACTGGTCGCTGTGCGTCGATCGCAAAATTGCGTCCTCCTCAAAATTTTCCGACCGGGGTAGATCCTGTTCGTGACCTGGCAGTGGTGGTTGTGTTGTAGGGTTTGTCGTTGTCGGCATATCCCAAAGTTCCGTGTCCCTGTCATCATCATCGTACAGCGTTAAACAGTAGGGCAAGCCCCACTGACCACTGCCTTTCTCACCATGTTGCACGTTGAATTAAAAAGTATGAATATACAAGATGGACAGGGAGTGGACCTATATGGGTTGTCATTGCCTTCGTAAGTGAGCCAGCGTCTGGCGTCAAATGGGTCCAGTCGCGATCCAGTGAGCCTTGTGTTGGAGCCATGCGAGATCCTGGAATTCCATCTGGTTCTGTCTGACGGGACGAGCTGGAAGGAAAGAAACACAAGGAAGCTGCGCCTCGAGGCGCGATCGGATATTCGACTGAGGGGGACATACCGGCGCAATACAGGCTGCCGCCACTCTTGTCGTGATCACCACGTGGTCGTGCATTCATGTATAATAGGACTATGTACAAGTTGAATATGAAGAGTAAACTTAAATATATACAACTGTTACATATTCAGAAAACCTCGTTGGCTGTCGCAGCTCGCGGCCGCGTCGATTTCTCCTGTTGATCGGTGCAGCTGTGTCTTTCGTGGAGTTTGGTGTTGCAACAGGTAACGAGGGGTCGTTAGTGGGAGTAAAAGGGGCCGACTCGTGACGACTAACCGAAGGTTGTGAGCAGGTAGGGACACTGAGAGGGTTGTTCGAGGTGGGTTCTGCCTCGATGAAGGCTGGTTTGAGGCGGTCTATGCTGATGGTCTCCTTCCTGCCCTCGACGTCCACCACGTATTTCTTTTCCTTTCGCTGGACGACGCGGAACGGGCCAGAGTAAGCCGCCTGCAGTGGTGATCGCACTGCATCTACTCGAATAAAAACATGGCTGGTGGTAGCTAGAGCGGTAGGTATGTAGTTGCTCAGGGTTTGTTCTCGTGGTGGGGTGGGCTTTATCACCCGCATTTGGTGCGACAGCCGTTTTGCGTAATCCCCGTAATTAAAACTCATAGGTGGTAATGGAGAAACCAACTCACCTGGAAGTCGTAGTGTGCAACCATAAACCAGTTCAGCCGCCGTAACACCCATATCGGCTTTAACGGTGTTACGCAGTCCTAAGAGAACGATCGGCAAAACTTCACTCCATAATGGATTATCACGAGCACGAAGGGCGGCTTTCAGCTGGCGATGGAATCGCTCCACCATGCCATTGGCCTGAGGATGATAGGCTGTCGTCTTGTTGTGTCGACAACCGAATGCGTTTAGTAGCTCGTGGAAGGCGCCGTCGAAATGAGAACCGCGATCAGTGGTCACGATAGCAGGGCAACCGAACTGACTCACCCAACCGGTTAGAAATGCTTTTGCAGCTTCCTCTGAGGTTGGGCGAGGAATAGGTATGGCCTGTGGCCAGCGAGTGAAACGATCTACGCAAGTGAGGATGTAGACGCAGCCATTGGATGGCGGAAGTGGCCCCACGAGATCCACATGCACATGATGAAAGCGTGCGTTCGGTTCGCAGAATGTGCCTAAAGTAGATTTGGTGTGACGATGTATCTTAACTCGTTGGCACTGGAGACAAGCACGAGCCCAAAGACGTACGTCACGTTTGACGCAAGGCCAGACGAATCGCTCGGTGACTAGTTTCACTGAGGCGGTTACCCCAGGGTGCGATAAGTTGTGGAGGCTGGTAAAAACTCGTCGGCGAAAACTGGCAGGAACCAGTGGTCGGGGTCGACCTTGTGACACATCGCAAATGATAGTTACGTCCGAAGTTGGAAGGGCCACTGCCACTAGGTGCAGGGAGCTGTTGTGTCTGAGTTGCTCTACCTCAGGATCTGTCGTTTGGGCTGCGGCGATTGCTTCTAGGTCTATGCCCATGGGTAGTGGGTAGTCGATATTGTGGACGCGTGAGAGTGCGTCTGCTACGGGATTGTGTGCCCCAGAGACGTGTCGAATGTCCGTAGTAAACTGCGAAACATAGTCTAAGTGGCGAATCTCGCGTGGCGAATATCGGTCAGAAGCTGACTGGAGGGCGTACACTAGTGGTTTATGATCTGTAAACACTGTGAACAATTGGCCCTCGAGTGTGTGCCGGAAGTGTCGGATACCCAAATAGATTGCCAGAAGTTCTCTGCTGAACGTACTATATCGGGATTCCGCAGGCTGGAGACGCTTGGAGAAGAAAGCTATTGGTTGCCATGAATTGTTGACGAATTGCTGCAACACTGCGCCAACAGCCGTGTCCGAAGCATCTGTTCCTAATGCCAGGGGAGCAGAAGGATCGGGATGTGAAAGGAGTGCTATGTTGGCGATAGCTTCCTTGATCAAAGTAAACGCTGCCTGCGCCGTGTCGGGAAAAATGAATTTCCGCTTACCTCCACGTAAAAGGTCTGTTAGAGGCTGCATTATTTCGGCGCAGTGTGGGATAAAGCGGCGATAAAAGTTAACTAGGCCAGAAAATTGGCGCAACTGTCGGTAAGAGTGAGGCTCAGGATAGTCGCGAATTGCCGCCACCTTGTCAGGCAGGGGCTGTATGCCTGAGGCTGAGATTTCGTGACCTAGGAACGTGATGGTCGTCTTACCTAATTCGCACTTAGCAGAGTTAATGGTTACACCGTGTTGGCTAAGGCGCTCAAAAAGAGCACGCAGGTGTGTCATATGCTCTTCTTTTGAAGAACTTGCCACCAAAATATCGTCTAAGTACACGTAGACATTCTTCAAACCGCGTGTTGCCTCATGCATAAACCTTTGAAAGGTTTGGGCTGCATTGCTGAGCCCAAAAGGCATGCGCAAAAACTCGAATAGTCCGAATGGAGTTGTGACAGCGGTTTTAGGGATGTCAGCCTCTGCTACTGGGATTTGGTGGTATGCTCTGACGAGGTCGATTCTGCTGAAAACAGAACAACCAGACAGGGTAGAAGTAAGATCTTGAATATGTGGAATGGGGTATCTGTCCGGGACAGTAGCCTGGTTGAGGGCCCTGTAGTCACCGCAGGGGCGCCAATCGCCATTAGGTTTAGGAACCATGTGAAGGGGCGAGGCCCAAGGGCTACTGGACGGGCGTATTATGCCTAGTTCTAGCATGTGTTCAAACTCAGCCTGTGCTACGCGTAGCTTGTCTAAGGTCAAGCGACGTGGTCGGCTAAATGCTGGGGGTCCTTTAGTGACAATATGGTGGGTAACGTTAGTGGTCACCGCGGGAAGGGGGCCAGATTGTCTTAGCATTGCCGGGTAAGCTGAAAGTAGGTCTGCGTACGGGTGTTCGGCCTGCGGTTCGATGTATAGGGGCGTGATGTGATTCACGGAGGAATACGACCCGGTTACGGAAAGAGAAGTCTGCCGGTCGACAACTCTCCGGCCTCGTGCATCGATCAGGAGGTCGAAATGGTCTAGGAAATCGATGCCTAGTATGGGATAAGGGACGTCCGCTACTATGAACACCCAGCGGAAGGTGCGGCGTAGTCCTAAGTTGAGTGTGAGTGACTTACGGCCGTAAGTAGCAATGGGAGTGCCATTGGCAGCACGGAGTTGTTGGACTGACGGGTTCGTTGCATCACCTGCCTCCTTTGGAATGACACTTACTGCTGCACCGGTGTCAATTAGGAACAGGCTATTGGAAACTAAATCTCGGACATGCAACAGACGACTGCTATTATGGCTGCCGACCGCGTTAGTCGCCGGAACGCGTCGGGATATTAGTTTCCCTGTTTGGCACCTGGGAAGGTGCAACCGGCTTCGCAGCGCCGAGCCTTCTCCCCAAACCGTTTGTGGTATCGACAATACGTTGATCGAGATGGGTTAACCAGGCGGTTAGGGGAAGGGCTTCTGAGACGTTCACGTCGGTCAGAGTTGTGATAAGATATATGGTTTCTACAGTGAGAACAACCAGGAGAGGAAAAACGTCTGAAAGCCCGCTCGAAAGCAGCTATCAGAGTATCCTCGGGGTGTGTTTCTACGGTGGGAGCTGTGGTCTGGGGGCTGCTCGAGTTTGTTACGGCGGTAATTTGTGGATGGTACCGGTCCATAATACCGTCCGCTAGTTTAGCCGCTTCTGTGAGCTTAAGGTGGCTGGAAACCTCGAGCAGTGCTTGAATGTTGGGTGGTAGTCGCTGCACCCACAACTCTTTGAGGACGTTTTCCTCTAAAAGTTGCCCTGCCAGCTGCTGCATTTCTCTCAGTAATGCAGAGGGCTTCTTGCTACCTAACTCTGTTTCTTGGGTCAGCCGTTTTAGTCTGGACGATTCTGACGGTAAAAGACAAGAGATTACCGCGTCTTTCACGGCTGTGTAAGAACTGTTATTAAATATTACGTCGCGTATCTGAGTAGCAACGTCACGGGGAAGGCGACCGATAGTCCACAAGTAACGGGTTCGTTCGCTTGTAATTCTATGTGATTCGAACTCTGCCTCCAACATATGAAACCAGAGCTGAGGGTCATCAATAAAAAACTGAGGGACGGCTAGGGAGACTGTCGAAACGGACGGTTCCGGGTCAGGTTTACGGTCGTTGCTAGCCATAGTTGCAATGGTATATCAAATGTAAAATGATATAAAGAGGTCAGTGCAGCAAAAGTGAAACACTTATAATATGGATATGAGAAAATATATATAAGGGATATGGTAACTGATATCCGGAATTTACCGTTTATATATCGGAAAAGTGTATATGTAAACGAATAAATGTGATTGAGGGACTTACGAATGTACTTCGAGAATTAATTTGTTCTTCGGGCTCACCAGTTTAGGATTTATGTCAGTTAAGTCAGGACCTGCTCCCGTATAGAGTCTATAGCCCGTGGTCCTCGGTATGTGACACGATAGTGAATATACTCGGCAGCGCGCAAAGCAGAACTCAAAACGCTGGAGCGGGACAACGTGTGTATTGGAGGAGCGCAACGGCGTGCAGACGACGTACACAGGCGGAGCAAGTGGCGCCACCAAAAACGGTCATTGTTCAAATAAACAAATTTGATAGTCTTCGTCATCGAGTGCTTTATTGGTAGCACTACAGCTTCCTCAGTTCAGATCACCCTCATGACACCTACGCCCAGGTGTTTAACCGCCTTAAGCTCCCTTTCCCACTTAAAGGTCGGTCCACTTGGTTGGTAACCAAACGCACCAACCGGGTTCACGGTATTCTCATTGTAATGGGTTCCACAGATGCAGCCAAACGAATTGTTTCCTTGGCCGCAAAGCTCAAGGAGGAAATTGAAGGGCTCAAGGGCGTATCCATTGATAAGCCACTTCATCTGAGGCTCCGCAGTGAGAAGGCTAAGCCAAAAATTCCACAAAAAGCCGATCATAAGCTCAGAGTGCTGCCAGTTGTCCAGGTAACTCGCCTTGAGCTGCATGCCCACCATCCCTCGCTTCCCCACTGACACCATTTCCCGTCGCCGAAAGTACTCCCAGTAGTAGGCCTAGTGCCACTAAACATCGGTCGCCTACGAAAAGCATCCCAGGCCCCATCATAGCCAACAAGACTGTTTCAACGGACGAGACTCACTCATCCTTGAGCCCAGACATGAACCTGCAACCTGTTTCTACTGAAAGAAGCAGTGAGGAGGTTAAAGCACCAGATAATATATCTGGTGCTGTCATGAAAAATAAGCTCACCAACAAGAGAACTCAGAATAGGGCATCAAGCAGTGCGCAGAAGGGCAAACCACAAAAGGCAGCCCACCCTTTTCGGAGACCGAAGGATGTAGGCCGTCCACCTGGATTGATACCCCCCAGGTTACTAGACATCAAAACCTACCGGTCCCCCCAGCAGTCTGTCTACCCTCTAGCGCCCCAATATCTTCAGCCCCCGACTCTCCCAGGACCTCCTTTCCATCCTCAAATCCCCCTCTTTCCCCCTCCTCAAACCCAAAACCAGCTGCCTCTGGCGATTCTGCAACAACTCCTGAGCATGTGCTCAAGTGTTTTTACAGCAATTGCCTGAGTGTGTTTAATAAGATCCCGGAGCTTCGGCAGCTTGCAGTGGATAAGGAGCCTCAGATCATAGCCCTCACAGAAACCTGGCTCACCCCTGACATACTTGATGCCGAAATATCCATTCCGGGATACTTCACAGTAAGGCGGGACTCCAGTACAGGTCGTGCCGGCGGGGTCATCATATACTACGATAATTCGATCCCTCCTCCCACCTTACTGACAACACCAACCTTTTCATGTATTGATTGTTTGTGGGCCGTGTTTAACCTCTCTAGGACAGATACCCTATTGCTTGGTGTTGTCTACCGTCCTCCCGCATGCAATTCAACTGACAGCCTAGGTCTCATAGACTTATTAGGCTCCCTGAAAAGCTATACAGACTTCACCCATCTGTTAGTCACTGGTGACTTCAACTCTCCCAGTACAAACAGGCAAAGAGCTGATGCCCCGGATATCACTTTCGGTAAACCCCTCCTTAATCTCGTACTGAAAAACTCATGGGTGCAGAACGTAAGAGATCCGACTAGATATCGCACAGGCCACGCCCCGTCCCTACTAGACCTGGTCATCACCAATGATCGGTTCCTAATAGATGTGGTGCATTACTTGCCGCCCCTCGGCAAAAGTGATCACATTCTCATTAGATTCGATTATATCGTGAAATGGCCTCCTCTTCCGTCAGAAACTAGAATTTTGAGATCCTTCAAAAGGACCAACTTTGACCAAGTCTGTGCATTTTTTCGCTCCCAGCTAAATTTAACTAACCCAGGTAACTGCTGATGAAATGGCAGAGAATCTCAGAGAGTTAATCTCCTTAGCTGATAGGCATTTTGTCCCCAGAATTCGTCGCCCACAGACCGCTAAGCGACCCCTCCCTCGCCCCATTAGGCGCATTCTAGACGAACGCGCACGCCTCTTTGCTAGATATAAAGCCACAGGCCTTGCCCGTGATGCGGAAGACTTCAGGATCATAAGGAACATATGCAAAGACAAGATTAGGTCCTATCAGAATGCAGTCCAGCGATCTGTACTTGATCGAGCACGGACCAGTAAGGCATTTTTCTTCCGGTACATGCGCCGTCTAATGGGCACAGCTCTGACGCCATTAGCTCTCAAAGATAGTGCCGGATCTCCATTCACTTCCCCTAGCCAAGTAGCCGAGGCATTCAGCTCCTACTTCCGTACAATTTTTAGCTCCATTCCCATATCATCCCACCCTACCATGCACCCATTATCGATAACCACTACCCTTAACCGTGTCACTATTCCCATTGGTGCAGTCGCTCAAGGTTTCCGACGGCTCAACCAATATTGCTCTATGGGTCCTGACCTAATCCACCCCCGTATTCTCAAGGAAGCCGCGGATACATTAGCTGCTCCTTATGCCTCGCTTTTTCAGCAATGTGTTGACGATGGAGTTTTCCCCCGTAACTGGAAAAAAGCAGTGATCTCACCCATCTATAAGACACCTTGCTTCTAGTTACAGACCTATAAGCCTCACTAGCATCCCTAGCAAAATTTTTGAGGGAATTCTTAAGAGTGAAACTCTTTCCCATCTTCATAGAAATAAGATCCTCTCCCCGTCCCAACATGGGTTTCTTCCTGGCGGGTCATGCATCACCAATATGCTTACTGTCATGGATAGTCTAACGAAAGCCTATGATGATGGCCAGCTCTCACACGCTGTATTCATCGATTTTGATAAGGCCTCCGACAGGGTCCCCCACGCCCTTGCTCTTTATAAGTTGCAAGCATACGTGATTGGAGGCTCCATATTCGTCATCCTACTCAGCATTCTTACCGACCGCACCCTTGCGGTTAAGGTGGGGAATGTTTTGTCTCAGCCCTCAACAGTAACAACTGGGGTCCCCCAAGGGTCGGTCTCAGGTCCTCTTCTTTTCCAGATCTATATAAACGATCTACCGACAGCCCTTCCTGCGAACATTGCCATGTACGCAGATGATGTAACCCTCTGGAGTTCAAGCGTTGAAGACCTGCAAATTGCAGTTTATGAAACAAAACGCTGGTCCGATGATTGGAACCTTCCAGTTAATGATGACAAATGCGTGAGCATGTCTTTCGGCAGAGAGACTGGTCACACGTTTTCCATTAATGGAGCAGCCACACTGCCAAGGGTTGACCGACACAAGGTGCTCGGTTTCTGGTTAGATTGTAACTTATCCTTCTCTCATCATCACGAACTTGCGAGCAAGTCTTCCTTTCGAGTCCTAAGCATGATTCGAAGGTCCTTCCCGCGCATATTTAAGGATGATTTCCCCATAATTTTCTGCACTTATATCCGACCTCTGCTGGAGTACGGTAGTCAGATAGTGCACTCTGGTCTTGTCCCAGTCCGTGAGATCCTAGAAAGAGTTCAGCGGGCCTCCACCAAGGCAGTAAGGGGTCAATCCCGCCTACCTTATCCCGTCCGCCTCTCACTCCTCAACCTCTATCCCCTTGACGTAAGACGCGTAAGAGGTGATTTGTTTTTGATGTTCCACCTTTTTGAAACAGGTCAAAGCGATTGCTTCTTCTCCGTCTGTCCAGCCTCCTCTCTCCGTGGTCACAGCAGAAAAGTTTTCAAACCGAGGCCACGCACTTCACTAAGGATTAACTTTTTTAGCTGTAGGGTTAATACTCTGTGGAATGCACTTCCGGAAGATATTGTTCTCTCGCAGAACAAAACTATCTTCAAGAAAAAGCTAGACCTCTACCTGGGTCTCTCCCAATAATTCCCTTTGTCAAAAAACAAAAAAAAAACAAATTAGTTGTCTCTTATCGCATATATGTTCATGAATGCCG
This sequence comes from Fasciola hepatica, assembly GCA_948099385.1. Taxonomy (NCBI): domain Eukaryota; kingdom Metazoa; phylum Platyhelminthes; class Trematoda; order Plagiorchiida; family Fasciolidae; genus Fasciola; species Fasciola hepatica. Next base: position 2,001,569 of record CANUEZ040000156.1, read on the forward strand.
CACCCCCACTCAGCTTAAGGCACTGTCCACAGTGTGACACTGAATGAGGTTATATGTATCTTGTTTTTGCTGCCACCCCCGCCCCCCTCCCCGCTTCTTTTTACTCTCGTTTCAGCTCGGTGAATCCGACAGAAGATCAAAGATTTCCTAAAGAACCGGGACAATTGGGCTCAAAGCCTCGAACCCGTGTAGTACTTCAAGACTTCAAGACTACACCAGTACCTCTTGAGTGATTGGACGGTACCGTGGGTCGGCTGTTGGCGGCGTTATCGGTGCTCGACTGTTAGTGCAGGGTCCTGTTTACGCACCTAATAAGCTTTCGTGGTCATGGAGTTTTCCACCATTTGTGTTTTGCAGATTCAACACAAGCAGCACCCACAGAGGAACGTTGACCCTTGCATACTGCCATTAGGCGACCCTGCCAACGGGATGAAGTAGAATGAGGTTCTTGTAATTGGGTGATTTTGATGCTTTGTGACCAACAACAGTCTTGTGAAGTGGCCTACCCAGTGAGATGTCCCCGGCGAACCTGAATACTCCTGGTTTGTAAGTATTGAAGGAGTAAATAACAATGTGGACAATGTTTCTTTCGTTGGGTGGAGCAGTGTAGTGGGCAGGCTTTTGTTAGTCACATTGGTGTTTGGCTGATGTAATTGTAGGATCCTCTTTATGCTTACTGAGCCTTTTTGGTCATGGAGATTCCTCTCATTTGTTTTGCAGATCGGACACAAGCAACCCCCCGCGAAGGAAGGTTGATCCTTGCATGTCACACTATTCAGCTCCATTGGTTTCCTTGCAGCTATTCACAGACAAGACTTAAGAACGCCTATTTCGAGACTGCCCTTGCGTCAAATCTGTGTTCATCCTGTCTTAGGGTGGTCCCGGTGTACAGTTCTTGAGGCAGCTGTTAGTCAGCTTGCCAAATCCATAAAGAAATAACTAGTTCACGTGTTAACAGCGAACGATGCAGCGCCTCAAAGACTGTGAGCTCTCTAAAAGTCCCTCGGAAGTTTTTGAGATAATTTGTAAACTTGGCAAAGGATCATATGGCAGCGTTTTTAAAGCGAGGTACAAAGCCACTGGCGGGATCGTCGCAGTAAAGAAGGTAAGTCAACTATGTGTTGCACCCGATAAAATAATCGTTTAAGGACCGAAACGAAGCACTTAATAATATCCACATACGATCGGCCTGTTTCATCTTGTTCGTTACTTTTTAAGCCTTATCAGTGTTTAATTTGATTCATATTTTAATGTGAACAGATGAGTGAGAATTCAGTCTCACCGATAGCCAGTATTTTGTTGAGCTATTTTGAGTATAGTGAGCATACACTTTTCGATCTTTGTATGCGGTAAAGTCACTGAATAACTTCAATCCATGTCTTTATTCAAACAGGGTCACAAAGATTACGGACCTAAGGTCTCCATTTTTATAACGCGTTCAACACCGTCATTCAGCATTAACGAGTGGTCTTCGGTTGATAAGTTAATGATCTAATCGTACATGGTACCATTTGATAGGCTTATGTAATGTCTTGTATCTCCAGCTATTTTCTGTGATGCATTTTCAAGCAGTAATCTAAAAACAAACAGGCCCATTTATCACGGTTTTCTCACGCTCCTGTCGCGTCATGTGTTTGGTCCTCGATTCGGCTTAACATCACGGTCTGCCTCAAGGGGCAGTGTACATCGAACATGGGGACGTGGAATGCATACCACAGTCTACGGGTTTCGCTCATCCCAAATGTGCGGCCTGGGCGCCACCGAAACATCCCACGCGATGTTAAGGGTCAAAGTAACTCGTCGACAACATCAATCCAGGGGTGAGATTACATTCGGCTATTTTTGTCTTGCGCAGACTGAACTGAATTTCAGTTCACGACATGACGGCATTATGCCCGGTTGCCCAGTTTCTTGCACTACTGGGCTCCGATCTCGCGGCGCGCATTGCGCCTCATGTCGCCGGGCAGTTGCCCCACGCTCACAGTTTTTGGTGTTGATAGGTCAGAACCATAGCTAGGATCATCGTTCAAGGTCTTTGACCTCCTGAATTTTGTAATTTTCCGGTCAACTTCGTCGTCTGCTAGGTCTTAAGGTCGTCTGCGCAAATAACAAGGTGGTTAGCGAATTTCTGGGAGATCATTTACATGAGTCAAGAACAGAGGTGAGCCTAGAACCAATCCTTATGTCAAACCACTGGAAGTAAAGTGTCATTCTGGAATCGGCTGCAACTCGCCCGAATGAGATCCCTTCAGGAAATCGTCGATCTATTCGAAAACAACACCCAAGGCCTTGAGTTTTCGTACCAAACGGTTGTGAGATAATGTGCCGAAGGTTTTACTAGTCAGCAAAGATTACGTCTTTGGGGCTTCTCATGGCCCCGCGGCTCGTTCAATATTTGTGTGCCAAGAGCTTCATCATCGTACGGTGTTAAACAGAAAGGCAAGCCCTACTTACCACTGCCTTTCCCACCATGCACGTAGAATCAGAAAGTTTGAATATACAAGATAGACAGGGAGTAGACCAACAGGGGTTGGAAAAGGAAAGAATGCCCTAGTAGCCAACTCACAGAATATACAGTCTAACTGTACAAACGCACATTGGTCAATCATTCTGATTCGACAGTAAGCGATTACACGATCGCTACTGTTCACGGTCCAATTCCATATCCTTCAGTGTCTCTAGTCAACTGGTTCAGGGGTTTTTTGGACCCCAACCACGAAGACTTGAAGCATTCACTTTTCTTTAGTTCACTGTACACTATCTCATTCTCCGCTGCCACGTCATCTGCTGACCTCCACGTGGTTTCTTTCACTCCCGAGGAGAAACGAAAAACAGAGCACGGTACAGTAGACATGTGTTTGCCACGTGCAATACGTGCCCCGACCAACGAAGTCTGCTAGGCTGGATACGTTGTGATGAAGCATTCTCTGCACTGGTATCCAATACTCGATTTCTGACCTTAGCATTGCTCACTCTGTCATTCCATTCAGTCTTAGCGATACTACGCAAACATCGATGGTCGAAAATCTGAAAGCGGTGAACATCTTCCGCACGCATACTCCATGTCTCGCAACCATATAACAAAGTTGAACGCACCGCGGCACAACATACACGACTTTTCAACTTCGGTGAAATATCAAGTGGGTGCCATAGGTGCTTCAGTCCAACGTACGCCGCTCGAGCTTTGGATATACGCATGTTCACCTCTACTAACGTGCTCCCACCCGTCGTTACGCTTCTGCCGAGGTAACTGAAGCGACTGTCAATTTCTAGCACTTCTCCATCGAGCACCAAGATAGGAACTGTTGACGTCCAGTCTTGCAACATCACTTCACACATTGAAGGTGCAAGGCGCATGCCGAATGGAGCCACAGCTCTTGCAAGTCTATGTGGTGCACGTTGCGCATGTTCCGTGCATTCGAACAAACAAATAAGGTCGTCGGCGTAATCCACGTCACATGGTTTCTCACTATTTACCAGTTCGGCGTCCATACCCTGAAGATTTCACAAGGCATTCTCCATTATCTCGTCCACGACGAAGTTGAACAGGAATGACGAAATGGGACATCCTTGTTGAAAACCGCTGGTCGTTTCAAATGGACTGGATAGTTCATCGTAAATCTTTACTCGGACAGAAGTATGAGAGTACAACGATTTCAGTAAATTCACCAACTTCTGTGGTATACCTTTTTCAGTTACGAGCACCGAACAAAGCTGTTTGAGCAACTCATTCGAAGGCGCTTTTCGAGTCAAGGAAACCATTATTGTCGGTCGACGGTGTGTGTGTGTGTGGGAAGCGCTCGAAGTAACTGAAGAGTAAAAATCTAGCCGATGCATGTTCGATTTGGCAGAATCCGGTCTGCTGTTTGCCGGCTTTCCTCTCGCGAGACAGTGTCACATGACACAGCAAAATCGAAGCTAATGCCTCGGTTATATATATATATATATATATATATATATATATATATATATATATATATATATGTACAGAGGCGTGGTGCCATGCAAAATGGTGGAAGAGCGAAATAAAAGTGAAGGATCAAAGAGGAAGTTTCTCAGGAGTTCGAACACAAACTGTCACAACATAACCGCCACTGAGCCATATCCGAAAAAACGTTTCCAGCCAGCTGTGTAGTGGATCTCGAGGTCCCCAACCATGTAAGCGTGAGGAACCGACAGAAGCAACTCGACGTCAACACTTTGACAGACCGGTGGCATGTTATAGCTTGGCCTCCATGTCTTCGTGATTGGGGTCCAAAAAACCCCTGAACCAGTTGACTAGAGACACTGAAGGATATGGAATTGGACCGTGAACAGTAGCGATCGTGTAATCGCTTACTGTCGAATCAGAATGATTGACCAATGTGCGTTTGTACAGTTAGACTGTATATTCTGTGAGTTGGCTACTAGGGCATTCTTTCCTTTTCCAACCCCTGTTGGTCTACTCCCTGTCTATCTTGTATATTCAAACTTTCTGATTCTACGTGCATGGTGGGAAAGACAGTGGTCAGTAGGGCTTACCCTACTGTTCAACGGGTTACTATGATGATGATGATGATGACTGCTGGTGTCTTAGGGGATACAAGCAACTGTTAGCCAGGATCCATCCTCAAATGACAGGCTGAGCGTTGCCAGTCAAGACTATTCCTACACCACGGTGATCCGTAGCTCATCTTTCTTCGTCTCCTGATGTACACAGGAAAGACGTCCATGAGGTAGCAGGAGCAGGTAGTTGAATCATACTGCTCGAATCATGGGTACGCGTCTCACCGGCACTGGGAGCAAGAGTCACCAGAGAATCTATTTTGAGCGCTGGACGCGCCAGCTGACTGGCTTGCATGAGTGTGGACACGTTAAGGGAGCGTAGATTCACAGGCTGTTTGACGATGAACCGTTGCGAGTATGGGGCATGTTATCAGTTGGTGCACTGTGGGTAATTAGAGGGGACAAAGAGGGGTGATTGGGGATAGAACGCGAATGTTGGATAAAAGAAAGGGTACTCTGGGCATTTATCACTACCCATCCCACGCGATGCAGTCGGCAGCGCGGTCCTGACTATCCTGCGAGACGACCGATGCAGTATGGGATTCTTCATATCCGTGCGGTTCATGGGAAATGTTGGACGAGTACTGGTAGGATGTCCAACCGCTAAGTAGGAGAACGGTCCGGGTTCTCAACCAAAGCCTTTATTTCTAACAAGAGCCTGTCCACAAGGCAGGAGAGTGGTTGGGTGGAAGCCCATTTGCTTGGATCAACTATTCTTCCGCTGATTTTACCGACTGAGTTACTAGCTCAAATTAACCCCCAACTCGAGGGACCAGGAGACTGTTTCATCAGTCCTCTACCCATTGACCTTCCGGGCATGACTGAATCTTCGACTTGAGATAAGTCAACCTGTATAGGTCGTTTGGTCGCTGAGGCGCGCAAGCCGTCACATGACGTTAGAGCGCAGTCTGATTTGCGACGGCAAGTTAGTTAGGTACGATCTGGTTTTCCAGAATCAGTGTTCCCCGATTTAGATCCACTCAGAGTGGTTTACAGAATAAAACCCATGGACACTGGTAGCAAAATTTCCGTTCGTACATTTTCTATTCCGGCTAAAATGAGTTACAACAGGAGGCAAACCCCATAATCAGAAAACATTGTAAAAGCGGTTTGTGGGGGAGTATTCACGTTAGAACCAGTTTGTTGATCCTGCTTTTGAAGAGAAACGGGTTGTAAGTGAGTGAGATGACAGCAGGAGGGAGAATGTTCCATTATTTGACTGTCCGGGGAAAGAAGAAAAGTTGTAAGATAGAAGTACGACATCTAATGTCAAAAAGATTGATAAGGATGACTAGTTGCCTGAGTACGTGATGATCGGGATAAAGTTTTGGGGAGATAAACTGCCAAAAAAGCTGAGAAAAACAAAATCCAAAATAGTTCCGGTAGAAGACAGACAGTGAGGCAACAGCCACACGATGGGTTAGGAACTGCAGATTTGAGGTTAAAGAAGGATCGTCGATCAACCGAATGACCTTTCGTTGAACCCGATCAAGAAGAGAGGTAGACAAAGCTGCACCCCACACCTGACTACCGTATTCAAGTGCGGGGCGGATTTGAGCTTTGTATATCAGAAGACGAGCCGATGTGAAGAAGCGTCTGACTCGAAACAGAAAACCAACCTTGCGCGCACCTCGAGAAGCGAGCTGAGATATGAAAGGGGACTAGCATGGAGAAGAAGTTATGGATTAGCCAAGAAGAGGTAGAATCTGTGAAGTACAGTACAGTTGAATCGAAGGATAAATGAGGGGAGAATAAATGACGTTTCAAAGAAACTGAGAGGAGAGAGGTTTAAGAAGCACTAAGTGCAGCATGATTGTGGTAGCCCGAGGAATAGATGTGTTCCAGGTCGGAGTCTAAAGATACACTGATTGCACTGCAGTCACAACCAATGTTAGTGTTGGCATGGCGGGGAGTGCGGTAAGAAAGGAAAGAATGAAGGGTGGCGTCATCGGCAAAAGAATGAGTTGGGTTAGAAGTAGTGAATATTAGATCATCGATAAATAAAGGAAACAAAGCGGGCGCAAGTACTGAACCTTAGGGAACGCCAGCATTCACAGGAAATGGCTGGGACAGAACTCCATCAATTTGGACGGAGATGGTTCGTTTACTGAGGAAACTAGATGTCCACGATACGAGAGCAGAAGAGAACCCGAAAGTGAGTAGTTTCGCCAAGAGACCTTCGTGCCAAACTCGGTCAAAGGCCTTGGAGATGTCGTGCGAGACCGTGTGTGTCTCTCGGTGATTGTTGATTGAAGCCGACCAGGAGTGTGAGACGAGAGCCAGGATATCACCGATGGAAGGGCTAGGTCGGAATCCGTATTAGCGATTGCTCAGTAGTCCTTCGCGTTCGAGAAACGTACGCAGTCGGTCGGAGATAACAGTGTCGAATACTTTCGAAATAATAGGTGCGACGGAAATTGGATGATAGTTATTTGGGTCAAAAAGATCGCCGCATTTGGGAAAAGGGAAAATCACGGTGTTTTTCCAGGAGATCGAAAAAGTAGAAAGTTAGAGGGAAAGAGAGAGACAGACCGAGACAGAGCGAACGACGTACCAGAGGGGCCAACTAAGAGGCACACCTTTTAAGGGCAATGGGTGGTATACCGTCCAGACCGGGTGGTTTGCATACGACCAAAGAACGCAGTGCTTGGCGGATATTCCCAGTGCCACCGTGAGGTAAAAAATGGGAGACAGAGAAGAGAAGGGACCGGAGTAGGATAAGAGGGAAAAGTGGAGTAGGAGAAAAACCGGGAAGCAAAACCCTCAAAATGTTCGGCTACCGGTGACAGATGAGAGTTAGTTTTAGAGCGGACAAAGCTTCATCTGGTTCTCGAAATGGTTGACGAGCAACTGTCCTTAGCTTACACGGAGCGGTGGTGGAAGTCGGGAGTGGGCAAGTGGCAACAGCGGCAAAATTCTGAACGCTTAACGTACACAGCACGATCACATGCGTGGTTGAACCACTCGGGGGATTTGGGTTTGGAAAAGTGTGGAATGAGAAGTTGCCTGTCTTAGAGATCAATGTCAGTGAAGTTAGGAACAGATGAGTAATCGTCTGAAGTGAAGCAGCAATCGTTCTAAGGATAGGAAGTCAGGAAATTGCGAAAGCATTCCAGTTCACTGAGCTGTAGAGCCAAAATCTGTGTCTTAAGGTACGTGGAGGATCAAGACGAGTGTAACTGAGGGAACAAGAAATAATTCAGTGGTCAGATGAGTCAAGTAGAAGAAGAGCAGAGATTGATGAGATCAGAGAAGAAAAAGAAGTGAGCACAAGAACAAGGGTATGGGCGTTGTCGCCAACGTCATCGGGGATTCTTGTGAGAGGTCGGCAAGTTAGCACAGGTTGTTGACCACAGCAAAATGTTCGGCTTCGCGCCTCAGAGCCGGAATATCTCGAGTGAATCAACCAATCTCGACTGTGAACATTGACATCTAAGATGGTGATATTGCGATTGAGATCCGTAATAAACAAGTGCTCAATGTTCGAATATAAATCAAAGATGGATCAGTCGGTACTATTAGGTGAACGGTAAACAACACAATAGTAGTGATTAAAGTAAGGAAGTCAGAGCTTCTGCCTCATAAACTGAAATTTATGACTGAATATGTCAAGATTTTGGATTCTGGATGTGGACAAAGGCACAGACCCCAACTGTGGATGAAAAGGAATATTGAAAGATATAGTTGGAAAATTGAAGGTGGATTGTGTCTGACGATTATATATATATATATATATATATATATATATATATATATATATATATATATATATATATATATATATATATATATATATATATATATATATATATATATATATATATATATATATATATATATATAGTTTCGGTCAGAAATAGGTCAAGAGGAGAGCAAGATAGGATAAATTGGTGAAGACAATCGATATTATGGTTCATTCCGTGAATGGTAGTAAGGAAAATGAGTTCGTGCTTGATTTCCAAATAGGCAGAGCGAGTACTTGCGTGATTGTGTTTTCACGATTCATAATTCGAGGGAAACCGACAACCATAGTCCTGAGTCTTAAAGTCGTAAACCACATAAGGCTTTAATAGATCAGGCGTGGTAGTAAGCCAGGCGACAGCAGAACTGTCTACCAAGGTGTTTTGAAATACCCTAATGTGACGGTAAGAATTACTACGCAGGGCGGAAGCATGATGATAACTGTGATATCCGTGTTCCGTCTATTCGTAAGCACCCACGTGGTTGTGGCGTAGTAGTAAAGCACACAGGTTTACAGAACTTCAGCGAGGGCTACATTCATATTCCGGTGGTTGCCACGTCCATCTTGAATGCATTGTGAGTAAACGTTCGGGTAAATCTTCACACAGATGTGACTTGGTCTAACTACGACCATCGCGCTTTTCATCGTCAGCTTGATCTCAGCATTGCTATTTCCCCACCAGGTCAGTTGACCAGGAATACCCAGATGTCCATGTGTCTAAATGGAACTTATGGGCACACGAGTACTGCAAAAATAGACGTCCAATAACTATATGAGCCACTGTTGCGTGAGTGAAAACCGTCAAGTTTTTGCTATGGAATACGTGCAGTTCTGTGCCTGTGTACCGCCATATACTGTGTCAGAGCCCATGACATCGTGTGTAATCTACTTGCGTGTTTTCTACCCCATCCGTTTCCTTTATTAGGTCCCGGTAGACAGTGATCTGACTGACATAGTAAAAGAGATTTCCATTATGCAACAGTGTGATAGTCCATTTATCGTCAAGTGTTATGGCAGCATGTTCGACAGTCAGGATTTATGGATTTGCATGGAGTATTGTGGAGCCGGTTCCATTGCGGATATTATGCGATTGCGTGGAAAAACCCTCGGCGAGGATGAAATCGCCACTGTTTTGCATTATAGTCTTCGTGGACTGGATTATTTACATCAGGTGAGACCCCGTTGACCAACACGAAAAGGGGTTATGCGCAGACGAATTCTCTTTTCAAATGATTTCCACTTTTACACCTCTATGCAAAAACTGACTTATCTCTCCTCGAATCCCGATGCAGGTCCTCCTAAATTTGTATATTCTCCTGAGTAATATCAGTCGTGTGTGTTTGAATCTTGTATTGAATTTCACTCGTATTTATATAATCGAAGGGTTCTTCCCAATGTACTAAACTGCTTTTCTCGACGCCAATCTAACTGATATTTAATAGAGGTATTTATCCATACTTCTGTGCTTTTATTGTCAATTGTACTATTGCAAACGGCTGAGACAGCGATCTGCGGAGAGAGCTTGCTCGTGTTTAATCCGTAAACGTGCAAAAGCCAGAAAATGCTTGAGCGGAGGCTCAGAAAGTGCATCAACTCGGTTCCTACACTTAGATCCAATGAAAACTAGTATACAGGCCTACACCCTACCGTTAATTCGTTAAAAAAATCCATGCTCTGCATTTTTTGTTGTAGCAAAGTACTAACACAATCTCCTTTAGTAGAAGAATCGTAACGTAACGGTTATCAGTTCATTAGTGTGCTGTAGTAGTCGGGTTTACGATCCGAGGCAGAGTTTCGATGGAGATCTGAGTGAGTAGCTATGGTGGCGAAAGGCAAACCGTTGAGTTTCGGTTGGGACACCTGGATCATAACCTTTTGAAATTACAACACCAATTTTCGGATTGCAGCTCCAGTTTGGGCTCAATGTTCAGTTCAATTCATTTAACCATTAACCTCGCACTTCTGTGCTCTGGTTTTGGTTGCTACCTCACAGCATAGTCGAGTCAAGGACAAAAGGAATAGAAGCAGAAAGTGTAAGAAGTTCAAAAATCAAAGTAAGAAGCGGAAATCACGAAGACAAACTGGTCGTGACACCTGACCATATCATTTAATGTCTCCAACGATTTGGTGGGTGGGTCGCGTGGACCCCAACCTGAAAGTATAACACGCCCTACGTGGCTAAGTCTACTGTTCAAGGTTGTCATACCTTCCTATCATGTCACGAACTGACCACCTCGACCTACCTTCCAACCACTACCTGCGTCGGAGAACAGCGTACACCAAGGGATTCTATCGGTGGGCATGAGTGACACATGTCCCAGCCACCTTAACCTGTTAGGTTCAGTACTCGATCCAGAGACTGATCTCTGGTTCCTGACACCCTACGCTTAACCTCAGTATTGCTGACACGGTGTTGTTACTTTATTCGGGTAGCGTTATGGAAATGTCGATGCTCACGTGCCGAAAGTCTTCGCCTATCTACTCTTAACGGCCATGTTTCTGAGCCGTATGGGAAAACGGACCTAACCACCACAGTGCGCACTTGACCGTTGATAGATCATCGGATGTCAGGCTGACGCCACAGATGGTTGAGGTTGGCAAAAGCCAAACGCACCTTCTGTATGCGCGATGACACTTCATCCGATATCTGTCCACCGGATGAGATTTGACGTAGCAAAACGTGTCTGCTACAGCTGGAAATTCCCCCACCAAAGTACTGCTTATGGTTCCTAACAAGAATGAGGAAAATATCACTTGCTTCTTCCGCTTTGAAGCTGTTTTACGTTGATTTAGGTAAAGCATTCTGTGATCATAGTTCTTTTCTTTGTTATCACTTTTTTACAAGATGCGTAAAATTCACCGTGATATCAAAGCTGGAAATATTCTGTTGTTGAATTCCGGTACTGCCAAACTGGCTGATTTTGGTGTTGCTGGACAACTTTCTGATACTCTGGCAAAGCGAAACACTGTCATTGGCACTCCTTATTGGATGGCACCGGAAGTGAGTTTGTATGTGCTTTTTGTTCGATTTATCGTATACTAGGCTCGAACTCGAGTATTTGGACGCCACCCACCCAATACCCACTTATCAGACGACTTGTAGGCCATCTGTTTATTAACCTATCTTTTTACGGAACTTTTACCCCCTGCTCCATATAGTAACTGCAGCATGGAATCAAGATGACTTTGTACAAAGTGACTTCTCGGTCCTGCTATTCAAGGGCGTACAATTTAATGCAGCTCACAAGACAGCAACCTTTTCATGAATTTGCACGAGTTCAGCGGAAGGGGATGAAGTGCACAACTACCTAATTGAATCATTGCAAATGCTGTTTAGAGGTCGTTATTGGGACTCATTCATTATTGATGTAAACCCTTCGTACGCCATCAGTAATTTCATTATCCCAACTTTCGAGCTGGCCTTTTTATAATCCTCGGAAGGAGCGGTAAGGCGTTCTTCACTTCTCTGAACCTCATGAAATACCCTTATTTTGCTTTTGTTTACATCTGTCATTATTAGATCAGCTCATTTTCACCGAAAATGCACACAGTTTTATACCTTTATCCGTAGCGTACACAGTAGTAGAGCTTATTGTTAAATCCAGCGGAGTCTTGTTCAATCGGCGGTATTGCGTAGGATCCAGTAACTTATAGTTTGTTTTTATTTAGCAGTCAGGTGATAGCTTCCTCGCTTGCAGAAAAGTGGGGTTTGATATAAGGTTCCAATCGTTCGGTAGCGGACCTTGTTAGTTTCAGATTTGGTGATTCATGTTTGGTTCTGTTTCTGGGACCCGGCTTCTGTTACCTGTCTTCAAAGTTATCTGAAATTTGACAAAGCTTGAGCTCATGCAATTATGGGCTGCTTCCGTAGAACCATAAAATCATGATAAATTAAAAGTATATCATTCGACCAGTGCTGTTCTTCAATGCCCCTCACCAGGAGTCGAACTCCAAAGCACCGGTGTGTTCGTCAAAAAATCCATGCCTTTGAGTCAAATTGCTAACTTTTTAACCAACAGTAACATTTTGGTAGTAGAATTATTAGATTCACCGACTTACTAGGTTGTATGTGGCTCTGCTGAAGAGTCTTCCAAACTGTAAAATAAACTAGGTCTGCAGTCATTTGTGGTGAAGTGAAGCAGATAAACCCAGGGGACACTAATTTGCATGAATAGCCTTGTGGTTTGATTTCGGACTTTCAAAACCTCTTGCTAACGACAGCCCGGGGCGCAGATCACAACTAACTACGATCTGAAGTTTGTTTTTGCAGTCAGGCTTCGATAATGGGCAAAAAATTACTTTCGTTCGATATAACGAAGGACATCAAATAAGGATCATGTTTTACATGTTCCTTTGCCGTGGTATTCGGGTAGATGTTGTTAGTTGAGTTTAATGTGCAATAGATTATCGCACTTACTAGTATATCGTTTTGCCAGCGTAATCAGCACGTAAAAACCGCTTTCCAAAAGATCTGAACCATTTGCTAATCTGCTGATTAAGTACCAACTTATGAAAGTAAGCGCCACTGAATGTTAGTTGCCGAGGAGTAGACATACTGATTACCGTGTTTTGGTTAGACTACGGAGGTAGAGCATTTACAGTGCAAGCGTTTCATTACTGACCGAGTTGCCGTCATCAGTGCAAGCGTTGTGCGGCTAAAAGGACTTTAAATGCATTTTGCACCTTGACGGTGTCAGGTTCGTCTGAGCGGTGCAGGAAGTAATAAACTGAACATAAGCGTAAGCCAGGTTGTTCTTCCCTTATGCTTTCTGAATAAACGCTTCGGTCGGGGGTTCTATTTCTGATTAAGCAGCCGCCCTTTTCTGATTCTTTTTCATTTTGTGGTGTTGGCACCATGTGTATATGTGTATATATTGTGAGGGAATGGGCTGGGACATGGCCAATAGGCGGCTTGGTTCGTTTGGTAGGCAGCAAGATGGTTTGGCTAGCAGTCGGCATGTCTTCCTCTGTATTTAACCGTGGACAAGATTGGAGCGAACAAAGCGGTCCGAAGGATCAATCGAATGACTACTGTCTTCTGAACCAAATAAACCAGTTGGGCTTGGTAACAGACTAACCACTCAGGAGAGCTGGTTGTGATTAACAGATGAACCGAGAAAGTGTGCGGGCCTGGATTTGATCATAAACATCATTCGTCGTATATAAATGCCGTTTTTGCACTAGTAAGTCAGGATGATTCGAAGCCAAGAACGTTTTCTCACTTGAGTTGGTGGGGCAGAACAGGACATGTTTATGTGTATACCGTCCACTTAAATTATTGAAGTGCTGTAGGCAAAAATATATTTTCTAATATATGTGTGGTATCCTGTTGGGGCTTACAGACATGTACAGCTGTGTTCACTACTTCTGTTTAAACCACTATTGTAAGGTGATTCAAGAAATCGGTTACAACTATTCTGCGGATATCTGGTCCTTGGGTATCACTGCCATCGAAATGGCGGATGGCAAACCTCCACTGGCTGATATCCATCCGATGCGTGCCCTGTTCATGATCCCAAGTCAACCGTCCCCTGCGCTGCGCAAACCGAGCGCATGGTCGGCTGAATTTCGTGCCTTTGTCTCCTCGTGCCTGGCCAAAACGCCCGAATCACGCCCGACCGCCGCCGCTCTTCTGCAGACTGAATTCATCCGCAATGCAAAATCCTGTTCAATCTTGTTGTAAGTGCCCTTCGTAACCAAACGAACCATGCAATACAACACTTAGACGAGTGCCAGTGTTTCAGACTTAGCCCTTTTTGGTCAGTCCCTTCGTGGTAAGCAGTTTCGCTTTAGCCCAACTATCCCAAATTGCCTTTCTGTTAGTCTGCTTAAGCTTCATATTTGCAGTAAATTGTGTTGAGAGATGGCAGCAGAATTCATTGGTTTGAATGAGAAGATTGAAGTTCCAAAGCGAGGGCGGTTCGGACATGTATGCTGAAAGAGAGTCAAGCTGTTAGAAAGCAGAATGCACGTGATAATGAGTGAATGAAGTAACACCACACACCCTGGGCGCAAGAAAGTCACTCTAAGCTTCCAGATTCCCTAAATCCTACGGGTGAGTTTATTGTTGCAGGTCTGCAATGGGGTTTTTGAATGAGGGATTCAACAGCATGTAGGATGAGAGTCGGAGAGGGACTGGTGATTAGATGTCTGTAATGTCTTATATTAGGCGTAGGTTCTGGATCATGACACATGCAAGGAGAATCGATTGATGAATGTGACTGTTCGCGGGGAGCCAGCTGATGGATGGATACAGTCTCTTCCTTTCCATTGGGCAGTCTTACATGTGGGTATTGTGGGTTACATTCAGTTATATGAACTTCATCGATCAATGGCTTTTACTTTGATACTCGAGAGATACGACGTAACAATACCGGATCTGGGACGGCTAGCCAACTTGGTAGTGATGCACCAAATTTCGACTAACGGTAATACCCGAAAGGGCGTTCGTGGAGTGTTATTGGTAGCGGTATACAAAAGAAAGTGAATAAAAGGCATCAGGAAGGAACATTTCTCACTCGGTACAAGGTTGGGACCTAGATCTTGCGACGAGAGTGATAGCGCGCCACAGTTTACCGTTGAATTGTTCGGCCTTTCCATCTGAATGGGGATTATATTCAGTTGTTCTGCAAGTAACCACTCCTTTATTATATAGAACACTTAATTTTATCTGACATGCACGAAGAGCCGCCATCAGAACGAATGTAAGAGGGTTTGCCAAATGGGAAATAATTGGCAAAGTTTGGTAGCAGTAGCAGAAACGGTCAAATCGGGGCAAGGGAATGCAAAGGGGAATTGTGAATATCCGTCGATTATGATAAGCAGATATTTATTGCGAGTGCTAGATAGTAGTAGCTCTTTAAAATCAATACTCAGTCGTTCGAATGTCCCGCAGTCTTGATAAGATTCGCAAAGGGTAACTGACAGAATCTTTGTTTCAGTCCAGCGCAAACTGTACATTGAGCAATGCTATTTTTGGTGTGTACTGAAAACGGCAGATTACGTGATCTCACAAAATGCAGCAAACGAACTACTGAATGGCACAATGTCTCGCGGAGTTCCTTCAGTGGCACAATGTCTATGGACGACTTAATGCAAGATGAGGTATCAACCGAGACACTGTCTCTCTCATCGCGATATGATGCGTCGAATTTATACCACGAAAGTATTATTTGCCATCGATGGTAGTCGAGTGGTTTAGAACGTTTGATTACCTCTTCGAAGGCTGGATGTTCGAATCCCCGCAGTCACTGGTTACTTTGGTGGTAGACCGCTGTAGTCCGGATTGTTGCCACGCCTGACCTATTGGGACCTTATGTGGTTCTCCACTCCAGGTCGCAGAGTCTGGTTGCCGATTATCCCTAATCATACAGTAGGCCTCTGTGGCTATGGGGTGTATTCCCCATTCCGCTGCACCCGTAGGCAAGTATATAATAAAAAATTCCTGATTGTTGGATTTAATCGTTTTTGATTTTCCTGCTTTGTCTGTCTCCGGCTAGCTTCCGAGTTTCATCGAACCCGCTACCACCGACTGCTGCCCTACTCTGTCCTTGATGCCCTTTCAAACGAGCTACGTTCAACGTGCGAACCAACGTGTATAGGATAACACGGGGGTTTAGCTTGTATCCCTAAGTCCTTTGTCAGCGATATGTGTTGCATTCAAGAGACTCGCATTCAGAACTACGGTTCCATCATTCGATTAACGTCCGCGTCATATCCCTCCATGGAGTTACAACACGCCTTTCAGGGAACCGTGAAACTATGCCTCCTCATCCTGCTGACGTTGGCTTTGCTTTCTGTGAAAGTGCTCAAGCGGTGCTATTAGGATGTTTTAGATTCCACTGGCTCAGTCAATGGTGGCCTGTCTCGTCGAAACGTAATAAACTGGTATCTTGCACCTTCTCGACGCACACCAATCGACACCAGCTGGAAGCGAGCATAATTAAACGCGGCTAGTTAAGGAGCCATGGGAAACTCTGGCAAGCTGCCCTATCTCATTCGAGTCACCGATAGGAAGCCACTAGGTGTGAGCAAAACAATCTGTGAAGCTGCCGGTTCGTCACGAACGCTAGGCGGAGCACTTCCAGACAGTCCAGCTGTCCCTTAGTGCAAGTCTCTCCAAAAGCCCTTCAGGCATATTTCCGGTGGTCCGTTTCGACAGATCCACCCGTCGAAGCGGAGATCCGCAGGGAAATCCAAGCATGCTTCAATACTCAAATAATTGTATCGTCCCACCTCAGGTCGAGTTAGGACCTACAGCCAACTTTCACCCCTTTTGTCGTCTCCAGTGAAGTACGATAAGGTTGCTCTGTATCCCCATTTCTCTTCAAATTTCCCACAGAGGATGTTCCACGGAGTTTCTTGTCTGGTCTTTCAAACGGTGGAGTTGAACTCCTCCCAGGGAACAGAGTTATCGACCTGGAATGTCGATGATATCGTCTTTCTAAATGATAATGCTCAGGCAATATGGCACGCTGTGAGCCGCTTGGCGATTGAGGTATTCAGACATGGTGTGCACTTTGCGCCTTCCAATTGCAAAGTGCTTTTGCAAGACTGGCAGGGGCCTGTGCTTACACTCCCTTTTTACGGTGATCCGCTGGAATTAGTTGACAACTGAACCTACTTCGGGAGCTTGATAAGAGTTGCAGGTAGTGCCAGAAAGGAGATCAGTTCGCCAATATCGAAATCTAGAGCAGCTCTTGCAAACCTGCGACACGTGTGACGTCGCCGCGGTTCGTAGTGCTTTACTCTACGATGGTGAGACCTGGTCACTTCGCGTTTAGGATGCTCGGCGTTTTTCTGTGCTCAACAAGCAATGTCTCCAGAGCATTGCTTGCGTCTGGTGGGAACATCGAGTAAATAATGACAAAGTGCACCATTGTATGTTGCACACGGATAGCCACTCTCCTAACAAAGTGATCGCTCTACACCGCCTCCGGTGGCCCGATTATGTTTTGCGAATGCCTGCCCATCGTCTACCTTTCCATGCTCTGTTCACACGTGCTGGGCAGGGTTGGAAGAAACGACGCGGCGGTCAGGTCATGACTTGGAGTAGAGGTATGCAGAAGCTAGCATCAGCACTGGTTTCGGTTAGTGCTTCCCGCCTCTCTGGTTGGGACGCAAGAGATGAGGATTTTCGTTGGTTAGAGATGTTTAGAGACATGGCTAAGAATAGAGATCAGTGGCACAAATGCTGCGTAGTTTGCCTGTCGAGCACTCATGCCCCATAATCACAAAAAATTCATTCACAGAAACAAAGTAACAAGAAACCTGAAGAAGTGTACAATGAAAAAACAAGAAGAGCCAGGACACATTACAGCTTTAACTAACTGCCAGTTCTTTGTTGCACTTCTCTTCCGCCATTTTTTGTATTTCTTGTTGTTACGTTTGCATCATGCTTGATTCTAGGCCGGCGTGAAACGTACACGTACCAGATCACATGGAATACTTAACTTTATGGGACTCAAGAGAAACAATAAAATCCTCAAGAAACACCTTTACAGTTGAAAACTAACTTACCGAACGAAAACTCAACCCTTGAAAGTAGAAAACAATCATGACCATAGGATTTATTAGGCTGGTATGTGCTAAGGTACACCGTGGATGCGGAAAATGCACGCGGAACTTCTACTGTATAAGATCTAGACTCATTGTGCAAATAAATACATTTTGTGAACCTTATACCTATTAGGAACTCTGCGACAGTAATAAACGAATACCGAGAACACAAACCTCAAAAGTTTCATTAGTTTCTGTTGCGCTCATTGTACCTCAGGCTCAAAATACTAACCGCTCCTTCATTTGATTAAGGCTGCTTAAGAACTTTGTCCCAAGATTCGAGTTTGTTACGCTTTTTCATTAAAAGCTTACACATAACTGCAATGTGGGTATATCCATAAACGAACCAACGCGATTTGAACGAGAACCGGCAATGATGATGCTGGGATGCATATATCGATGTTTTCCGTCTCCCGTGTGCTGTTTTCTCTGTTTTCTGCATTTGTGGTCCCAGCTGATCGCTACTGTTATAAACTTTAGTCCCATTCCCTTTCAAAATCCCTTCATCAGATGTTTTTCTCACACCGCTGAACATCACAACAAGACTGCAGCTTGGCGTGGTGTGATGGCTCCCTTGCCTCTATGACCCAAAGAGCTTTGCAGGATGGCCTTCTTAAGCCGGAGACGCAATGATGTCTGAGGTGTCGATCGACAGGGGTCAGACCAAGTCCAGTCTCTGAAGCAGTTGATGGGCAATACCCGGTTTAAACCATTACGTCTCTGGAGAGAACACTGCACCGAATAAACACGGAGAAAAGCAGTTTACTAGTCTGAATGCCTCCACAAGATGGGCGTAGGAGTGGAGTAAATGGGGTTTCTCTTGACGATGGGAGAGGTGATCGTATTTCATTGGGCAGCTATCGTCTGCCTAAGCTGGACAGCCTCCGATCCAAAGGATGTTGCCCCGTCCACGTTCCGCTTGCTCCATTGAGTGCGTGGGGCTGAGGACTGAATCCGAAAAGCGGATCGACGACAAAGCACCGGCGACGACAAGACAGACCAGAAGTGGTTCCTTCGCGGGTGCTTCGGTCAGGTTCCCGTACTGGGTTAACACCCCACTGCCTTGTGGGTCAGATTTCTGAGCCAAAGACTCTGATTGGGGTTCCCGAAAAAAATCCTTTTTGCAGTGTGGGCAGCCGCGAATTATGATTTGTCCAGAACCCTCCAGCTTATTTCCTGTAAAGGGCCTTACCAATTTTTCCTAACCTAATTTAATGTCGATGCAAAACGCCACGGGTAATTGCGGCTGTGATGAAGGCAGTAGTTCAGGAGTTGGGCATAAATCGAATACATTTATTAAGGATACATGCTCACTCCACTCGGTTACCTTTAACGACCGCACACTATGTCGAGTGGTTCAGAGCGTTTGCTTACCACCTTGGAGGTCCGAAGTTCGAATCCTCACCATCACCGGTTACTTTGGTGGTAGACAGTAATTCTCACTGTCGTCCGGATCGTTACCACACCTAATCTATTGGGACCTTATGTGGTTCTTCGCTACTCCAAGTCTCAGGGTTCGGTTACCGGTTATCCCCGACAGTGCAATGGTCCTCGTGGCTATGGCTATGGGGTATGTACCCCTCCCACTGCACTCATGCGGAAGCATGTGTGAAAAAAAGGAACACAAACTGCCCTCGCTAAAACTCTTGACACTTTCAACATAGATGTATGGTGTGTTCCCGAAATGCGCATACAGGAACCCTACATATGTGATTACGCTTTGCACCCTAGATAAAACCTCGGTCTTGCTTTACTTTCCGCGCGTCGGGTGATCAGGTTTCTAGTATTCGTGGTCAGACCGGCATGAGAGCTAAGCATGTACTGCCAGACTTGATTCCAGTTGGCAATCGTTTGTGTGCATATCGGCTGGATCGTTCTGTGCGTGCAACAGACTAAAGTGCCGATGCTTGTTCCTCATGTCTGTTAGGCGCCCACTGACTGCAATTCCTCTGAGGCCAAGGATAAATTCTCCCACGACTTGTCTCAGCTGCTTCGAAACATGCATTTAACGAACGTGTTGGTCATTGCTGGGAATTTCAACGCCCAAGTTGGTCGTTTGGTAGATTCCGAAAGGCAAATTGGTGGTCCATTTTATATCCCAGCCGATCGTACCGATAACGGCGATCGTCTCATTCAGCTGTGCTATGACCACAGATTGTTTCTGGTAAGTACGAACTTCTGCCATAAGAAGTGGCATAAACTGACATGGCGTCCTCCTTCGTCTTCACAACGTTGGACTCAGATTGACCATATTGTGATTGGTCACCGCTGGCGTACATCAGTTGAAGATTGTCGTTCATTTTGGTCTGTGCCTGTGGACTCAGATCACGCCGTGGTACGTACTCGCCTCTTTTTACGTCTTGTCCGTGGTTGCACCAACGAAAAAGCCACCCGTCCTGCAAAGTTACTTCTAGATCATAACTGACTAACTGCTTTTCAAGCAGAGCTGTCTGCAAGGTTATCTATGTAACCGGATGTCCAGGAACCAGATTAACTTTGACAAGGAAAATGACGAAAATAAACAAAACTGCATAACTATTATTTTCAGTTGTCTGGAAGAGATCCAGCTACAGCCCATAAAAAGACCGTCACTGACAAACGGTATTTTCAAGAGGAACGCTTGCTTGGTATTCTTGTTTAGTTCCTAATCGCACAACCTGGTGTTGACGCCGCCAGCATTTCACCACCATTCAAGGTGACGTTATCAGTGCGCAGCCGGCGGTCACTGTAGTCCCAACATTCATATGAACCTTGAACCACAAACCTATCTCTGACCTCTTCGATGAGTATGGATTTCTCAGGGTTGGATTACTGAGCAGTTTAAATTGTTGCCCATTACGTCTTTGAGCTTCAAACCGCTCCACCGCTCTTTCATGGCTCATTATTCCACCAGGACTTTTAAAACTGCATATGGATCCAATCTTAGGCTCAGTTTCAGCTCAGTTCAATTTAGATAAGTTTATTTAATCACTAACCTCGCACTTCTGTGCTCTGGTTTTGGTTGCTACCTCACAGCATAGTCGAGTCAAGGACAAAAGGAATAGAAGCAGAAAGTGTAAAAAGTCAAAAAATCAAAGCAAGAAGCGGAAATCACGAAGACAAACTGAGAGTTCGAATGCAATCATGTCACTGGTCGCGACACCTGGCCATATCATTTAATGTCTCCAACGATTTGGTGGGTGGGTCGCGTGGACCCCAACCTGAAAGTATGACACGCCCTACGTGGCTGAGTCTACTGTTCAAGGTTGTCATACCTTCCTATCATGTCACGAACTGACCACCTCGACCTACCTTCCAACCACTACCTGCGTCGGAGAACAGCGTACACCAAGGGATTCTATCGGTGGGCATGAGTGACACATGTCCCAGCCACCTTAACCTGTTAGGTTCAGTACTCGATCCAGAGACTGATCTCTGGTTCCTGACACCCTACGCTTAACCTCAGTATTGCTGACACGGTGTTGCCACTTTATTCGGGTAGCGTTATGGAAATGTCGATGCTCACGTGCCGAAAGTCTTCGCCTATCTACTCTTAACGGCCATGTTTCTGAGCCGTATGGGAAAACGGACCTAACCACCACAGTGCGCACTTGACCGTTGATAGATCATCGGATGTCAGGCTGACGCCACAGATGGTTGAGGTTGGCAAAAGCCAAACGCACCTTCTGTATGCGCGATGACACTTCATCCGATATCTGTCCACCGGATGAGATTCAACTTCCCAGGTAACAGAACTTATCTATTTTATCTAGAGTTCCCCCTGCCAACTCAGTAGAGCTAATCCAGTCCTGCAACAGCATTTTACACTTTGAAGGTGCAAAACGCATCCCAAGCATTGCTACCCTGTTGTTGAGGCTATTTAAGATAGCTTGCAACTTACCTGGATCTTCACTCGGAAGAACGAAATTATTCGCGTATTCCAAATCAGACGGACAAGGATGGGGGTAAATTAAGAATCAGTTCAATTAGAAAATTGAAGAGGAAGAGCTGAAAAAGGCAAGCGTGACGAACATCATTTCCCGTGACAAAATTGGGTGATAGGTCGTCGTAAGGACGAACTCAGATCCGGCTGTTTGCATTCATGTGATGGAAAAGGAAAAATACGTTTCTCTTTTACACCCTTCAATGACGAGCAGCGCCAGAGAACTGTACGGTCGACTGAATCGAACGCCGCTTTCAGATCAAGGAAAGTAGAGATTGCGGGCCAACGGAAGATGTCTCTGAACTCTCATTTTGATCGGGAGTAAAAATGTAGTCGATGCAACCCCTGCCGGGTGTAAAACCGGATTGATTCTCTCGCATGCACAGTTCGTGCGCTCTCGATTATTGGTCGAGAATGATCCCGTCGAGCAGTTTGCATGCGATGCTTACCGAACTAATCACTCTGTGATTCTCACAAGAGGACCTGTCACCTTATTTGTAAATCGGCATAGTCACCGATGAACACCATTCCCTCGGAATCTGTTCACTATCCCAGATTACCTGGAGGAGTTTTATCACTTCCGAAACCAAAGCCTCGCCTCCACGCTTATAAAAGATGGAAGCGACCCGTTCGGTTCAACGGCTTTGTACTTCTTCAAATAACCTATCTCGCGCGCAATCTACATTTCTGGTGGAGAAACGACATCTATCTGGATCGTTTCTCTGGCAGGAATTTTCGAAAGGTCCACTGTGGACATACAACAACTGGACTCTTCCCTAAAGTGTTACGCCCAGCGACCCAGATGGCGTCATCTTCATCATCATAGTACACCGCTGAACAGTAAGGCAAGCTCTGCTGACCACTACCTTTCCCACCATGCACGCAAAATCAGAAAGTTTGAATATACAAGATAGACAGGGAGTAGACCAACAGGGGTTGGAAAAGGAAAGAATGCCCTAGTAGCCAACTCACAGAATATACAGTCTAACTGTACAAACGCACATTGGTCAATCATTCTGATTCGACAGTAAGCGATTACACGATCGCTACTGTTCACGGTCCAATTCCATATCCTTCAGTGTCTCTAGTCAACTGGTTCAGGGGTTTTTTGGACCCCAACCACGAAGACTTGAAGCATTCACTTTTCTTTAGTTCACTGTACACTATCTCATTCTCCGCTGCCACGTCATCTGCTGACCTCCACGTGGTTTCTTTCACTCCCGAGGAGAAACGAAAAACAGAGCACGGTACAGTAGACATGTATTTGCCACGTGCAATACGTGTCCCGACCAACGAAGTCTGCTAGGCTGGATACGTTTTGATGAAGCATTCTCTGCACTGGTATCCAATACTCGATTTCCGACCTTAGCATTGCTCACTCTGTCATTCCATTCAGTCTTAGCGATACTACGCAAACATCGATGGTCGAAAATCTGAAAGCGGTGAACATCTTCCGCACGCATACTCCATGTCTCGCAACCATATAACAAAGTTGAACGCACCGCGGCACAACATACACGACTTTTCAACTTCGGTGAAATATCAAGTGGGTGCCATAGGTGCTTCAGTCCAACGTACGCCGCTCGAGCTTTGGATATACGCATGTTCACCTCTACTAACGTGCTCCCACCCGTCGTTACGCTTCTGCCGAGGTAACTGAAGCGACTGTCAATTTCTAGCACTTCTCCATCGAGCACCAAGATAGGAACTGTTGACGTCCAGTCTTGCAACATCACTTCACACATTGAAGGTGCAAGGCGCATGCCGAATGGAGCCACAGCTCTTGCAAGTCTATGTGGTGCACGTTGCGCATGTTCCGTGCATTCGAACAAACAAATAAGGTCGTCGGCGTAATCCACGTCACATGGTTTCTCACTATTTACCAGTTCGGCGTCCATACCCTGAAAATTTCACAAGGCATTCTCCATTATCTCGTCCACGACGAAGTTGAACAGGAATGACGAAATGGGACATCCTTGTTGAAAACCGCTGGTCGTTTCAAATGGACTGGATAGTTCATCGTAAATCCTCACGGGGCCCAAAGTATGGAGATGTTCTTGAGAGTGAATCAGTGAGCCGTCGCATTTCTCGAATAACACCGGGCTTCCGTGGACCGGTGCCTGTAATCAAACGGTAAAGGTTGCGACTAATGCCAATAGAGGCAGACTCCTCTATTTCCCTAAATTTCGCAATGCACCACTGCTTGCGGTCATTTCTCAGGCTCTCAGTCGGTTGGCGTCTCAGGGATTGACGCACTCTATTGGATATAACATCCAGAGGATGCTACCTACAAGCCTGGTTGGCGTCGCATCCAAGCTGCTGGTTAGTATTATTCTCTAACGCTTATCTAACGCTCGCGCGAGAACCAAGCTAGGTTTAGACATGGTCGAGGTGTTATTGATCACATCTTCACTTTTCGACAAATTTTAGAACATAGACATACCTTCCATAGGCCCACCATCTGCACTTTTCTTGATCTTAAAGTGGTCTTCGAATCAATCGACTGCACAGTTCTCTGGCGCTGCCTCTTGTTGAAGGGTCTACCAGAGAAATTCATTTCCATCGTAAAATCCCTTTACAATAATAGCCGACGCCGAGTTCGGGCTTACGGTGATTTTTCACCAGAGTTCACCACGAAAAATTGTGCATGTCAGGATTGCACCCTCCTTCCTTTTCTCTTCAAATTTGTGACTGATATGTTCCTAGAGACCGCACTTTTGTCAGGTGGGGATGGCGGCATGGGAATTTTCCCGGGTGGAAAGTTATCAGACCTTGAGTATGCTGACGGCATAGTTCTTCTAAGTGAAGATCCATTTAAGTTGCAAGCTTTTTTCGACAGCTTGACGGACTGCATAGCGATGTTCGGTATACGTTTTGCATCTTCAAAGTACAAGACGCTGTTGCAGGACTGGGTTGGTTCAACGCCAAACCTTTCAGTGTCTGGGGAGACTATAGTTACCTGAGGAGCTGCACTTCACCCGGAGGTCGGATTTCGGATGAAGTGTCTCTGCGTATACAGAAGGCTCGCTTGACATTTGCCAACCTGAGTCATCTGTGGGGTCGATATGACATCTGTTTACCTATCAAAGGTCGAGTGTACGCTGCGGCTGTCAGGTCCGTGCTTCTGAATGGTTCGGAGACGTGTCGACTGCTGGTGGAGGACAGGATACCTCAGCGTGCTATGTTTGCTGAAGCGGGTACTGGTTGGAAGATGAGCAAGCGTGGTCAGTCCATGACATGGGAGAAAAGTATGGCCATGTAAGGCGTGTCAGACTTCTTGGTGGGGTTCAAGATACCCTCCCACTCAGTGGTTGGATCCGCTAGGGGATATGGCTAGATGCCTCGGTCAGTGGCGCTCTTGCATCCACAAAATTTCTCATCGACTTAATTCGAATAATGTAGTTCTCCTCTTACTCCTTTCATACTCTTTTCTCCTTCATTATTTCCTTTTGAGATTGCCCCTAGGAGATAGCAACCAAAGCCACATCAACCAGTGCATGGGTAATGGTTGTCTGAACAGAACAGAGCTACCGGAGGGACGGATCCGCGAGTATCCAACACAGCAAATGACGCTGAAGATATCCATCGTCTGTGAGGCCTACTTGGACCAGAATCCTGTATGGCATTAGAAGTAACATACAAGGCCCCCTTGATCTGTTACCAAAGTTAATCTGGTTCCTGGGCATCCGGTTACATAGATAACCTTGCAGACAGCTCTGCTTGAAAAGCAGTTAGTCAGTTATGATCTAGAAGTAACTTTGCAGGACGGGTGGCTTTTTCGTTGGTGCAACCACGGACAAGACGTAAAAAGAGGCGAGTACGTACCACGGCGTGATCTGAGTCCACAGGCACAGACCAAAATGAACGACAATCTTCAACTGATGTACGCCAGCGGTGACCAATCACAATATGGTCAATCTGAGTCCAACGTTGTGAAGACGAAGGAGGACGCCATGTCAGTTTATGCCACTTCTTATGGCAGAAGTTCGTACTTACCAGAAACAATCTGTGGTCATAGCACAGCTGAATGAGACGATCGCCGTTATCGGTACGATCGGCTGGGATATAAAATGGACCACCAATTTGCCTTTCGGAATCTACCAAACGACCAACTTGGGCGTTGAAATTCCCAGCAATGACCAACACGTTCGTTAAATGCATGTTTCGAAGCAGCTGAGACAAGTCGTGGGAGAATTTATCCTTGGCCTCAGAGGAATTGCAGTCAGTGGGCGCCTAACAGACATGAGGAACAAGCATCGGCACTTTAGTCTGTTGCACGCACAGAACGATCCAGCCGATATGCACACAAACGATTGCCAACTGGAATCAAGTCTGGCAGTACATGCTTAGCTCTCATGCCGGTCTGACCACGAATACTAGAAACCTGATCACCCGACGCGCGGAAAGTAAAGCAAGACCGAGGTTTTATCTAGGGTGCAAAGCGTAATCACATATGTAGGGTTCCTGTATGCGCATTTCGGGAACACACCATACATCTATGTTGAAAGTGTCAAGAGTTTTAGCGAGGGCAGTTTGTGTTCCTTTTTTTCACACATGCTTCCGCATGAGTGCAGTGGGAGGGGTACATACCCCATAGCCATAGCCACGAGGACCATTGCACTGTCGGGGATAACCGGTAACCGAACCCTGAGACTTGGAGTGGCGAAGAACCACATAAGGTCCCAATAGATTAGGTGTGGTAACGATCCGGACGACAGTGAGAATTACTGTCTACCACCAAAGTAACCGGTGATGGTGAGGATTCGAACTTCGGACCTCCAAGGTGGTAAGCAAACGCTCTGAACCACTCGACATAGTGTGCGGTCGTTAAAGGTAACCGAGTGGAGTGAGCATGTATCCTTAATAAATGTATTCGATTTATGCCCAACTCCTGAACTACTGCCTTCATCACAGCCGCAATTACCCGTGGCGTTTTGCATCGACATTAAATTAGGTTAGGAAAAATTGGTAAGGCCCTTTACAGGAAATAAGCTGGAGGGTTCTGGACAAATCATAATTCGCGGCTGCCCACACTGCAAAAAGGATTTTTTTCGGGAACCCCAATCAGAGTCTTTGGCTCAGAAATCTGACCCACAAGGCAGTGGGGTGTTAACCCAGTACGGGAACCTGACCGAAGCACCCGCGAAGGAACCACTTCTGGTCTGTCTTGTCGTCGCCGGTGCTTTGTCGTCGATCCGCTTTTCGGATTCAGTCCTCAGCCCCACGCACTCAATGGAGCAAGCGGAACGTGGACGGGGCAACATCCTTTGGATCGGAGGCTGTCCAGCTTAGGCAGACGATAGCTGCCCAATGAAATACGATCACCTCTCCCATCGTCAAGAGAAACCCCATTTACTCCACTCCTACGCCCATCTTGTGGAGGCATTCAGACTAGTAAACTGCTTTTCTCCGTGTTTATTCGGTGCAGTGTTCTCTCCAGAGACGTAATGGTTTAAACCGGGTATTGCCCATCAACTGCTTCAGAGACTGGACTTGGTCTGACCCCTGTCGATCGACACCTCAGACATCATTGCGTCTCCGGCTTAAGAAGGCCATCCTGCAAAGCTCTTTGGGTCATAGAGGCAAGGGAGCCATCACACCACGCCAAGCTGCAGTCTTGTTGTGATGTTCAGCGGTGTGAGAAAAACATCTGATGAAGGGATTTTGAAAGGGAATGGGACTAAAGTTTATAACAGTAGCGATCAGCTGGGACCACAAATGCAGAAAACAGAGAAAACAGCACACGGGAGACGGAAAACATCGATATATGCATCCCAGCATCATCATTGCCGGTTCTCGTTCAAATCGCGTTGGTTCGTTTATGGATATACCCACATTGCAGTTATGTGTAAGCTTTTAATGAAAAAGCGTAACAAACTCGAATCTTGGGACAAAGTTCTTAAGCAGCCTTAATCAAATGAAGGAGCGGTTAGTATTTTGAGCCTGAGGTACAATGAGCGCAACAGAAACTAATGAAACTTTTGAGGTTTGTGTTCTCGGTATTCGTTTATTACTGTCGCAGAGTTCCTAATAGGTATAAGGTTCACAAAATGTATTTATTTGCACAATGAGTCTAGATCTTATACAGTAGAAGTTCCGCGTGCATTTTCCGCATCCACGGTGTACCTTAGCACATACCAGCCTAATAAATCCTATGGTCATGATTGTTTTCTACTTTCAAGGGTTGAGTTTTCGTTCGGTAAGTTAGTTTTCAACTGTAAAGGTGTTTCTTGAGGATTTTATTGTTTCTCTTGAGTCCCATAAAGTTAAGTATTCCATGTGATCTGGTACGTGTACGTTTCACGCCGGCCTAGAATCAAGCATGATGCAAACGTAACAACAAGAAATACAAAAAATGGCGGAAGAGAAGTGCAACAAAGAACTGGCAGTTAGTTAAAGCTGTAATGTGTCCTGGCTCTTCTTGTTTTTTCATTGTACACTTCTTCAGGTTTCTTGTTACTTTGTTTCTGTGAATGAATTTTTTGTGATTATGGGGCATGAGTGCTCGACAGGCAAACTACGCAGCATTTGTGCCACTGATCTCTATTCTTAGCCATGTCTCTAAACATCTCTAACCAACGAAAATTTGAAGAGAAATGGGGATACAGAGCAACCTTGTCGTACTTCACTGGAGACGACAAAAGGGGTGAAAGTTGGCTGTAGGTCCTAACTCGACCTGAGGTGGGACGATACAATTATTTGAGTATTGAAACATGCTTGGATTTCCCTGCGGATCTCCGCTTCGACGGGTGGATCTGTCGAAACGGACCACCGGAAATATGCCTGAAGGGCTTTTGGAGAGACTTGCACTAAGGGACAGCTGGACTGTCTGGAAGTGCTCCGCCTAGCGTTCGTGACGAACCGGCAGCTTCACAGATTGTTTTGCTCACACCTAGTGGCTTCCTATCGGTGACTCGAATGAGATAGGGCAGCTTGCCAGAGTTTCCCATGGCTCCTTAACTAGCCGTGTTTAATTATGCTCGCTTTCAGCTGGTGTCGATTGGTGTGCGTCGAGAAGGTGCAAGATACCAGTTTATTACGTTTCGACGAGACAGGCCACCATTGACTGAGCCAGTGGAATCTAAAACATCCTAATAGCACCGCTTGAGCACTTTCACAGAAAGCAAAGCCAACGTCAGCAGGATGAGGAGGCATAGTTTCACGGTTCCCTGAAAGGCGTGTTGTAACTCCATGGAGGGATATGACGCGGACGTTAATCGAATGATGGAACCGTAGTTCTGAATGCGAGTCTCTTGAATGCAACACATATCGCTGACAAAGGACTTAGGGATACAAGCTAAACCCCCGTGTTATCCTATACACGTTGGTTCGCACGTTGAACGTAGCTCGTTTGAAAGGGCATCAAGGACAGAGTAGGGCAGCAGTCGGTGGTAGCGGGTTCGATGAAACTCGGAAGCTTGTCGGAGAAGGACGTAAGAGAGCGGAACCACGAATTCCACCAGTGAACGTCTGATCTAAATTCCGGTCGGTTATGATGAAGAAGTGGAGCTGGTATAAGGAGTTGTTGTGTACGGTTTAACAGAATGATCGCGTATGTACCCAAGATGATATGCGATATCGTCCGTCAGTGATTGCGTGGCCTTTTTATTCGAGAATGCGCCCTTAGCGTTCCGCAGCCAGGTGCGTCCTGTGAAGCAGCAGTGGTGGTCTAGATAACCAGTGGCCAGTTGTGCGGTTTATTCGCCTCTTCTGGGAACCTATGAGAGCCGGTGACGGATTACTCAGTTCATACGCTCTTCGGTTGGAGCCATCCGCCACAGATGGCGGTGAGCATAGTATTGTACACCTGATACGCCGCCCGCAGTTGGTTTGGAATCAGGATTTAGTCATCTCCTGTCAGTCAACCCGGTGAAGAGCACCGGGCATTCGCTTTCATCCTGAAACTTTGGGGACGAACATCTCCGCCAGAAGGCAGTGAGTGGAGTTTCCTTAGCGGAGGCTGTAGCAGACGCACGGTCATTTGCGTGCATTTCGAGAGGCGTTCAGGACGAGTAACCATCTCAGATTCTGAGGCACATTCCCGACCATACTGAGGCTTTTGGATGCCATTTGGACTGGGGTGGGAATCCAATTTCTACGATATCCTGTTTTGAAAACACAGCAAAAGACCGTTGAAAGATATTTTCTATCTGTCCCTTAGACTACGTCGATATCACGATGGCCGCTCAGTAAACGTTTGTTTGTCTTGTTTCGCTCGTGGCTCGTTCGTCCACGCACACTGACGTAAACCGCGATCAGTGTCATTCTTGTCCTATTGATTGACGGATTTGATGAGAGATAACTACCAGAAAATGGTAATGGTCGTTGAAACCGAGCTGAACTGTACTGACTCGTTCTGTGTGATATTCGTTTTGTAGTGCTCTCCAGTTTTTCGTCTACTGTTAACCTTGTTATTCCGGATCTCTAATTCCGTATCCTAATTTGTGTTCGCTTATGAACGCGTTCATAGTGTTCCGTTTTCCTTATATTAAGCGGACTAATTATCGGACACTTGGCTCCAATACCTTGTACTATGCTGTATGCATATCTGTCGAGGGCATTAACATCAAAATTATTTTGCTATTCTCCGTGGACGTTTTGTGCTCATTTAGGTTGTGCTCATAATTTATAACGATTGCAACTTTGGTTGACTTTCCAAGCAGTCGAGTTGCCTAACAAGTTTTCGATTTATTTTCTGTCCTCAGACCGCTGATTGACGAAGCGAACGCCGCTCGTGAACGTCGGATCGCAGAGTCCAAAGCGGCCATGCTGGCTACCAACGAAATTTCAGTTACAGGCGCGGAGGCAGTTGCGGCACCCGTTGATGGGGCTGCGAAATCTCCACGACCTGCATCGATTGAAGAGTTAGACGAAGGCAATGGAACGATGGTGCGACAGAATCGGATGAACAGTTCAGGCGAGGGGAAGCACGAGTTAGTTTATCGTGATCAGGCTTTCGTGCCCGCAGAAATTTGTCAAACGATTGCCGTACTGGCTGACGAATGTCAGCGTTGCTGACAAGGGTGAAACGTTGCAATTCGTTGGGTAGTATGATGGTTATTCTGGTTCATCACACCACAACCGATTGAGTTAGTTGAGTACATCACGCAGATCTTAAATATCGTGATGGCCCTGCAGAGAAAAAATGGGTTCGAATATCACTCGTTGAGATGTCTCAAGGTGTGCGTTGTAATTCACTTGAGTAGAAAATCAAGAACTTTCCACGAAATCTTTCTATGCTTTGTTAGTTTCGAGCTGGTAATAGGTTTCCTGTCCAGCTAATGAGGTAAACGAATTTTTCGGTATTAACCAACAGACTGAACAGGAAGCTCTGTATCAGATCTATTAAATACGAGAAAGTTGGCCCCTGCTTTTTCACGTTAAAACTTAATGAAACAGAGGAAAATGAACATAATTGAGAGCATTACATTGAAACATCAAAATCCCCATTGATCTGGATTTTCCGAATATCTTATAACTCCTCAATTCAATTGCTGAAGTTGATCTCGTATTCTAGATTCATCCCCGGAAGAACACCCCAATGGATATTTTAATTCTCATCGGAAACACAAACGGAGATGCATCATTACCTTTAGCAACACCGATTGCGCAAACTTGGGTAGTTTTCCGTGGTGCTACGTTTGGCACATGTTTTCGTCAAAACCGGATGGGTTTTCCTCGTCCTTTTTCAAGAATGTGAGCAAAACTTTGCTATCATAGTTAACAAAATTTCCTCTGGGTAGTCTGAGACAGCGAACAGAAAATGGTATAAAGCAGTTATTGTACCGGTTTACAAGAAAGATGACAGGTCTTACTGTGAAAACCGCGGATAAACTAGCTTGACAATTTCCGCATCGGAACTGCTCGCCAGCGTTGTTCTCCAACGATTATCCAACACCTACGAAGAGTGAATGTGTATCGATCAAATCGGTTTCAGACCCAGTCCAGGTTGTATCACCCACATCTCCATCCTACGATTTTTTAAAACACAACTTCCGTCGACCCACACTCTATGTATTCATTAATCTGAATGCGGCATTCGATTCAATCGACCACGCACTTCTATGGTGCTGCCTCTCATTGAGGGATGTGCCGAAGAAATTCATTTCTTTTTTTCAATCATTGTATGCGAACAGCGAAAATCGAGTTCCGGCTTCCACCTGAGTGCTCTTGAGAGAATAGCGTGAGTCAGGCGTGTTTCCTATCATCTTTTATTTTAATTTCTGTGGTTGAGCTTCTTTTGGAAATAGCTCTATCCTCGCATTAGATTAGCGGCGCCAAGCCATGTCCAGAAAACAAACTGTGTGACTTAAAATACGCGGACGATGTTCTGCCTCTGGGTAAAGATCCAAGTAAGCTGCGAGCTTATCTAGGTAGTATAAACAAAGGTGTAGCAATGTTTGGAATTCGTTTTGCACATTCGAAATGTAAAATCTAAAGTAGGTAAGTTGTGTTACCTGTGTAGTAATGTCTCATCAGTTCGTCACATTGGATTTAGTGTCGTCACGTATAAGGAGGGCGAATCTGGCTTTTACCAACCTCAACTGTTTGTGGTGCTGGTGTGACATTCGATAGCCTATCAAGGATCGAATGTATATTGTGGCAGTTGAATTCGTCCTTTTATATGGCTCAGAAATATGGCCGTTGTAGGTAGGGGATGTGCGCAGACTATGGTTGTTTGAGCATTGATTTCTTCGCAGTTATTTTTTTATAATATGATAGGACCACCGTATCAGGAGTACTAAGGGTAGGTGTAGGTTATGGAGAAGTAGGGTTCAGTCCCGGAAGCGTACTCTGTGGTGTTTGTGGCCTGTCAGGCATGCCGAAACGAAGATTTCCTCGGCGGTAATTGTTCTCTGAGGTAAGTATCGTTTGGTCGATTAGTCAATGTGGCCAGTTCCTAAAGTTGGCAAAAAGGTTTGAAAACCTTAAACGGTGGACTTGTTAAGATTCGGTTTTTGGGTCTGTGAGATGCGCCTATCTGATAATTGGATACATTAGGCGACATGGTTAGGTGCAACGGTCAGTGGTGCAATTGCATTCGAGCCATTTCTTCCTCTTCCTGATTTACGCTCACAACTTTGTTTGATTTTTTTCCTCTTATACTTTTTCCGTCTTGCTGTTGACTTTAAAGATGTTGCGACAAAGCACCCAAAAATAGCACACAGGTGAGAGGTTAATTTTTGAAAGGACTGAGTGACGTGACCCAGTGTTGCACTCGTAGCGTGTAATATTCCCTCAATACGTAGTAATTATGACCATCATTGTGTTCACAAACGGGTTTTCCGATTGCTTTGCGCTGGTTGGCACGGTTCTTAACCACTATATCTGGATGCAAGAACTACTAATTACGAGTTACACTGTATGACACTGTGATATCCATGGACGGTATGAACAGCGGTGAGTATTTAAGATTCGTTTCTATCCAAAAAATCTTTTTTTGTTGAGGGAAGAAGACAGAAGTAGTCACAATCAGGTAATAAGTATTCCCTAATCTTCGTTTTTTCCGTGAGCACATTTTTTCATTTCTGTTTTCTGCTTCGCACTTCGACAGCTGTACAATCGAACGTTGTAACGGGAAAATTGAAGATGGCTATTTTGTGAAAATACTTTATGGTGATATCGAGTGTTGTATGCTCTATGTGCATGTGCAATCAGAGCGTACAAACAGAGTACTTTACACTGCGTGATAAAAAATGTCGAAATCACCGACTAACTTTCCCCTTTCGTTTTTCGATTTCGAAAAATACTCATTGTAGTGACCAACAATCTAGGGGAACCACAGAACTGAGGTATTATTTTGCTATTTTGTTGCTTGGTGGGTAGGCACGGCTTGGTCTGCACTGTATTTGAGGTGGGCTCAATCACGGTCTGACCGTCATCTAAGTTTGTTATCCATCGCTTTTGGTTTGCCGAAATAAAATTTCTGAGTATCACTGGTGTGTTTCTGAGTGTGTAACGCTCGTCCAAATACTGATATGCAGTCGGTTTCTTTCTTAGTTCCGAGATGGATGGCGGCGCTACCATGGTCTCAAGTGGCTCACGTCGAAATAAATCGGGTGTTTCACGCCGAACAAGTACAGCTCAGACTAGCTTGTCCTCGACAAATTCCGACTCGCCTGACAACGAGGATCTCGGCACAATGGTCATAAATCCGAGCGAGGATGAGGGTGAAGGTGGGGATGGTGGGGAAGAGGAAGACAGTGGTTCTGTGGTGGTACACGATACGCGCGAATTGGATGAGCATGAACGGGCCCAGCGCGAAGCGTTCGACCACCTGGATGCAGCACTCGGCGGCCTTGGTGGTGCTTGCTCTGGTTCAAACGTTGGCGGTGGTTTGGTTGCTGCCGAGGGTACTTTGACACGCAGAGCAAACGGTGCAATCCGTGGCGGACCGGAGTCTTGGTAAGTTGTCAGATATCGTCCGATGATCATCCGCTATTAGTAAACAACTGATGCCTTTCAGATTTGGTTACATCAGTTATTATCCTCACACCTGAGTCTTGTATTTTTATTTATTCGATTGTAATCAAATCGGATATGGCATATCAAGTCATGTAAAATAGACGAACGAAAATCATAAATGCGAGTACAGTATTGGTTGCGATACCTATCTATGCCATTCGGGATCTCAAACCACCCGACGGACCACTCTAGAAAAGTTCCCATCTTTGATGCCTTAACCAAGCGAAGAGCGTATGCAAAAGCTAATTGTAAAGCGTTTTTGTCTTTTTGCAACCGGTCTACGGAGACCGATTGTAAATAACATAATCAGGTAACTGGATGGCTGACAGATGCACCCTCAGGAATGCCGTCCGGGCGGAGCACTTTATGTAGTTCAGTTGACCCACCTCTGTGGCGGATATTCAGGCAATACCTGCCAGAGGAATGATGCGGGTGGATATCACCCTCCCCCCCCCCCCGCCCCTCTTTCAGGAATTGTGATCATCCGGGAGGAAGGTTATCTGAACAGTTACATAGCCACTGGACCATATGGGTTATCTCCGTCTTTTTCAAAAATGGAGGCGAATCTTTGGTATCGGACCCAACAAGGCTTCAGGAAACTTCGTGAAAGGTGACTGCGCCGATTTTCAAGATGACAGGTGTTTTGTACCGTCCCACTAGCTCTAGTGGGAACCACTCCGCCCACGAACCATTTCATTTTATTAGCACAAAACACATCATTTATATAGGAAAAAACAATCACTGACGGCAATCATTGCAACGCAGACTAATTGGTTCATACTGGAATCAAGTAGGCTGTCTTCTGACTGGTTGATTGGTCACACGACCAGTTGCCACTTGACGGCACTCCGTTCGCGTCTCATCGATCCGCTACTTTGTCACTTGCGCATCCGCTGGCACAAGCACTGACCTGGATTCCGGCCAGGCGCTGACGTGCCGATTGCTGACGGGACATGGCTGGCCATCGACCATGAGTCAGCACCCTCACAACAGGTGCTCTAGTAAAAACCATAAAAATTAGTTTGATACATCTGACGTCAAAAGTGCTCGCCAGCTTCATACTTCGCCGATTAGCCAACATTTAATGAAGGTGTATGCGTGAGAATCAAACTGGTTTCAAAGCCAGTCGGGGCCTTATCGACCATATCATTACCTGTCGGCAAATTTCAGAACACAGACACACCTCCCGTAGACCCACAATTTTTGCCGATCCGCGCCCAGAGTATAAACTGTGCTTCTTAAAACACGCGGACGATGTTCTGCCTCTGGGTAAAGATCCAAGTAAGCTGCGAGCTTATCTAGGTAGTATAAACAAAGGTGTAGCAATGTTTGGAATTCGTTTTGCACATTCGAAATGTAAAATCTAAAGTAGGTAAGTTGTGTTACCTGTGTAGTAATGTCTCATCAGTTCGTCACATTGGATTTAGTGTCGTCACGTATAAGGAGGGCGAATCTGGCTTTTACCAACCTCAACTGTTTGTGGTGCTGGTGTGACATTCGATAGCCTATCAAGGATCGAATGTATATTGTGGCAGTTGAATTCGTCCTTTTATATGGCCGTTGAAGGTAGGGGATGTGCGCAGACTATGGTTGTTTGAGCATTGGTTTCTTCGCAGTTATTTTTTATATGATAGGTTCGCCGTATCAGCAATGCTGGGGTCATGCGCAAGCTCTTGGAAACCAGAGCTCAGTCACTTGAAAAAAGTACAAATTACCATTAGACTTCCTGGGCGTACGCTGTTCTCCGAGCTCCGCGTTGACTTGGAGGTAAGTGGAGGTGGTCTGTCAATGACATGGCAGATGCGTTAGTCTTTTGAGTTGGGATGCGCGAGACTCCCACACCAGTAGGTTGGAAAAACTAGGGCATATTACTCGGTGTTGCGACCAGTGATGCAGTTTCATTCGGGCTCTTCCCTTGTCTTCATGATTTCCGTCTATTCTTTTGTTTTTTGCTCCTTATCACCGCATGCTTCTGCTTGTTTTCCGTCGACTCGACGATACTGTGAGGTGGCCAAGGAAACCAGAGCGTAGATGTACGAGTTTGATGGTTGAATGAACTGAACTGATCGGCAATCCGCCCACATTTAAGTCCTGTACTCCAACCGCTAATTTCCGAGCTGTTTTCCAAAGGTATACTTTAGATTCACTGGATTTTTTTACAGCACTAGGAAAAATGTACTCTATCCAGACATCATCTGCAATAAAGTCACCATGTTTTTTAACCATTTAAGACGAAACCTCTTCAAAGATAAGAAATATTGTTTTGGATCACTTTGACTGTCAAAATCTGTTGCACCACTAGTTGTTTTTTCTGTTTTCATCATTGTCCGTATACTAGCGAAACGAGTAGCACTAGTACATCGCCCAGCGCTGAACATTTTGAAAATGACAGGTGAATCATTTTTCCAAAGCGTCGTTGTCAAAGGAAAAAAACCTTATCCATCTGTTATCATATATTAGAACGCATTACGAATACCTCTATGAATCAAATGAAAACTTTCTCGCCTCCCTGTTCTCAAACCACCACCCACCTCTACACTTTATTATAGCCAACCTCCAGGTGTTGCGGGCGTTGTTCCGCCACCCCCTATGGCCCAGCGGCCGTTCGCGCCATTTTCACGTGCACTACAACAAAGCGGTCTTTTTCCCGGTGGCATGGCCAACGAGCCTGGTGCTCTGAATCGACTTACCTATCCGCAACTTCAAGAGCTGCTGGCCAAATTAACCGGTGATTTGGAAACGGAACTACGCAATCTGGCTGTACGTTATCGTCATAAGCGTCAACCACTGTTAGATGCTATTGCTGAGAAGACCGCTCAAGCGGCTGCAGAGGTGAAAATATCTATGAATAACGCAGAGTCTGGCACATCTGCGGACACCTCGTATCAAACGTGCAACAAAACGTCCGCTTAGAATTTGTTGCCGTCTGCTATTTCTGACCACGGAGAAGGGCTCAAACAAATCTCAGATGTCTTCCGAATTGATTCTCCGTGATCATGCATTTGCCCAGTCATACTTCAATAACCATTTACTCCATTGTTTTTCTTTCTCATTGGGATTATTCTGCTGCTTCTTCGGTTACTTTATTATTATGCCCATCCCCTTGTATTTTCCTTCCGTACAATAATGTTGATCATATTCGCATGACCGCTTTTCATTTTGCGGTCCATGGTGCCGCGCTGCGATTAAACACGCACGAGTAATCATTGTTGACCCGGACAAGTGCCTGTTCATAACGAAAAATCATTCGATCATTGTTTTCGTTCTTCTAGATGTCCTGTTTTCTCCTCTGCCTGCTGTTTTTGCACCGGATCTTTCATGTGCCTCTGATCGCTCACGCGTTTTCTTGTGTCCAATCCAAAGTTGGATTTTACCAAAGCCTCCAAATGCTTGGTTAGTCTTGATCACGAGGCTCTCGTTTGCCACTTATTCTTTCTTGCACAAACGGACAAACTGATCGTGTTTCTAGACATCTTTCCGGATAACTACAGTGAGAACAATAAATGTGGAGACACCCCGGGATGTCGGATTCCTCAACTTACCACTCGAAAGTTTAGTGGGTGAGATGAAGCAAACTCCACGAAGTAGATAATAAAGTCAGCTAGAGAAGTGTACAGTCTGTTCAATGGAAGTGGATCCCCCCTGATGAACTGTTACTGGTTGTTACAAAGGAATAAGATCCACCAAATACTCACAAACTCACCAGACCAATGTGAATATACACGATTGAACCAAGAACAGGTCAGCGGGAAAAACTGTGCCAACGGGTAACACTGCCGAGCAAATATTACCTAAATTGTTATTTTACTCGGATTTTCCATACAAGCGCTTCAGCATCGAACAGCACGACCAGCTTATGAGCAATATGCGCGTCCATATTGGTTGATACATCACCAACAGCGTGGTAGGACTACATTGGTAGCTTTGTGTCGTCGTTCCGCGCTAAAATGAACCATTTTTGAAATTTTAATTAGCAAATCTCGGTATTGGTCATCATCTCCAGCGGACGATTCAGAGCGATTTTTCGCCCGATGTTAAAGTTTAGCTACTTTAATCGTTTTCAGCAGCATATGTAGAAATTCCACTCCCCGGGGGTGGATCCATTCCACTGAACACTGCACATAAAAATTGGATGGTAGAGAAACAAATTGGCGGATTTGACCGGTATTGTGTACCGAATAATGGCTCTAGGCCCTGCACTAAACTTAAAGGGAGAGTTCATAGTTGATATATTCTCTCTTAATATATGGGGTACTGATGAAGAAGAAGTGTATTAAGGTCAGTGGTCCAGACGGATTGCCGCCAAGGGTGCAAACTGTTTTTTCTCTAATTTCATCCTCAGCATTGACATGTTTACACAAAAAATTTTGTTCCATGAAAATACCCCAGAATGGCATCCATAGAGAGGGTACATTTCATTACCTGGAAAATATATCGTGTAATCTAATACTCTGGACTTGTGTGTTTAAAGACTTCTGTTGCATCGAACGTCCTCCGATATAAGGAAAACTGGTCCGGTCAGCTTGACTATCGTCACTATGTCGTACACTGTTTTGTTTTTCATTCTATAGGATATCTAAAGCCGATAGCATTTGTGGTCGGAGCTGCGATGATGCGTTAAGTTGTGTGACGAGAATAAGATTCCCAATTGTATAAGTTGTAGATGTTAGCCGCTCGTCTACCGGATGTCATTTATTTGACGTCTTTATCAATCGCGAATAGTTAACGCGTGGTCGTAGTCACAGCACCTCAACTACTTTCAGCTACAGAAGTTCTTCTGAGTATCATTCTGTCACTCCGCGTATGCTGAACTTTTTTAAAAGTCTTTTTGACTTTATTGGATAACTCATTGATCGGCCCGCTTTTTCCATCACTTAGTTGTAATTCGCCATCTAAAACTTGCATGGTCGAATCATCCGCACATTGTTAAACCTTTCACGTGGTTTACTGTGAGGCACTTACCATCATACCTGATGGGAAGGTGATAAAATATATTTGATCCAGCAAATCTGGATAATGAATGTTGTCAGTGTCATCGTGGAATTTGTGGTGCACCTCTCCAGCTTTAACGTAGATGGTCATACAATGCAACACAGGTGACTAATAAATGAAAGGGGACCATGAAACAACAATCGAGAGGGGCATGCATTTGGCTGAGAAGTTAATGTTTTGGCACTTCTTATGCTTAACAAATAGATAAATATATCCTCGGTCTCGCAAGTAGGAAGGGGTGATCCTCGGATCCTCATTGCAAATGGGCGAAGTGGACAAGAGATGAAATCGCACTGCGGTTGTGTCTACATTCAAATGCCCTATGCGCTCAACCGTGTAAGACGAGGAACGACACGACGCCGAATCAGTCAGTGACGTTTAGTGTCTGTGCCAGACAACCATCAAGTGTGTTCTGTACATGAGTGCAGCCACTAAATCCAAAATATTTGCGTGCGTGTATGGGACAAAAGCCGTCAGAGTGAAAATTAAAATAACTATATGAGCATTTACGATCGATCGACAGTCTGTGAGCGAGTAGGCTGACGCAGTGAAGATCATATCGGTCGGGAATCATGGAGAAACGGGTTGATTGAATGTCAAAAAATGACAGTTGAGATTTTGCCTAATGTTACTCTTAATAACAACTTGTTTGTTTCTTCCCAGGAGGCTGCACTCCTTCCAGAGATTGATATGCAGCTCTGAGTAGTACAGTCCGATGGCCGACAACAAAAAGAAACTGAAAAGTATCAAGTATATGGACCACCAGATGACATCGTCAGTGCACAGTGACGATGTTACCTCGACGGATGATGGAACGTTCGCAAAATAAATGCCAAGCTCAGCGAATAGGAGCTGTTGAAAACTCTGGTACACATTTCACGACCATTGTCATACCTTTCGGTTCATAACAAGCCTTATTACTTTAGCTGACCACCTAATTCATTTGTATGATCCAGCGACTAGGTTCCGTGACTTATCTGAAACACTGGACTTGCCGACAACTAGTAATTCCCTAGCTGATATGTTTTTGTTCGTTTAAGTAAGCAACTTCCCGATCAACTCCTCCGGAACTTCAGCGAAATATAGTGTTGTCGTAACTATTTGAAGGGGGTTTGATGATCTGTATGCTAATCCTCGAAACATCTTGAGTTCTCTGAACAGAGCGGTCTCTTTTGAGTCGTTAGCCGCATACACAAACGAAGAGCCCATTTCTAGGATCTCAAGGTAATTCTTCGAGTTATTTTTCGGTTGGCCAAGGAAAACCTTCATACTGAGGAGAATTGATCCCAAGCATTGATTTTTGATGTAATTGGTGTGCTGTTCTGTCCCGATGGCCCTAGTAAGAAGACTTTCTGCCCTGGAATCATTTCGTTTAATATGCAAAAACGAGCAGTTTACATTGGACGGCAGGTGACCTTAGTCAAATATTTGGTACGAAGCGTATTGCTCCAGACTCTTCTCATAACCGGCTTTCCTGACTGGCTCTCTTGGCTGATTTCGTCGCGGTCGGTTGAAGTAACTTGGAATTCTATTGATTGATTTCCGTCCCGGTAGACTGAAACAACTCTTCGCCACTGATAAGTTCCGTTGCTTTCAGTGGGAACAACACATGGCCGCTCGGTTCGATGAGAACGACTGTTCGCGCCTGGCTGAACGATTTCGTTACGAACTGATTGAGCGATCAACCCGCTTCGCTGGCCCGAGATTTTCCATCTCTTTTGGGCAGACAATAGCGCATTGTCTGCTAACTGAACTAAGCAGTGTATCGATGCATCTGCCAATGACCTCACAAGTAGTTTGGCATCGTACCCCTCCGTTAACTTACCCAATTGTTCTGGAAGTATCTTCACTCAATCATATGTTGTTTCTGAATGACCCCGCTATTCCATGCAACACTCGAGAAGCCGCATTAAATCTAAGTAACTCGGAGAGATGGTAAACATTGGTCTGCTCACATGGCTCACTGTGTGCACAAATTGCATTGCATTATTTTTCCAGATGGAAAGATCGGGCATTTGACGTGCAATCTGTATTTATGACTTCCTTTGTTCACCAGTGCGTTTTACCATACTTACCCTTCATCTCTTCCGTAATCTCCCATAATGTCAAAGCACTTTTTAACTGATGAACAGGGTGTGATCTGTACGTTAATGCGGGCTAACACTTGAAGCTACGTAGAATTCAGTTGAATTAAGCAAATTAAACACGAAAGAAAGAAGAATCCTTGGCAGAACAACGAAGTGTTCGTGCGGATACATTCCCTAACAATCCCGCGATGCTGAAAGAAAAACCCGTCAATGACAGAAATGGCTAAACTGTTTGGGACCTTTCCGCCGGCATGCTCCGACTGTTCGTTCGTTAGATCTCATGATTTTTAAGCATGCACATTCGATATCCTATAGCGGAATACGTACGAAACACTATTCATACTCGACCAAACGTAGTAGTCGGCCGCAAACTTGATAGATGTGCATCCATCAAACTTGTTTCCGACCGCACTGTTTGGTCGTATCTGAATACCGATGTTTATGTTTGGCTTAAAACCTGCATCACTGTCGAGCGGAGCTCGCTTCCCTGTTCCGCCCTAATATCCACAGGCAGCGTACGTTTTTCTGATGTCCACCTGGATATAGCAGGTCTATTGCTAATGCCCCAATGTATGCCGCTTCTTTCTCGCCTGTGACCATCGTATTTTGCTCGTTGATCAATCGATGTTCGCATTGCTGAAAATTGCCAAATCGTCTTTTGTGTCACTGGATTCTTTCGCTTAGATTCCGGTATAATCACTCACCATCCAGCCGATTGTTGGGGCAATTCCACAGACAACTAAAATCCCGTTACCCCCAACTCTCATGCAGTCAAGTGGACAGACGCACGTCCGTTAATCATGTTGTTTTGCATACTCACCACCCTAGAAAAGACTTCACTTTTGCCCGACGCACCTCCAAAATGACCCGGTGTTCTTCAGACACAATTCCCATGTTATCGACCCCCTATTTCTGTCCTTCATTTGAAATCATGTGACATCACTCCGTGACCCCAAACATCGCTTATTCATTCGTCCCACTTACACCCCAAAAGATTCAAACACATGGTCCTTTGTTTTCGTTCGCTGCTATGCTGTTGAACCCTTATGGCATCCAGTACACTCCGTTCCATTTCGTACCACTTCCCGTCCAGCTCTTTTAACCGTTAACCTCACACTTTAATTCTCTGGTTTCGGTTGCTATCCTCAGCATCGTCTACTCAAGAACGAAACGATTAAAGAGCAAAGATAAAGCTACCGGAGGAGAAAATCATGAAGAGGAAGGAAGAGCTCTAATGCAACTGCGTCACCAGTCACAGGTATTGTCGAAACTGATCGACGCAAGTGTCTATTGATCAAATTGACGCTGCCGCCTTGAAGAACAACTGAAAACTTGGATCAATACGGTCAAGTCGGACGTCCAGTGATTGGAATCCCGGTCTGTTTACGGTCCCCGTCTTTGGAACCAGAAGTGGATCTCACTGTGTTCCGATCTCGCCTATGACCGCCGTTCATGGGCATGCGCAACCCGCGACATCCATGAGCGGGCTCATTCTCCGTCAAGGAACAGCCGCATAAAAGTGAAAGTAAATATCGTATATAACAGTACTAGCGCAGAACTACGTATTTTCATATCTCCAATAACCAGCAAGTTGTGGAGATTTTAAGGCAATAAACCTTGTGGTCTGCCTGTATGCAGTGAACAAATCTCCTCAGAATTCGAACGAAACCCTATTGTCGCCAATACGAGTCGGCCGCCCCCAGGACAGAATATGAGCTTTTGAGGGAAAAGGATAAAATGTTTGTTTATAATTAAGTAACCCAGACATCAACAGAAACAACGTTTACATACACTGAGAACCAGCGGATTTGCTTTTATTATACAGGATTTTTCCAGTCGCTTCGACACCACCATGACGGTTATGAAATAAGTTTTCGG
The DNA here is from genome assembly GCA_948099385.1 of Fasciola hepatica. Taxonomy (NCBI): domain Eukaryota; kingdom Metazoa; phylum Platyhelminthes; class Trematoda; order Plagiorchiida; family Fasciolidae; genus Fasciola; species Fasciola hepatica. The sequence goes on from CANUEZ040000156.1 coordinate 2,044,758, forward strand.
TCTGTGCGTCATCGCATTTTCCACCTTTGATTTTAATGACTAGTGTAGAGATAGCCCATTAAATTCTCCCCTCAGAAGAAAGAAAAATGTCTACGAGTACGTTTCAATCCGCTCTACTAGAAAGAAACTGTATGAAATAGACCTTGAAGTTGTGAGTAGTTTCACAAGTTTGCAGATGAGTATGAACAGAAAAATTGCTTTCATAAATATATTTACACACCTATAGCGAAACATAGTATGAAGCGTAATCCTGAAAAACTATTACCTCTCCATACATATATTTGTCGAATTCGGGGCACTTTTCAATCGTTACAGTGGACATTTTCCCAGCAACCAGGGCGCCTTTAATTGTCGTCCGTCAACAAGATTGATCAGATTTTGTTCCAAAAACGAAATCAATAATTTTGGTGTGACGCGTTAGTATTCGGTGGGATATTTTTTCCGGTGAATTTCTTACTACAAATGACAGCGGACTGACTAGCCGAATCATTTCAACACACCGTTACGCTTATAAATAAGATCACAAACGAGACTGGCGTCTTTAGTTAATCAACGACGCCCCAACCCATAAGCAGAGTTGCTGGAAAATGTAAGTGGTTGTTCATTCGTCCACTGTCCGACACTGTTTGTAGGAAGGGAGTATAATACCCAATAACAATAATACACTCTATTGATATCGCATCACTCGCATTCGGGTGAGCGACAACATTGTGATCCACTCGTTTTACAACAAATGAGAATTTACGCAGATAATCGACCCAGTTTCGTTGACCCAACCCGACATATACCCAGAAAGAATGAAAAACTAAACTTGGTACATACTGAAAAGTGCTTTCGTAAGCTCATGCTGGACGACAAGAATACGTAATCGTACTGAAACAGAGTGGGACAGAATACGCGAAGTAAGAATATGGTCGGGAGTGGTACGACACACTGGCCTGGTCAAGACAGAGAAAGGCGAACCAGTAACCTGATCCGTCAATGCGACACCGATAGACACTAGATAACAGTCGGATAAAGACCGCTCGACTCGGCCCGGGAATAACTTGATATGCACCGGCTGCGTCAAATGGGATCATCGCGAATGCTAGACAGAAAGTAACAGACATGTGAGCAGAATCAGTAAGAATAGTTATCATATAACTACATAAGGAGTAGACGGTGGAACGCAGATAAGTTTTATTATTCAGACCAATGGATTTCACAGAGCAGTTACACATAAGGCGTGCACTGGACTTCGGTTGACCTGAATCACGTGTAGTCCGGAGGCAACATCCGAATGCTTGAATATATGCAGCAGTAATTCGGTTTCTATTACTATTCGCATCACAGCAGTCATCTTTCAAACACCGATAACTTGTTGAAAAAAGATGTAAACTATTGGACTGTCACGGTGACACGAAGAAAATCAAAACCAAAGGAAAACAGCGGACAGCATATGTAGTGAAGAACACTATACTTCTGGATGAAGTTTACGAAATCACCATTATCTTGTTCGAGAATAAAACATTTTAACGCGCTCCCATTGATCCGCGATTTCTCGAGAACATACAAATGTGAGATAGTAAAATTTCTTTTTAAATGCACGTAAAGTGAATTACATTATAACGCTTGAACACCATATTCAGAAGACATTATAAAACCGGATTGTGGGGGAGTATTCACGTTAGAACCAGTTTGTTGATCCTGCTTTTGAAGAGAGACGGGTTGTAAGTGAATGAGATGACAGCAGGAGGGAGAATGTTCCATTATTTGACTGTCCGGGGAAAGAAGAAAAGTTGTAAGATAGAAGTACGACATCTAATGTCAAAAAGATTGATAAGGATGACTAGTTGCCTGAGTACGTGATGATCGGGATAAAGTTTTGGGGAGATAAACTGCCAAAAAAGCTGAGAAAAACAAAATCTAAAGTAGTTCCGGTAGAAGACAGACAGTGAGGCAACAGCCCCACGATGGGTTAGGGACTGCAGATTTGAGGTTAAAGAAGGGTCGTCGATCAACCGAATGACCTTTCGTTGAACCCGATCAAGAAGAGAGGTAGACAAAGCTGCACCCCACACGTGACTACCGTATTCAAGTGCGGGGCGGATTTGAGCTTTGTATATCAGAAGACGAGCCGATGTGAAGAAGCGTCTGGCTCGAAACAGAAAACCAACCTTGCGCGCACCTCGAGAAGCGAGCTGAGATATGAAACGGAACTAGCATGGAGAAGAAGTTATAGATTAGCCAGGAAGAGAGATAGAATCTGTGAAGTGCAGTACAGTTGAATCGAAGGATAAATGAGGGGAGAATAAATGACGTTTCAAAGAAACTGAGAGGAGAGAGGTTTAAGAAGCACTAAGTGCAGCATGATTGTGGTAGCCCGAGGAATAGATGTGTTCCAGGTCGGAGTCTAAGGATACACTGATTGCACTGCAGTCACAACCAATGTTAGTGTTGGCATGGCGGGGAGTGCGGTAAGAAAGGAAAGAATGAAGGGTGGCGTCATCGGCAAAAGAATGAGTTGGGTTAGAAGTAGTGAATAGTAGATCATCGATAAATAAAGGAAACAAGGCGGGCGCAAGTACTGAACCTTAGGGAACGCCAGCATTCACAGGAAATGGCTGGGACAGAACTCCATCAACTCGGACGGAGATGGTTCGTTTACTGAGGAAACTAGATGTCCACGATACGAGAGCAGAAGAGAACCCGAAAGTGGGTAGTTTCGCCAAGAGACCTTCGTGCCAAACTCGGTCAAAGGCCTTGGAGATGTCGTGCGAGACCGTGTGTGTCTCTCGGTGATTGTTGATTGAAGCCGACCAGGAGTGTGAGACGAGAGCCAGGATATCACCGATGGAAGGGCTAGGTCGGAATCCGTATTAGCGATTGCTCAGTAGTCCTTCGCGTTCGAGAAACGTACGCAGTCGGTCGGAGATAACAGTGTCGAATACTTTCGAAATAATAGGTGCGACGGAAATTGGACGATAGTTATTTGGGTCAAAAAGATCGCCGCATTTGGGAAAAGGAAAAATCACGGTGTTTTTCCAGGAGATCGAAAAAGTAGAAAGGTAGAGGGAAAGAGAGAGACAGACCGAGACAGAGCGAACGACGTACCAGAGGGGCCAACTAAGAGGCACACCTTTTAAGGGCAATGGGTGGTATACCGTCCAGACCGGGTGGTTTGCATACGACCAAAGAACGCAGTGCTTGGCGGATATTCCCAGTGCCACCGTGAGGTAAAAAATGGGAGACAGAGAAGAGAAGGGACCGGAGTAGGATAAGAGGGAAAAGTGGAGTAGGAGAAAAACCGGGAAGCAAAACCCTCAAAATGTTCGGCTACCGGTGACAGATGAGAGTCAGTTTTAGAGCGGACAAAGCTTCATCTGGTTCTCGAAATGGTTGACGAGCAACTGTCCTTAGCTTACACGGAGCGGTGGTGGAAGTCGGGAGTGGGCAAGTGGCACCAGCGGCAAACTTCTGAACGCTTAACGTACACAGCACGATCACATGCGTGGAATGAGAAGTTGCCTGTCTTAGAGATCAATGTCAGTGAAGTTAGGAACAGATGAGTAATCGTCTGAAGTGAAGCAGCAATCGTTCTAAGGATAGGAAGTTAGGAAATTGCGAAAGCATTCCAGTTCACTGAGCTGTAGAGCCAAAATCTGTGTCTTAAGGTACGTGGAGGATCAGGACGAATGTAACTGATGGAACAAAAAATATTACAGTGGTCAGATGAGTCAAGTGGAAGAAGAGCAGAGATTGATGAGATCATAGAAGAAAAAGAAGTGAGCATAAAAACTAGGGTATGGGCGTTGTCACCAACGTCATCGGGGATACTTGTGAGAGGTCGGCAAGTTAGCACAGGTTGTTGACCACAGCAAAATGTTCGGCTTCGCGCCTCAAAGCCGGAATATTTCGAGTGAATCAACCAATCTCGACTGTGAACATTGACATCTAAGATGGTGATATTGCGATTGAGATCCGTAATAAACAAGTGCTCAATGTTTGAATATAAATCAAAGATGGGTAAGTCGGTACTGTTAGGTGAACGGTAAACAACACAATAGTGTTGATTAAAATAAGGAAGTCAGAGCTTCAGCCACATGAACTGACGAGTTTGCCAGCATCCAACACAGCAAATGATGCTGAAGATATCCATCGTCTGTGAGGCCTAATTGGACCAGAATCCCGTATGGCATTAGAAGTGACATACAAGGCCCCCTTGATCTGTTGCCAAAGTTAATCTGGTTCCTGGACATCCAGTTACATGGATAACCTTGCAGACAGCTCTGCTTGAAAAACAATTAGTCAGATATGATCTAGAAGTAACTTTGCAGGACAGGTGGCTTTTTCGTTGGTGCAACCACGGACAAGACGTAAACAGAGGCGAGTACGTACCACGGCGTGATCTGAGTCCACAGGCACAGACCAAAATGAACGACAATCTTCAACTGATGTACGCCAGCGGTGACCAATCACAATATGGTCAATCTGAGTCCAACGTTGTGAAGACGAAGGAGGACGCCATGTCAGTTTATGCCACTTCTTATGGCAGAAGTTCGTACTTATCAGAAACAATCTGTGGTCATAGCACAGCTGAATGAGACGATCGCCGTTATCGGTACGATCGGTCGGGATAGAAAATGGGCTTCCAATTTGCCTTTCGGAATCTACCAAACGACTCGGATTCAGTTCTCAGCCCCACGCACTCAATGGAGCAAGCGGAACGTGGACGGGGCAACATCCTTTGGATCGGAGGCTGTCCAGCTTAGGCAGACGATAGCTGCCCAATGAAATACGATCACCTCTCCCATCGTCAAGAGAAACCCCATGTACTCCACTCCTACGCCCATCTTGTGGAGGCATTCAGACTAGTAAACTGCTTTTCTCCGTGTTTATTCGGTGCAGTGTTCTCTCCAGAGACGTAATGGTTTAAACCGGGTATTGCCCATCAACTGCTTCAGAGACTGGACTTGGTCTGACCCCTGTCGATCGACACCTCAGACATCATTGCGTCTCCGGCTTAAGAAGGCCATCCTGCAAAGCTCTTTGGGTTATGGAGGCAAGGGAGCCATCATACCATGCCGAGGTACAGTCTCGTCGTGAAAGATCAGAGAGAAAAAAAGTGAGCATAAGATCAAGAGTATGGGCACGGTTGCCGGCTCGATCGAGGATCCGTGCGAGGTGAACTAGTTGTCACAGGTGGTTGACCACGGTGAAATCAATGGCTTCGCGCCCTAGACCCGAAATTTCCGATGAGTAAATCAATCAATCCCGATTGTGAACATTAAAATCTCCTTAGATGGTGACATGGGAGTTGGGATCCGTAACAAATGTGTGCTCAATGTCCAAAGCTAAGAAATCAAAGATTGATGAATCGCTACTGGTGGGTGAACGGTAAACAATACAAAAGTAGTGATTCAAATAAGAAAGTTAGAGCTTCATTCACGTCTGGAAAAGTCAAGGATTTGTGTTCTGGGCGTGGCGACTGACTGGTAGACAAAGGCACGGACACCAACTTTGGATGAGGAAGAGGAGTAAAGGGTATAGCCAGGGAATTAGAGGTGGGCGGTGTCCGGTGAAGGGGAGATTTGAGTTTCAGTCAAAAATAGGGCAAGAGGAGAGGAAGATTGGAGAAACTGGTAAACAGAATCCATATTATGGCTCAATCTGCAAATATTAACGAGGGTGAGCAAATCGAGCGAGCGAGCGAATGCATGTGATTGTGTGTTGTCATAATTCATTATATGAGAGGAAAACCGGCAACCATGATCATGAGACTAAAAGTGGCGAACCACATAAGGCATCAGAAGAACAAGCACGGGAGCGCATGTCTTGCCTGATCACTACACTGGCATCCTATACGGATTCGAATTTTGACTTGCGAAAGTCGATTTTATCTTGAATAATTTGCATGCAGGGTGTGAAATGCTCCTAGTGCATCCCCGACCCAATGATAAAAACAATGGTCTGGTGATCAAATGTAGACATTTTGTTGCCTAGAATATGCAAACAACGATCAAACACACTAACAATAAGATTTCCGATTGCCTCAGTCTTGCCATTCAGCGAGGATATTATATCACAGTTCGTGAATGGTATTGAAGACTCATCCGTTTGCAAAGACCCGCCCCGCCAGGAAACCCCAAACGTTTTTCAATAGGGTCCAAATCAGGCGAGTCAGCGGGCTAATTGATCATTTTGATGTTCCGATACAATAACCACACTCTGCTGATCTGAGCTGTATTCGCGGCGGCACTGTCTTGATAGACATGCTTGCAACCCCTCCGATCTCTCGGAATTGCTGGGAGTAACGAGTCATTCAAAGTTCTGATGTACGTAACAGCTGTCTGGTTTTATTCAACAACTATCCGCTGTGAGTTACTGTCCGCAAAACAGCACTCGAGACAATCACAGAGCCTCGGCCGCAGGCTTGATGGACGAAATTAAGTTTGCTCTCCCGCATGTTATGCTAGGAGTGCATTAGTTCGTCAAGGCCGTCCAAATTGAATGTTTTTTTAATCACCAAATATCTCATTATTCTGTTTAACCTCCCATCTGATGCGAATTCTAACCCATTCAGCCATGTGTTACTCATGCCCGCCGACAGACTACCTCGGCGTACGCTGTGCTCTCAGACGAGTAGTGATTGGAAGGTACGCCGAGAGGGGTCAGTCCATGACCTGGAAAAAAGGTATGAAAACCTTGGCCAGTGGACTTGGCCACGTAGGACGTGTTAGACTTCTAGGTTGGGATCCACGCAACCCACTTACCAAATGGTTGGAGACATTAAGTGATATGGCTTGGTGTCGCGACCAGTGGGGTGGATCCACCCGAACTCTCTATTTGTCTTCGCGATTTCCGCTTCTTATTTGATTTTTTGGCTCTTATTCCCTTTCTGCTTCCATTCTTTTTAACCTTGACTCGATGTTGAGAGGTAGCAACCGAAACCAGAGAACAGAAGTGGAAGGTTAATGGCTGAACAGACTGAACTAATCTGAAATATGACGTTCAGTCGTCCAGAGTGCCACTATCACTTTTCTATACTACACATTTGTTGCTCCTTATATACGACGAACACTAATATTCAGTTGCGTGAACTTTTTGCTTGGATGAATGCAGCATGCAGAAGTTGCCTTTTGGCCTTTACAGGGATTTATCTTCGCATCCAACATTTCTTCTTGAAGAATAATTGATCGGATTCTTCGAAAGGTCCCAAATAACTTTTCGTGGTCTGTGAATTCTTTTGGCGACTTTGCTATTGGTAATTCAGAAGTCCCTGTAACCAAGTTATTTTACATGCTTCAACTCAGATAACCATATGCTTGAGTCAATCCGCCTTCTAAATGACCTGTAGCATTCACTTTTATGAGATTGGTCATCGGATGCGGTAAATGCATTTCGCACCCTTTAGACACATGAATCGGGACAAAATCGATTTTCCTCAATCAAAATTCAACTGAGTATAAGATGCCAATATATTGATGGGATAACACAAGCACATTTACTTTCACGACCCCATGTATGAGAATTCGCGAGAAAAAAGCAGAAAAATGAGGGTGCTGAAAATGTTTGGTGCAGGATATTATACATATACCACTTACAATCAATATAGATTTATATATGTGAATAAAAACAATCGACACGTACCTTTTTACGACAGGAATTCTTCTCCTTCGAGCTTCTGTGTTTGTGTTTTTGATGCTTCTTCTCTTTGTGCTGTTTTTTATCTTTTTTTGTCTTCTTTTCATACTTTACCACATTGGTTTCGGAAACTTTTCGTTTCTTGTGTTTCGGTCTTTTCGATTTTCTGCTGTCGGATTCCGACGAGCTGTTTGAAGGGCCATCTTCACTATCGGTGTAGACAAGTCCTAAGGTTTCTGCACCTACCTGAGCGAAGCAATTGGCAGCCAGATGACCTGAAAAGGATAGAGCATTGATAAGAGTTGGTAAACTTCAAAATCAACGGAAATATTAGTTACGAATAGCAAACGACGAGTGCATACAATAGACTAGAACAGAAATCCTTATTCATGAAGCGACATTGTCGGACGGTGAACGAGGATCGAAAGCGGATCACACAACGAGCACGACAAATCACCACGGATTAGGAATTCTTTGGAATTTATTCAGTAGGAGTAAAGCAATATTGCTGATAGCAAGCAGGATGCCCAGTTATGGGCCGTGTGTGGTAAAGAAAGTGCATCAGTGCCTCCATACCAATAACTCGACAAAGGGGCCGAAAACTTAAATTACGCATCGATAAATAAGATTGCTCATCAGCACCGTACAGCATGAAACAGCAAGGCCAGCCACACTGATCAATGCCTTTCTTATCGTGTTACATGCGGAAAAAGAAAGGATGAACATGCAAGTTGGACAGGGAGTGGACGAACAGTAGTGGGAAAAGGAAAGAATGCCCTAGTAGCCAACTCAAAGAATATACAGTCTACTGTACAAACGCACATTGATCAATCATTCTAATTCGACAGTAAGTGATTACATGATCGCTACTGTTCACGGTTCAATTCCATATCCTTCAGTGTCTCTAGTCAACTGGTTCAGGGGTTTTTTGGACCCCAACCACGAAGACTTGAAGCATTTACTTTTCTTTAGTTCACTGTACACTATCTCATTCTCCGATGCCACGTCATCAGTTGACCTCCACGTGGTTCCTTCCACTCGAAACGAAAAACAGAGCACGGTACAGCAGACATGTGTTTGCCACGTGCAATACGTGCCCCGACCAACGAAGTCTGCTAGGCTGGATACGTCGTGATGAAGCATTCTCTGCACTGGTATCCAATACTCGATTTCTGACCTCAGCATTGCTCACCCGGTCATTCCATCCAATCCTAGAGATATTACGCAAACAACGACGGTCGAAAACCTCAAAGCGTAACTCATAAGCATTATTCCATGTTTCGCAACCATACAACAGAATTGGGCACACCGCGGAAAAGTGCACACGACCTTTCGAATTTAGCGAAGTATCAGATCGTCACCTCAAGCGTTAGGTCACAGCTATTTCCCATTTGCAAGTTAAATGCCAACATCTTGAAGATTTTCCATGGCATTCTCCATTATCTCGTCTACGACAGGAATGACGAGATGGGACATCTTTGTTGAACACCGCTGGTCGTTTCAAAAGGACTAGATAGTTTACCGTGAATCCTTACGAAGACAGAAGTATGAGAGTACAATGATATCAGTAGATTCACGAACTTCCGTGGCGCACCTTTCCAGTGAAGAGTACCGAAAAGCGCTGTTTGACAACTCTTTCGAAAGTGCTTTTCAAGTCAAGAAAAACCATTACTGACGGTCGACAGTGTGTGTGGGACGCGTTTCAAGTAACTGGTGAAGAGCAGAAATCTGGCCGATGCATCCTTGATCTGGGCAGAATCCGGCCTGCTGCTTGACGGTGTTCTTCTCGCAAGATGGTGTCAGACGGCACAGCAAAATCAAAGCTAATACCTTGGTTATCGGAATTTAACTGGTCCCCTGATGATTACCATAATCATTGCGTATTTCCTTCTTGAAGTTCGGCACAGTTGATGACCCATCCCATGATAACGGAATGCGCTCCTCGTTCCAAATGTCACGTAGCAAGGTGGTAAGTGGTTCCGTCAATGCACCTCCATCCAGTTTGGAAAAAAATATGGAAAGTTCGTCGAAACTATCGGCTATTCCGCGTTTTAGCAACCGAATGCTCAACCCTACTTCTACTTCCGATAGGGGCTCAAATGATACTTCTCAAGGGATCGCAGTTGTTGACGTCGGAGCAACTACATTAGCGCGCGGCTAGCTGAACTCCTCCTTGAAGTATTCGGCGCAACGGTCGAGCCTTGGCTGTTTACCATGGGTAGACTCCCCATTTTTATGGCATAACCCTTCACTGATCAGGGTTCGCCGTCCGCCGGTGTCGTAAATAAGTTTAAACAGACTTTGACTGTTACCTGAAGAAACTGCTACTTCTATTCTTTTGGCTACCTTGACCCACTAGCTTTCGCGATTCCTCTTAAGGCTTTTTGTGACGTGCATTTGTGGGTGCCTTCATTTATTCATCTCCTTACAGCTCAAGAGCTGATCTTTTAGCTCCATTAGACTATGTGGATCTTGGAAAATCCAGTATCCAGGATGGACATCGAATCTAGGACAACGAGTGAATCATGCTGTCGCGTGCATCGGCCGTTTGATATGGGCCCAGTGCTCTTCTACATCGCTTTTCTTCGTAGTTCCTAGCTCATGTGGTACTTTCTACTCATAGCTGATGCAAACTTCTGAATCAAACAAACTTTGTACGGCTAGTCGGATTTGCGGTGTGCGTCGATGACCATGGAGCTGGAGATAATCACATTAAAACTAACGCATGGTCCACCTCTACGTACGCGCACCAGTAGGACCAACAGTTCTGGACAGAACTGCGCCAGCAGTGGCTTACTGCGATATGATCAATCTGAATCAGAGTACCTGAAGAGTTAGAGCGACATGTCGATGTGTGAGGAGAGTTGCGTCGGAAATGTGTATTAGACAGGAATAATCGACTGTCTACACGAAACTGTACCCTGAACGCGCGAGGCACAGCGCCCATCTAAACAAGGTTCTGGCGCATTAAGTTCGGCAACTTGTGGATTAAAATCACCAGCTAGCATAACAATATCAGACCCTTTCCTCCCGCGAACGAGAGTTGTGAAACTCATCCTTCTGCGTGTCAGAGCTGCAGTCTGTTGTGGCTTATGCTCAGATCACAAACAAGCTGCGCTCAACGCAGCTAGCTTTTCGGACGCCTACTGACCCTTGGTGTCTTACAGCACATAAATAACTATTAACCGGTATCCAGTCTAAAAGAGCAACCTCAGCTTTGTCAGTCAATACTATTCCTACACCAAGGTGCCCCGCAGCTCCACCTGCTTCGTGTCATGAAGTGCGCAGAAAAGACGTCGATGAGAAAGCAGGAACAGGTGGTTGAATCATTCTGCTCGAATCATGGATACGCGTCTCACTGGCGCAGCAGACATCAATCGCCAGACAGTCTACTGTGAGCGCAAGACACGCCTACTGACCGGCCCGCATGAGTGTACGCACGGTAAAGGAGCGGAGATTCGGAGGCTGACGCGGCTGAGAAAGTATGAGTAATGAGTTTGGAGATTAATCACGACACTGTTTGACGATGAACCGTTGCGAGTATCGGGCATATTATCAGTTGGAGCACTATGGGTAATTAGAGAGGACAAGGAAGAATGATCAGGGATAGAAAACGAAAGTTGAATAAAAGAAAGGGTAATCTGGGCATTTATCACTACCCATCCCACGCGATGCAGTCGGCAGCGCGGTCTTGATTATCCTGCGAAACGACCGATGCAGTATGGAATTCTTCATATTCGTGCGGTTCATGGGAATTGTCGGACGAGTACTGGTAGGATGTCCAACCGCTAAGTAGGAGAACGGTTCGAGTTCTCAACCAAAGCCTTTATTTCTAACAAGAGCCTGTCCACAAGGCAGGAGGGTGGTTGGGTGGAAGCCCATTTGCTTGGATCAACTATTCTTCCGCTGATTTTACCGACTGAGTTACTAGCTCAAATTAACCCCCAACTCGAGGGACCAGGAGACTGCTTCATCAGTCCTCTACCCATTGACCTTCCGGGCATGACTAAATCTTCGACTTGAGATAAGTCAACCTGTATAGGTCGTTTGGTCGCTGAGGCGCGCAAGCCGTCACATTACGTTAAGGTACAGTCTCACTACGACGGTCGGTCGGTGGGTCGGGCTGTCCTGTCCGTCAACGAACGTGAACATGAAGCATCGTCACAAAGTTCCGTAATTTGTCTCCTATGCGGTTGGTCGCATGGACACAGAGGTCTAGTTTTATTCGATACCGAGTGACCGTCACCATTCACATGATCGAGCAAATATGTGTATAAGAAGACTGAATGAATGAATGGCCAAACGCACGGTCAACAACAGTGGCAGATAACCATTTACTAGAAATAATCTCGACTGAAAAAAGTCCCCTCTTTGTCACCTCAACAATGATTCTAATGTTGATAAGTTAACTTCAAAAATGCAATATTTAACTGCCACATAACCTGAAAAGTTGAAGACATTTCGGCAGCTTTGTTAGTAATCCTTGAAAGAAGAAGGGGTTGACTTATGTGAGCAATCTGATTATGTTGGTTCCCGTGTTTGCTTACGCGAGCCATAGCCTTATCGATGCGATAATTCCTTCCGCAGTAGACTCCTTCCATACCATCGACCGACCTACTTTCGGTCTCTTTGTTCGATGAGATCACTTTCTACATACATAGGACCGTGAAATTTGATGCGCATATATCTTGTCCTATCACCATACTGACATCGCATACGGATAATCGATCTCAACCGCAATCATGTGCCCGAAAGGTGTGAAGTGCTTTTAGCGCACCCCCGACCGAATGTAAATGGAAGCGGATGTTGATGACGGCTAGGCTGTTGAAGTCTGCGAAACTGACAAGACGTTCACCATTGATGCACTACTGCCCGAGACCATATTTTCTCAAAGTGTGTCCAACGGGAGACAGAATTCGGAAGCCGAAATTCGGAGAGATATGCGATTTCGATGAGATAGTCATGTAGCGTTTGTGGGATGGTGGCTTGGCTTTTGGTGTCCAAGAATGTTACGACATCCAAGCGATTCGGATGTGATTTCACATTTTAAGGCCCCCAGCTAGTATATTTGTCACTCTGGCTGCGGAGACAGCACAAGGCGCATTGCTTACCAGAGACGCCGAAACATGAGCGATGCGTGTAAAAGAACTTGTCATGAACAGTCTTCGGGAATCCGGTACGAAGTGGCGTCTCCAGCGTCACTCGGTTTCATGTTCGAGGTGGCAACTCTAGCCCGTGCACAACCAAGTGCTTAACTGTCGAGCAACAGGAAGCTTGTGTGTCGGAAGCCGATGACCGAACGAGCGGTCTTTACGGCTTTTGAATGGCAGTATGTCAGTCGGGATGCCCAACGCGTCCAACGTGGTCCTGGTGTATAGTTGCCGGTGGCTTTCTAAGAGCTCATTCACCATTCGGTATTGTATTGTACTGAAGACTTTAGCAAGTTATCAAACTGACATTTCAGCCATATGGAGGGAAACTTATCATCGTCACTTAATTGTAACATAAAATTAAATACTGCAGGAAAAAAAACTAGTTCATCCACCGAAGTTCATGCGAAGCTCCTCTGTGGCTTTCATCTTGCCAATTAAAACACTTGTTGAGCAAGGCATTGCAGAGTTGCGATAGATATTTATACAGGAGGGGATAAGTATAAATGTGAAACGCGTGGAGAGATGCCAACAGCATGCAGACAGGACACGGTACAGAAGATGGGCGGGATCTGCAAAAATCTTGGCAATTTTTCACGGGCTACAATGTGCAAATTTAAACTTTCGGAGATATGAGAGTGTATGGAAATTGAAGAAACACGAATGATAATGGCCAGGCCGTAGTGTAGTGCTAAAATCTTCCTTTAGTAGACCAGGAAATATTCTGTTTGAGTTCCAGTTTATTCAACCATTAACCTTCCACTGCTGTTCTCTGATTTTGGTTGCTACCTCTCAACATTGAGTCAAGGACAAAAAGAATGGAAGCAGAAAGGGAATAAGAGCCAAAAAATCAAATAAGAAGCGGAAATCGCGAAGACAAACAGAGAGTTCGGGTGGAACCACCCTACTGGTCGCGACACCAAGCCATATCACTTAATGTCTCCAACCATTTGGTAAGTGGGTTGCGTGGACTCCAAACTGGAAGCCTAACATGTCCAGGAAAGATTACGGGAGAGCAATAGAGTAAAACCGGGAAAACAGATTGATGGAAAAAAGAAAAAAATGACAGCTTATGTGGCACCAAACTGTCTTCGCGCACAAATTTGAAAAGACAGTCTACGTAGACTTTTAACACAACCAAGAGAGTGAGAAGACCACTGTAAATTGGTGTTGATTGTAACGCTTAAGTGTTTGAACAAGTCAACTCTGGAAACGGGGACATTGTTGATAACTGATTGCTGATTGGGATAAGAGGAACGGGAAAGTACACTCAGAAAATTTGAGAGCATTGAGATGTTGTAAAGAATGGAACGAAAAATACTGAATTTTGTATAAGTTCTCGGAAAAACAGTTAAAGTCTGGTTGGTTGAACATAGAGTGACAGAGCACGACGTCATCGGCGTACTGAAAAAGTCGCGCAGATGGTGCGGTGGTCGAGTCGCTTATGTACGTGGTGAAGAGATAGGGGAGAGAACGACACCCCGAAGAACATCAGAGTTGTTAGTTAAAGGACTCAGTAAACTTGTACCAACTTTGGTACGTTGAGTTCTGCAACTCCATCTAGAGTGCGTCTGTTGGGTTCCTACGCAAAATGGTGGGGGTCATTTGGAATAACAAAAGAGTGTGCCCAGTCAACTTGAGCGCAGAACTGATGGTGATGGAAAGAAAACATTTTGGAAAAATATTGGATGCACAATATTTAAGAATAGGTACTACTGTCACGAGTTTCCGGTAGGCAGGATAAGTACCGGCATCAACAGATTCATTGATGACGGAAGTCTTTATTCCGGATAGTTGACTTGTTCCGAATCTGAGAACAGTGGAGGAAAAGTCGTCTGAACCTACAGCAGAAGTTGATCTCGAGGTTCGAAGTAAATTGGAGACCTGAGGAAAATGGCTCCACATCTGAGGGAACAGATGGAATATAGGATGGTAGGCTACCCGATGAACGATGAGTAAATGCGGCTGTCAGCATCTAAATCACGGTTTTTTGATCCGGCCTGCTGTCCACATAGAAGCCGGATTCTGTGGCAAATAAGATTGTTGTTAGTATTACAGAGGAACTGGTGGGTGGTGTTCAGTGGTTGTATTTCTTGTTTGCTCAGGGTGGAGTGTCGTTTCAGGGAAGTCTGCTTGTGTGGTTTACAGACATTCTTTTTGCCCTATGGGAGGTTTCAGTAGTGGAGTTATGATGTTGGTAAAAAAAATACAGTTTCCATAGGATAACACGAATCAAATACCGCGCTCAGTGCCTTCGAAAATAAGTCTAGCGAGCAAAGAGAGTAATCGGAAAAAAACCACGAAGCAACAATGGAAAGGGATCATTGAGGAAGGGTAACGTTGGTGGGTGACAGGTTTCCAGAAATGACCTTCATTTGTTTTAAACTGAGTGGACAGCGAGCTGGGGATGAAAACATTTTGGGTCCGATTATAATAAGATCATGATCACTCGTTGAAATAGAAGCTTTCAGTTGTAAGTGAAAAATTTTGGGATACTTGGTGGTAATTCTGCCTAAAACAGTATTTCCTCCAGTTGGGATGGGACAGAGGTCACTCGGACCAAAAGAAAGCGGGGGATACGTAGGCGCGTCATTAAAATCACCGACATCAATGTATAAATGGTCAGACAGTAATGGGAATCAGAACGGGCATAAAATCGCCAAAGAATAGATTGATGCCTCACTGGGAGCAAAAGAGAGCTATGTACAGACTACCGATCACAGTACCTCGAAAAGGCGAGAATTTAGGATGATATCTGACAACCATGCATTCAGCATCGTTGAAAGAGAAAGTAAAAACAATTTGAGACTTTCCGGACCACTAGAAATTCATGCAGATAACCATACCACCACCTACCCTCTTCTTGCACTGTTTTCTGTCTTGACGAAAGCGCTCGAAGCTTTCAAGAACATGTCTGCCTCCAGTACTTTCACTTAACCAAGACTCTTGGATACAAGTCACACAGGTGTGTTAACTCGAGAGTTCTGAAAACTGTTTAAAAAGGACGTTTTTCCAAGAAGAGGCCGAACGTTTGTACTGACCAATGCGGGAACTGTCATATTTCTTGGAGTTGTGTGACTAAGGACAGTCTGTCGACAGGCATGTTTGCGTTTTCTAGTCCAACTTGGTCTCGGCCAGTTTTCACAAAAACGACTTGTGGATAGTGAAATGGAACATCCCGTGTCTTCAATCCGAGTTAGTGATTATTTCGAGTAGCGGATTCAGAGTGACGTGTTGATGTTAAGAATAATTGCTAAGTGACATTGATCAATCTCACAACACATGCAGCGCAGCCAATCATCAGGCGCGCCGCAGAAGTGACCAAGACTCAGGGACAGTGCAACCTCACTGATTTGTTTCTGTATCCCGTACTGTTACCGATATGGTCAAATGTGAAAAAAAGGTGGCGTTGTCAGATTTTCCATGCAAAGCACTGTAAAAATCGACCAACATGATCATTTTGTTCACAATAAACGTGCCCATTTTTGGTGATATGTCACTAAAATTGCGACAGGAGTATATTGGTAGCTCTATGCCATCACTCCGTGATAAGTTAAATCATTTTTGAGGCTTAATTAGCAAATCCCGTTATCGGTCATCAACATTTGAAGCGCATTTTCTGCCGGATGCCGGGATCTAACTGCTGCTATCGTTTTTAGTAGCGTATATAGAAATTCCACCTTTCCAGGGGTGGATCCGCTCCCAGTGAACACAGTGTACAACATATGCCCGAACAAAAGTAGCGTGATAAGCTTTAGGGTTTCGTCTAATGATCTGTTTCGTATGCTTATCACTCTGACCTTAATCTCAACGTTCCTGATACGCTGTTCCCACCATAGTCGAGCACTGCTACGAAGACGACAATGTTCGAATGACGACAATCTTCGAAGTGGCCAAGTTCGCGAACCATAAAGAACTGGTTTGACAGCTACAGCTTACACTCAACTCCTAAAAGGTAAACGGATGTCATGTCAATACCACAGATGATTCAGGTTGGCAAAAGTCTAAAGCGCGTTCCATATACGCGATGGCACTTCGTCCGATAGCTAACTTCCGGGTGAAATTTAGCTGCCTAGAGAGTAAAGCTTATCTACCTGGTTTACATTCACCCCAAATACCGTGAGGTTTTGTGTTGGGCCAACCCAGTCCTGCAACAGCAACTTGCAATTTCAAGACACAAAACGCATAGAAAACATTGCCACGCAACGGTTCAGGTTGTTTAGAAATAGCTAGCAATTTATCTGGATCATCACATCTCTTGGTGTTATCAATAAACCAAAATTATGCATCACAATAGCCTTTGGATACCGTACAGCTCCACCGTTCGCACCACTAGGAAATGACCGATAGAGCTAATACAGTGACTAAAACCAGGACAGCCACTGCCTACCCTTGGAATAGTGGATGGGCATCTTTGGATATTCATTTGCGTTATTCTCGCCTGATCACCGTACCGCACAGCTGGAATAGAAACTGACCGGTAGCCAGAAAGACGCCTGTTCAAATCCGGTTCGGGTGTAAACTTTTGCGTGCAAAATACGTACATGAATTTTCTATTGGTTATGTTATACTTCGAAAATCGCTCGTACTTGTTAAGTGCTCCTCGTAAGATAAAACTGTAGAATTTATTTGGCCAGTGGTCTGCTTGTAGGTGTATATAATGGCCATCCAATGTTTAAATACCAGTTGTACACGTGGCGTTTATCGTTGAAAGAATTAGGTCTATTATTGATTTGAAGATTCCAAGGATTGATAAAACATCGATTGGATGGCAAATATTTACGTTCGCTAGGTTCTCATCTTTCTGCCTGGGTGGAACAGAGATTACACTACAATAACAAATAAAATATCATCGCCTTAAGGCACCAGGGATTCAGAAAAAAACTAGAATGAACCCACCTTTGACGCTGCATCTTTTGCAAACCGTGTCCAACACCGCTCCCAGTTCAATGGGACCGTTCATATCACGCCCACCACCTTTTCGACGTTCACTAAGACGACTGAAATAAACAAAAACAAACCGGAACTACATGAATATAGAATTAGCAGAGCGACAGTCAATGAAGCTGTTTTTACTAATAGCTGTATTTCTCATCATTTGTAAAAGAAGTGAATCGTATCTGGATCACTGCGAATCCAACGAACAACGAGCCTATATATATATATATATATATATATATATATATATATATATATATATATATATATATATATATATATATATATATATATATATATATATATATATATATATATATATATATATATATATATATATATGCGTGTGTGTGTGTGATTTAGGCGTATGAAGCTTGTATTTCGTAAAGTAATACCAACTGGAAGTGGACTGTTTCAATTCCCGATCAAATACTTTGCAGTTCTAGATCACTGTTAAGAAATTCGGTCAGAGAAGTGGGGAACACAGAAAGAACAGTGACAGTTTGGGTCGTTAGTAGTGTACCTAAGCATCAAGTCATCCGGCCCCCAGTCGTAGAGCACTCAGCTTTACTGTTCGTCCAAAAATGCGTCTGACGGGTCATACCCGATATAGTCGAATGTGGCTACAAAACAGCAAACACTGACTATCTCGTCCCAGATAAACCAGTACAGTAGAGGGGTGTATACTTTTTTCAATGCACTCATGCGTAAGCACAATAAAAAAAGATCTATTTAACACGTAAGACACCGTAAATAACAAGCGCCACGAAGCAGGACTCGCATCCACAAACGCGTCTACTCAGCTTTATTTTACTCTTTCTAAAAATACAGGTTGTTATGAAGCATCAGTGCAATGTTATGTCAGCATTGTTCACTTAGGGATACAAAGCAGGTCCAGAAAAAAGACCGAGGTTTGACGGACATTGTAAGAAGCTATTGTTTTGTTCCCACACAGTTTCATAACAGTTCTTACCGTACCCTACCATTCGGTCATCGCTGGACCTAAATAACGTGGTCTACATCTACCTAGTCCACGAGGACTACCCCCGTGGCCAAATTTAGCAGTCAGCTGATTCCACATTTCTGAAGGATTACCCATGTGGTTCGTTTTTAAACACATTGAGATAGAATAAACTTCAGATTGAATGACATCTTTACGATGAATGGCCTAAAATTAGTGATCGACCACTTAGATATTCACACCCTTAAGAAACAGAAGAACAGGCGGCAGGATTAGAACCAAATCTCTCTTTACAAACAGAAACTTTTTCTATGGAAGAAAACACTGGTACTTACACGGCTGCCACATTGTCTTTATCTTTATCACGCCCAGTGGTTTGGTCGACCAACTTCATGCTTAGTCCAATCTTCCCGTCCTGAAAGAAGAGAAAAACAACGAAGTGAGAAATGCATAGATTTTGTTGGACAAAAACTCGGAGTAATCTGATTACACCTATGAACCGAGTTGCGTAAGAAAACAGGTAAATGCTAAAATCTTTGGAAATGATACATAGCTAAAAGACGTTATATAACTCGGCAATGTCACTTTTAATTCACTCAGTAAGACGCTCATAGACCTATGATGGTCGTCAGTATTCTTCAGGTCGAGAACATGATTTGAATGAGCATGATATGGACAGCATGCAAAAAAATAAGCCATGGCTATTGCTACAGATCTAAAAACACGATATCCTAGGCTTGAAGACTGAGAATTTCGGGCCGCATCAAGCCCCGCGGGATGTGGGTCAATTCTGTTTGGACAACTTCGATTCTGGTGGATATCAGTAGTAGGATGGGAGTCCACGTTTTTGTTGTGTAGATATCGTGCTGAGATCCGCGCCCCCATCACGGTCGCTCAATCAGTTTTCTTCTAGAATCAGTCAGTTCGCGGATGTTGACCTACACCAATAAAAAATACCAAGACAATTGATATTATGCCCATGACGTTACTACTTCGTCTCCTTTGACCCGATCTAATCAACGAAGCAGGACAATCGTAAACAGAACAGAAGTAAGAATTAAACAAAAGAATAAATAGCTCACATATAACCTTCTGATCGGTATCTATTAGAACTTTGATGGCCATTGACCGGAAACGAGATAAACAAACACAATGTGGATGCGCGAACCATTACAAATGCCGTACACAAACCTTAAGAAAGTAATCATGTCGAAATTCACCTCAGCGCTGATAACTTTGCAGTAGACTTCCTCGCCTATTTCCAACACATCTTCAATCTTATCGATCGCGTGATTGGAAATCTGTGACCGGTGAAGAAGACCTTTGAAAGGCAAGAAAAAAAATCGAGTGAGATACATTTTTGAACCGGTTGGAAATAAACCAGAGGTAGTGAATGAGTCGACAAGGGCGATTCTAAAACGGGATTGTCACATAGTTGTCCCTTCATATTTACAAACAAGGAATAAATAGCATCAGAGCGTAAACAGCATTCCTTCGCCGTAAATATATTTCTTACATTGTTTCTGCATTTTTGATTTGTTTCAATTTCCCCAAACTAAAAGCTGCCAGGAAAATGAATCCTTTTCACTACCAGTTCTCATCATTTGATGAGAACGTTTATTGTACAGTTGTAAGGATGTGAAAATCCAGTCCCCATATGTGATATTGATTAGGAACTAAAAGATGACACAGCAAATAGGAGTAACTGAAAGTTTGGCCGCTCGGCGCACAAGCGTGTCAGATATCAGGCAACCAATCTAATACAAATGAATTTATAAACCAAAGTATGTGGGTTACATCTAGTTGCAATATGATATGAGCGGACAACATCACTAGCGTTCCAACAAAGTTGCAATGGCAGGCTGAGCTCGGCCTTAGGATATCATGCGTCACTTTATCTACTAACCGGTCAATATGCCTCACTGGCTCTTGTTAAATGTTTTACGACTTATACGAGGCTGACTAATGACTAATTAAAGTTATGGAATGATCAACAAAAAGAAAATTGGGAATCATTATCCTGATCGTATTATGTGCGTTCACACCGCTCCGTTTCGCTGTTTTATTACATGCTAGCACATGATTGTAATGGAAGGGGCTAAACCCCATAGCCTCAAAGGCCCGCTGCAATACTTAGGGTAAATGGCAACATGACCGAGACTTAAAATGGATAATCATTCAAGGTTCCAATAGGTCAAGCATGGTAACGAGCCAGGCGAAAGTGGATAACTGTCTATCACCAAACTGACTGGCGGTGGCGGTATTCGAACCTCTGGCATCCGTGGTGGTAGGTGAACGCTAAAAACTTTTTGACCACCACCGGCCATGTCGACAATGTATGTGTGCGAGAGACGCCTACTTGAATCAAACAGGGTACTGCTGTAAAACGGGAACATGGCCGTGATATCGTGTGGGACTGTAGACTGGCCTGTCATGCGTAGGGTTTCAGACGCATAAAGTGGTTATTAATCTGTTTGAAAGGACACTCCTGACGCATTAAAAGAAGCACCCGGTGGTACAGTAACTTTATCAATTGGGGCTGCCTAGCTCACTTTGCGTCATAGAAATCCAATGAAGAATAAACTAATCGGCGAGAGATACACCGACTTTGTGTATTGATTTATTAAGGCCAGATGAAACCACAAAAGAACCGACTGCCGCTAACCCTCTGCTTGTACTTTGACTTTCATCTATTGAAATTCAGTGACCGCATATCCGGTTTGAAAGTCCTATCCCGTACAGTTCGTACCGCATCAGGGATACGTAAGTCATCCAATCATGTCAATCCGAGGTCAAAATGCGGTGGATCGTGAACTCAACATTGTTAAGCCCCATGTGTTTACACCGTACAAACGAGCCTTGTGTGAGAAAGAACGTTAAAACCATGCACACTTCGAAATTCAAATAGGTGCATGACCGATCTGCGCTTACCTTGTTTTGATGAGCCATCAATACTGAGGAAAGCTCCATAATTCTTGATAGAAACTACCTAAGACAGCGTAGAGAAATAACGTGATTTGACCAGCCGAGATGAAAAAACACCATGCAACGGGTAAAAAATTACCAATCTATTGTTTCGCACTTGCGACATGTTCAAATGTTGCCTTAGTCTTCGGGTCACGTACAACCTCGTTGTTCCAATCAATCGTCAAAACACTAATATCAATAGTGGGCAGAATCAGATCACCGTATTGCCGTTTCTATTCGACGGATTTGAGCAACAACACAAGTTGCTCATTTTAACCGTCTCAAGTACGATATTGGATTGAGCATAGACAGTAATCCAACGTCATCCGGATCGTCACCACGCCTGACCCATTGGGGCCCTATGTGGTTTTCCATTCCAAGTCTTAGGGTCTGGTTGAGGGTTATCCCTAATAGCGCAGTAGGCTTTTGTGGCTATGGGGTATTCTTCTTCCACTACACTCGTGCGTATTCATATAATAAAAATGATTTAAAAAAATAAATTAGCAATCTTAGAGAGAAACTCAGCCAGTTTATTTTCTTTCCTCATAAAGCTTGAGCAAACCGTAAGGTGGGGACCATTGATAAAGGGAAAATAATGGAACTACAGATAGAATCGCCAATCAAACGCCTGATGACTAGATATGCACGCGTTAGAATTTCAGTCTAACGTTCGATTGACCATTTGGAACTAGCAATGCAGAGGTCACATGTAGAATACGGAGTACTTGGGTTGAAACCGGTGGTGGTTGAGTGGCTTAGAGCGTTTGCTTACTAACTCGGAGGTCAGAGGTCGGAATCCCACCAATGCCGGTAAACAGAAATTCACTGTCGTCCGGCCTGTTACCATCCCCAACCTATTAGGTTCCTCAGTCCAAGTCTTATGATCTGGTTTCCGGCTATACCTAATAGTGAAGTGGGCCTTTGAGCCTGCAGAGTATGCCTCTTTCACTGAACTCGTGCGTAAACAAGTATTAGTAAGAAATAAGAAGGAACAAAGCACTAAGTGCAAATAGACTGCACAGGTTGAAGTGTTTCATATCAATATACAGGCTTCCTCGAAAATAAATTGCCCTTCAAAATAACCAGTGTTTGCGTGATGGATAGGAATGACCAGTTTATGGAGTAGGGCAGCACACATCTTAACCGTGTAAAGCTTCGGAGATTTTCTGGAGGAAGCTCAATATATTTGCATGCCAGATGGCTTAAGATATCAGTTGGCATGACTACGTGTCGCAGCCAGTGGCTCAGCTGTTTTCAAAACATTTTCTCATCCATATAATTTCCTTTCTGATAATACTCACTGTCTGCCTTCATTTTATTTTCATCCTTGTTATTTCCAGTCGGATTATGGAAGGAAATCGACTGACTTATTTTGAGTACGAGTGAAGTGGATTCTTTATACATAATTGAGCATGAATGCAGTGTAAAGGGTATATCCCACAACCTCAAAGATCCACTACACTATTAGAATAGTCAGCAACGAGGCCTTGAGATTTGAAATGCAGTACCACATAAGGTCCCAACAAGTCAGGTTTGATAACGAGCCGGAAAACCAGAGAAATACTACCTACAACCAAGGTGACCGGCGTTGACTATCACGACGAGAGTGTGCCTTGTCGTGGTGCAGTGACTTGTGTGCCTCCATGACCCAAAAAACTATGCAGGACGGCTCCCTTAAGCTGGAGATGCAATCATGCCTCACGGGTCAATGGGCAGAGGTCAGGCGAATTCCAATCTCTGAACTAGTTGGTGGGCCACATCTGGTTCTAGCCACTACACCCCTGGAGAGAACACTGCAACGAATAGACACGGAGAGAAACTGTTTGCCGGTCTAAGAACCTCCATTAGATGGACGTAAAAGTGGAGTATCCGGGGTTTCTCTCGACGGTGGGAGAAGTGATCGCACTTCATTGGGCAGCTATCGCCCGCCTAAACTGGGCAGCCTCCGGCCCAAAGGATGCTGACCCGTCTACGTTCCGTTTGCTCTTTTGGGTGCATGGGGCTGGGTACTGAATCCGAAAGGCGAACTGATAATAAAGCACCAGAGAAGACAGGACAGAACATATGCAATAATCAGGGCTCATGTGACAAATAAGAAACATTTTCCTTAAGGGTGCTCCGGTCACGTATATGTATATATATATAAACGCTTGCGAACAGTGCTCGCGTGAAAATCAAGCTGGGTTTAGATCTGCTCGAGGTTCTGTTAATCACATTTTCATTCACAGACTAACTTTAGAAAATCGCACACGTTTTGTAGACCCATTACCTCCGCCTTTCTTGATCCCTAAGCGGCCTTCGACTCAGTCGACCGCACAGTTCTCTGGCACTGCCTCTTGTATGTGTACCAGAGAAACTCATTTTCACCATAAAGTCGCCTTACATGAATGACCGAAGCCCAGTTTAGGCTTACAATGATCTTTCATCAGAGTTCATTACACAAAATGATGTACGTCAAGGTTGCCCTCTCTACTTTTGTAACTTCATGATTGATATTTGTTGTGACGCTAATTCATGTGGCATTGACTCTCGTTCGTGATTCATTCCAAACACATTCGCCTTGCACTCGCACATGCGATGCCTGTCTGTACCACCTTCTGCTTCGCTCTTCTCTACCAATCACAAGCAGCTAGCTCCATGTGTGACTAATATTGAATAATTGTTTTTGTCCGATTGACATACTTACGCTTGCGCTTGAGCCTGAATACAAGTTGTGCCGTGCAAATGTACATTCGTTCTGTTTACTGAACTTTGGACACAACATTTGGCGTCGCGGGCATCGAATCAGTTTTATGGATTTATACATACAGTTGACGTGTAAATTATGGACGACTTACCATTTTCGGCGATTCAGCGAAGTTATTCGTCTGATCTACGGAAGAATGCTTTGACGCTCTGGCTATAAGTCTATCTGCAGATGTCAGTGGTTAAAACCAGAGTGTTACTTTAAACTCCCGGGAAGTTTTTCGTTGATGACTTGTTTTTTCGCTTTCACTGAATGCTAAGCCCAATTTTCTACCACTCTTCTGGTATTTATCCTGTATGCATCCATCATTCTACTGACGCTGATTAAAACACTGTTTTGTGTTATATTACACGCGTACTGCTAATACTACAATGGCTGCTACTACACTGCTATTTTTGTGATTACCGTTATACTGTTTTTACAATGACTACCACTGTAAGTCGTGCTATTGCTGTTGTTGATAATATCAATGCTACTACGACTAAAACTGGTACCGCGACTGACGTTCCTGCCACTACTACTACTGCCACTGCTACGGTGACTAATACTTCATCTACTTTTGTTGATGCCACATTTCAGTTCCTTATTAACATTTTTTCGGTTCGCTGTTTCGCCTAATTTTCCATCGTTCTTGCTTGCGTATGTCATATGTGCTTCCTCCATTATACTGGCACTGGTTTATTCTGTGTTTTGTATCATCACATGCGTACAACAACAACTGCTGCTATTGTGACTAATGCTGTGACCACAGTTTCTGTGACTGCTACTACGAATAGGGTTCCTGTTACCAGAACTGCTAACAATACGATTACTACTACGAATGCTACTACGATTGCTGCTGTGAAAAACTACTGTTGCAAATACTACTACTTCTACCGTGGATACTACTACTGCTGTGACCATAATTCATGTTACTACTACTCTGATTAATGTTGTTGTTGATACTACTGTTTTGGATACTACCACGACAACTGCTTCTAATGATGTGACTACTCCTACTGCCGTCACTGGTAATGCTACGATTACTGTCACCCGTTGAGCGCCATGGAGCTTTTTCCTTGGAGGAAGGAGAGGTGATGTTGTGTCTGGTTAAAGTCTCGCACACTACGCGGACAACCGATCAATATTCCTCCCATGAATGGACATACGATTGATTTGCCTTGATCTTTATTCATGCTTTAGCGCCAGCAGTACTGACTTATCGATTGTCATGTACTGATTGGTCGTACTCTGTTACGCGTGACAGCACATGCAGTTTAGGTCTTTATGCCAACTCACTTGTTTGCTTGCAACTTACTCGCCGAGTACGGCTGGGTTATGTGTTCACGCTCCTACAAATAAATGCAACGCCACCACCACGTGTTCTGCTACTAATTACGAACACAGCAATATGGTCCTAGAGACCGCGATTTTGTCAGGTGAGGATAGCGGCATTAAACTTTACCATGTGGAAGAGTGTCACACATTGAATATGCGGGCGACATTGTTCTTCTAAGTGAAGATTCAGGTAAGTTTCAAGCTTTTATAGACAGCTTGACGGAATGCATCGCAATGTTTGGTGTGCGTTTTGCACCTTCAAAGTACAAGACGCTGTTGAAGGACCGGGATGGTCCAACTCAAAACCTTCCTGTGTCTGCAAAGACTATAGACGTGGTAGATAAGTTCTTTATCTGGACAGCTGCATTTCACTGGGAGGTCGGATATCGTATGTATCTCTGCGTACACAGAGGGCTCGTTTGGCTTTTGTCAACCTGAGTCATCTGTGGCGTTGACACGACATCTGTTTATCTATCAAGGATCCAGTGTACGCTGCACCAGTCAGGCCAGTGCTGTTGGTTCGGAGATATGGCCACTACGGGTGGAGGATAAACGAAGACCGTCGCTTCCTGAGCATTGATGTCTTCGTAACAGTACTGGAATATGGTGGAAACAGCGTATAAGCAATGCTGAAGGTCGGCGGAGAATCCTAAGCTTACGGATCAAAGCATTAGATGAAACACTTAGGCTTATCAAGCTAAGATAGTTGGGACATGTGTTGCGCATGCCCCCTGGCATGATTCCTGGAGCATAATGTTTTCCGAGGCGGATAACGGCTGGAAGATAAGGGTGGCCAGTCCATGTCACGGAAGAAAGGTATGAAAAATCTAACAAATGGACTTGGCTTTGTAGGGCGCGTTAGACTTCCCGAGTGATGTTCAAGGGAACCTTCTACTCTATGGTTGGATACGTCCGAGGACATGGCTAAGTGCCCCGATCAGTGGCTATCTTGTATCCACAAACTTTCTCCACCAATTAGATACCAGCATTTGTAGTTCTTTTATTATTCCTTGCGTATCCTTGTTCTTTTTCATCATTTCCTATTGAGGCTGCCGCTAGATAGCAGCTAAGGCCACCGCACCCAGTGCATGGTTAATGGCTGTCTGAACTGAATTATTCTAGAGGGTAGGCTGAAAACCCGTTTTTAGTCTAAATCCCTGAAGACAGTCGGGTATGCACAGTGAGACTTAAAGGTTCATGTAGTGAGTAGTCACCGTCTCGACAGACGCAATTTGTTTTTCGTTTCGGCGTATCCACCTACCGATTGCAACCCAGATGCAATCAAAGATAAATTTTATCAAAAACTACAGCAAACCAGGCTGATATCGTGATTTTGGCAGATACGAATGCCAGAGTCACTAGGCTGTCGATGCACGAGGGGCATTCAGGAAGCCCTTTTGGGCTAGATTCCTGTCGCTCGGAAAACGGAGAACGGTTTTTTACTCTATACTCTGACCTACTCCTGTTCCTCTCCAGTACGAACTTTGAGCGATCTAATCACCGGTACGCCATTTGGCGGTAATACGGTATGACTCTCGGGGAACCTGCGCACTCAATTTCAGCTTGCAACTCCGATCGCTTCAGCCGCTACGGAAAATCAGAAGGCAAAAACCCGACTCGCCAAAAATGTGTCTTTCACAGAATTTACTACGCTGCATATAAAGCGAAAGTTGAGTATTCCCGAACTCGGGCGTCCAGTAAGGTTCAAGCCCTGTTGAGCAGATTGGGTTGATAATAATATTTTGCCGGGTTGACTATTGATCCGTTGGCCCAATTTGCGTCGGACTGTAGGTGAATGCTTGATCAGCAAAGAGGGTTACGTCAACAGTGGTCCGATAATTTATTGACTATATATTGTTCAATCCGGTCTGACACGCTCGAGTTGATTAATGGCTTGATTTAAAAAAGTTTTCTATCTTTCGTTTTACCATCCTAACAGGGGTCCGCCCTCTCAGAGCCAGCAGTGGACCCACATCGACTACATAGAGATAAGTCACAAGTGACGGAATTGCATACAGGAGTGGCGGTCTTACTGGAGCAGTTCTGTTGACTCCGACCACGCATCGGTTTGCTCTAAGCTGTTCATGTGTTTCGGTGAGTGTTCTAAATGCGCACTACGACAACGTTTAGATTGCGATAAGCGGTATTAACCAGTTTGCCTATCCGTCGTTCAAAACGCACCAGCTGGAAAGCTAGAATAATCCCACCCGTTGGAATCCATCAGCATTGACCGCTTTTCAAAAATGCTTTGCATCTCTCTGGTCTAGTGAGTTTTGGCCTGCCATGCTGCTTCGTGGTACTCTGGATTTCCGCTGGACCGTTGCTCCTTTTCGACGCACGCCGATCGATCTAAACTAGAAGCAAGTATTGAAAAACTGCTCGTAACAAAATATGAAGCTAACGCAGACCTTCGTAGAGATTACGAAAACTGATGATCACAGTGCATCAGAGATTGAGCGTGCTGCCGCCAAGGATGACTCCCGCAATTTTTTTCAGTTTATTGGGGTCACTGACAGGAAACTATCAAGCGTGAATGAAACGATCTGTGAGGCTGACGGTTCGCCGAATCACAACCAACAACGGTGTCTCGGACGCTAACTAGAGCACTTTAGGGCGCAATTCAGCTGGTATCTAGTGTCAGCTTCTATCACAGCTAATTCGATTTACATCCCGTGGTCCGTTTTGATAGTTCCACCTACTGAAGCGGAGATGCACAAGGAAATTCAAGCATTAGGATGTCAAAAAGTGCCGGGAACCGATAGCCATCTCCTACCCTATTTATAGATTTCGGACTGAGGCTCGCTAGAGCACTTCACGTTTTGTTCTCCAGGGTTTGGACTTATAAGTAGGTCCCCTCCTTGTAGATGAATTGATTATTGCCCATATCTTCTAGAAGGGCTCCCGAAGCAAATGCGCCAACTATAGTGTTTGAACACTGGTGCCTGCGACGAGTGCTAAAAGTGGCTTGGTACGACATGCTTTCAGACGACACAATAAGACAAATCTGATTCAATACCGAAAATCTGACAGTGTTTCTTCAACGCCGACGTTTGCAGTGGTTTGGGCATGTCCTAAGATGTCCAGACACGGGGATCTCAAAACAGTGCCTCAATTGTTCCACGTAAAGGATGGGGCTGTCGCCTTGGTGGGCAGCTGAAAACAGGAGTCAGCACTGTCAAATCGAACGTTGAGGGATGAGGATTCCAGTCCGCCCACGGCGTTCGCAACTGGAAGCAGAACTGAATTTCACTGTGCCTCGCCTTCGGTCACTGCTCATGGACGGGTGCCATTCGGGACATCCATGGCGCCGGTTTATCCTCTCTCAGGAGCTAGCTGCATAAAAGTAAGTGACCACAGGAGTATTAGCCTGATCAAAATAGCGTCGAAGCTGCTAGCGTCCATCCTTACTCAAAGGTTGCGCCCAACGCCCGAGGAAGAGAACCGTGAGGAGCAGACTGGGTTCCACGCCAGTCGTGAATGCATCGGTCAAATTTTCATCCTCCGACGGATGCTAGAGCATTGTCACGCTTTTTAGAGACCAGTGATCATCGTGTTCTTAGACATTCGCGCCACCAACTCTGTCAATGAGACTGCACCATGGAACTGCACGATGAGCCGCTTTTATCCCATGCTCGCGCAAGTAACGAACAGGAAACACTCGAAGGCCCAAAAGCACGTTTCATCAGTGGGGACAAGCGACAACCATAGCCTGAGGCTTCTAGTGGATAACCAAACAAGGTCACGATAGGTCAGGGGCGTGGTAACGATATGGGAGAAAGCGTCCGTTGCTTTCAGCCACCAATGAAACCGGCGGTGGTGGAGCTCGAACCTTACATCCCAGGTTATAAAAGAGTACACCACTCGACCGGCTACTGACTGCAATCAGACATTTCACAAATTTTGCAGAACATTTTGCCTGTATCCATTTGTTAGAATAATGGCTCGAATATGAAGAAACAGATTGTAACAGGTTACCGCAACAGACTCGCACAGACGCTTACAATGCATCGTCAACTGGTCTGAGTTACTTCGCAAAATCTTTCAATACCTCTATCTTTTGAAGTCGGCTTCAGGATCAACGAGATTTTTAATTATATGGTTGCACACATGTTAAGGAATTCACGGGCATCATAGCAACAGAGGCACGTTACACCATGAGATAACCACCGGTCATGACTTTGGTACTGAGAGCGGAGAACTACACAAAGCTAGGCACTATAATAAACCGAACAACGGCCGAGATGGATAACGCCAGTATCGAAGACACATCTTTTACTTTAGACTGGCTTATACCATCTTATTGAGAAAAGGTCGGTTAACCGCTGCAACACCACTGTGTTAACACCTTACACTGCACCCCTCTGAACTGGCCACATGAGGTGCACTTCCATCAAGACTGATGAATTGAAATAAGTGGAATCACAGCTGATTTATAGCATTTCTGCTCGGGACTTCGGTGCAAAAAATAAATGAACCACGTGAGAACTTTGTGATGTGGTGGAGAGGTATAAAAACCCTGGTCAGTGTACGCCACCAAGTGGAATGCGTAAAGGTAGGGGACAACATAACCGGATATCGCGGTTAATTACACACCGGCATCAACAAATTTTACTACCTGATTTCACGTATTCGTTACTGCTCAATTTTTCGAATGGCTCTTCTGATGAAGTTTTGCTACAATAAGAAACAGAACCTCACTTTTGTATAATACCATCAACTGATAAATGGAGGTAAAACATTTTCATTGTAGTCACTCGCATCCTACATACAAGCCTGGAATTCTATGAGACTACTAAATCTTAAACAGTATAATGAGCTTGTGAGGGACGATGTAACAACACAAGTTTTGTCTTACCTTCCCTCTGACAACACGATATAGATCCTGGGTCATTCCGGGTGAACTGCAAGAGAAAAGATGAACAAAATTACACAAATAACCCCATGATTAGACTTCTACTTACTAGTTTGTTCAGATAAATGGTAAGGTAACGTGGCACCCATGTGCTTAGTTTGTTTAAAGGTTGTTCGCCCTCGCGACAGATACTTACAGCGTGATGGTTGGATCGACCTGAAATGCCCCGCAATAAGCAATGATCTGTACGAAGCTTTCGATGAATGT
Source organism: Fasciola hepatica (assembly GCA_948099385.1). NCBI lineage: Eukaryota > Metazoa > Platyhelminthes > Trematoda > Plagiorchiida > Fasciolidae > Fasciola > Fasciola hepatica. The sequence continues at coordinate 2,075,579 of CANUEZ040000156.1, forward strand.
CGTGTGAATTTACTCAAAGTGCTGTGCATCAAATGTGCTGAGCCATAGAGCCGGCAAAAAAGTTAGCGAAGGCGCCGATCGTCACAGATAATACGGAGTCATCCTTATCATCAACATCATCATCGTCATCTTCATCATCACCAACATTGTCATCACCATCACCAGGGGACAGCAGCCGCGATACCATCATCGTCATCATCAACCCCACCCACACAATCATCGCTGACAGCGGAGAGGACTTTTGCTTGGTTCGTGGCTTCAAACGCCCTACTGGGCCCTCCCGTCTCCGCCGAATTTGGTGGTACTATGGTTGCGGTTGCAGAGGCTAATTCCTGTGTTCGCCCAGCAGCCAGTCGGCTGACACGACGAAAGCCGAGTACAGTAGCTTACATGTTAACTTGTGCGCTTATAGCGCTGCTGGAGCACGCTTCCGCCATCGTCAACGAATCCGGATGTGTAAATCCACCTCCGGAAGTCTTGAGTTGCTCATGTCACGAGGGGCAATCTCGTAAACGCAAGGCACTCCCAGATAGGGCAAAGTGTTTTCTGCTGACCAACCTGCCGGAAGCCTTCGTTTCTGAGACTCAAAGCAGGTTAGATCATGATTCTCCACTATTGCTGTCCTACTAGCCACGGATTTTCACGACTGAGGAGGAAGCGGTGGCTAACAGCGTCCGAGCAACTGAGGCTTTCCGTGTTGGAAAGTAGAAGACGCCTGATGACCAACCACGACACCTCGAGGTAGTTCTGAGTACCGTCGATACAGCCCAGGCGGTTCTGCGCCGTGCCCACAAGCTAAAAGATGAATTGGTGCGTGTTCTACGTGGCACCTCTCCAGAGCAACGGTAGCAGCAAAAATTGGCTACCACGGAGCTACATTAACGTCGATTGAGGTGAAACTAACGTCGTTGTTCGGGAGTTCCGGGTCCGAAAGTTGAGTTCGAGACAAAGTTTGACGCCCCTGGTTTTATCAACAGCATCGTTGTGCTCCGTTGGCACCATGCTTGTTATCAAGCCGGTGTAATATATATATATATATATATATATATATATATATATATATATATATATATATATATATATATATATATATATATATATATATATATATATATATATATATATGCCCATCGGTACAGTTGTAAAATCACAGTGTTTCAGGAGGTATTAGTTCAATGACACGACACAGTTCCGGACGGGTGGCCATAGTACCCTCCAACGTTTGTAGTCTATCGAACCAACGAGATGAGCTGGAGTCACTGGTGGTACGAAATCTCCCCACAGCCGTTGCACTAAACAAAACGTGGCTGTACGGTGACGTTTCTGATTCTGAGGTGTCATTACCGGGATACTCAACTTTCCGGGTGGATAGAAGCGATGCGAGAAAAAGGGGTGGTGTTGCCCTTTATATTGAGTCCGACATACCTGCCCACCAGCAACGTGGTTTCGCTGATCCAGAGGGGTTCTGGGAAATTTTGTGGTACACGGTCCGATGGACAACTAGTGGTTATGTAACAATAAGACTTATATACACGTCGTCGGGCGTAGACTTCGGGGTTATTTTTCACGAACTCCGGCGGTGGGGTCACGACGGGCGTTGCATTATCCTTAGGAATTTCAGTGTGCTCGATATCGAATGGGATGAGGGCTGTTACGGTCCGTCCGCAGATTCATTCACACGTGCTTTCCACACGATCCTCGAGGACTTGACTCTATACCAGCACATATGAGTCGACACGGCTCCGGGGTCCTCAGTCATTCATCTTGGATCTTGTGGTATCTCCGAGACAATCTGATGTTGAACAAATTAGATACAATCAGCCAATCGGTTCCAGCGAACATTCCGTTCTTTCAATCCACTGCGGGCGTGGTGTATCTCATTCTGGTGAACCATATACGGGACGCAACATATGGCGTATAAACTTTGATGAAATGCAAGCAGCACCATCACCAGCGGTCTGGACTGCCGCAGATCCGGTTAGTGTAGAATCCTCCTGGTCCATAATACAGGAAGAGATCATTGAACTGATACGTACGTTTGAGCCTCCCGTTCGTTCTCGAAGGCATAGATAGGGTACTCCGTGGTTTGACTGTGAGCTACGAAGTGCCTCTCGCAGTAGGAACCGTGCACAGCAACGTTATCGGGATAAGGGAGACGGGTAAGAGCGTTACAAAGCCAGCTGAAATATGCGTTCATCCACGAAAAGGAAAAAGAAAAATTGTTTTTAAACCATGCTTGCTACAGACCCCGTTACTACACCCAAACGACATTATGCATGTTGGAGACGCAGAACTCGCGTTAACACGATTATAACACCCTTAGTCGAACAAGAAACACTTGCTGAGACAGACGTTCAGAAATCAGAGGCCCTTGTACGTCTCTACTTATCTGTGTATGCGGCGGAGTCAACCCCATCGCCGTCACAGCCACATACAGATATTACCCTCATGTTGCAACCATTCTATCCAAATGAAGTCACCAAGGGACTGCAGAAGTCAAAAGTTCATCAGTCGTCCGGACCAACTGGTATTCATCCGGCAGTCTTGTGTGCGCTGACCAACAAACTCGCATCATCTTTGGCCGATCTTTTCAATCTATCGCTACGCACGGGAACTTCGCCTATCGAACGGAAGACCGCGATTATTTATCTACTGTACAAAGTGGGTTCACGGAAGGTACCCACCAACTATCACCCGGTGCGCCTAACCTGCATTTTGGAAGAGGTGATGGAACGGCTAGTGTTGGTGCGAATCCGGGAGCACCTTGAGCCATGCACGTATCTGTGCTCCGCCCAGCATGGCTTCCGTCCAAAGAGGTCGCGTATCTCAAACCTGCATTTGGCAAGAGAACGGTGGGCAGAGGTTATGGAGGGCGGCTGCAACATGGCATCAGTGTTGGAAGGGAGGGAAGACGCTTGGTTCTAGTGGCGCCTCGACATACATTCGGAGGTATTGTGGAGAAATGCTTCCTGGGTGTGAGCCTGCAGAGTCAATGTGACGAGGCTTACACGGGATGTTTCCCTGTGCTTTCTGACAAAAAGATTGAAGATAGTTCGGTGCAGGTTAAACGAATTGTGAAACTGACGGTACATTTACAACCAACAGCTCAATGCAAGAATCTGAACAATTTCTGGCGCGCCACAGTACTTGTTCTATGCACGAAACTGAAATGAACAAAAGCGCGCTGCAGTTCAGAAAACCCCATCTTTAAACAATCTCTAGGGTCAGATCAGGTCAGGTCAGCGAACTTGCGGCTTGGGCCAATAAACGTCCAGTTTCTCGGACTACGAGTTCAAGGAGTTCCTGCCGTGCTGCAACTTCCAGGTATCCAATATAATTCCGTATTTGTAGTAGCTGAGGGGAAAGGAAAGAAGCAAGCTCGACCTCGGAAACAGCAACCTCACAATAATGTAGGTTCAGCACCACAACTCACTGCTGTCCCCATGTGAGACATACACCGAGTCCTCGAAAACGTAAAGATGTAGGTATGGGATAATGAGGAGGAGGGTGATATGGAGGCTGTGATAGAGATAGGTACAGCAAGGAAATACCAGTAACGAATCGCAGTATAGGGTGAGTGGAAAGGGGAGGGGAAAAAGATGAAAATGTAGGAATAAAACAACCATTTGGGATAGTTGGTCATAGTCTGGGAATACCTCTGCTCAGCACGCATCTAGTCTGTGCTTGAAAGCAACGACCGGGGTTGCTGTCACTACGTGCGGAGGCAACTTGTTCAACTTGTTTATGATACGGTGAGAAAAGAAACATGCCCCAATGCTCTTTTTGCTCTTGGTTTGTCCAATTTATGTTCGTGTCCCCCGAGTGCAAGGTTGTGACAACGAGTCAGCAATGGTCTGTCAGCCAAAGTGATTCCCCTAATCAACTTATAGCACTTCATCAGGTCTCCCCTTAGCCTACGACGATCAAGGGAAAACAGATTCAGGGCTTCCAGTCTTTCTCGGTACAAATCCCACGATATCCCGTTGATCATTCGACTGAAACTCCTTGGAAAGTTTTTCAATACTTTTTTTCTTTCACTAGGCTCGGTGCCCATACCTGTACGAAAGTCTTCAAGTAACGCACTGTTACTTAAGTAACCCTCGATCCACCTCACAATCTGTGGGGTCACTCCTAATGCTTTCAGTTTGCCCAGCAAGAAACGGCATTTTACCGAGTCAAAGCCCTTTATGGAAGTCCAAGTAGCATACCTCCACTCGTTCCCCTTGGTCTGATCTGCGAGCTACCTTATCGAAGAATAATAACAGGTTAGTGAGACAGGACCTTCCCTTAACAGACCCGTGTTGTTGGTTGGCAATAAGCTGGTGATTCCGTAGGTGTTCAGCTAGTCGGTCTCTAACCCGTTCCCCTAGCAATTGGAGTGCGATTGATAGTAAGCTTGCGGGACGGTAGCTGGAAACCACCTCCCGTTTGCCTCCTTTGTGAATGGTAAAAGCTTGCGCCAATCTCCAGGCGGCCGGTAACTCCCCGGTCCCTAGAGTTATATTAAACAGCTGTGTTAGCGGTTCATCCAGTGAAGTGGCTAAGGCTTTTAGAATAATGGGATGAGCACCATCTGGTTCCGCAGCCTTGTTACCATTTGGCCTGCACAGCCCCAGTTCAATTTCACTATTACTAATGACGACTGTCCTCAGTCTTCAGATAAAGGGCAGTGGAAAGTCACCCCCGTATGAGCCCCACTGCATCGTACTCTATTGACTCGGCCAGATGTCGGTGCTCTGCCAATAATTCTTCAGGGTGTGGTCCAATTTTCTCTTGAACAGTGTCTCGTTTTCTTCTTTCAACACTTCGGTCGGTAGAGCGTTCCAAAGATTGGTCACCCTCCGCGATAACCGATATATGGCCGGCAAGCCGGTGGAATGCAACTTACGGAGCGTTGGTGTATGTCCTCTGGTACAGTCATTACTCCAGAGTGGGAATTCCGGCTGCAGGTTCGGACCCAAATCACCACGGATGATTCGCCTGACACAGATTACGTCACCTCGAAGACGTCTATAGGCAACAGGAGGTAACCCGGCGGCTTCTAGGCGTTCCTCATAGCAGAACCCACGTAGTCCGGCCACGAGGCGTGTGGCAGCGCGTTGCATTCGTTCCAGTCTGGCTACCTCCGCCGCCGTGCAGGGGTAGACAGCCGGACCGCCATATTCCAAGCGAGGACTCCATCTATGGTGACCGTCGGCTAGACTAAAGTGGTCTCGTGGTGTCCCCTGGTGTCTTGTCTATGCACCTGTTCGAAGTTCTTCAGAGTCTGCGCTTTTTCGTAAGCGCTCGTTGACTGCTCTCCTTTTTTGTTGACTATTCCTACTTTAACTTGAAAACTTCTCCCCGTTACTGGCCTTATCGGGGTTCCGATTTCGGAAGAATATAACATCTACCAAAAAGTCATGATCTTAACTCGCGGATGCTAAGACGAACAAAATTTAGCTAAAAGCAAATACAAGCACAACCAATCACTGGTAGTGGTGAATGGATATCAAACGCTGGGGTGCTGCAGCTGGCATAGTGCCTTGGTTGTTGTCTTGAAGTCTTGAAGTAGTTCACGGATGCCAGGCTTGAGCCCAAATGTTTCCGGTTCTCGTATGTATCTTCTTTTTTCCGGTGCCACCGAGCTGGAATGACAGAACTTGACAACAAGGGGGCAACCATTTTCACAAAAGCGACACTAAAATAAGAATGAATGTTTCCCCTGTAGTACATGAGTCCGGCGATATGAATATGGATACATCAATACATCACTAGTTTTGTTATTTTAGAATTTACACAGAAAAGCGATCTGCATATACATTCGTAAGAAGGAGGAGAATGGATTAATTTATAACTGCGTACATGTACAAGTACATAGGACTGAAGACGAGACGTGAAAATATGGGAGAGAATAATCTACGCGAGGGCGATCAGAGAATTAGCTGGACTTGGCGTTAGTCCTAACCAGTTGTCTAGTCTGGCCTAAAATACCTCTTTTGAGGAGGCATTTACTACGTCCTTTGGAAGGCTATTCCATATATATTGATACGTACATGGTTACGAAATCCGAATGGTTGAGGCAAGCAGAAGACAGAGGCCTAGAATTTAGGCTTTATTTGACATACAACTGAACGGTGCGATCTGAAAACAACAAAGCAGAAATTTGATAGAACAACAGTAATAAAACCAAGGTAGGTAGAAAATAGTAAATAAACATGACATTCACCCTCGCGAACTATTTTGATTGAGAACGTTTGTGTTGGAGACGTTTCACGCTTCCTTATTTCTTAGGTTATAGGGATGGACTCGCTGATGTGCTTTTACTAAGGGGTGTGTACTGGATTCATTATTGTATGACTCTGATATTGGTGTGTGAGAAGAGGGGGTGTCTGTAGACTCTTGTGCATCATGGGGATTACATATGGTGTCGGGTGAAGGCTGATAGTCATCATTTAGAGTCGGAGGTTGATTTTCGGCAAATTCCACAGTCTTCGGTGATTCTGATGCTTGGCTTTTAGGTGCCAAATGATGTATAGAGACAGTGTCTTCCCGTCCGTCGGGGAAACGAACATGAGCGTGTTTCGGGTTGCATTCAATCAGTTCAACTTCATCGACCAAGGGGTCGTATTTTGTTGACCTTACAGAACGGCGCATCAAGACCGATCCTGGACTACTCAACCAGATAGGTATTGAGACCCCGGATGTTGATTTACGGTGATAAGTGAATAATCGTTCATGTCATGTTTCATTTGTTGCAGTGCACAGTAGTGACCTGATGGAGTGGAGTGCGTCGGGAAGAACATCCTCCCACTGGGTGCATGGTAGTCCTCTTGACTGGGCTGCAAGAACAATGGTTCTCCAGAGGGTTCCATTGAGTCTCTCGATTTGTCCGTTTGACTGGGGATTGTAGGCCGTCGTTCTGCTGGTTACGATATCCTTGCGGTGGAGGAAGTTCTTTAGTTCTTCAGACATGAAAGAAGAGCCCCTGTCTGAATGGATGTAGGACGGCATACCGAAAATCGAAAACAACTGGGAAAGGCAACGGATGATTGTGGCGGTCGACAGGTCTGAGCAAGCGTAAGCAAACGGGAACCTGGAGTACTCATTTATGATAGTTAATAGGTACCGATTTTTGGATATTGAGGGAAGCGGCCCCTTGAAATCAATGCTGCGAAGTGGCTTTGATCAGACTTCTGGTAGGTAGCTTGCAAAACTCTGGTTTCCATTTGGCACAAAGTGTACGGCCACCGGTGACAGATTTCACATCGTCGACTGAGTACGGAAGATTCTTTGTCCTGACGAGATGAAGCATACGGACAACACCCGGGTGGCAGAGTGAGTTGTGTAATTCTTTGAGTGACGCGAGTGACGTAGACGCGGAGCAGAAACTGCGAGACAATGTATCGGCTGCGACATTCTCACGACCGGGGCGATAAATGACGTCGAAACTGTAGCACGATAATTCGATTCGCCACCTCTGAATCTTATCATTTTTGATCTTCCCATGGTGTCAGGAGTTGAACATAAAAGCGACCGACTTCTGATCCGTGATCAGCCGGAAATGTGTACCCAGCAAATAATGTCTCCACTTCCGGATAGCCTCCACATTAGCGTTTGCCTCTTTTCTACGGATGAATGATGCTTTTCGCTTTGAGACAGAGTCCGGGAAAAGAATGCGACCGGCTTGTGATTTTGTGACAGTGTGGCTGAGATAGCTATATCCGAGGCATCTGTTTCAACGATCAATGGCACCTCGGGATCGACAGTGGTGACGACAGCGCGTTCGAGCTTGCTCTTGAGTGTTTCAAATGACACTCTGACATCGTCTGGTAAGGGAAATACGTGGTTATGGACCAGTGGATGAATCTTATCTGAGAAGCGTGGTATCCACTGAGAATAGTATGAAAATAAACCTACAGCTCGTCGCTGAGATTTTGTCTTTTGAAGAAGGGAGTTCCTGGAAGGGTCGTAATCTTTCGTACCGATGATACCCTTCTCTTCGTTCAGAGTAAGTCCGTATTTTTTCACAACATTAAGGAAGTTAGTAACATTCTTATCGTGATCATCTTTGTTTGTGCCACACACAGTTATATTATCGATGTAGGCGAACGTTCCTTTCAAGTTTTCTTCTCGAATAATTCTGTCGATAGCACGCTGAAAACAAGCAACACCATTCGTCACTCCGAACGGTATCCGGCAGAACTGATATAAATTCCCACAGGCTTAAAAAGCAGTGTATGGCCTGTCTTGTTTTTCGATGGAGCTTTGGTGATATGCGCTTCGCAGGTCCAATGCACTAAAAATGGAATATCGGGATATTTTAGATACCACGTCATCGATTCTGGGCAGTGGATAAGCGTCCAATAACGTGTATCGATTGATAGTTTGACTGTAGTCAACTACCATGCGTCTTTTGTGTCTTTCGTTTGTTGTAACAAGGACTTGAGCGCGCCAGGGTGACGTTGACGTCTCAATGATGCCATTCCTTAGAAGTAGCTGAATTTCCGATTGAATGAACTTCTCATCTTCAGGAGTGTGGAGTCGTGATTTAGATGCGATTGGCTTGCAATCTGGTAGCAAGTTCCCGAAAAGAGAAGGAGGTTCAATACGTGAAGCTATCACACTGCAAAGGGAGAGAATTGGTTTACTGCCACTGAATGGAATCTCAACTGCCCTGTGGAATTTCAAAAAATCGTGCCCCAGTAATACATCCGCACACAGATGGGGGAGCACAGAGAGTTTGAAGTTGCTGTACGAATTATCCTTGAGACATATGTTAACAAAACAGTGACCCTTCGTTTGACTGATTAGTCTTGTGGAAGCCATGGTGATTACGCTGAATGACTGTATGATTTTAAGACGGTGACGCTGTACGACGGATTCGGAGATGTAACTGTCGGAACTCCCCGTATCTATCAGAGCTTCCATAGGGATCTTGTTCACAGTATTCGTTGTTAGCGCATTTAAAAGGCAATTCGAAGAGGCGGCGACAATGGTAGAGTACAGGTGTTGTGGCAGAGACTATGCGTTTCTCCGGTGGTGACCGGCTGACACGTTTGAAGTGTCCTTTCTTTTCACAGCTACTGCAAACCACATCCTTAGCAGGGCATTTGAATCGAGGATGTCTGTCATTTCCACAGAAATAACACTTGGTTTTCAACGCCACTGACGTTGTTTCAGTGAGTAAGTTGCTACCTTCCTTGTGGTCAGAGGGACAATTATCAGTTGATTCAGTGGATGTTGACGCCGAAGCCGTATACGATACTGATGGTGTCTGGAAAGCGCTGGATTGTTTTTGGGCCAGTTCGAGCGATCGGGCCAATTCTAGGGCAGTTTGTAAGTCCAAAGATTTATTTTCAAGGATTCGCTGCCGGACAATGTTCGACTGCATCCCGCTTATGAAAGCGTCTCGAATAGCGCCGTTTTGATTTGTCTCGGCTGTCACGGCCCGGAAGTTACAATCCTTTGCTAAGGATTTTAGTTTTTGGTAGAACCGGTTGAAATCCTGCCCCGTTTCCTGTTTGCATGTTGCGAGTAGATAGCGTGCAAAGACCTCATTGGGCGGCTTTATAAACAATTTTTCAAGGACTTTAATGGCATCGTTGTATGCAGTACATTCAGCCACATAATCGTATATGGTCGGGGAGACATAGTTGTATAGGATGTCAAGCTTCTCGGAATCATCTACACCAATCTTGGCGAGAAATCTATCGAACGTACAGAGCCAGTGACGCCAAATTTTTGAAGAAGCAGTCGAGTTTGGATCTGCGTCGAATCGTTCAGGACGTACATAGCGCTCCATTTTGAGACGGTGTGTATGTCAAATAAATTGATATGTATATGGTTACGAAATCCGAATGGTTGAGGCAAGCAGAAGACAGAGGCCTAGAATTTAGGCTTTATCTGACATACAACTGAACGGTGCAATCTGAAAACAACAAAGCAGAAATTTGATAGAACAACAGTAATAAAACTAAGGTAGGTAGAAAATAGTAAATAAACACGACAGACATATTATCCGGGACGAGAAGAAATGTTGTCCAGTGAAGGTACGTGGACGGGGTTTGAAGAGTTTCCTCGTGTGTCCTGGAAGGGTCTCCAAGTTCGGACGAGTGAAAAGCTGATTCACTAGGCCCGTTAAGAATAGATCATACATCAGGAATAGGTCTCCCCTAATACGGCGTGTCCCAAGAGGGTAGAGATCAAGTGATATTAGACGAGCCGGGTAGGGGGCAAAACGTAAGCCATGTGCCATTTTGGTCGTTTTCCGCTGAATTCGCTCCAAGATGTCCCGATCTCTGACGAGGCCAGCGTGTACTATTTGGCTGCCGTGTTCTAAGAGAGGTTGAATATAGGTTCCATATAGAAGGTGGAAGTCCGCCTTGGAGATCATCTGAATAGTTCGTCTAATAAGGTTTAGAACCCGGAAGGCAGTTTTACTAGCTTCCTCTTGGTGGGAGGAGAACGGGAGATTAAGGCGCAGCCAGAAACCAAGGATTTTGTGTTGATTCACTATTCGGATCTGCGTGTTCCCGTTTATCTTGAAGGGATGACCCGGAGCATTGCCAAATGTCATGGTTGCACATCTGTCATCATTAATTGGGAGGCTACAGTCAACCGAACAACGTTTGACCGAGTCAATGGCTGACTGCACAGCATTTGCGTCCGTGTACCAGATTGTGACGTCATCTCTGTACATCGCTATGCTAACCGGAACCACATCAGGGAGGTCGTTGATGTAAATTAGGAATAGGAGAGAACCTAGGATAGAGTCCTGGGGGACTCCTATATTGATGGGTGCAGGTTGTGACCGAGACGTACACACACGAACCGAGAAGATTCGGCTTTTTAAAAAGTTCTCAATCAGGGACAGTATGCGACCGGAGATGCCGTACATCCTGAGATTGTACAAAAGCGGAATATGCGGGACATCATCGAAGGCTCTGGCAAAATCGATGAATGCGGCATGGGGTATCTTGTCATCATCGTGGGCCTGTGTCAGGTTATCCATAACAGTCAGCATATTGGTGATGCATGACCTGCCAGGAAGGAAGCCATGTTGCGCTGGAGACAGTAAACTACTGTCGCGCAAGTGTGTCATGATTTCGCGTTTTATGATGCGCTCAAAGATTTTGCTAGGGACACTGGTGAGGCTTATTGGCCTATATTTTCCGGGAAGGTAGCGATCTCCTTTCTTATAAACTGAGACAATTACAGCATGCTCCCATGAAGTTGAAAATCTTCCGTTGTCCACGCACCGTTGAAAAAGCGTAGGGCATGATGCTGCGAGAATGGAGGCGGATTTTTTAAGAATGCGAGGATGAACTTTGTCCGGTCTCAACGAGCTGAACGGATTAAGTTTTCTAAGCCCCTCCTCCACTTCTACGTGAAACACCGTGAAGGTATCCAATGGGGAGACTAGCTGTTCTGGCTGAAGAGATGGGTGTCAACACGCAAGCACTACTGTTGTACTGAAAACCGGCATGAAATGAGATCTGAAAACTTCTGCTACCTCAGAAGGGGAGGTGGCTGGAGAGCCATCAGAGAGCGACAGCGCGAGCGCTGAGGGCCCTGATGCACGATTCCGGCGCAGGTGTTTACAGAGAAAAGAGTGGTTCGTACGCGCTCGATCTAAGATTCCTTTCTGTAATTTCTTGAAGTGTTCCTTAATCTTGGGTTTACAAAGATTCCGGACGCATCTGAAAGTCTCTACATCCGCCGGAAGGGATGTGGCTCGGTACTTGGCGAACAGCTGAGAGCGTTTGTTGTGAAGGCGTCCAACTGATGGTGGCGGATGTGCCTTACCCTTTGGAATCTGCCGGATCCTAGGCACATATAGAATATCTGCCTTCAGAACATATTGCTCTAGTAGCCTGTTGCGTTCGTCTATGTCTGTGTTGTCCGTTATGTCGCTTAGTTCGTTTCTGATGTAGGACTTTATCATTTGGAAATCCGTTCGCTTGAACGAACGGGCTAGTCTGAATGGGGAGACTATAGCTGGCCTCTTCAATATGTAGTCGAAAGAGAGGACTGTGCGGTCGCTCTTACCTAGCGGTGATAGAAGACTGACAATATCTACGCTATATTTGGATTTGGTTACGCTCAGATCTAGAAGTGATGGACTTTGACCCGTTCTAAGCCTGGTGGGACAGGCCACGTGCTGTGTCCAGGATTCCTCGGTCAGTAGATTTACTAATGCCTTACCATACTGGTTGTCAGTAATAAGGCTTTTCCAGTCCACTCCGAGGGCTTTGAAGTCCTCCATAAGAAGGTGACTAAAAGAGTGAAATGTTTTGAGGGTTTTCAGAAGCTCTACCATCAGGAGTGAATCTGACAGTGATGTAGAAAGGGAGCGGTATATCACACCCAGAAGTAAATTAGTGGAGGGGCAGGAGTGAAAAATTATCCACAAGGAATCCATCATAGCTGATGAGATATATCGAGGGGAGACGCCCGGGGGTAGGAGGTCGCTAATGTAGAGAGCTACTGCACCAGCACATCCTCTCCCTGAATCGACGGAGAAGAGAGTGACCCGGTATTCTTACTTCACGGTCTTGATAGTCTGGTGTGAGCCAGGTCTCCGTGATGGCAATGATGTCGGGTTTCGTGTCTGTTGCTAATTGTCTCAGCTCCAGCATTCTGTTCGGTAGACTGAGACAATTGGTATACAGGCATTTTAGTGCCTGCTCACTAGAAACAGAAGAAATTCTAGTAGGATGGGGTTAATCGTTTGCAGAGGTGTCCTCATGAAAAGCGGTGCCGATATAAGGGGTGGTGGGGACACAAGCTGGGGTGTCTGAGGTATCCAACTGAGCGGGTAAGAGGGGAAATTGCCCTCTGGTGGTCGGCGTTCAGATGATCCTGTGCGAAAATGGCTATGTTGTGGGAGTCGATTACTGTGTGAGACATGTGGAGCGGAGCAGTTTCCATTAAATGGTTCCCGTTTCTTATCCGCCTTAGGTTGGACTCTTTTTTCAGATGCTTTGGAATAATGGGACTGGGGTGACCCAAGAATACCCTTCTGCTGGCTGAGTTGAAACTTTGGTTGAACTTCGGCTTCTTCTGAGGCGTTATTCGGATGTCCTTCCTCTGCTTTTTAAAATTTAGGCTGACTTGGATAATTGTTTCAGGAGCATCCTTACTTCTCCCAAGGCTGTTCGTATTGGGTGGGCTGCAGGCCACTGAGGTTGAGGGGATTTGGAACAACTGTGCAGACGTAGTGTCTGCAGCGGAACCTGACTCACCGGGATCCCCAGAGTTCGATTTTCCTGTGGTTTCAAGTCTAGTTAGACAGACCACTGGAGACACTTGTAAATTCGGGTCTGCCATTACGGACAAGGCAAACCGCGGCTTTGTCACCTGACGAGCTTGCAATGAGCGGTCAAGTGCTACTCCACGCACCCAAGCACAGGACCTTTCAACCATCGCTTTTTGCACGATCAGGTTGGTTGCCGGTTCCTCCGAAGAGAATTCCAGAATTAAACCCGATATCTGTTTGTGCCTTTTGGAGATCAGCCAGGAGCATTTTGCAGGGTTTGGAGACGACTGCTCGAGCGTTCTGATTATTTCTAGGGCTGGGTGAGTTGGACTTGCACCTCTAGGAACTCTGTCCCATATAATTACTTGTTTAGCGCTGGCTGCCGAAGCTTACAATTTCTTCGCGGTACCTTTGTAGCAAAACCGGGTCCGAAACCGATCGTTTTTCGGCTGATTTTCGATCGGTTTTTACTACTATGCCGATAGGTTTGTTTAGTAGCCATCTTACAAGGAACAACATTGAATTTATACGAAGAAAATTGACGACCGAAGTAACGTGCAGTGCTTAGTTGACGTTTTGTTCAAATATATTAGTCTAATTCATCGAAATGTCCTGAAAACCTCGGTATAGGTCGCTCTATTTTATTCCCTCGAAATGGGTAAAATAAGGACAATGAATCGGGAAATCATAAATTAGGAGATATAAATGAGCATCGTAAATCGTAATTTGAGAGAAGTGACAGAAATTAACGAAGCGTATCACGTATTTCAAACGACTGGTGCAAACGTTCGGAAACCGGTCAGAAACCACTCAGAAACCGCTCGAAAACCGACCGGTGTAATAGTAAAAATCGCTCGAAAACCGACCGGTCTCGGAGCTGTTTTGGCCGGTTTCCGAGCGTTTGCGCCAATCGTTTGAAATACGTGATATGCTTCGTTAATTTCTGTCACTTCTCTCAAATTACGATTTACGATGCTCATTTATATCTCCTAATTTATGATTTCCCGATTCATTGTCCTTATTTTACCCATTTCGAGGGAATAAAATAGAGCGACCTATACCGAGGTTTTCAGGACATTTCGATGAATTAGACTAATATATTTGAACAAAACGTCAACTAAGCACTGCACGTTACTTCGGTCGTCAATTTTCTTCGTATAAATTCAATGTTGTTCCTTGTAAGATGGCTACTAAACAAACCGACCGAAAACCGATGTTACGAACGGGCTTGGTGCTACAAGTTTCAAGTCTCAAGTTTCCGGGATTAGAGGCAGTGGGACACTTACTTACTTTACTTTTACGCGACTATCTCCTGCGAGAGGATAAGTCGGCTCCATGGATATCACGAACCATTGCTGACCACGCGCGGCGGTCGGAGGCGAGCTCCGTACAGATCTTGATCCAGTCCTTTTTCCATCGCCGGGCTCCATAGACTGACCGAAGGCCTAGAAGCTCTACGTCTTTCTCGATTGTACTGGTCCACGTTTTGAGCTGCCCACCAAGGCGACAACGCCAACCAGGGCAGGGAGTGGGGCAGAGTGTTTGCTTGGTTAGCTCCGACTCGGGTCGCCGAAGCGTATGGCCGAACCACTGAAGTCGTCGACGTTGGAGTTGGACGGGGAGAGCATCGATATCACAGCATCGTCTCCTTACCTCGTCGTTGGACACCCTGTCGCGCCACTTGACTTTGAGGATTTGCCGCAGGCACCAGTGGTCGAAAACCTCCAGCCTTCTGGTATCCTCAGCTCGTAGTGGCCAGGTTTCGCAGCCATAGATGAGTACGGGCCGGATGGCAGCACGGTAAACACGAACTTTGGTTCTTAAGCTGATTTCACTGCGAGTCCACAGCGTTCGTCTTAGCTGAAGAAAGGCTCTCCTGGCGCTGTCGATCCGTAATACCACTTCATCTTTTGCCTGGCCGTTCGGAAGCAGAGTTGAGCCTAGGTATTTGAATGAAGGGACGTATTCGACTGGTTGGTCATTGATCGACAGTTGTTGAATTGTCGGGCCCAGATGGGTTGTGAAAGCCTTTGTTTTGGTCGAGTTTACTTCAAGTCCGATGGACCTCGCGAAGGAATTGATTCGGTCGAGGATTGGTTGTAGCGTAACGGGAGAGTCTCCAAGCACGACAATATCATCCGCGAACTCCAGGTCCGAGATGTATATTTCCTGGCTAAGCTGAACGCCAGGGTAGTTGTGTAATGCCTGTCGCATTGTCCAATCGATGGCGTAGTTGAACAGCACCGGTGAGAGGGGACAACCCTGCCTAACTCCGGTAGTGAGTGTGAACTCGCGGGACTCTTCACCGTACATACGAACCCTAGCACCGGTTGTCGAGTAGTATCCCCTTAACAGCCTTAAAAGCTTATCGGGCATTCCATCGGATTGGATTATGGTCCAAAGAGACTCGCGGTTCACCGAATCAAAAGCTGCCCGGAAGTCGATGAAACAAGCTACCGTCGGCTGCTGGAACTTATAGCGGTGCTCCAGTATTCGGCGCAGTGTGAAGATTTGATCCACACAGCCTCTGCCACGGCGGAAACCCCCTTGGTTCGGGCGAGTGCGCTGGTCTCTTGCCTCGGAAAAACGGGTTAGTAACAACGAACCAAAGATCTTTGCGGCCACATCGATCAGGCTGATCCCTCGGTAGTTCTCGCATGCCGATTTATCACCTTTCTTCGGAATGGGCAGCAGTATGGACATTCCCCAGTCCGGTGGAAATGCTTCCGCTCTCCAAATGGAACCAAAAAGTGTACACAACCTATCAATCAATGACGATGAACATGCTCTATACACTTCTGGAGGGATGCCATCTTCCCCAGCAGCCTTTCTGTCTTTCAGTTTGTTTATCATCTCCGTGATTTCCGCGGTGTTTGGCGGGTCACAGTTGCTTTCGTACTGGGCTGGAGGGGTTGATATTGGTTGGTCCGTCCGGTGGTCCGTAGGCCGGTTGAGCAGCTGACTAAAGTATTCCACCCATCGGTCCATTTTCTTGCTCTGTTCAGGTATTAAGTTTCCTGCCGTGTCACGAAGAAGGGAATCTTGCTTACAAAACCTACTAGAGGCGCTGCGAATAAGGCGGAACAGTTTACCGAAGTCACCAATTCCGGACGCGGTCTCCATTTTTTCGGCTATTTCTATCCAGTATCTTATGCGATCAGCCTTGGCGGAGCGTGTGGCCTCTCGTTGCAGTCTGCGGCGTTCGTTACTACCTGCCACTCGCGCTTCGTGTGCTCTGGTTGACAGCTGGAGCGTGCTCTCCGAGATCCAATCCTTTGTCCGCCTTTTCGTTATCCCGAGTACTGTCCAAGAAGCTTCCTTGATTGTCGTCATCATTCGAGTCCACTGCCCTCCCACAGAAACTTCATCTGCCTGTGCATTGGTTGCGCTGGTTAGTCGGGTTGTGATTGCTCGTGACAACGCTTCTCGCTTCTCTGGATTTCCTAGGGCAGCAACGTTTATCCGAGAGGGTGCAGACACTTTAGCACGTGTGGACAGATGAACTTTGAAGCATGAGCGTAGGAGGACATGGTCGGTGCCGTTTGTGTTGCCCGTTTTTGCACCTCGGTAAGCTCGGCAATCCTCCACAGACGAGGCCCAACGGGCTCTCACCAGGATGTGGTCGAGTTGGTGTGCAGTGCGACCATCATTGGAGTACCATGTGAGTAGATGCTTCTTGGGGTGTTGAAATCGAGTGCTGCAGACAACCATTCTGTTGATGTCGGCTAAACCAATCAGTCGGCCACCGTTCTCGCAGCGTTGGCCAAGGCCGAATCTCCCGAGAATATGGCGAGTAGATTCGTCGACCGTACCTGTGCGAGCGTTCCAATCTCCTGCGATGAAAAGTACATCGCGCCTCGAAACCCGGTTGATTACCTCCTGCAAATTAGTATAAAATTCGTCTTTGGTTTCGTCATCAGCTGAATTGGTTGGAGCATAGATCGCGATCACCGTCAAGTCGTGCGGGGAGCCTTTAAAACGTGCCAAGGCGAGTCTGGATGAGACGGGTTCCCAAGAGAACATTGCATCATTAGCTGCTTTGTTCAGAGCAAACGCGACACCGTAGAGACCGGAGTTGTCTTTCGGGCCACTGTGATAGAGCCAGTAGGATGTATCCACACCCGGGACCTTTATTTGTCGGCTACCTGAGTTGGGCAGGCGGACTTCCGAGAGGCAAGCAATATCTACGTCATAGTCGTGTAGAGTTCGCATTGTGATGCACTGACTGCCGACGTCTAGAAACGTCCTGACATTCCAACAGGCTATGTGTGTTCTTTTCCTGCAGCGAATAATCCCAGCTTGTTGTCTTATCACCTCGACCGCCGGGACACGAGGCGCGTCGCTTACCGGGGACGCCGTAGCATGATGAGCGCTTGAGGTTTCGTGAACAATCATAGAGAGTCGCGGGAGTAGGGTACGAAGCGGTGTCCCCAGCACCGTTCGGCCTTTTTTTTCGAGGTTGCACCTCTAGCTCTTGCACACCCAAGTGCAGACTGCAAGGCAGCAGGGTGTTCCCAGAGGAGCCGGTGACCTGCTGTACGGTTCGTTCGCCTCCTCTGGAATGCCGGATCAGGCAGTTGAACAGGTCTCCTTTGTGGCCGTTGGATCAGTAGATCTCGTCCGCCCATTCAGAAGGATCTGTCTTCACATGCCGAACACCGTCTCGCCGAAGTTTTTTAGACCTCGGTAACCCTCAACCTGGTTTAGCCCGCCTGTCGAACGGTTTGCCGGGGTGTGGCCGCTGATGCATGCTTCAGCTTCGTGGAGCCACAGGTGAGAGTTGGGTGAATGATGGAGACCAAAGAGATGGAGGATGCCCCAAGGGACACGACAGTCAACCAACTCAGAAGTGCTACTCCTCTCAGACACCTCCCGTATGAGTCTTATCACCACCCACTCTTGGCGGTAGCCTCACGACAGTGATTCACGCCAACGCTTCATCAGATGTGCATTCAGCTTCCTTTTGAAAAGGTTGTAGTTGTCCCCTTTCACCACATAAGCTGGCAGTGAGTTCCACAGTCTGGTTGCCCTCTTGGAAAGACGGTAGACCAACGGTAGCTCAGTCGACTGCAACTTCATGAGCATCATCGAGTGCCCCCTTGGGCGCGAGTGGCCACAAAGAGGGGGTAACGCCTGCAACTCGGAGCCAAATTCACCCCGGAGTATTCGCCAGATGCATATCAGGTCGCCTCGCACTCTTTGTTATGCCTCCGGAAACAGACCGGTTGACTCCAGCCGCCTGTCGCAACTAACCCCCTTTAGTCCAGCAACGAGACGAGTGGCGGCTCTCTGCACTCGTTCCAGCCTCGCAAGTTCAGAAGTCGTGCAGGGGCATGTGGCCGCTCCGCCGTACTCCAGTCGAAGATAGACGTGAGGTATATAGGAGTTTGAAAGCACCATAAGGTATCTTTCCAAACGTTCGACGGATCGCACCATAGATGCTCCACGCTGAGGCGCACACCTTGGCTGTGTGATTTCGGGTTTTCGGCATAGATGACACTATCACTCTTAGGTCTCTTTCAGCGGTGGACACTCGAAGAGTAGCTCTTTGAAAAGAGTAGGTTTCCTCAGGCCTTGGTCTCCCTAGCTGCAGCTGAGCACACTTTTTCACATTGACTGGGAGAGCCCACACGTTGGACCACTGTGTTAGAAAATCCAAATCTGCTTGTAGTGCCTCGTGATCCGCTGTAGTTTCGATTACTCGTCAGATTTTGAGATCGTCGGCGTAGACCAGAAATGGGGACACCAGTTGTTGTGGCAAGTCGTTGATGAACGCTACGAACAGCAGTGGGCCTAAGACCGAGCATTCCGCTGGAGGCCTCATGCCACTCAGAGCATGATGAAGCTACTTTCACAGAGAAGGACCTCCTTTTAGGAAGTCTTCGATCCACGTGAGTAATTGTTCTGCCACTGCGATCTCAACTTATGGATCAAGCGATTGCGAGGCACTTTGTCGAAAGCTCTGCAGGAATCAACGTAGATAACGTCCGTAGTGGCCCTCCTCTTTAGCTTGTGCCCAATGTCCACGCGTTAGTAGCAGATTTGACAGACATGATCGACCTTTCCGGAGGTCATGCTGCTGGTGGCTGAGGAGCTCATGACTCTCGAGACACTATTGCAGTTGCGTCGAAACCAGGAGTTCCATTACCTTTCCTACCACACACGTAAGGCTTAATGAACGATAGTTGGCAGCTTCCGCCTTTTGCCGCTCTTGAACATCGGAATGACAACGGCTTTTCTCCATTCGGATTGTAGTTCGTCTTGTTCCATCGAAATGTTAAACAGTCTCGTGAGTGGAGGCGCAATAATTTCAGCTAGTTCCCGAAGGACTAGCGGATGGATCCCGTCCGGACCAGGCGACGTACGTGGCTTTAGCCCTTGAATAGCCTTGGAAACCTCTTCCACCACTAGCGATCGCCATACCATGGTGATTGCACTCTGTGGAGGCTGAGGTGTGGATGGCCCTCCCATGGCATAAACATCAGCGTAGTGACCAGCCAATAGTTCTGCTCTATTCCAATCGGAGTCCGCGATGAGTCTATTG
Organism: Fasciola hepatica; assembly: GCA_948099385.1. Lineage (NCBI taxonomy): Eukaryota > Metazoa > Platyhelminthes > Trematoda > Plagiorchiida > Fasciolidae > Fasciola > Fasciola hepatica. The sequence goes on from CANUEZ040000156.1 coordinate 2,095,363, forward strand.
TGAAGCAGTGTTGGGATGCCTGGGTGTGCCTTAGTCCTCCTTCTCAGGTATGCAAACAGCGTTTTTGGTGCTGAGACGGAATCAGCCGCAAGTCGCTCTTCGTATTCACGTCTCTTCGTATTTTTCAGCGTCGAACACCAATTTCGAATGTGTTTGTAACTGTCGTATCCCGTGCCGGAAAATCGATAATGCTGCCAAGCCCGGTTTCTTTATCGCAGCTGACTACGTAGTTTCTTGTCAAATCATGGCGGTCCCCTAGCATGACTTCATCGCCTGTGCGGAGGTGCAAACAAGCCCACCAGTGCAGCTATTTCTAATTTGAAGGAACTCCATGCTTCATCCACTTCACCACTAATGATCGAGTTCCATGACAGGGCGGCAGCGGCTTTTTTTATTTCAGCAAAGGGTACGTGTCACACATTCGGCCCGCACTGCGGATTCTGATGGACGAACGCACCGCGTCTCCAGTGGACGACTAGCATCGCGTGGTCGCTGGAGCCTAGTGGTGGCAGAAGATCGATTCCATCTATGTCAGAAGTTCGTGGGGAGAAAACTAGGCCAAGGATGGATACCTGGTCGGTTCTTGCACATGCTGATGCAAGGCGAAGTCGCACACTGTCTCATACAGACAACGGGAGAACCTGTCCGCGGCTATGTTGCGTCTGCTCAACACCCAGTCAATATGAGGAGCATTAAAGTCGCCAAGAGCCAGACAGTGGCCATCCGTCTCCCATCGACGCATGGAATCTAAAATACCTTGCACCTCGGCCGCCGGAGTACGATAGATGATCCCAAGCACTACATAGCTACTGTTGGAAAGTTTCATTCTGCACCACAGTGCCTCCCTGTCCCCACACTGATCCACAAAGGTATCATGTATGTGTACTGGTATCGCATTTCAACATGCATGGCAACATCCTCTCTACCTCTGGCACAAATTCGATCAACTCGAAATATCGCATACTCTGGTAGTGAGACCTCTGAGTCCCGAATATCATCCGTTAGCCATGTCTAGGTAAGTGCAATGATGGCCGAGGCTCCAGTCAGCACAAATGCTTCCAATTCATCCTTTCTGTTTAATAATCCACGGACATTGGTTCGCAGCATTTTGGCAGATGCCGCCCGGTTGTTCCTCGCCCGAAAATTGTCTACTGCTGCGCGCTGAGAGGGCTCACCGGTAGAAGTATTGGTTAGCGTATCTGTAACCTGCGAACCACGCGAAAATCCCGGATGTAAAGGTTCGTTTTCCCTCCTCTACCTGACCTCTGCACAGGCTTGACTCATCCTTTGACGATCTTTGTGTAAGCGAACGGGTTCCCTCTTAAGACCGTAGTACCGTCCCAGAACTTCACTCGTTAGCTCTTGCGAACTAAGAACAACTCTCAGATTTCGCGGTCTACCGGACTCTTGAAGCTTCTCAAGTCTGAATGCCGCTTTAACCCGAATCGTTGCCGCCAGCCCTGCTTTATCTTCCGTAAACAGCTTATTTAGAATCAGCCTGAGTTGCATCAGATCATGATCCAGTCTGTCCTGGGGGACGTTGCAGTGGCCTCCGGGATGTTAAGGGGCAGGAGGCATTGTTTACGGGGTGGTGGAACACTCTTTTGGATTGATGGGACCTCCTTTCACTTGTTTGTGTCCTCCTGAGAGTCAACTGGCTGGTTCGGTGGCGTTGGTGGTCCAGCAATCGGAGCTTGACACAGAACATTGTCTGCCGTCGTAGAAGGAGGGCTGTCCTTCGTGCTCTTCTTCTTTTTGTTCGTTTGGCGAGCACCTCCTACAGTTGTGGCAGAGGCCGGGGCGCAGGACAACAAGGGGTTTACATTTGGTGCATATGTCTCCGATGGTGTGCACTTGGGTCGGCGGAGAGTCTGGCGAGGGGGTGAATCTCGGTTGCAACGCAAGTAGAACAAGCGATTTTATTAATCGTATTTTCAGTTTCAGCCACTCATATTTGTCTGCAGGAGTTTTGGCACAATCAATGTGCATCCACCCCTCACATCCATCACAAAGCAGAGCTTCTGCCCAGGGTCACATACTTTTCTTGCAGTTTAAACAATCACACACTTAAACAGTCAATTTCACTCATCATGTAGTGATAACACGCCGAGAGAGAGAGAGAGAGATAATAATCCACAAACGGATGGTCATCACCAATGATCGGTTCCTAATAGATGTGGTGCATTACTTGCCGCCCCTCGGCAAAAGTGATCACATTCTAATTGGATTCGATTATATCGTGAAATGGCCTGCTTTTCCCTCAGAAACCAAAATTTTGATATCCTTCAAAAGGACCAATTTTGACCAAGTCTGTGCATTTGTTCGCTCCCAGCTAAATTTAACTAACCCAGGTAACTCTGCGGATGAAATGGCAGAGAACCTCAGAGAGTTAATCTCTTTAGCTGATAGGCTATTTGTCCCCAGAATTCGCCGTCCACAGACCGCTAAGCGACCCCTCCCTCGCCCCATTAGGCGCATTCTAGACGAACGCGCACGCCTCTTTGCTAGATATAAAGCCACAGGCCTTGCCCGTGATGCAGAAGACTTAAGGATCATCCAGAACATATGCGAAGACAAGATTAGGTCCTATCAGAATGCAGTCCAACGATTTGTACTTGATCGAGCACGGACCAATAAGGCATTTTTCTTTCAGTACATGCGCCGTCTAAGGGGCACAGCTCCGACGCCATTAGCTCTCAAAGATAGTGCCGGATCTCCAATCACTTCCCCTAGCCAAGTAGCCGAGGCATTCAGCTCCTACTTCCGTACAATTTTTAGCTCCATACCCATATCATCCCACCCTACCATGCACCCATTATCTCTAACCACTACCCTTAACCGCGTCACCATTCCCATTGGTGCAGTCGCTCAAGGTTTCTGACGGCTCAACCAATATTGCTCTATGGGTCCTGACCTAATCCACCCCCGCATTCTCAAGGAAGCCGCGGATACATTAGCTGCTCCTTATGCCTCGCTTTTTCAGCAATGTTGACGATGGAGTTTCCCCCAGTAGCTGGAAAAAAGCAGTGATCGCACCCATCTATAAGAAGGGTAGTAGACACCTTGCTTCTAGTTACAGACCTATAAGCCTCACTAGCATCCCCAGCAAATTTTTTGAGGGAATTCTTAAGAGTGAGATTCTTTCCCATCTTCATAGAAATAAGATCCTCTCCCCGTCCCAACATGGGTTTCTTCCTGGCAGGTCATGCATCACCAATATGCTTACTGTCATGAATAGTCTAACGAAAGTCTATGATGATTGTCAGCTCTCACACGCTGTATTCATCGATTTTGCCAAAGCCTTCGATAAGGTCCCCTATGCTCCTCTTCTTTATAAGCTGCAGACATACGGGATCACAGGCTCCATGTTGGATATCCTATGCAGCTTCCTTACCGACCGCGCCTTTGTGGTTAAAGTCGGGAATGTTTTGTCTCAACCCTCCCCAGTAACAACTGGGTTCCCCCAAGGGTCGGTCTTAGGTCCTCCTCTTTTCTTGATCTATATAGACGAACTTCCGACAGACCTTCCTGCGAACATTGCCATGGACGCAGACGATGTAACCCTATGGAGTTCAAGCGCTGAAGACCTGCAAATTGCAGTTTATGAAACAAAACGCTGGGCCGAGGATTGGAACACCCCAGTTAATGATGACAAATGCGTGACCATGTCTTTCGGCAGAGAGACTGGTCACACGTTTTCCATTAACGGAGCAACCACACTGCCTAGGGTTGATCGACACAAGGTGCTCGGTTTCTGGTTAGATTGTAACTTGTTCTTCTCTCATCATCAACAACTTGCGAGCAAGTCTGCCTCTCGAGTTCTAAATATGATTCGAAGGTCCTTCCCGCGCATATCTAAGGATGATTTTTCCATAATTTTCGGCACTTATATCCGACCTCTGCTGGAGTACGGTAGTCAGATAGTGCACTCTGGTCTTGTCCCAGACCGTGAGATCCTAGAAAGAGTTCAGCGGGCCTCCACCAAGGCAGTAAGGGGTCTATCCCATCTACCTTATCCCTTCCGCCTCTCACTCCTTAACCTCTACCCCCTCGACGTAAGACGCGTAAGAGGTGATCTGTTTTTGATGTTCCACTTTTTTGAATCAGGTCAAAGCGATTGCTTCTTCTCCGTCTGTCCAGCCTCTTCTCTCCGTGGTCACAGCAGAAAAGTTTTCAAACCGAGGCCACGCACTTCACTAAGGATTAACGTTTTTAGCTATATGGTTATTACTATGTGGAATGCACTTCCGGAAGATATTGTTCTCTCGCAGAACAAAACTATCTTCAAGAGAAAGCTGGACTTCTACCTGGGTTTCTCCCAATAATTCCTTTGTGAAAAACAAAAAACAAATTAGTTGTCTCTTATCGCATACATGTTCATGAATGCCGCACCCCCACTCAGCTTAAGGCACTGTCCACAGTGTGACACTGCATGATGTTATGTGTATCTTGTTTTCGCTGCCGCCCCCGCCCCCGCCCCCCCCCCCCCCCCCCGTCCGCTTCTTTTTACTCTCGTTTCAGCTCGGTGAATCCGACAGAAGATCAAAGATTCCCTCAAGAACCGGGACAATTGGGCTCAAAGCCTGGAACCCGTGTAGTACTTCAAGAATTCAAGACGTCAACACAACTCGCGAGGCTCAACGGCACACCCCGCTGGCGTAGCGCAGTCCAGGGTAGTCTTGAAGTCATGTCTTGAAGTCTTGAAGTTATACACGGGTACGAGGCTACAGCCCAAATGTTCCCGGATCTTGTGATTATCTTGTCATCTGAATGTCACCAGTGAGCTGTAAGATAGTTCACTAGATAGTGGGGAAGTGGTAAAACGGAAAGGGTTCAAAATACAAATCTTGACAGTATCTTGCATCTGATATTGCCAAAGAAACTGGAAGATAGACCGCTGGACAATGCGAAAGGGTTAAGGACACGAGTCTTGACTGCATCTTGCGTCTCGAACTGCCGGGGATCTGGAAGATGGACCTTTGGACTGTGGGAGAAGTTCAGCTTTGCTGAAGTTCGTTCAACTTGAGTGACACGGAAGATTCAAGCGTGGGAAATCTGTCGGACATCAAACAGCGAGGCTTTCGGTCCGCGCGCCGCGCGCGGTCTTGAAGTAGTACACGGGTACGAGGCTGGAGCCTGAACGATCCCGGTTCTTGAGGTGTTTCCTCGTCTGCAGTAGTCGTTCAGCTGAAATCAAGACAGCTGGATATCAGGGGCCAGCCACCAAGAGCACATGCTAAAGGTGATGTAGCGCAGGTTCCAGATCAGTTGTCGTCTCCCAAAGATATAGCTTGTCCGGAACCGGGTACGGAGGCTGCCGGCGTCTGTTGGGCATTAACACTTGTTCAACTGCTTCTGATGCGAATGGACCAGGCAACGTGGGTAATGGTTTGGACGGACTCGTATCTCCAGAATTCGATCCCGCCATGGGTGCCAAATCTGTAACAGGCCGTTTAGCTAGAAACAGACACATACGAGACCCATCAGCCATAGTCCAGTGCTCGTCGCTCTGTCAATATAGAGAACACAGGGTACAAGAGGTGAACGTGTATTGGGCAAAAATTAACGCGGTAGAAACGAATTACAGCAGTTCTTCACAACTCAGGTTTCTCCGGATCTGGTTCGCTACACTCTTCGGGGATATCGGCAGGTCTTCTTTTCCGAGATTCCTCACCGGGCTTCGTCTAGTTCACACGTCCGACAGGTGCACCTGCAACAAACGAACGACAACAGATAAGCACGTTCAAAAGTCCGTCCAATTTGGCCGCTCCTGTTCTTATATTTACAATATCCCCGTCTTACGAAGGCACTGCCCCCAGTGCCCTTCCTGATCCATCTTCTGCGGGTATTTCTTACTGCACGGCAACATTCCGTGGCCTGAGGTTACCTGAGGACGCGGCTGTTGTATCTGGCCTTAGTCTGTCGAAATTTACGGTCAATGGTCTTCGATTGGGGTCCCTGAGTGATCGAGTCGAACACATGGATGCCGACAAAACTTCGCAAACTTCGTACGGCCCCCTCCAAGCCCGATGTAATTTGGCGGGTAGCCCCGGATCAGCCTGATCCGATCGCAGCCACACCCGGTCGCCTGGTTCCAATGGACTGCAGTATGTGGACTTGTCGTAGTATTCTTTCTGCCGACGATGTTCGGCTTGTAACTGTTGACGTGCTAGTTGGTGGCTGCGAATAAGGCGTTCTCGGCTTTGGATGACGTAATCGCTGGCTAACAGCCTTTCGGGTGCCGGGTGCGGGTGATCCATGTCAGCGAGAATTCTCGTTTCACGCCCTGTTACCATGAAATTAGGTGTTTGTCCAGTCGATGCTTGCACCGTGGCGCGGTACGACAGTAAACAGTGCAGTATCGCCTCATCCCAATGCCTGGTGCTGTTCTGGTTCACAAAGGCTTGTACAAAGCCTGTAAGCATACGGTTAACTCCCTCGACTACTCCGTTGCCATGAGGGTGGTGTGCCTTCGCTTGTGACTTTGATGACCCCAACACCCGCCATAGCTCTTTTACCAATGAGCTTTCGAAGTTGGCTCCTCTGTCCTAGTGGAGCTGATAGGGTACGCCCCAGCGAGATACCCAGGCTGCAAAAATTGTGTCGGCAGTAGTTCGTTCATCTATTCGGGGTACTGCTATGGCTTCACACCATTTGGTGAAATGGTCAATAAGCACCATTATATATCGGTTTCCTTTCACCTTCTCTGTAAATGGCCCAACTGCGTCGATTGCCACTATCTTGTTAGGAAACCCCGTGGTTAAACTTTGCATAGGTGCTCGGGTGTGCTGCGCTGGCGGTTTGATCTGAGCGCACAAGCTGCATGTCAAACATGTATTGCGGACATCGCGCCGCTGAAGGGGCCACCAAAATCGGTTTCGTACAGCTTGTTCCAATTTGTTTTTCCCACATGTCCCAGTTCCGTATGGAGTTCCTGTAGCAACGTGCCTACCTGCATTTCCGGAACCACCAGACGGCGCATGTAATTCGGACCAGAGTGCAGATAAATCACGCCCTCTTCCAATCGCAAACTATCCCAGAGGGACCACAGACATCTCGTCTCCCAGCTGCAACCTCTCATCACCTCGGGGAATGGCCTGCCATTTCCATCCTTCAAATAGCGGTAGATTATTCGCATACCTGGATCTTGTTCTTGTAACTTGTGCCACATTTCGCTTTTCGACTGTTGCAGCGTAATTGTCATTGTCCATGCTTCGGTACAACTAGGACAACTTCCATGGTCACATTGAGGTCGTCGGGATAGTGCATCGGAGTTTGTGTGTCTTCTGCCGGCCCGGTGCTTGCATGTAAAATCATACTCCTGTAACCTCTCTTGCCACCGTGCTACTTGTCCCTGGGGGTTTTTAAAGTTCCTCAGCCACTGAATTGAAGCGTGGTCAGTCCGAACTAGAAACGCTTTTTCAAGTAAATAATGCCAAAAATATTTGGTGAAATGCACTAGAGCTAACATTTCTTTACGGGTTATACAGTAATTGCGCTCGCTTCGATTTAAGGTACGGCTTCCATAGGCAATGACGTGCTCTTCGTTATTTAAGGACTGTTGAGACAGAACTGCTCCAATAGCGGCATCACTTGCATCTGTGTCCAAAATGAAGCTTCCGGTGGTGTCCGACAGATCCGGTAGGGCTAAAATAGGGGCACTGCAGAGTCTTCTTTGGAGTTCACTGAAAGCTCTCGCGCAGCCTTCTGACCAATAAAACGGCTTGCCTTTTTTTGTTAATTCCATCAACGGGGCAGCCACGGCGGAAAACTCAGGTACAAATCGGCGGCAATAAGAAGCGATTCCCAGGAAGCCTCTCACCTCGTCTACATCTCTAGGGGTGGGCCAGTGTTCCACAGCATGAATTTTTTCCGGATCGCTACTAATCCCGGCCCGAGAAATTGTATGACCTAAGAATTTGACAATATCCCTCAGGAACATGCACTTCTTGGGGTTGAGGCGCAAGCCAGCACTTCCTAATTTCTGGAAAACCAACTTCAAATTGTCTAAATGTTCTCGGATGGACTTTCCGGGAATAATTATATCGTCTAGATAAAACAAACACATGTTGGAAGGCAAGCCTGCAAGGACAACTTGCATGAGACGTTGGAACGTGGCTGGGGCTTTCGTAAGCCCGAACGGCATAGTATCGAATTCATATAGACCGCTGGGGATAACAAATACCGTCTTTTTGTCTATCTTCTGGTTTTACCTCAACCTGCCAATATCCTGAGGCCAAATCCAGTGTGGAAAGCCACTGGGAACCGGCTAGGCCATCCAATGTGTCATCAATGCGCGGTAACGGAAACGAATCCTTTCGGGTTATACTGTTCAGCTTCCGATAATCCACACAGACGCGCATTGATCCATCTTTTTTCTTAACTTACACTACCGGTGAAGCCCACAGAGAAGTTGACGGCCTGATTACCCCTTGCTTCAGCATTTTTTCTATAGCTTCCCTCAGTGAATCTTGACAATGTACCGTGGTGCCTGTCTTACCGTCCGTGCATCACCGGTGTCGATGGAGTGTTGTACTAGGTTCGTCCCGCCCAGCTGTTCTCCATCTCACGAAAATATTCGCTGATATTCGCGGAGCAGCCGTTCAAACTGACTCCGGTCAGGTGGTTCCGGACCCTCCACCTCGGACGGTAGCAACTGACTGATTCTTTGTCCAGACGCCGATTCTTCCTCTAGATCCGCCATGAAAGTGACAGAGGCAGTCTGTGTTTTTATGCGGGTGTCATCTCCCTCCGTTTGCAGCCAGTTATCTCGAAAATTAAGGGTGCACCTTGTCGACCTCAAGAACTCAACCCCCAAAATGACAGGAACTGGCAAATTTCGAACCACCGTAAAACCTTGAAGGTAGTCATGGACTCCGACTTGGAGCTCTGTTGTTATACTGTCTATCACCTCCAGCGGAGTACCAGTCACACTTATAAGCGACACTGGACGGTCATATAGTGGGCATCGCGGTACTTTACTTGCGAGCTGTTCGCTAATTAAGCTATAGACGGGCCCAGAGTCAAACAAAGCCCTGACTTGGTGGCGGTTAATTATAATCTCAATCACAGGTAGGGCACCACGACGTTTATCATACTCAAAACTGTTGAAATTACCCGCATGAAAAGTTGACCTACCTTCGCGGTTAATCCTCCGTCGGCAATACCGGGCGATGTGTCCAGGTTTCGGGCAGTAATAGCAGACCTTCACTTCTCGAACTGCCGGTTGTCTCCCTGTCTTGGCCGAAACCGCGAAGATTCCTGGAGTTGTCACATTCATCCCACCACCTTTCTGGTCTAGCGTGGTGTTGGTAGGCTCCAAAATGGCCAAGTCTTTCGGGGGTTGGAGTCGGAGGAACACCTTCGCCATGGGGTCTCGTACCCCCAGCCAAAAATTAGCTAAGGATCCGGTTTTCTCTGTCCTCCCTGGCTTCCTCCGAAAATCCAAGCCGGGCTTGAAGACGTAGTACGGATAGATACTCCACTAGTCTTTCTCCTTCCGCCTGCGTCCGTACATAGAATTAATTTTGCCGATCAACCTCGGCTACCGGGCTATCAACGATTTGCCTCAGCAGGGCGAATATGGAGTTCAAATCCTGTGGGACTCCATAGTCAAATAGGTTGCTAAATACTTCCTTCGACAGCAAACTTAGTATCAAGTCTGCCTGCTCATCGGCCGGAAAACGCTGAATATATCGTCTTGTTTGCGCCTCCCAGACTCTAGCATCGTCTCCCAAAGATATAGCTTGTCCGGAACCGGGTACGGAGGCTGCCGGCGTCTGTTGGGCATTAACACTTGTTCAACTGCTTCTGATGCGAATGGACCAGGCAACGTGGGTAATGGTTTGGACGGACTCGTATCTCCAGAATTCGATCCCGCCATGGGTGCCAAATCTGTAACAGGCCGTTTAGCTAGAAACAGACACATACGAGACCCATCAGCCATAGTCCAGTGCTCGTCGCTCTGTCAATATAGAGAACACAGGGTACAAGAGGTGAACGTGTATTGGGCAAAAATTAACGCGGTAGAAACGAATTACAGCAGTTCTTCACAACTCAGGTTTCTCCGGATCTGGTTCGCTACACTCTTCGGGGATATCGGCAGGTCTTCTTTTCCGAGATTCCTCACCGGGCTTCGTCCAGTTCACACGTCCGACAGGTGCACCTGCAACAAACGAACGACAACAGATAAGCACGTTCAAAAGTCCGTCCAATTTGGCCGCTCCAGCTCTTATATTTACAGTCTGAATTCTTGAAATACTACACGGGTTCCAGGCTTTGAGCCCAATTGTCCCGGTTCTTGAGGGAATCTTTGATCTTCTGTCGGATTCACCGAGCTGAAACGAGAGTAAAAAGAAGCGGACGGGGGGGCGGGGGCGGGGGCGGCAGCGAAAACAAGATACACATAACATCATGCAGTGTCACACTGTGGACAGTGCCTTAAGCTGAGTGGGGGTGCGGCATTCATGAACATGTATGCGATAAGAGACAACTAATTTGTTTTTTGTTTTTCACAAAGGAATTATTGGGAGAAACCCAGGTAGAAGTCCAGCTTTCTCTTGAAGATAGTTTTGTTCTGCGAGAGAACAATATCTTCCGGAAGTGCATTCCACATAGTAATAACCATATAGCTAAAAACGTTAATCCTTAGTGAAGTGCGTGGCCTCGGTTTGAAAACTTTTCTGCTGTGACCACGGAGAGAAGAGGCTGGACAGACGGAGAAGAAGCAATCGCTTTGACCTGATTCAAAAAAGTGGAACATCAAAAACAGATCACCTCTTACGCGTCTTACGTCGAGGGGGTAGAGGTTAAGGAGTGAGAGGCGGAAGGGATAAGGTAGATGGGATAGACCCCTTACTGCCTTGGTGGAGGCCCGCTGAACTCTTTCTAGGATCTCACGGTCTGGGACAAGACCAGAGTGCACTATCTGACTACCGTACTCCAGCAGAGGTCGGATATACGTGCCGAAAATTATGGAAAAATCATCCTTAGATATGCGCGGGAAGGACCTTCGAATCATATTTAGAACTCGAGAGGCAGACTTGCTCGCAAGTTGTTGATGATGAGAGAAGAACAAGTTACAATCTAACCAGAAACCGAGCACCTTGTGTCGATCAACCCTAGGCAGTGTGGTTGCTCCGTTAATGGAAAACGTGTGACCAGTCTCTCTGCCGATTGACGTGCTCACGCATTAGTTTTTCTGATACCACTATAGCATGGTTAGCAGGTGATATGGGGAAAGTTATTTTAATAAATGTCTTAAGGCCGACTGTCTCCGCTTCGAGGTCTGCTATCATCGTCCTCAGCTCTTCTATACCCACGGCCTATGGGGGGTCTCCCAGAATGTGGCTGGTACACAGTCCGTCCTCCGATGAGCTCTAAATCTAGCCCATGGATTTGGTCTCATCATTTCCGGTGACGTCAGACATTTTGCCGATGAAAATGGGCAGATAAACGGATACAAAAATGGGGAAAACTACACGGTATACCGCGTAAATCAGAGTACGATTGAGACTTCGTGTTAACTCAAAAGTCTTGAAGTAGTACACGGGTACGAGGCCGAAGCCCAAATGCTGCCGGATGTTACGATTATCCGGTCATCTGAATGTCACCCGTGAGCTGGATAAAGGGCAATGGTAAGAAGGGAGAGGGTTCAAAATAATGATCTTGACTGTATCTTGCATCTGGTATCTCCCGCGAGCTGGAAGTTGGAGCACTGGACAACGCGAAATGATTCAGGATACTGGGTTTTTACCGCATTTCGCTTCTTTTATTGCCGGTGATCTGGAAGATAAACCGCCGGACAACGAGAAAAATACAGGTTTGCTGCAGTCCTTTCAGTTCAACCGGCACAACAGATTCCGTCATGGTAAATCAGTCAAACATCAAACCGAAGCTTCCAATCATTCAAGCTGTTGTGACGTGAATGGTGAAATGATGAAAGTCGCGGCGTTACTACGTTTTTTGTCGGAATCAACTACTTCCTCCCATCGCAAAATTTTGGCCGATTTTGCTTTGTCCGTCGGTAGTTTGTTTAGCAGTGATAACTCATTTGGCTTGGTGAATTTTGATTGACCCACCCGTCATATATAAACGTTCGCAAGCCGCGATTCTGTCGTTCTTTGCCACCACTTGTGGGCTCTTGTCGGCTGTTCCGCCTTGTTACGACTGATTGGAAGCTACCACATCAAACAGAGCGTAACAGGATGGTCAGCTGAGAACAGACACATACTCGACTAGTCAGTCATCTACCTGTGCGCTAAAGTCAACAAAAACGGAGAACACAGAAAGCAAGAGCGGAATGTTTATTGAACAAGAATGAGCTCAATGTAAATAAGTTACACAGGTCCTTCACACTTCGGGTTTTTCCGGTTCGGGATCACCACGTTCCTCAGGACTAGAAGTACGCCTCTTTGTCCGGGTCTCCTTAACAGTATCCGCCCAGTCCGGACGCCCGATAGGTGCATCTGTAACATATCAACGGCAACGAGTAAGCGAATTCAAAACACCCCCCAATATAGCCGCTGTCACACGTTTCAGCAATCCGTAACCAAATTCACAACGGATCCCGAAATCAAAAAGCGGTTATCCGTGATATTCTACGATACTAGATTATTGAATGAACAGTGACGCCAAACAGGTACAAACTTCAATTATGAGATCACAAGGACTCAACAAACGAGAAACCGAGTTGCGGCGTGCGAGCGAGGAGCAAGCACGTCACACAGGTCCAGAACAAGGATAAGACAAAGTAGCGCTCTGGGCGCGAACAAACAACAATTGGTCCATAAAGACAAACAGTGCTTGAAGACACGTCAATAGTGTGGGAAAGTGAGTGATGTTAAGAAAAACATGGAACTGCAACGATTTTAGGGGGATTTTAAACGACCGATCTTTACAGCCGCCTCTCGATCTCCTGTTTTCAAGCGAGACCCCTTAACCGCGCGCCGCACGGCATTGCCGCAGCGGGTCAATTAGTATTAGTAAATGTTGGTTTTCTTGATCAGCCGCATCCCTGGTATGTGTTTCATGTTGTGTAAAACTTCCATATTACTTTACTTATGACGAACAGGTGTGTATATGTTCTACAGCGACCACCATTTTAGCGAACCTTGCTCGTCATTGGTTACCTCATTTGAACTTCATTGGTTCGCAGGCCTTATGTAGCGTCCGCGCGTGGGCCAACTCGGCCAGTTGGTCGTTGTGCTCGATGGTGCGCCCTCATTCGATGGAGCCCGGTTTTTCTGCTGTCATCCCGCATTTAGCGCGAGGTTTACGCGAATCCCAAAACGTACCTCAGTTTATTTGCTCCGAGTGTACCAGGTCACATGCACGTCGTTTTACATGTGCAGTTCCTGAGGCCCGTTGGGGCCAAGAAACAAGGCAATTTGTTCTGACGGCTTTCCATAGAATTACGGGCTTTGAGGCTATCTTCACTATCGCCGGAATGGTAGCCGATCAGCAAAGTAGAATGCGTGTTTCCCCGAGACTAAATCCAACCGTGCCAGGCATTTTATTTTTTGAGATGTGCTCTCACCAAGCCGCATCATTTAGACACAGCCCATTATGTTATGAAGCGCGGTACGACAGTAGCTGCATGGTACGGCTAACAAAACCGGTAGGTATGATTGGTATATCCAGTGCTTTCTGACTACCCATCTTGATTCGTCTGCAACGAGGGAAATGCCAAACCTCAGGACATCACTGACTTGGGTGTACAATTTTCTCATTTCAATTTCCTAATAAATATCAACAAGAAAGTCAATCGGCTTTGCTTTTGGTTCGGATTCGAAAAAGCTGTTGCCATTATCATGGAAATTGGTACCATCGAGCGGTAGGGTAGTGGGAAGTTGCCCCTTAAGAAGTCCGTTTTGGTTGGTCGATGAATACGAGAAACCCCGCCTGCGTTGGAGATCAGGTTGAGGGCCTGCTTGTAAACCACAGCAGGCGCGAGATAGTCCGTGATGGTTAGGTATGCGTTTTTTGTAGCCTTTGATGGCAATCAGGAAGGTGTGCAGCACCCCCCCTCTCCAAGTAGAGTTTTATTACTGAAGACATGAAACGTACGTAGAAAAAGGTTCATGGCGTGCAACTGCCAGAAGGATTGCATGTATGTCACTGGACGCGTATTCTTCTACTCGCCAGGACACACTGAGAATATCAGATGTTTCTAATTGCCATTTATAATAAGGATGTTAAGGCTGCATCTAACCTGGGAAAAACGTGATAACCTTATAAGCTTTGTTGGGCCGGATATTGTTTGCGTAAGCTCCAACTGTAAAGCCACTTTTTAACTAATCGCACAGAGACGGAAAAGGGCGTAAAAATGTGTTTCGTCTTCCTGCTCTGCAGTCCGTAGTTTGTTTAAAAATGCCACCAAAAGGCTGAGATCCCGGTCCAAATTTAGTGATCCCCTAACCTGTAAGGATTTCATTTGAGTTCAGTTCAGTTCTCACAGGACAAGTAATGGCCACGGCCAATCAAGCGTCCAGAATTCTTTCGATGGTATGCACATCAATTATGAGCCCACCACTGCATAGAGTACTTCTTCCAGCCTCCACTATTATTAAGAGGGAAAAGGAAAACCTCATCGCAAGTCAACTTCGAGATACATTAGACATATTGGGCTTTTAATGAGACAGTACGCAATAGGCGAAAAAGTCAATTAAACATACTCCAGACAGACCACAGTGCTATCGGTAATCCTTCTAGTTAACATACCTGACACTCACTACCAGGAAATATCTTGTACTACTTACGATCTAGAGCACCTTTGAAGGACTCGACTGTCCCCGGGTCTATCACTCAACAGACAGACCACCACAACTGTACGTTACCCTGTTTTTGAAAAAGTGCCATCTAGACATCAACCCAGCTCGAACATTCGTCAGCTTCTTCTCGTGTCCTCTTGTCCTGGAATCTAAAGCCACTTGGAACAGACCATCTGGTCTAAAGCCAGAAAAGCCCTCCATCACCCTGAGCGGTTCTATGAGGTCCCGTCAACGTTACCTCTCTTCCAACAAAACAAAGATTCAGATCACAGATCCCCTGCTAGTACGTCTTATCCCTCTGCCCTTCAACCATTAGGGTAACAAAGCGTTGAAATTTCTTTCAGTTGGCGTTGTCCTTTTTGTGGAAGGGTACTAAAGCCTTCGTTCTGCCTTCTGAGCGAGGTCGTATTGTGGCCACATAACTAGGCACCAGTATTTCCGGCTTCCAACAAGACAATGCCGGTCACAGTCTTAAGGGCTCCCCACGAGTCTTTTGTGCAGCAGCTTTTCTCCGGTCGGACCTTTTGAAGATCACTGCTCATGATGATCCCGAGGTTTTTAACCCTGCTGAATGCTTGTATTGTGAACAGCCCTCGGTCACGGGCGAAAGTTAGGCTTACCGTTGTTCTTGAGAGCAAATGGCCTTTTCCAGTGTTAAGGGGTAAGCCCCTCTTGTATGCCCAGTCCAGGACGGCACCTTTATCACTGTCCAGGTCAACCCTACCCTCAGATCCATCAATTTCCACATCATCCGCAAAAATAAAGCTAGGCAAGTGAACGGCGGATGTCAGGTCGTTAATAAACAACAAGAATAGCACCTGGCCTAGGACGGGTCCCCGAGGTACGCCTGTGGCGGCATTACCCAAGCCTGAGCACCTTTCCCCCACTTTGACGTAAAACGCCTTGTGGGGGAGGAAGACAGCCAGCCGTCTGTATAATGGCCCATCCATGCCGAAAGTCTCCATCTTGCACGTCAAGAGACAAATTCCGGAGCCGAAAGCCTTGCCAAAGTCGAGATAGCATACCTCAAATTGTTTATCTCCATCCAGTCGTCCAGTTACTTCATCTAAGAAACACAAGAGATTGGTCAGACAAGATCTATTTTTCAGGAATCCGTGCCAGGCCGGGCTCGGCATGGAGTGCTTCAGTTGGTGCTGGCAGATGTGAGCACGGATGATCTTCTCAAGGACTTTAAATGGGATGCTCGTTAGCTTACCGTCCTGTGGTCATGCAGAGCCGACTAAGGTCCACTCTTATGTATTGCCACGACTGCCGAGACTTTCCAGTCCTGAGGCAGCTTACTCTGAGCCAACTTGGGTCTGCACGGCCTGCATACCCATGGGGCTATGATACTCGCCAACGGCTTGATGGTAGCTGAATGGATGCCATCTGGGCCCGCTGGCTTGTGGCTGCATCATTCCTGTAGGTACTTAGGCACGCTTTCCTCAGAGAGATTTGGCTCGGTTAACTGGAGAGCAGGATGCACCAGAGCCAGATCTACTCGTATCCCACTATCTATCCTATGTACGCTACCAAGTATTCCCCCAGGGCGTCTGATTTGCCCTGGTCATCAGTGACAATATCGTGATCCCTAGTGGATAGTGGACCTACGGCATTCCTTGGTGAGCCTTTCGACCGCACATAGCCATGTAACTTTTTCGGCTGTTGTCTCACGCACTGGGCCAATCCGAGCTCACATTCTCGCTTGGAAGTTCACAGAAGGCTCACAGCCTCATTGCTAAGCTTTGTAAAGCAGTTCCAGATCAGCCGACTGCCGGAAGCTTTGTACTGGTTCTAGCACCGGTGTCTACTTTTGATGGCCCTGTCCATTGCAGCCTTCCACCAAACAGGTTTGCCCTCCCCGCTCCTCCTTCTCAAGGGCATGAACTCTTCCTGGAGGACCGTTAGGGATCCCTTTATGAACCTCCAGCCCTCTTCGACAGCAGTCCTTTCTACCTTGTCCCATGTCAGCCCCATAGCCCTGTTGCGAACCTTATCCATGTCCATGTTACCGAAATTCCTAACCAGCCTTGAAGGTACCTTGGGTTGCCATATGTATAGGGCGATTTTGACACACGTCGTCGATCTTGCCCAGAGGCCCACAGCAGTGCAGTCCGGACCCATCTTTGGGGAGATTGGTTACTGCCAGATCCAGCAAGGACGGAAAGCATCAAGCCCTACCAGAAAGAATAACAACCCTGATATAACATATACCCTGGGCCTCACAAAAGTCTCTGCCTCCTCACTAAACGACTACGCATGTAGTGACCACTAAATCGCCACCTGCAGATTTCGAGTCAAGCCACTTACAGATAGCCTACCATGTACCGGTCCCTCCTTCCGTTACTTTAAATGGGACTATATCCCCTTCCAAATTCGCTCCAGAAATTGGGACAAGTTCTTCTTAACAGCAAATCCCCAGCACGCCACTGACCCCGTCTACTCAGGTTTACACTCATGCATCGAAAACATATCACCCCCCTACTACCCATCCAGACCAGCAGGTTACCAGATAATCAGGCTAAAGCAGAAACACGACGAGCTTCGACGGCAGTACCAACAAAATAGAGACTTTTCTACAGTCTTCAGACTGGAAGGCCTCTATCACGAAATCCACCGCAAGGCCCGTGACCCACAACTAAAGCCAGAAACCAAAGCGTTACGCCACCCAAACAAAGCTCAAGAGCTAGCCCGGCTACACAGGGCTCGTGCCCCACAATCAACTCGATGCATAAAACAGATCATCCATTTGGATAATCTCATAAGCTCACCTCGAAAGATAGCTGAATCATTTAACACATTCTTCACAACCACGGTGTCCCTTAGTCCAGCGTGTATCCAGCTTTCCACCCCGTCTACCACAAATTTCTCATTCAGTTCTATCACATTTACCACTGCCGATATAAGTAGATACATCCACACCTTCAAACCGACCCACTACCCCCGACTTGACGGCCTACCATCAGCAATATTCTCTCCTGACGGCCCGGATATTCCCCTCCTACTACTGAAACTATAAAATCCACCTCTGCAAACCGGGACCTTCCCCAGCCAATGGAAGAAATCCATTATTATCCCCAGGCGCAAGAAGGGCGCAGTGCATGACATTGCCAACTACCGTCCGATTAATCATACTCCAATGATCTCAAGGCTGCTAGAAGAGTAGTGAAACACCACCTGACCGACTACTTTTCGGCACATGAACTCATCATCTCAAGATAGCGCGGATCTCTCAGATCAAGGTCGTGTTCATCGGGCTGAATTTGGTAACAACGGCTACCGACGAAGACAGAGTACTCGTCATCATCTATCTTAATATGACAAAAGCCTTCTACAGAGTCCCACATCTGCAGTTGCTGAACAAGATTAGAGGATACGGGATTGAAAACCCCTTACTCAGTTGATTTAAATCGTACTTACAAGACCGTCACCAAGTTACCTGCATCAACGGCCGGATGTCAGACCCACACCAGGTAAACAGCGGGGTTATCCAGGGTAGTGTTCTAGGACCACCGCTGTTTTTACTGTATATAAATGATATTTGAAATGTCATTACTTACGGCGGAATTTTCTTGTTTGCCGACGATATGAAGATAGTCTACGAATTCGAACAAGAAAACCTACCTGTAGCACTGAATAACACCACGGTCGACAAACAGACCTCATCCTCCTGGTGTGATCGCTGGAAAATGGAATTTTTAGTAAACAAAAGCGGTTATTTCACGCTAAACTGCAAAATTCCTCATGATATGCCTAAGATTGGCGGTGTCCCACTCCCATATTCCCCAACAATAAGAGATCTCGGACTGCAATATTCTTACATTTTCACTTTCTCTGAACTCAGGTCCTACGTAACAGCACGGGCAAACTGGTCCCCTGACTTGTTGCAGGGGAGTTTTTCTTCCCACGAACAGTAAGTTAGAGATATACAAAACTCATATTCGCCCAACCCTAGAGTACTGTACACTTTTTTTCGCAAATATGCTTAAACGTGACATTATCGACAATGAGAATGTACAGCGTTGACTCACCAAAAAACTGTTTGTGCCTTCTACGAACCTGAGCCACAGACAGCGATGTACACTCCTGCGGCTTGATCCTCTGTGGCTTAGGAGATTAAAACTCATCATTGCATTTTTGTTCACTATGTTCCATGAACAAGCTGTATCCTCTAGCCACTTTCAGTTCAGTATAAACGGGACACATTGGCTGCGCAATAGGGAACACCGTCTAATGATCCCTACTTCTCGGAAATCCTTAAGGCAAAACTTCCTCCTTAAATACGCAACTTTGTGGGACAAAAACTCCCTGCTGATATCCGTTCCCTAGATTCCCTAATTATGTTTAAGTCTAGACTACACGCAGCGCTGGACATCCAAAAACTGATTGCTCTTATAAATCCTCATATGAATTTTGATAGAGCTTATGAGGAAAGCGTTGGATACTAACCAGAACCCTTGATAATCTCTAGGACGTGCC
The DNA here is from genome assembly GCA_948099385.1 of Fasciola hepatica. NCBI lineage: Eukaryota > Metazoa > Platyhelminthes > Trematoda > Plagiorchiida > Fasciolidae > Fasciola > Fasciola hepatica. The sequence continues at coordinate 2,114,613 of CANUEZ040000156.1, forward strand.
ACACCATTCACCGTAGTTGCCGTCGCCTTGGTGCAAACCTACCAGGTTACAAAGCCTAAATATAGCAAATCTCATGACTGAGTCCAGTGCCTCTAAAGTCGTATTTGATTATATGAAATACCACTGGAAACTTGAAAGATAGTCTTCAAACACTTCCAGCGCTGATTTTTATTCAGTGTTTGCCTCTGTCTCTAGCCCAAGAGGCAGCACCTGTTAGACTGTTCAACCTCCATCCAGTAGTCATCCTATATCAAACCATTAGACACTCATAGATCAACTTCCCTCCCTATCACAGAACTCTAGCGTCCTCCATGACTGGCCTATATAACATTTGATACTTAGTCAAACAATCTGTGGATCGCCCCGATGAATCACCTTGTTAATGCTGCAAGTTGTACCCCTTCTTTGTGCAGACTGGGGTTTTGTTTAACATAAACCCCATCTAATAATCGCAAGCTGTGGTTGAATCTACCTCTCCCTGCGTTTTTTGCCCCATGTAAACGGCCTGGGTGTTCTGACTTCACGGATAAGGCAAGTGTTGGCGCGGCACTTCTGCAAACATCCCTGGCCGTAATGGTCTCCCTGCACAGAGCTGACCACCAATAAAACATGGACACCATAAAGTGAGAGATTGGCATAAAAAAAGTGAGAAAAAATACCCAACTGTTTTGTCCTCTAGGCACACCAGCCTTGTCACAAGTGACTTATGTCTCCGAGTTGCAGTGTTGCTACGGATCGGCTGGAGTGGTTGGCCTATTCCCAACGAGGCTTGTTACATGCGGTCCATGTTTCGGCCGGGGCATGGGAGCTGTGGTCGCCCATCAAGAGCAGCTGCGGCTTATCTGACAGCCAGATACCTGACTGCGATAAAACCATAAAAATGATATGGATCATTCTTGGAGCGACACTTGCTAGATGCCAGGGGTTGTGTATCGTGCTGCCTCCCTACTTGAAGCAGGCCTTTGCGCAGCCTGCCGCAAACACCAAATGTAGACCGTTAGAGTTTGCTTCCATGACAAAAATTCGGACCCATCTCATTCCCATTTTTCACGGCTCTCCAAAACCAGTCCTCAGTTCGGTGTTTTCCTGCTTTGCAAATATGACAACGACGAAGATATCACGATAACCATGCAATCATGTCTACATCAGATTTTTTTGGTCACATTCGAGTATAGTCTCAGTACGATAGCACCATCGAGTAAGAGAATAGACGAACTCACGTCAGCGTTTCTCGGTACGTGACAAATTGCCTCTAAAGTATCACCACTGTCACCCCAATAGTTTCTTCTACTTGAAGGCTCCTCAGAAACTACTCAGTATAGAATGACCACTATGCCGGAAGAGACAGTAACAGTGTAGCGCTAAGCCAACTGTGTGCCAGCCCCATTCGCCCACAGTCTGTTATTTCAAACCTATCTTATCGCCTCATTGTCAAACTGCGTTCTGCGTAAGCAAACGGTACTGAGGGTTATCATTTCTAACTATTCTAAACCGTGAAGCCCTAGGTCTTTTATAAGTATCCGAGTGCTGCCGTGCCAAAGTGCAAACCATAAATCTTTTGAAATGCATGCACAGTTGCCAAAACGGTGTACGCAACTTCGTTGGCCTGTAGCAGTATAGCGCAAATCCGCTGCGAGTCTATTTTACCCAGAATGTGGAGCAGGTGCCACTGGCTGCTCAAATGAAACTTTATCCATGCCCCATTCACATAGACCTGACCAGTCTATTATTATTGTCTTCATATACTGTCATAACCCACAGCTGGAACCGCCTCCAGACTCCAATCCCTCTTTATTCCAGGTTCGTTGCCTCCCACTATCTCAGTCGCCAAACTGGCTAACCAAGGATGCCACTTTGACTCGTACGGACAGAGACTCAAGTGGAACCTACCATAGCAATTGGGACCGAAATCAAACCACACAACAGGAAATACTCCTAAATGCTTATCAGATCGTTCAGCGTTTCAAACGCAACCAACACGAATTCCAGTTCACGCGCATGCCGCTAATATACAGCCACACTCGGCTGATCGACCGACACATACTTTGTCCTGCCAGACGAAGCATACGCATACGATGTTGTACACTACCAGAAATGACGCTGAATAACACTGAAGTCAAATGCGTCAAAATGTACATATATATTTGTCAGTGAAACAGCATAATAAAGCTCAAGTACATGCGGAGGTTTCCCACTTTATTATCCGCTACCACAGTTTATCTTTCCCTTGGACCGTAGCCTGCTGGAGATCGACTCTCCACTTCTCTAGGACCCTACAGTTGCGCTTTCTCACATCTGAATGGTACATGTTACCGATCCTGAAGTTGAACTTATCTTTTTATGGTCTGCTGTTTCTCCCACATCCACCAGTGTTCACTTTCACGAAATTGGTCTCATGTCTTCCCGCATCAAAACTCATTCCATTTATTGAACTCCGGTAAATCCGTCACTCAGGGTTTGCATCGTCTTCATGGATGGCTATCATCTTCGCATGCATCGACTTTCCCGACTACGCTTCTTTACAATTTTTTTTAGTTCTTTGTTTCTTCATGTTTAGAATTTCGACCAGTTGCACTGAAAACCCGGGAGCTATCGGTATATATCCAAATGGACCGACTGTCAGCGACTATCAAATCACAAACTGAACTCATGCTTACTCAACAAGAATCAAAAGCTTTGTGCCACCTCAAGAAGACAGAAATCCTGGGTAAGTTGATGAGAACAAGAAACCCCCAATCCCGCAAGATTATACCTTTCACCACCGTTAACAACTCCCATCTGGATAAACCAGAAGAAATAGCTGAAGATTTCAACACCTTTTTCACTTCAGCCCTAACGGACAATGTTCCCACTCCTGGAGTGCACTCTGCACGCCTACCCAGTGAGACTCTGTCTACAGTTTCATTCCTCCCCAATGATATTTCTCAACTTCTAGTCTCTATGAAACCATCTTACCGCCCGGGCCCGGATGGTATTCCGCCGGCTGCTTTCACTCTGGGGGGTCAAGAAGTTCATATCTTTCTATCTAATTTATTTAACCTGTCCATGAAATTTAGCTCGTTCCCTTCTCAAAGGAAACTCTCTGCAATAATCCCCTTGCACAAAACAGGCTCCATTCATGTTCTCGAGAATTATCGTCCTATCAGTTGTAAGTCAAATCGAGCAAATCGAGCAACGCGTAGCCAATTCAAACGAATCCCAAAACCAGAACAAGATTGATTCGTAGCTTCTACGGTACTAAATTGAAATGCACAAAGGATACAAATATATACGAACCTCAAGTATGCGGCCAAATAGACTTCACAGTAAAACCCAAAGGTCCAAAGCCCCGTGGCTCAAGCACGACAGTCAGAAACGGTTCAAGGCCAAATTCAAATGTCTCACATGGATAAACAAACGTGAAAATGTGTGGTGTATGAGCGAGCTTTCCAAAATAATGTTAAATATAGTCAAATTCACAAAGCACGTTGAACATTTAGAAGGATTTTCAGTATTCGTTCGTTACACCGCCGGCCAAAATCCTTCCGCGAAAATGGTTGTCTAAGGTTCAGGAAGGGGTCATGATTCTCACCCTATCTACCTTTAACTTATTGTTAGTGCCTGTGGTTGCTAACTTCCTGTGTTATCTGAACGTGAAACAGGTTTTCGCCGTAGTCATCATCGCACAATCCATAAGGAATCAATTCCAAATCCCGCTGCACAACTTGAGATTGACATATTCATCAGGAGACCGGCGCATATAGTCAGACGCACGATGAAGATGAAGGCTTTGTAGAGTGAAGTGTTTCGCCGCACGAAATAAGTCTAAGCATCACAAGCAGTAACCCATTGCAGCAACTGGTTAGACTAATTTTGTTTACAAACATGAGCGCAGAAGTTGAACGCAGGTGCAACGCCTAACGAGATATCGCGTCAAATTGAAAGGTCACGAACCAGTGGAATTACATAAAATTAAAGCACCAAATCTTCCGAAAGAAATGATAACCGGTTTCTGATTATGAATAAATTTCGAAAACAAGTGTACGGCGGACAGTATCGAAATACACATGAACACGGAGATTGATCGAATACTGGCATCTATCAGAGTATTTCAAAGTTTTTCTGTGCACAAAATATGTGACAATCAATATTGTATAAAATGTAAATAAATGTTCTCCTTTAAAGATAATAATAGTTTCACAATGTGCTCACAGCTAGTATGCCTCACCTGAACTGTTCAAGTGAAATACTGGTGAATTTCTCCTCTTTGCCTATGTGCACGCTAGATAGAAACTGGAACTAAGTACGTTTGCAACCTTTCAGAAAATATGGGTCCAGTTGATTAGTTGTAGAGCATGAAATGCAATAAAGTGCTGAGTAACTCGGAGCGAGGCGATCTGCGAGCTACTTTGTCTTTTGTATGTGGTTTCGAGCTCGAATCATCAACATTTACCTCGCTGTTTCCTGCTACGAGTGGATTAACTCTCTGATGTCTCGAACACGTTCTTCGTTTCTTCCGTTTCCTGTAATGTAACACAACTGTAGGATCTGTCCAATAGGCAAGGCTCAGTTCGGCGGTGGTGCAGTTCTCTTTTAGCATTCGTGCTACCTTAAAACCCAATACCAGTGCAGTCGTTTTAAGCTCGTTCAGGGATACTGACTTCAGCTCAGCAATTTTTGTTTTGGCAAAGGGTACTTTGTTTCGCCGCCGGCCATGCAGTTCCACCCAGGTACCGTACACTGTCACTGGGTCGGCAAATTTCAAGCTGCTTTGGGTGACCTGCTGGTGTCCTTTGTTGAGATATTTCGAAAGCCTCCGGGCAACTTCTCCTTTTCTCAATAAGTGACTTGACGGTGGTCTCTTGGGTATAGCAACTTCATGTTGCCCACTGTGACGTCCCGTCTTTGAATTCGCCATCGAAAGCACCGACTGATCCTTTGAGTGAACTTCGCTTTCCTGAGATGGACCGTTGGATTCAATATAGAAAGGCTGATCGTGTTCTACAGAGGCACTTCTCTCAGCAACATTTGGGCAATTTATTGATGCCGATTGTTGAAGTTCGCTCGTCTGGGGTCCGAGAAGTGTCCAGCCTAGTATCGTTCGCGTAGCGAATGGTTCTTTTCGATTGCTTATGCTCTGCACCCAGTGAGCCTCTGGTACATTGCATCCAATTAGTATATCGACGTGGGGGCTAGAAACTTCTTCGAACTCTATGTCCCCGAGATGAGACCATCTCTTGGCGATCGATCTAACAGAGTCGACTGGTCTCATTGGCAAGCTGTCTATTGCAAAAGCTTCCGGAATTTCTACGGTCCCCTCATCAAATAAAGACGTTAACTGCAGGGTCAGCCTCTTAGAATTGCTAACATGACCCCCTGCAATCGTGCTGATAGTGAGCGAGGTAGGCTGGCCGACTAGTTCACAGCTTTCTACAAGCTCGCGAGTAATCAGCGAGGTATCCGACCCCGTGTCCAAAAATGCATTGACCCTCCTCAGTCCTTTAGGTGTCACGATACCGACAGGTACGATGCCTAATCTTGCCGGTTTGAAATCATCATGTCCCGTTGAACAGACAATTTTGGGTTCATCTGGCTGAATAGGTCTATTGTTGAGAAGGCCATGCAGTAACGAGTGATGATTACCCAAGCATCCGTCTTGGTTGCATTTCACTCTTAAGCTGCATTCAGAGGCTCCATGAGAGTTGTTCAAACACATAAAGCATGAGCCAATCTTTTCTACTGCGCACCACCGATCGGGTACACTCATCCCATGAAAGGTCGGACAATCTAGTAACCGATGCAGTTAGTTGCATAGCTTGCATTCAGCTGACCTATCGGGTTCTTGACTTATCATGTGCATGTTAGCCAAAGACTGGGCTTGGTTACAGTCCTTCTCCACAATTTGAGATGTTGGTTCCCTTCGCGCCAGTCTGCAACTTTCGCGTACGATTTGTCCAAATCGACTGTTGGCGATACGGGATTGACGACCTATGAACTCCGTCAAATCGTTGAACGTAGATTCCCGCTCAAGCATATTTATTTTTTCAGCTTCCTCTGCCCATCGGCTCTGTAAATCAATAGATAGACATCGGACAATGCATTCCTGTGTGTGCACTGCATTCAGATTAGACTGGTATCCTAAGTGCTCCAGTGCTATACTGCAATTCTGCATTTTTATCACCAAACTCGACAGTGATTCAGCCTTGCCCTCAGTCCTTTTCGCCTCCAATAAAACACTATCAATTAGGCTTCTAGCCACCTTGAATGGTTGTCCAAACAAATCTTTCAGGATTCTGCGCGCCCTGATGTACCTCATCGGTGGATCAAGCATCGCGCAGCCTTCGATAGCAATTTTGGGTCTCCCACGACAGTAATGTAATAAATACAAAAACCTTTGACCAGGATCTGCAACTTTGCACTCAACAAAATTTTCGAATTGTTTCATGAATATACAGTATTGCTCGGGGTGCCCGTCGAAGTGGGACAGCTCCACTCTCGGTAGGTCAAGAGCCAAAACCTCGGTAGTTTCAGGCTGTCTCAAGGGTTTATATTCGTCGATCACAGTGCCTTTTCGATGTTGACGTTGTGAACTACATGGACTCTTTGCTGGCTCTCTGAGACCAGTTCCTTGTGTAAGGGGCTCTGCTTCCTTTCTGGCTAACCGCAGCTCGTTTTCTAATTCTATTACTCTCATTCTACAAGTACTAATATCGTCAAACGCATCGCGGTTAGAGATATATGACCTGGCACTGACAGAGCTAGTGAACTTAGCATTATCTAGAGAATCAATAACACCCGAACCATCCCCAGAGACTTGCCGAGTTATTTCCTGTTGTCTCAAAAGGTCCTTGCTTCCTCGTCTGGGCATTTCCGATGGGTTTTCTTGTCCAGGTTCCACTTGAGTACTGTAAGTCAAATCTTGCAAATCGAGCAACGCGTAGCCAATTCAAACGAATCCCAAAACCAGAACAAGATTGATTCGTAGCTTCTACGGTACTAAATTGAAATGCACAAAGGATACAAATATATACGAACCTCAAGTATGTGGCCAAATATGCTTCACAGTAAAACCCAAAGGTCCAAAGCCCCGTGGCTCAAGCACGACAGTCAGAAACGGTTCAAGGCCAAATTCAAATGTCTCACATGGATAAACAAACGTGAAAATGTGTGGTGTATGAGCGAGCTTTCCAAGATAATGTTAAATATAGTCAAATTCACAAAGCACGTTGAACATTTATAAGGATTTTCAGTATTCGTTCTTTACATCAGTCATACACCGATTATCTCCAGAATCATGGCGAAGCTCATTACGAATAAGATAATGGCCCACCTTTTAACTGGTATTTGAAACATTGGGTCCCTTTTATCCAATTCATGAGAACATGGAGAAGACATAAGTCGCGAAATGCAAGCATTTCTTTTACTCTTGTCAGCCGCGGACGTAAAACGTGTCAGTATGTATACATGGTACAGTAGGGGGGGGGTAATTGCAACAGTAAAGTAGGCACGGTCAAAAGCTCTTACAGTACGTACTTTTGGGAGAATGAAGTCTGTCGTGTTAACGCCAGGGTAAACAAACATTTTGGGCCAATCGTTTTTGTGCACAGAGTGCTGGCTGATGCACCATGATTAGAATAGCCTCACTGAACGCTAATAGTTTCGGTGTTGGATTACACAACAGTGCTTTGAAACGCTGGGTCAGGTCAACTTTGTGACCTGATGCAATCAAGTGTCTTCCAATCGAAGAAGCTGGCGGTTTCACGTCGTTGTGTGTGGCCCCAGCAGGTGGCATCATCAAGTTTGACAACCACTTGGGTGTGTTTTCTGACACTCGTTGAGTCAAGCAACTATTTGTCCTGCCAATGTATACGTTACGGCAACTGCAACTGAACTGATAGACAATATGTGAGACATTGGGATCAGCCAGACTATTTGAGTGATTTTGAAAAAATAACCTTTTGATCGTCTGCAGCAAACGCAACTGCGCCGCTGTGTATGTGTGCCTTAGAGCTGACTTGAGATTACAATTTATTTGATTGAATAAATGATCTCCTTTAAAAGGTAAAGTGATAAAAAATTGCTTCTTTTCCACATTCATTGTTTTCGCGCGCACAAGTCTCGGCCTCTGATGTTGTCCGGTAAAGTTCTCCGGATAACCGTTAGCCAGCAGCGTTCTTTTTATGAACTCTTCTTCGTTTTGTGTTTGACCCCCTGTACATATATTCTGGGCTCTGTTGAAAAGAGTTCAGACCAATCCACGTTTGTAAGTCACTGGGGCGAAGCTGGAGAATTGTAAATAAATAAATAAATAACTTGCTTAATGTGGGTCAACACGGCTTTCTGGAGGACCGTTGGTGCTCCACTTGTCGAGGTGACTTCTTGAACTCAGTCACAGAGGCCGCTGACAAAGGCTTGTCCATGATTATTATCCTGCTTGATACGAAGAAGGCTTTCGACCGAGTCTCACACACTAGGCTCCTATCACAAGCCAAATCTTATGGCATCGCGGCCCCCTTCCTTGGTTGGTTAGATTCTTACTTCTCTGACCGTCATCAGTTGGTTCAGATTGATGGGTCCCTATCGAAACCCAAACCTGTCACCAGTGGTGTCATACATAGCAGAGTTTTGCGTCCACTACTCTTCCTCATTTATATAAATGATGTGTTCAGTATCGTTCGACATGGCAGTCTCCACCTCTTCGCAGACGACATAGAAATCTGGTATAGTTTTCATTCTGGTCGGCTAAGTACAGTTATCAGTGATATGTGGCAAGGTTTAACAGCTCTTAGTTCTTGGCGCACCAATTCATTAATGAAATTTTCTGCTGCGAAAAGCAACATTCTTACTTTCGAATGCAGTGTCCCCCCAGGTATGTTCAGTATTGACGGTCATCCGATTTCCTTTAGCCCGTTGGTACTAGATTTAGGTTTGCAATATTCAGCCACCTTCACTTTCTCTGAACACACTACCACTCAAATTGCTAAGGCTAGAAGACTTATAGGCCTGCTCCATAGGACATTCCGCCTTCCCGGAAGCAAATTCAGCACATATAAGGCCCACGTTAGACCCATTCTGGAATACTGTTCCATAATCTACTTTAACTTGCGCCAGTGGGATAGAGCAGCTATTGAAAAGGTTCAACGGCTAATGACAAAAGAGTTAATTGGCTTTTCCACTCAACTCAATTAAAGCCGACGCTGTGAACATTTGAAACTAGATCCGCTGTGGCTTAGATGCATGAAGCTGAACCTCATATTCTTTCATGGTGTTGTTGTGAGCCGAATCATCGAATGATCACCGCTGTTCAGAAACCTGACGGACTCACAATATTCTTCAAGATAGAGAGACAACACAGTTACTGTTCCCATTTCTAGAACTGCTCTCAGATCCAACTTTTTCCTGGTTAAGTACGCAGCTCGTTGGAACAAATTACCCCATGATATACGTTCTATAAGGCCATCTAAGAAGTTTGAGGCTCACGTAAGCAAATACCTAACAATACGAAGTATAATTCAACTTATAGATGCGTATATAAGTGAAGAAAGGGCTTTTGAAGCTGGATCAGGTTTCTAATAGTTTTCTAACTCCCTTTATTGTGGACCCCATTGTCTCTCGAGCCATAGCCGCGCTTAGTTCCTCCACTCGCGTCACTCACCCACTCGTTTTGCCTCTGCTTTACATCTGACCCTACCATATGCGTTTTTAATTCTTCCTCGGCAAAATCCGACAGGCACAGTCGTTGAACTTTCTATGGAGTGCCGCACTAACATGACTCAAGCCCCAGTTGCGGCGGCTTTTTCTTTCTCTTTTTTCTCCTTTCTCCATTCTGTAACTTTCGGCTTCTTTTCTTCTACGATTTACTACAGAAGGGTTTTGTCTTCAGTTCGATAATTCTGTTCCACCTCCATCTGCTTTGCTAAATATGGCAACAAAAAATTTTCCTGTTCCTTCCATCCTACCATCTTTTTCCCATGGCCACTGCGTGGCTATTAGTAACCTGCTTCTTGACATTCATCTACTCACTCTTCTTCTCCCCCCTATCAGGCCTTGCCACATTACACTCTAATTTGCATACTGATACCTAGCCCGCAATTATAAATTCAGTTCAAAGATCCGTCAGGCCAACACTTACCTGGTAGACGTCACCTGATTTCGACTCACTATTATGCTTTGGGCTCAGGGTTTTGAGATAGCTCTCCACCATCAATCCGCTCCTCATACAACGCCTTATTTTTCTAAGCAACACTCACCCGCGACTGATTGAGTTGTTTCATCCGGACCTACAACCAATTTTCTACGGAAGCCATTCTCTCCCTTATTTATCAGTTTTCGGTATAGTGAATCCTATGATCTTTACTGTTCGTCGGTTCTCTCCTTCAGCGTGCGATTTTCGGCCGAAAATCGTTGGCTTATCTGTCCTAATCACCCGTTGCCACTGCACTAGCTAGCAGTCAACCCCTGCAAGGCCAGCAGTGGTACATTTCCACCAACTTCGTCGTGCCCGTGAAGTTACCCTGCATATCAAAATCGGCGGTGCTTTCACCAGATAGTTCGCATATATACTGGAACCCGTTCGACTCTGTTATTGACAAGAGCAAGCTGTTAAATGATAGCCACAGGAATGCTGCCCCTATCTGATTTATTGCTCCATCCTGTCTTTTACTTTCACAGCTTGTGGCAGTAACACTCCCGAAGGTTATGACATCTGGTCCGTAGCGGTCTTACAATAAGGGGAAACAGCCCCACCCATCAGTCTCGGACCCAATGGGCCACGTGTAAAGAAAGGTTGGTCAAGGAGAAAAGGGAAGTCTACCCTGCGGCGTAGACTCGCTCTCACTCTCCCCTATATAAAAGACGAAAAAATACACTCCTGGCTAAGAAGGTCTTGGGCTAATGCTCTCTGCCCCCTTCATTACAGATTGATTTCTGATAACAGGCCAGACCCGACCCTGCATATGGGAAACCCAAAGCTTTTGGGCCAACCTGCAGTTTCTTTTGTCTAGACTACTGCGGGGCAACAACACGCCGTTCGAGCTCTCTACATATGTTTGCCTATCCCGCCTCATTCAGCTTCAACTCTTTTGGGTTCCCTGCAAAACCCTTGACCAGCTTGCTGATGTTTAATGCAGTAGTCGATACACTGTCTGAATAGTTACGTCATGCGGCCTCTGCTCTGAAGACACCCCGGCATTGATACACCTAAGCCTAACAGCTACGGGCAAAGCCTCGCCTATATTGGTGGTCGGAACGGGGGTCGAAATCGTTGCACTTTTACAATTTACCATCCACAAGTTTACTTTTCTGAGTCCCCTTCGAGCCCAACACTAATAATGTTGTTCAAAGTCAGCGATGGTTTGTCTGCTACCAAATAGACTCAGTTACAAAACCAAAATTCCTACTGACACTAATTCCCTAAATAAACTGTTATTAATTTAATGATAGGTGCTCACCTTCACTTAATTCTCTTGTCCCAGGCTATAACTCAGTGGTCTCACCGTCCTTTTTGGTGCACTCCTCCGTTAAATCGAGTCCTACCACTCAGATTACCATCCTTTAATGACCAATACTCACCGATCAGCGTATTTGCTCCCGGTATGTTAGGACCCCGTTCCACCTAGCAAGCGTGTGTATCTGATTACGCATGACCCCGCGGAAAACCAGCACATTCGCATCCATATAAAAACGCCTCACCCTGGCTTTGAGCGTTTCCTTTTCTTTTTATAATTTCTCCGCCCTCACCTACAGCCGGGTCAACAACCTGACTGCTGTTCTCCCTTTTCCCATTCCTATTTCTGACCCCACCCTCTTCCACTGTTTTAATCTGTTTTTGATCCTCATTTGGGCACCTTTACTATTCTACCAACTATCGGCCTAACCACTTTGCACTCTGGCTAACCACTCGCCTAATATCTCCATCATCAACCAACCGCCCTAAAAAACTATCAGTCTCCGTCAGTTAATCCCCCGCAGATCCGCCCTCCGGCCGTCAAATGGCATTATCTCTCTAATTTCCGTTAAGCTGTTATTCATAACTTCCAGCTGGAACATTCTCCAGACAGTCGCATTTCTCCTGTCTTCCAGAACACACTGGTCACCTGGGTTGCCCGTCAACCAAGTCGACGTTAACTCTGGATTACCTAATGGACTAAACAATTTGATCGATCGGATTGACCATGGTTAAGCCTATATTCACACCTGATGAAGCTTTACATGGAGCACCTTACATGGCCGACCAGTGACCACAATCCCATGGTCAGGATTACTATTAATCATGATAGTCTCCCGGACCGCCTGACGGATTCCTGACACCACCCATCACCTCACACCCCATCAGCATCCATTTCCCGCACTCCACACAAACAGTTCAATTCACTCTGCTTGCAGTGCCGAAAATAATGACCGGAATCTGGCCCTCGCCGTTGCTTTCCGTACCTACTCACCCCATTTTGTCAGCCTAGCCCTCTTTGACTGCTACCCTCATCATAAACTACCTGCCATCAACAGCTACCAATGTCTTTGTGAAACAAAATACCAACCACTTGGTCATTCATTCTTTTATGGCTTATGCAGAAAATCTCACTTTGCACTCAACTTCCTCTGTTCCTTCGGGTCTGGCCTCTTTCGGTCACCGATTTCTCCCTTCCTTTTCACCACCGGTGCAAATCTGCTTGGTTGCATCAGCAGCGTTTGTCTCCAACAGTGTTTCGCCGACGGCTTCTTGGTGAACCTCCCAGTTCTGTGTTCGTTCATCATTCACGCTCCTTAAAAGCACTTTGCATTCCTGGTGACGGTTTCTGCCTCCAGGTGATTTTCCGGATAGTATCAGAATTACCTAATACAGAAAGGCCAATCTGATTATCCTATTCAACCCACTTGCATTTGTATCACAGGCTCCCTCCACAATGAGTTGTCCAATGGAGGACCAAACCTCTAATTATATTGCAGGCATCTCCGGCTGCAATTTGATAACACCATGCTAACTTTATTTTTAATTTTCTTTTGGTAACACTCAACCGGTTTCTCGATATTTATTCCTCAAACATCCAGTTGGTGCCGCGCCGTGTCTCCTTCTGCACTCCCCGACTCTTCCTTGAATCTCCATAACTCTACCACTCTCTCTCTATCTTCATCGACTGCACACCAAATTTCGCGGATAGCCGTGATCCATTCTGGACTACCGGATCCGTCATCGACAGTTATCGGCACCCATAAGACAAGTTGTGTATTGTTCCTGCCTCAACTCCTTGTTCATGTTGTGATGTCCGACACCAGTTGCTTTATGGGCTCTTGCAAACACTGCAGTTGTACCCTTCTTCAATATCGCTTTATCTGCATTCCTATGTCCATCCTGCTAACCACATCATCCCTGTCCCGAATTCGAAACCGATTCACAATGGCCGCTCCGACCCTCTCCGCTTTAGTTCACTTAAACACCGTCCAAGCTTGTTGTTCTGTTGCTGCCACTGTGTGAACCATGAACTTCAAAATTGTGATAACCCTACATTACTGTGAATTTCTGTGTTCTCTGATCATGCCTTGTGCATGTGTCTTGACCACGATCAAGAAATGTACCATTATTATTATTAGTATTATTACTCTATCTGCAGAACCTTAGTAGGCCTCTGTTTTCCTTGACTTTCATCATTCCCGTTCATAATGCTTCCTTGGCACTGCGTTAACGATTTTTCGATATCCCCATCCCGCACCACTGCCCATTTCGGATTATAAACTGGTTCGAAGGTGCCGCGCAAACCATCATGGGAATGGCTCATTCAAACTGTTGCTGGCTGTGTTTTTCCGTCGCTGATACCCTAGACTTTTATACTTAGAATTTGTGAATATTTCATCTTATTGAGTAGCGTGTTACACCATGATCATGTGCTATCACGTGCTTCTCGACCATGGTCGGGAAATATACCAATATCATTATTATTATTATCTGGTATTTTCCCTAATGTGCTGGTGCAACGCATTGGCATGCAACCATTCTAAGTAGACTTTCTCCTTCGATTCCGGGGCGCAGACTTCAACGGTCCAGGCATTGTGCGGAAGGTTGAGGTCACCTAATATGAGGGTCTTGTGTGCGTCTTCAACTAGTTCACTCATGGTCCGCAGTAAACAGATATCCTAGTCGCAGTTTGTACTTGGTGCGGTGGGGAATCAGACAGTGTTAATCCTTCTACCTGGAAGGATGATAATAACTGAGCACAGTCGGACTTTACAAGTGCACATCTTGGTCTGATACCCAAGACGGTTTGTACCTGGCCTAATGAGGGCGGCTACCACTCCTTCAAGGCGGTCGTGTTCTCTATCTTGTCCATAGATTTCAAAACCTTTGCTTACTAGCCCTGGCACAGGGTCTTCTTTAGAAAGCCTTGTTTCCGTAACGGAAACTATTGACTCCTTGTGGTCCCTAGCTGCCTTGGCGAGTTCCATCCATTTGTTTCTAATAGTGCGAGCTACAGTAAATAACACTGCCACATTTATCCCATCGCTTAGGTGTCTCTTATTGTTTACCCCTGCTTGGTTCTCGGACATAAAGCCAGGGACGATGGCAAATGTTTTGCATCGGTCGGCCCCACCGGTGTGCCTGTCGCCGGCTAATTTTCTAGGATTTTCGACGACTCCCAATCCATCTCTTTAGGAGTTGCCTTAACATCCAAATCGACAAGGGTCACTCTGTCCTCCACCTTGGGACAGTACTGCCAATTTCCATCTCCAACACGTTTTCAATTAAAACTATTTTCGACCCCGCATGCGGCTTCTTGAATGCTGTCTGGACTGGGGCCCAAGAGCCGAGTACGGCATTCTGCTGCTCTTGGTGGTTTCTGACCAGTGCCCTGGCGGGTCTAGCCAGGTTACCCCTCAGTGTTAGACCACCGGGCCTTCTCTGCACTAGTCTGGCGCAATATGGTATCTACCATGGGTGGTGTGAGCCAATAATGCTGCCCTCGCCAGCAGTCTATCTGGGGTGGTCTCGCCTCCCAACCCTACTAGTGTTTGCCTTCTTTCTTAAGTGGTGACCTCCATGTCCCTAATCTGTGCACCCTTCTTAGAGCAGTAGGGTGTGAAACACCCGCAACTTGCGGTATTTCACAGACCCTCCTCCTGTCTTTGTCTCGCCTAGCCCGCGATTGTCCTATGAGAGGTTCTTTCTCACTTAAGATGTGCAACCTGCCGTCTCAGATCCTGCTCATCGACAAGATCTGCCTTTTCAGGTCCTTCACTTTGTTTTCTAACACCAGGAGAGCAAGGTCGTCCGCCCTAGATGGCCCATCCTTCGCTACATTACACTTTTCTTTTTAAGCTGTCAAACCTTTCTAGACTTCCGCTCCGTCCACCGGCTCTCGTCGGTCTGCTTTGAGGGAGTTGAGGCAACTACCGAGTGGCAAGCTCCCGGAACTGACCCACTTGCTCTAATGACTATCCCTTCAGGTGTGACTACTACTTCCACAAAAGACTTCCAACTACCTGATTGCTGTGGTGCTGCCTGGAGGCCTTTGGTCCTGCCCTTGGGCCAGCTGCTTGAAGGTCGGATCGGCAGCCTACACGCAAGGAGTGCATACCCACTCAGCCCATGGGTTCTGTAAATAAAGGATAAAGGAGTCCCTTGCCGTTCCAGAACACTTTTGGTGAGCCAGCCTCTTGCATTCTTTGCGCCCTATACTGTCTGTCACAGGTTTTTTGCACTTGGATGCAAGAAGCGGCTCGGAATCGCATTCCAAAAAACACGAATTGCAGGGGAAAAGAGCTCAAAAGTTCCCAAAAATAGCAAAAAATGGTTGAAACTTCCAAGTAGGGCCCTGCGACATAAAAGCACGGAAAAGCACCAAGAGGGAGAAGATCACTTCAAAACACACCGAATACTACTCCGCAATACTACGAAGAGAACAAAAAAGTTTCTTTGAACAAAACGCACCTACATTGCAATTCTGATACCCGCAGTAACGGAAAATGGACTGGGTTGTTTCAAAAAACTATTCAAAAACTCTGTTCAAGGGCAAGAGAACTATGAATTCAAACGGCGCGGCATTCGGCACAGTTTAGTCAACCGCTGAATGCCTTGAATGGTTGCAGTGGTTGGAACCGCGATTGTCGTGGTACTCTCGTGCGGCTTCCAAGATCCATTCACCCCTAACCCAACCACCAAGCAGGTGTACCACGGTATTGATACGAGAACGATTATGCAGCAACGGAGCACGCACAGACGATCAAACACTCAATAGTGATGACGAGAACGCGGCGGCTTACGGAAGCGTGTATCTAGCACGAGGCCAGGACCAGGTTATGAAGGCTCCTTCATCGAATAAAATACAAGTTAGGGCACAAGTATACAGTTCGTTCACCAAACTGTCATTCATCATAAAACGGATCCATTCATTGTTCTTGAGTCTCCATCAGCTCCATTATGGAGTGGAAAACAAGAGGGAGCAAGTTTATAGATGAGCATTGAAATCATCCGTCACGGCTTCGATCTCGTTACACAAGCAAAATTGTCCTCCCAGGTAATAGTCATACAAAGATTATCAGTTGAGTTCAGCTGAGTTCAGTTTGCACAGGACAGATAATGGTCACGGCCAATCGGGCCTCCAGAATTCTTCCGACTGTATGCACACCAGGTAAGCACCCACCACAGCACAGTTTATTTTTTCGAGTCTCTGCTAAAAATGAAGGAAAGGGATGAAAACTTATCGCCCATGAACGGCGAGATTCAATATGCATTGTGAACGCTCACGGAGCCATCTTGTAACAAATGAAAAGGCTCAATAATCAAACGCTTCACAACCTTTGTTTGGCAAGATGCTCAAAAATTTACTGTCAGAAATGGTCCCATTCCATTTGCCATCTATCGCACCCTTAAAAGCCTGGGCAGTCCCCCGTTCTATTAAATCTTCGGACAGTCTATTCCAGTAGTTGGTCACCCTATTGTTAAAGAAGTGAGGTCGGCTATCAGCCTAGATCGAACTTTCGCCAGCTTCTTCCAGTGAACTCACTTTCTGGAGTTTGTTGCCACACGGAGTAGACCCTCCGGCCTAATCCAACAAGGCCTTCGATTATCTTAGACGCCTCTATGAGATCCCTCCGTAGTCTACTCCTTTTCTTAGAGAGGAGTCTGAGGTCCTTGAATCTCTGCTCATACGTCTTGTCCCTCTGACCCTTTACCATGCGCTTTGCAAGACGCTGTAGGTTCTCCAGGCAGGTGGCATTCATTTTGCGGAAGAGTGACCATATATAAACTCAGTTTCGTAAAAGAGGTCCAAATATAAATGTGTACACTGACATGAAAACCCTAGGTTGTCTGCAGGAAAACGCCGATCTCAACCTGAAGGGCTCACGGCGTGACCTTTGCTTACTACAGCTGTCTTCAGTCCGAGGTGATAGCAACAGTAGCCGTAGGATAGGTAGCCAGTGCAAATGGAGTGCAATCAACGAGCTCCTACTAGAGGCGCAGACTCCGAGGAACTCCTCAAATTATAAGTATAAACAAGACACCGGGAGACAGATCGAGACCACCGCATCCCAGCAAACGATCGACATCGATAGAGACGTCATTGGTGATAACGTGGTTGAACTGAGGCTGTGCAGGTCAAGTGGTAACAAGGCTGCGGAACCAGATGGTGCTCATCCCATTATTCTAAAAGACCTAGCCACTTCACTGGATGAACCGCTAACACAGCTGTTTAATATAACTCTAGGGACCGGGGAGTTACCGGCCGCCTGGAGATTGGCGCAAGCTTTTACCATTCACAAAGGAGGCAAACGGGAGGTGGTTTCCAGCTACCGTCCCGCAAGCTTACTATCAATCGCACTCCAATTGCTAGGGGAACGGGTTAGAGACCGACTAGCTGAACACCTACGGAATCACCAGCTTATTGCCAACCAACAACACGGGTCTGTTAAGGGAAGGTCCTGTCTCACTAACCTGTTATTATTCTTCGATAAGGTAGCTCGCAGATCAGACCAAGGGGAACGAGTGGAGGTATGCTACTTGGACTTCCATAAAGGGCTTTGACTCGGTAAAATGCCGTTTCTTGCTGGGCAAACTGAAAGCATTAGGAGTGACCCCACAGATTGTGAGGTGGATCGAGGGTTACTTAAGTAACAGTGCGTTACTTGAAGACTTTCGTACAGGTATGGGCACCGAGCCTAGTGAAAGAAAAAAAGTATTGAAAAACTTTCCAAGGAGTTTCAGTCGAATGATCAGCGGGATATCGTGGGATTTGTACCGAGAAAGACTGGAAGCCCTGAATCTGTTTTCCCTTGATCGTCGTAGGCTAAGGGGAGACCTGATGAAGTGCTATAAGTTGATTAGGGGAATCACTTTGGCTGACAGACCATTGCTGACTCGTTGTCCCAACCTTGCACTCGGGGGACACGAACATAAATTGGACAAACCAAGAGCAAAAAGAGCATTGGGGCATGTTTCTTTTCTCACCGTATCATGAACAAGTTGAACAAGTTGCCTCCGCACGTAGTGACAGCAACCCCGGTCGTTGCTTTCAAGCACAGACTAGATGCGTGCTGAGCAGAGGTATTCCCAGACTATGACCAACTATCCCAAATGGTTGTTTTATTCCTACATTTTCATCTTTTTCCCCTCCCCTTTCCACTCACCCTATACTGCGATTCGTTACTGGTATTTCCTTGCTGTACCTATCTCTATCACAGCCTCCATATCACCCTCCTCCTCATTATCCCATACCTACATCTTTACGTTTTCGAGGACTCGGTGTATGTCTCACATGGGGACAGCAGTGAGTTGTGGTGCTGAACCTACATTATTGTGAGGTTGCTGTTTCCGAGGTCGAGCTTGCTTCTTTCCTTTCCCCTCAGCTACTACAAATACGGAATTATATTGGATACCTGGAAGTTGCAGCACGGCAGGAACTCCTTGAACTCGTAGTCCGAGAAACTGGACGTTTATTGGCCCAAGCCGCAAGTTCGCTGACCTGACCTGATCTGACCCTAGAGATTGTTTAAAGATGGGGTTTTCTGAACTGCAGCGCGCTTTTGTTCATTTCAGTTTCGTGCATAGAACAAGTACTGTGGCGCGCCAGAAATTGTTCAGATTCTTGCATTGAGCTGTTGGTTGTAAATGTACCGTCAGTTTCACAATTCGTTTAACCTGCACCGAACTATCTTCAATCTTTTTGTCAGAAAGCACAGGGAAACATCCCGTGTAAGCCTCGTCACATTGACTCTGCAGGCTCACACCCAGGAAGCATTTCTCCACAATACCTCCGAATGTATGTCGAGGCGCCACTAGAACCAAGCGTCTTCCCTCCCTTCCAACACTGATGCCATGTTGCAGCCGCCCTCCATAACCTCTGCCCACCGTTCTCTTGCCAAATGCAGGTTTGAGATACGCGACCTCTTTGGACGGAAGCCATGCTGGGCGGAGCACAGATACGTGCATGGCTCAAGGTGCTCCCGGATTCGCACCAACACTAGCCGTTCCATCACCTCTTCCAAAATGCAGGTTAGGCGCACCGGGTGATAGTTGGTGGGTACCTTCCGTGAACCCACTTTGTACAGTAGATAAATAATCGCGGTCTTCCGTTCGATAGGCGAAGTTCCCGTGCGTAGCGATAGATTGAAAAGATCGGCCAAAGATGATGCGAGTTTGTTGGTCAGCGCACACAAGACTGCCGGATGAATACCAGTTGGTCCGGACGACTGATGAACTTTTGACTTCTGCAGTCCCTTGGTGACTTCATTTGGATAGAATGGTTGCAACATGAGGG
Organism: Fasciola hepatica; assembly: GCA_948099385.1. Classification (NCBI taxonomy): domain Eukaryota; kingdom Metazoa; phylum Platyhelminthes; class Trematoda; order Plagiorchiida; family Fasciolidae; genus Fasciola; species Fasciola hepatica. Next base: position 2,134,337 of record CANUEZ040000156.1, read on the forward strand.
TAATATCTGTATGTGGCTGTGACGGCGATGGGGTTGACTCCGCCGCATACACAGATAAGTAGAGACGTACAAGGGCCTCTGATTTCTGAACGTCTGTCTCAGCAAGTGTTTCTTGTTCGACTAAGGGTGTTATAATCGTGTTAACGCGAGTTCTGCGTCTCCAACATGCATAATGTCGTTTGGGTGTAGTAACGGGGTCTGTAGCAAGCATGGTTTAAAAACAATTTTTCTTTTTCCTTTTCGTGGATGAACGCATATTTCAGCTGGCTTTGTAACGCTCTTACCCGTCTCCCTTATCCCGATAACGTTGCTGTGCACGGTTCCTACTGCGAGAGGCACTTCGTAGCTCACAGTCAAACCACGGAGTACCCTATCTATGCCTTCGAGAACGAACGGGAGGCTCAAACGTACGTATCAGTTCAATGATCTCTTCCTGTATTATGGACCAGGAGGATTCTACACTAACCGGATCTGCGGCAGTCCAGACCGCTGGTGATGGTGCTGCTTGCATTTCATCAAAGTTTATACGCCATATGTTGCGTCCCGTATATGGTTCACCAGAATGAGATACACCACGCCCGCAGTGGATTGAAAGAACGGAATGCTCGCTGGAACCGATTGGCTGATTGTATCTAATTTGTTCAACATCAGATTGTCTCGGAGATACCACAAGATCCAAGACGAATGACTGAGGACCCCGGAACCGCGTCGACTCGTATGTGCTGGTATAGAGTCAAGTCCTCGAGGATCGTGTGGAAGGCACGTGTGAATGAATCTGAGAACGGACGCTCCTCGGAAGATCAGGCTCAATGTTTATTTTGAGCAGATTTGGGAAACGAACAGTCCTAAAATGGAACTCGAAAGCAGCTGGACTTACCTCGTAATCAGCTGGAGCTGGTCAGCCAAGCGAAGGGAGGAAACGTTGGGGCAGCGCAAATCCGAGTGGGCCTAGTGGGTAGCCTATGTATTCTGGTGGGTGATACTGGAGGTTACCAACGTCCACACGACTTCTCTTTTCCTCTGGCCCTCACTCTCCCTTTCTCTTTAAATGAATACCTAGTTATCAGTATGTAAAACGGTCGAACGTTTGAGGAAAGCAAGTTTCGGAATAAGAGAAGCCAGCTTACAAGTGAAATGACCGCATAGGCGCACGTTCCAGGGAGTCATTCATCTGCTCATTTGGGCCAACTAATATGACCAATGCATCGGCACCGCGTTGAGACATGCACACGCAAGTAAGTGCGTGTGGATCAATCAACGGACTAGCATGCACATTACTCCCCGCGGATGTCCAGAATTTACAACGGGAATTGTTTGTCTAAAGGCTAGGGGGAAGAAAAAGTTCAGTACTTTGGCTTACGCGAACGTTAACACTACAATATTCATCCAATATTTCCATAGGTCTGCGGCAACCGGTACCTTTGGACATTCAGAAAATGGATGCAGTACAAAGATAGTTAGTGATAACCAAATGACGACGGGCTTTTTGACATGAACCGATGTGCGGATCAACTGGCTGCCAACCGACGGTTAGTATGATTACAGATTGGTGGCGATCGGCCCCTGGTCAGAGGTGTTTCAAGGAATAAGTTTCCAGTCAGCTTGTGCTACCGCAAAGGTACCAATATTTTGGGCTCACATCTGTACGCCGGATACGCGCAGAAATACCTAGCCCAGAACTACTTGTTCTCTGGATGCAGGCAACATCACCAACGACCACAAGGACATTGAGCACCTCCGGCCTGTCAACTTTTAAGACAGATATCGATCAAAACGTTCGTTGATATACGATGTTACGATTTAAACTGGCGGCCCCCATGCAACCATCGTGAAGGTGGCGGCAGACGCCTTATTAGACGCTCTTGTTCTGTAGTCGTAGGGCATGCCCTCAACCGTTCGGAAAGAAGGACCAGATAGGAGCCCGCGAAGTGGTGTGATCGACCAGCCAGTGGTCAGATTTTGCCTGAGCCGACCGGAACCGGATCAACCTGTAGGGTTGCAACTAGACCAACTTACCAGAAGCGCCATTCATCAATAAAATCCGGCCTATACTTTTTCGTGTAAGGATTTGGCTATGGTCATTAGCCACCCACTGTGTACCAATAAACCTAGATGGTTCGAAGTTAGAAATGTCTTCCTATCCGGGCTACTGAGACTGAAAAATTACTGAATAAGCCGATGTTGAAGGCATTTGCAGACACACTTTCACGACTGTAGGAAAATTCGCCGGTTTTGAACACTACGCTGAGGGCAAAACATCTAAAACCAGCACATATGTTCTCCTTCTCTCTCCCCCCTTGAAAAAATAATTGTCCGTAATCAGAGCACAGTGTGCCTCGAAAACCTTCATCGAGCCTAGGGGTAGAGTTGGTATTTACCAACCCTTATGAAATGAACCTGGATGCGCCTTACTTGCACTATGCCCCAGTTCGAATCAAGCGCGCAGTGCTGGGCCCCGCTTACGTTCGGTTCGGCATCATTTCATTTCAAACTGATTCGGACCCCTCCCCCCGGTGCTCAGATCATTTGGATCGTGTTAAACCTAGGGTTTCGTCGGGGGCAGTCAGCAAAAACCCCAGGCGCAACCACTGGGGTGTACAGGATCGAGGTTAGCTGCCATTTCGGAATCCGTACCTTTTACGGCATACCCCACAACATGCACTCATTAGTCTGAAAGCTAAAGTCACCCCCTATTTTCAGAGCCCGCGGGTCCTCACAAGCTGGTAGAGAGTGCGTTGAATTATAATGCAAGATTTGAACGTAGATGTGCAGTGACGGGTTACAGCGAGGCAGCACAATGGGATCATGAGAGTGGCTCGGCATCCGTAAACAATAAAAACTGCACTGAAGTATACGGTTGACAAAACATTTGGCCAAGGAGAGATAGGATCGGTTTCGAAGGAACCAACCATCATTAACACTCAGAACTTACGCGGAGAGCCACAAAGACAGCTGTATCCATGATAGCCACCAAAAGATGGCGGATACACAAAAGCGCTTCCTGGTCACAAGATTTTTCTTGTTTTTACTGAGAACTCATGAACTTTGCTCTAATCGCGGCGGTTTGCATGAATTCTTTTTATGGTCAAGCCATAATACACAACTGAAAAATAAACTGCTGGAGTTTTGCAAACCCTGGGGGAGAAGCAAGCTCCGTGAACTGCTTGGCGAAGACTAATGATAACTTGAATACATGTTCACCCTTCCGCTGGCTGAACAGAATCGTATCAGGACTAAGTCCCAGGTCATTGCGCAGATCAATCCCACAATACCTAACTGTGGACTATGGGAAGTCTCACATAGCGAGTCGTCAACAGTCACAATGGTTGCGCCCTTTTCTGCAATTTCACAGATTATTGACCACTTTTCTAAAGCTGTCAAAAAAATGATAAAACATACTCATGATTCTGAGCACAGACAAGCTTTGGCCAATGTATAACTTTCAACTAATAACCGACAACACTGAGTACTCCATCCCTAGCCTCAGCACTAATGACTTGGTTAGTCCGCCAGATTCGACAGCTTATGAAAGCCATCCGTTTTCACCCCACCAACTACCACTTCTGACCTATCAGAACCTAATGTAGTTCTCCACCATTTCGAAAGAAAGCCCTCTGTAACTGTGACGATTTTAACCCGATTTCACTAAGGGGCACTCGGAAGTAGCGGGTTGAACCCTACAAACGAGTCCGATAGCCTAACGGTCAGCATGCAAGACCCAAAATGTCTTTTTTGCCTTTCGATTCCCACCTCGAAATCAGAGGATGAACATTGCAACCGGTGAAAACTCCTAACAAGCGTCATGAAGCAGCTTCTACAGTACCAAGGCTGGGTGAAGCATCGCTATCGAAAGCACAAGCATTTATCACTAAGTGAAAAACTTCCACTCTTCATACCAAAGGAAAAACCGCGGTTGGTAAAGTCCCGATAGTTTTCCCTCATACCCGAAGACACTTCGTCAAAATCCAGATTACGGGAATCCCCAAAGATGTATAAACTGCCAAACATGTTCATTAGTCACCGGGCGAGTTTGTGGTTTCCTGTCCGATCAACCCAGCCCCGAATCACCACTTTTCGTTTTGTACAGTAACTAAGCATCTTAAACGTGAAGGTGTTGTCACTCGTCTTTCGGCCGACGTTCACGATACTTGTGAATCATGTCGGCGCATATTGCTTTCCACCCCCTTCAGATCAGACAGTTTAATTCGTCGAGGGTGGAGAGTGGTTTGATCCTATAACATTCCGTACTTTTTCACGAAGCATGAAAAAATCATTCCAGCAAGTGGTTTGAATTACCAGATACAATACTGCCACATTTCAACAAGGAATTTCATCCCGCTCTTTACGGATAGTTACCGAGTGCATTCAAATCAGTCTTCAGGAGCCTAAAGCCCTGTGCAAACAGCTTAAGATAGTTTTGTCAATTCCTGGCCAAGACAGTTTGCTCTGCCGAACCATCCGATTATGCAGTCACTATGCAATGTGAGCAAAAAATCTTCCTAAGAAAGGGAAATCCTTCTGTCTGTCCGTCTGTCGGTCAGTCAACAAGTCACGGCGGTCACGTCTTTCATGCAAAGGAGTGCATCTGTTGCAGGACACGAATATGGGTCAAGCTACTACGTGCGTACGGAATCAATTGACGCCCATATGAATAAGGTTGGACTCCACGGAGCCTCAACAATCGAAGGCATGAAAAAGCGAAAGTGCGGACGGCACTGCGGGACGATTGTGAGTAGCACCCAGTGGGCATTTGGTTTGTACCCCGACGTTAGCCATCTGTGGCTTCAAACTTGCTTTCGGTGAAAATGCCCCAACTGCGATTAACCCTCTGTCTCGATGGGGTCTGAACTCACACACGGTTCATCTCCGCACAAGTTCAGCCGGATGGGCAACTGAGCAGCCCTAAAACAGTAGCTTTTCACGTTTTGTAAGTAAATCGAACTGCATTTCCATCCCGTTTACACTTAGAGTGCAATCTATCCGCGGTGAACTAGCAGTTTTACTACTGCGGGCGAGATTTCCGTTCACCTCTTTAGGACCAAATGAATGTAGGACGCAGCAATTGGGTTAACTTTGTAATAAGTTCTGGAAGTAGACCGTTGCAGGGCCAAAACGCGCAAAGATTGCCGTGGTTCACCCTCCGGTGTCTTACTGGCGTAACTCAAAGATTGTGGTGTAGAGACCGAATCTGCCAAAGTGGAGGTAGCTAAGTAGTACTGGACATTTGAGATGGGATTCTATGTATTACGTAACAATGTTCATGGAAAGGGTTGCAGCCACCTGGAGGCTTTCTGAGGAAAGAAGTTGGCCTGTGTTAAGGGGACCCGAACCAATGGCTTGTGGGTTCTTAGATCACTGTGATGACTTGACTAAGCACAAAATCTCCTCTAATAGCTTAAATGTGCTGCTCAAAGCGACCTAGCCAAGCTTATCGGTGAACAGTGCAAATACATTCGGACCACTTTCGCTTGTTTCATTACTCTTCATACCCTCGTCAGCTCTTTCTCTCCTCCTCTACCTGTACTTGCTACCTGCGCATCTACTAGTTACTTTCGACCCTGTTATACAGAAAGAGTGGAAAGGAAAACGAGAATATGTAGGGGCAATATTGGTGATTACCAAAAAAAACTAAAAATAAAGTAATTTAAACGACAGATTTAAGCTGACCTATGAAAGACCACCGTCCGATGAGCTGCTTACGCTCAAGGTCGGAAAAACATGCGCAACATACCACGTAGCGTTGACGTAATGTACAAGGCTTTGAGAGGCCTCTCAGGAAGTGTACGATTCAAAATCACGCAGAAAGAGAGTTACCATTCATAGATAGAGCTCTGTGGATATGCCATGCTAAAGATAATGCCTAAATGGAGTGAAGCAGCCTCGCCGGACTGTTACCATGGCTTTAGATGATGATTTGGGTGATGACACTCGGTATAGTGAGAGAAACCGAAAACAGTTGACTGGCTTAACTGGAAACTGAATTACTCACTTTGAACTGTCATACTACATACTTTGTTCGTCACATCAGTTTACTTCAATTCACTTTGGTCCAGTTCTGTTTGCACTGGACAACTAATGGCCACGGCCAATCGAGTGTCTGGAATTCCTCCGACAGTATGCACACCTGGTGGGCACCCACCACTGCGCAGTTTCAGTTCACTTTCAGATCAGATCAGGTCACAGTACTCACGGCTTTGGCCAGTGTACCTCCAGGTTCGTGCACTCGAGGGTTGCAACGTTCCCGAGGTGCTTGGGCTTCCGGGTGGTCCAAGTGTCATGATAGTTGAGTGGTGGACTGCAAGGAAGAGAATGAAAAGCTGGTTCAGATCAGATCACACAACGGGATACGAGGGCTTGTGCCAAATTCGCATTCTGTATCTTGAGCTCGAGGTTTTACAGGTTCTCACGAGCCTCAAAAGAAAAACGAAACAGCACTCGTTGCAGTGGTCACGGCAGTGTCACAGGTTTCTAGGTGTCTGACCATCCACTTTCCATTCCCAAAAGCAAGCGAACCACGGTAGAATTACAAGCGGTCTCAGACCCCGCTGAACCGCGAGAAGTGGTAGCACGGCAAGCAACCTTCGTCATAAGCGAGATCCCAGAGCTCATATTCTTCGGTTCTCTCCCCAGACGACCGTGATGGTGCTTGCGTGGATGATATTGAAGGCTTTCTACCTTCTCACTGAGTTTACAAACACAACTGGGATGTGGTAGCTAATTTGAAAGACGACAAAAAATGAGAAAACAAAGAAAAAAAATATTAAAAATAATAAAGAATAAGATGATAACACTTGGAAAAGAGGGGCACAAGGAAGAAAAGTTCATCGATTTGGAAGATGGTCTGAAGCAGCAGCGACGATAGCTTCAGCGAGGATGAAAACTCAAAACCTACGGTGTCAGATATAGGACACTTCACCGTACTAGGACTCCTTCTGCAACGAGACACAAGCCCACCTCCGCAACATATTCAGTTTGATTCCAAATCAAGTTGTGGACCAGTTGAGCACTTGATGATCGTGAGTTATGCTTTGCGTCCGGTTTTGTGATGACAGCGTAATGTCCCTGTTGACTGAAAAACTCCTCTTCTGCTCACATTCCTACACTCTATGACCAATTTTGGACTGCCCTTTCTAACCTAATTCATGCTGACACTGTTTTTTAGTCGACAATTATTCTACGCTTGGTGCACTTACTTTTTCTTTTTATGGTTGTGCTTTCTTACTGAGATTACTTTGAGGACAGTTGGTACGGTGGTGAGATGCACTGGTTCAACACAGTTTTGTTCTATTACTCCTCGGTTTCACTTTCTCGCTCACGTCGACTGACCGTAGACGTTCAGCTCGTTTACGCTGATTTTCGGCTGCCACGCTCAGGAAATTGTTCTTTGGGCCTGATTAAGCGTGGAGAACTTGTTCCATTTGTTTGGACTTCAGGAAAGGTATTTATTATTTACTCTTTTTGGCCAACTGTTCCTTTTTTACAGAATTAGTCCTATTTGTGACTACCTTTTTGGCTGGATAGTGACTGAGGCTCACTGTCAAAGGTATGATCGTGTTTGTACTTATATTTTTACTCGCTAATGGTGCCGTAGAATTTACAGAGCAATCGTGTTCTCCATTTGCGTTCTGCATCGATTTGGGCTACGCGTTGCTTTGAGGCTCCAAGGTGCTATCCAGAACGAGTGGAGCTTATTAGTCGGTGCATTGATAATTGAATCGTTGGTCAGGCTTCATCCGGACCAGGACTTGAGCGTTTTGGTCGTTACAGTACGTTGACATTGTCTCTGGGATGATACAAACAACAAGGAGCAATAAGGTGACCACTGGACTCAACCGATCTGAACATGGGGTCGGATCGGATGAAGTCATCGCTGGAACCCAGCAAGTCCTTTGTGGTGGTTTTTCTGTTCATGGCTCCAGGTTTACAGGCTCTAGTAGGCATAGTCGTTGTTTTAAGTCGAATTTGTTGCTTGTCGAACTTAGGGAACGCCACCTTGAAGAGAAACTAGCACAGGATTTAAAGGCTTTTAAAGAAGGCTAGAATAAAGAGTTTCTAAGAGTTAAGCAGGAGCTAGAGATCGCCAAACTCTCAGAGGAGTTAGAAAGAAGTGCGTCCGTGCGCTCCTCGGACTCCAAAGATTGTGATAAAAGATAGCGTGAGCACGTTCAGATGCACACGAGGTCGATTTGTGATGAGTTCATAGATACTGCTGTTCAGGAGAAGAAAAAACCGGTAGGCAGGACTCCAATCAATGGTTATGGAATGCGGCTTCCCACTTCGTGGGTGGGATGGACCTACCAGAAGTAGAATTTTTCGTTCGATGGTCGGTCAGCAATGTATTGGAAGTTCATTCGACAGTTTCATGTGTATGTCACCTTGAAGATCACGGATGACGGCCAACGCTTGATGTATTTGCTTCATTACGGTAAGGGTAAGGCACTGAGAGCAACCGAGGAATGCGTGATGCTGCCTCCCAGCGAAGGATGTAGTAGAGCTCGTGGGATACTAAACGAATTATTTCGCCGCCGCACGAGGTAATGCGATCACTTCTAGAGGGCCTAACGAGAGGACTCAGCGCCAGCTGCTTGGAATCAGAAGCTCTGTCGACGCTAGCCGTTAGAATGGAGAGCCGCACGATTGCTCTCGAGCAGATGAATTATACGTCCGATCTCAACCCGCTGGCCACCCTGGAAAGTGTAGTTAGTGGTCTATTATACTCCCTGCAGAATAAATGGGCCGAGAGAGTCGGTGGGTTGAAGCAAAACGGTAGGGAACCGACGTTTAGTGAGCTAACGGAGTTCATGTCCACAACGGCCAGGATCGCCCGTAGTCGCTTTGGACAACTAGCAAGCCCAACTAAGACCACCGGCCGGATGAATCAAGCCCATCGCAACCCAGGTACACGTCACTCTGGATCTAGTTGGTCCATAGGCACAGTGCTGCAGGAAAAAGAGCGACCTCAGACCTCTCCGATAGGTGATGGGGACCACTCGGTAATGCTGTGCCAAGAGGTTTTGGCGTTAGACTTGCCTGCGAGGTAGGCAGAAGCCCATAAAAAAGGGTTGTGCCTCATTTGTCTGGAAAGAAGCCATAGAACGCGTGACTGCAGGTCAAAAACCGTCTGCGCTATTGAAGGCTGTGACGGTAGGCATCATAAACTACTCCATAGGGCTATGCCAAAGCGCCCTGTGCCACCCAAGGCAGTGAGCGAAAATCACTTTGGTGTTACCAAGATGAAGCATAACGGCATACACCCTGAACTACTGCCGGAGAGAATAAGGATAGAGAAAAGGAGGTTGTCGGATATGCTTTCCTCGACAATGGATCCGACACTACTCTCATGCGGGCCGAGGTCATGCAACGTCTGGGTTTAGGTTTTCGAAACAGCCAGTTGACAGTTAAGACTCTGGGGGGATCCAAAACAGCTGATGCGATCGGTGACGCTTTCGAATTGATCGCACTGAATAGCACCGATTCAATCAGCATAGGGCAAGCTGTTGTTGTTGAGTCACTGACCGTGCCCAACCCCAGTTCCGGTGGTGAGTATAGGAAGTGGCCTCACTTGAAGGACCTACCTATAGAAACCGTAAATGAGGATGTACTATGGCTTATCGGATGTGACGTACCCGGGGCTCATTGGGTTTTAGACCAGAGACTAGGCGGTTGTAAACATCCCTATGCAGTCCACACACTGTTAGGCTGGGTGATACTTGGTCCGACCACCTTCAAAAGGCATCAGTCCTTATCGGTGAACTGGGTGACTCAAAGCGAATCATCACCCATAGAAGAAATACAAAGGATGTATGATGCGGAGTTTGGGGACTTGCAGCTACCGGACAAGAGTGTTTCCATAGAGGACGCGCAAGTCATAAAATACGTCGAGTCTGATAGGCGGCATATACAGGGACACTTCATGTTTCCTCTGCCATGGAGGAAGGATGTAGCGACAGGGCTCGGGAACCTGGAGTCTGCTCGAACGAGGTTGCACAGTTTGAAAAGTCGCCTGACAAACGACAAAACCTGTGGATTGGATATACCAAAGCGATGGATCAAACCATAGCCAAGGGATACGCAATAAGGGTACCGTTGCATCAAATGAGCTGTGACTACAAACCTCGGCGGTACTTACCGCACCACGCAGTCTTAAACCCAAACAAGCCTGAGAAGTTGCTTATTGTCCTGGATTGCGCGGCCTAACATAAGGGGCGGTCGCCAAATGACATGCTTTATGAAGGCCCTGATATTAAGGCTGATCTTGTGGGCATACTTTTGCGATTCCGCAAGGAAAAGGTGACCGTTTTAGCGGACATAGAAGAAATATTCATGCAAGTAAAGGTGTCCGAGAGTGACAGGAATGCCTTGCCGTTCCCATGGTGGCCACAAGAAGACCTGTCACCGGTGCCGGAAGAACATCAGATGACGGCCCATCCCTTTGGGGCTTCTTCCTCACCCTTCTGCGCCAACATCGAGTTATGCCGAGCTGCAAGAGATTTTGGGGAAGGTTGTGAACCATTGGTCTTGCAAGCCGTAGAACGCAGTTTTCATGTCGATGATTGCCTTGAATCCTTTAAAACTAGCGCTGGGGCTACTGCTTCTGCGACAGGGATAACTGCGTAATTGATGAATTCTGGTTTCAAGCTGAGGAAATGGGAATCCAATTCACGGAAGTTTATGGCCTTATCTCCAGACCCTGATATAAATGCCAGTTTCGTTCGGCTACCTCAGCAGAACGACACTGATCAGAGAGCACTGGGCATTCAGTGGGATAAGGTCACGGACGAATTTATCTTCTAGTTCCAGTTGCTTGATAGGTCTTTGACAACGAGAGGTATACTGTCAAACGCCACTTCCCTGTTTGACCCACTTGAGCTAGTGGCTCGGTTATATCTTCCGGCTAAGCAGTTGTTGCAGAGGTTATGCAGGTCAAAATTAGGTTGGGATAGCCCAATGAGTCCAGCAGATGCGGTGTTGTGGAATAATTGGGTTTCATTTATGATCCACGTCGGTAAAATAAGAGTACCGAGGAGCATAATTAAAGAGACCCAAAAAGGAATAGGATGCACTGAGTTGCATATATTCTGTGATGCTTCAGAAACCGGATCCGGTGCAGAGGCATACGCGAGGCAAATTCCCGTGGACGGAGCCCCATAATACGTGCTCCTATGTAGTAAATAGCTGGTAGCACCTATCAAAACCGTTACTACCCCGAGGCTTGAGTTGGCGGCAGCCGTCTTAGGTTTTCCATTGAGTGAGATGTTAAAACGAAGCTTGCCAGATTGTTTTGACCAAGCGTATTTTTGGACAGACTCGATGATCGTCAGGTACTACATAGAGAACACCGGTACGCGTTACAGTACCTTCGTCGCTAACCGATTAGCAATTATTCATCAGTATACTAAAGTTTCCCAATGGCGGCACGTGCGATCGGAAGATAATATTGCTGACCTAGCCTCAAGAGGAATTTCAACCGAAGAGGAACTGAGGGTAGGTTGAGAGGACCCTCGCCCTTGAACGACTATAATCCACCAGAATTGGTATTGTCTGTCCCACCGGATGGTGTGGAGACTAAGAAAGGGCAGGCTTTGGTGAATACGGCCAACCTGCACACTGACTTCACCCTCCTGTTTTCTCGATATTCTGATTGGTCCAAGCTCTTAAAGGCTGTTGCCTGGCTCATCCGATTTACTTCCTATATTCAAGTTATGTTCTCAAGGAGCAAGGATTTGCTGAACTTGGGCAGCCTGTCCGCCGAAGACATAGAGAGGGCCAATTTCAGAGTGATAACAGTGGTTCGAAGGGATTCATTTGGAGAATTTTTACAGTGACAACCGCCTACAGACAAGCTATGCCCGATTGTATTGCAAAACCTTTTGTGTCGGTGGACGACTAAATTATGCTGAATATCTGAGTGCTTTTAAACATCCAGTTATTTTGCCGAACAGACACCCAGTGACAGAACTCATTATCCGCCACCACCGTAGTAGAGAAGGACATAGTGGCACCGCACAAGTGCTTGCCGCAATCCGCGAGAGATACTGGATTATCAGTGGAATCGGCGCTGGCAAACGGGTAACAGGACGATGTTTCACTCGTCGTAGGCTGGCCGCTGTTGCCGGTCAGCAGTTGATGGCTCCTCTTCCTCCCTGTCGTGTGGAAAGAGGGCGGTATTGCTTCAGTTCGGTCGGAATAGATTACTTTGGTCCAATCCTTGTTCCTTGAGGGCCGAGGGTCGAAAAAAGATACGGCTGTCTATTCACTTATCTGCAAACTCTAGCTACTCATTTGGAAATGACGGCTAGTTTAAGCACTGACTCGTTCATTATGTCACTCGTCCGTTTTGCTGGTAGACGTGGAACACCAACAGAAATCTATAGCGACAGGGGATCAAACTTCGTGGGTGCAGTTACCGGGCTCAAAAGCCAGTTGAAGCTTTGGGATAGACGGCGCATTAACGATCACCTAGCCAGTCAGGGCATAAGTTGGCACTTCAACCTCCCTGCATCGAGCCACCGAGGGGGCGTATGGAAGAGAATGATCTGTTCGGTATGCAGGTTGCTATCAGTGCTTTCTATGGAACAGATAATGAGTGAGGAGGCGTTACACACTTGCTTCGTTGAAGTTGAGAGGATATTGAATAATCGACCGATAGTCCCACTTTTGTCCGATGACAAGGGCAGATTGCCTTTGACTCCGAGCAGTCTACTACTGCTGAGGAGAGATTGCGGTATATTAGATAATGATAACATGAGAGAACACTATTGTAGACGTTGGAAGCAGGTCAACCACTTCGCGAATAACTTTTGGCGCCGATGGGTGGGATTTGTCTCGACTCTGCAGGCCAGACAGGAATGGCTTTCAAAACATAGAAATCTTAGAAAAGGGGACACCGTGCTTGTTGCTTCAGAGATCTTTGCGAGAGGCAAGTGGCCCTTGGGGATAATTGAGGGCTTAGAAGTTGATACAGATGGACTCGTACGGACAGCCGTAGTCCGCACTAGCGAAGGAAAGCAACGGAGAGATGTAAGAAAAATTTGCTTGTTAAAAGATGCCGACTAGAAGCCGGGGTCGTGGGCTAGGGGGTATGCAGGCGTACTGCTGTAAATCCTCGTATACCCCAATGGAAGGGAGGTAGCAGGCGTACTGTTTTAAGCCCAGCGAACTCCGGTGTCTCAGGAGCTTAAGTGGGAAGAAGAAGCCAGAACCGATTACTGTCTGAAAGTGCCGTGAACTACCGGGAGGAATTTTGGCGGCCGGTGTAATGTCCACGTTGATTGAAAAACTCCTCTTCTGCTCACATTCCTACACTCTATGACCAATTTTGGACTGCCCTTTCTAACCTAATTCATGCTGACACTGTTTTTTAGTCGACAATTATTCTACGCTTGGTGCACTTACTTTTTCTTTTTATGGTTGTGCTTTCTTACTGAGATTACTTTGAGGACAGTTGGTACGGTGGTGAGATGCACTGGTTCAACACAGTTTTGTTCTATTACTCCTCGGTTTCACTTTCTCGCTCACGTCGACTGACCGTAGACGTTCAGCTCGTTTACGCTGATTTTCGGCTGCCACGCTCAGGAAATTGTTCTTTGGGCCTGATTAAGCGTGGAGAACTTGTTCCATTTGTTTGGACTTCAGGAAAGGTATTTATTATTTACTCTTTTTGGCCAACTGTTCCTTTTTTACAGAATTAGTCCTATTTGTGACTACCTTTTTGGCTGGATAGTGACTGAGGCTCACTGTCAAAGGTATGATCGTGTTTGTACTTATATTTTTACTCGCTAATGGTGCCGTAGAATTTACAGAGCAATCGTGTTCTCCATTTGCGTTCTGCATCGATTTGGGCTACGCGTTGCTTTGAGGCTCCAAGGTGCTATCCAGAACGAGTGGAGCTTATTAGTCGGTGCATTGATAATTGAATCGTTGGTCAGGCTTCATCCGGACCAGGACTTGAGCGTTTCGGTCGTTACAGACGGGAAGGCAGATCCCTACCCCCTTTTGCCCGGGAGTTTAGCTCAACATTTTCTGCTTTTCTAACCTTTCATCTTCAGGTCTTTGGGCCTCCTCAGCTTTCCCCGGGACTCTGTTAGAACCATAAATGTTTTGGTAGTCTGATATCGTACCTCACGCTCTCGAGGCTAGATAGCCGGCTTTGTCACACCATATTCCGGCCGCAATTTTTCTGAGATAAGGACCGATCGGAGGATGCAACACATCAGCTCCTGTGTTTGGCTCTGCAGGAACCTTTCGCCTTCGCTCTCGAAGACCCGGCGGTCGCTTTGGATAGGCAGGTTCACCGTCTCAACTTTCTGCCACTCTTGCCTTTGAGGATCTCCAGTGGGAACAGCTTAATAAACAAAGAAGGCCGTCCTCTGGTGCATCCTATTACTTGACGGCGAAACAGGCGTTGTATCTTAGGGAGATAAAAGGGATGAAGAAGAAAGACTTGGGATTCTCCTAAGTTAAGTCAAGACCTGCTTTCAAATAGAGTCATTGGCCTGCGAGCCTCGGTTCGTGACAGGTCACCAAATGTACCCTGCAGCATGCAGAACAGCTGGACTCAAAACGCTGGAGCGAAACAAAGTGCGCGTCGGAGGACCACAACGGCTTGCAAGCTGTGTACACAGGCAGAGCAAGTGGAGCCACCAATTCTACATATTGTTCAGATACGCAAATTTGTTATTCTTCATAATCCTGTCGTATCGGTGGCCCTAGTGAGGTGTAACCCGAGGGTATGCTAGTTCAGCTAGTCATAGAGAGGGAAAATCTCATTCCAGCAATCCTTTAGCAGTCGTTTAAACAGAAAGACGCTAATCGCAGCTACTGCTTGGGGTTGTAGTTTGTTCCACGGGTTCGTTGGGTGACGGGACAAGAAATGTGCTCGGTCTCTTTTGATGGCCCTGGGTTTCATGAGCTTGTGATCACGTTCCCTGGAGATCGGGCTTTTACTTAGAACTAATAAGTGCTTGTCGGTTTCGGACAGCCCGTGGAGCAGTTTGAATGTCTTGATCAGGTAGCCCTTTGAGTGCCGCTTTTGGTCGAGAACTGGTCGGGTGCCTTGGAGTCCCCCCCTATATTTTCAACCACAGCCCAGTGATCATCCTAGTAAACCGTCTTTGGACGATTTTTAACGGCCCTTTGCCCCTGACTAGTTTTGGAGCCCGGGCCTAAACGCAGTATTGCAAGTAGGGGAACATGCTTTTTGTAAAGTGGTAAACTGCTTTGGCTTCCAGATGCCTGACAGTCAGACACAGTTACAACAAGGACTTACTACCCTTTTCTGCTGCTTCGAGGCACTGCTGGGTGGGCTTGAATATTTCGTGCACTTGGACACAAAGACCATTTATGACCTCATTGGTCTCAATTACCCCGAGCAATCCTCCATGGAGGTGCCGAGTCCATCCAGCTCCCCCGCCCTGGGGCAGCTGTCTGCAATTATGTTTGTTTAAAGCGAGCTCCTATGTTTCGGTTCACTGCCGTGTTGTTTTCAGGTCTTCCTGTACCCAGTTCGGTTACGGCCCCTTATATTCTTCAGACGATTCGCGAACGAGGAACCAGGACACACAGAGTCCACCAGGTCAATCGTACGGATCAACAACAACAGAGGCCTCAACACCGAATCCCGTTGCACCCCACTCTAAGCCATTGCTGGGCTGGGCATTTCATTCTCTTAACCGTAAGACCTTGGGTTTTTATTAGTATCCGAACACTGCCGCGCCAAAGTGCAAACCATAAATCCTTTGGAATGCATACATAGTTGCCTAAAGGGGGTGCTCAACTTTGCTAGCCTGTAGCAGTGCGCCACAATCCCCTGCGAGCCCACCTTACCTAGAACGTGCAGTAGGTGCCACTGACTGTTTCAACGAAACCTCATCCATGGCCCATTCACATGAACCTAACCAGTTCAATAGTATTATCAATATACGTTACCATAACCTACAGCTGGAACCACCTCCGGATTGCAATCTCCATTTATTTCAGGTTCGTTGTCTCCCACTACCTCAGTCGCCAAACCGGGTAACCAAGGATGCCACTTTGACTGGTGTGGACAGAGACTCAAATGAAACCTACCATAGAAACCGGGACCGAAATCAAGCCGTCCGACAGGAAATGCTCCCAAGTGCTTACCAGACCATTTAGAGTTTTCTAATACAAAGCTTCTTCCGCCGATATCACCATCGCGGCCAACACAAACAACAGTTCACGCATATCCTACCAGTAAACCGGTCAATGACAGTCATCAGTTTAGTCCGCCATATCTCGCCACACCATGGTGATTACCCGACACATCATTTAACCCCTCAAGCAAACCATACCCATAGAATGTTGTACATTACCAGTATTAACTCTGAATAGCACTGAGACCAAATGCGTCAATATATATATATATATATATATATATATATATATATATATATATATATATATATATATATATATATACTTGTCAGCGAAACAGCATGATAACGCTGAAGTTCATGCGAAGATTTTCCACTTTAGTGTCCGTTGCAACAGTTCAGTTTCCCTTCGGGCGGTAACCGGCTGGAAACTGACTTTCCACTTCTCTAGGACTCTCCAGTTGCGCTTTCCCATTTCTGGATGGTATAGATTACTGATCCTGGAAATAAACTCACCTTTTTGTGGACTGTTGTTCCTTCCACATAAACCGGTGTTCGTAAGCGCACTTTCATAAAATTGGTTTCATACTTCCCTGTTTCAAAACTCATCCCGTTTATTGAACCCCGGAGGTCCGTCATTCAGGGTTTGCACTATCTTCTTGCATTCCTATTCTCTCCGTTAGCAGCGATTTTCCGGAATATACTTCCGCACAATTTTTTTCATTTTTTCTTAATCAGAACTGCTTTCGCGGAACCTCAGTAAGCCTTCTTTTCCCTTGGCTGGCATCATTCGTGTTCATAAGGCAGTACCGTCCAGCTTGAACTGAAAACTGGTTTTAAATTGCCGCGAAGACCATTATCGGAGTGATCCATTCAAACTATTGCTGCCTTCGTTTTCCTGTCGCTTACACTTTGACTTTTATTCTCAAAATTCCTGAATATTTCAGCTTATAGAGTAAAGCTTTACCCCAGGATAATGAGCCTGCTCTTGCTTCTCGACCATTATTATTATTATTATTTTCCACCCAAATATGGAACATCCTACCAGAGGGGTATGCTCTAATCCGGTTTGCAGCTCCTTACGCAATTCTCATGCCCAGGGTTTTGTGAGCCAGCAGCCTGTGGTTTACCTGGTCGACGGCCTTCTGGAAATGCAGACAGCATACATCAGCTCGCTTGCATCTGTCCGGTCAGCCTGCCATTTCATCCAGAAATTTTAAGACTTTCGTAAGACACGATCCCTCCTTTATGAATCCAAGCTGGCTTGCTGTGATTATCCTGTGCTGTTCAACTTGCCTTGTGGTACCATCTCAAGATGCCCTCAAGTACTTTTAGTACCATCGACAGCAGGCTAACAAGCCTGTAGCTAGATGCAAATATCCTCTTGCCTCCCTTGTGGATGGGCACCAAATCTGCTTTTAGCCAGTCAGAGGGCGGTTTGGAGGAGGCTAGTGACCCGGTGAAGGTGTGCTGGGGTCCCAAACGCTGTGCTTGACAACGGGGGTTGAGCCGCGGGGTGAATCCTCTCTGGCCCGACCGCCTCACTTCGCTTTAACTGATTGGTAGCCAGTTCCCCTTCCCCGTGTTCCATAGTAATTTTCAAAGGGCAGGTATTAACCGCGGCCAACCAAGCGTCCGAAATTCTTTTGATGGCATGCACTTCAACTGTGCGCCCACCACCGCATAGTGTTTTCCTTCGAGGCCCCGGTAATAATGAGAGGGAAACAGATGCCTCATTGCACATCAACTGCGAGAGGTATCACGCATCTTGAGCATTTAATGAGACAGTATGCAACTAACGGAAATGTCAACTTCAACATACCCAAGAAGGATAACAGTGATACACTTCATCCCTCTAGTGAACACTCGAAGCTCACTACCCGGAAACGTCTTGTGCCGCATACGAGCAAGGGCTCCTTTGAAGGGCTGGATGGTCTGCGAGTCTATCATTCCACCAGGCAGGATGTTCCAGATGTCCACTATCCTGTGACCAAAAAATGCGATCTGGTTTTCAACCTAGCTCGAACTTTCAGCAGCTTCTTCTCGAGTCCCCTGGTTCGGGAATCCAAAGCCATTTGGAATGGACTATCCGGCCAAGAATCTGCAAAACACTTCTTTGCCCTGAGCTTTTCTGAGATCGCCTCTAAGTCCCCCCCCCCTTTCCACGGAGAAAAGATTGAGATAACATGGTCTTGGTGAATAAGCCTTACCTTTCTGCCCTCCAACAATGTATGTCGCTGGACTACGAACATGCCCTGAGCAGGTGGCCTCCTTTTAGTGAAATGCCCAAGCCTGCTCTCTATACTCTTGGTGAGGTTGTGCTACAGCCAGGTCAGGTCGGTTCACAGGATCGAATTTTCGGCCAGCCGCAGTCCAGGTTCTTGCGGAAAGGCCCCAGTATCTCACCGTGCTTCGACTGCTATAGTGTGTTCCTTGCCACCACGGGGTTGCGCCAAGTGAGTACAGGATTAGACGGATTGCGGTTGTTGATTTACGCAGATGCGATCTTTTCAAGCAATACACTCTGCTAATTCACTGTTCAACACCAAGCACACAGTGATAACGAATATGTGACGATCAGTCGCAGGGAAAACACATTACAACCCAACAACGTCAAGTATATTATTAACTCCTAGGTACACATGATTATAACACACGTAATTTTTAATCTAGCCTACGGGCCCTTCTTCAGCATCGTGTTTGTACGTCACTCCCAAAGTATCTTCCGTCTGTACTACACCTAAAGCTTTGAGCCGTCTTCTGCCAGGAAAGAGTTGAAGAAGCGGATTTCATTGACACCCGGTTCGGTCTGTTCGACCAAAATTGATTTAAATCCGTTACAGTTACCGGATTAAATTTGGGTGAGTAAAATCCAGCTCACTCACGGAATAGGGCTGAAAACCAGAGCTCTGTTCAAACGCAAGCTGGGTTTTGCAAGCGGAATATTTTTTACTTTATCAAACCAGATCGGGTGAAGGATACCATATGCGTGGTGTTAGTCAGTCCCCGCAAACCTAGCAACGCGTAGCCAATTCAAACGAATTCCAAAACCAGCACAAGACTGATTTGTAGTTTCTACGGTACTAAATTGACATTCACAAAGGGTACAAGTATATGCAGACCTCAAGTGTGCGGCTAAATAGACGTCACATTAAAACCCAAAGGTACAAAGCCCTGTGGCTCGAGCACGACGGTCAGAAACGGTTCAGGGCCAAATTCAAATGTCTCACATGGATGAACTAAAGTGAGAAAGTGCGATATATGAGCGAAAATTTTAAGATAATGTTGAATATAATCGAATCCACGGAGCACGTAGAACATTTGGATGGGTTTTTGTTTTTGTTCTTCAAACCTCCGGCCAAAATCCTTCTGCAAAAATGGCTGTCTAGGGTTCAGGATTGAGTCATGGTTCTCACGCTACCTACCTATAACTTATTGTCAGTGCCTGTGGTTGCTAACCACCTGGGTTAGCTGCACCTAGGGCAGGTTTACGCCGTAGTCATCGTTCATACAATCCATAGGGAATCAATTCCAAATCCCGCAGCACAACTTGAGATTGGCATTTTAATCAGGAGACCGAGCCACACAGTTAGGCGCACGACGAAGATGAAGGCTTTGCAGAGTAAAACATTTTGCTGAACTAGTTCAGTATAATTATCTCAAGCGGTAAACTACTGCAGCCATTGGTTAGACCAATTTTGTTTGCATGCATGAGAGCAGAACTTAAACGTAAGTGCAACGCCTAATGAGATATCGCGTCAAATTGAAAGGTCACGAACCAGTGGAATTACATAAAACTATCTCACCAAATTTTCCGAAAGAAACGAAAATCGGCTTCTGATTATGAATAAGTTTCGAAAACAAGTGTACGACGGACAGTGTCGAAACACACATGAACACGAAAATTGACTGAATACTGGCATCTTTCACAGTATTTCAAAGTTCTTCTGAGTACAAAATATGTGACAAACAATATTTTGTGAAATGTAAATAAATGTTCTTCACAGACAAGAATAGTTTCACAATGTGCTCACAGCTAGTAAGCCTCACTTGAACTGTTCGAGTGAAATATTGGTGAATTTCTCCTTTTCGCCTGTGTGCACGCTGGATAGAAGCTGGAACTAAGTACATTTTGCAACCGTTCAGGAAAAATTGGCCCAGTTGATTAGTTGTAGAGCATGAAACGGAATAAAATGCCGAGTAACTCGGAGCGAGGCGATCTGCAAGCTACTTTGTCCTTTGTATGCTGTTTCAAGCTCGATTCATCAACATTTTCCTCGCTGTTTCCTGCTACGAATAAATTATTTCTCTGATGTTACGAACAAGCTCTTCGTTTCTTCCGTTTTCTGTAATGTAGCACAACTGTAGGATCTGTCCATTATGCAAGGCTCAGTTCGATGGTGGTACAGTTCTCTTTTAGTATTAATGCTACCTAAAACCCAATGCCAGTAGTCATTTTGAGTTCGTTTAGGGATACTGACTTCAGCTCAGCAATTTTCGTTTTGGCAAACGGTACATTTTTTCGGCGCAGGCCACGCAGTTCCCTCTAGGTACCGTACCGTACCGTCACTAGGTCGGCAAATTCCAAGCTGCTTTGCGTGACCCGTTGGTGTTCGACTTTCAGCAGGGCTTCTCGAAAATGTCCTTTGTTGAGATATTTCAAACGCCTCCGGGCAACTTCTCCATTCCTTGGTAGGCGACTTGACGGTATTTTCTTGGGTGTAGCAACTTCGTATTGCCCATTGTGACGTCCCGCCTTTGAATTCACCATCGAAAGCACCGACCGATCTTCTTTTGAGTAAACTTCGCTTTCCTGATATGGACCGTTGGATTCGACATAGAAAAGTTGATTGCGTTTTATAGAGGCACTTCTCTCAACAACAGATAAGCAATTCATTGATGCCGATTGTTGAATTTCGTTCATCAGGGGTCCGAAAATTGTTCAGCCAGGTATCGTTCGCGTAGCTGATGGTTCTTTCCTATTGCTTGTGCTCTGTTCAAGCACCCAATGAGCCCCTGGTACACTGCATGTAATTGGTATGTCGACGCGGGGGCCAGACTCTTCTTCGAACTCTATGTCCCCGAGATGAGACCATCTCTTGGCGATCGATCTAACAGAGTCGACTGGTCTCATTGGAAAGCTGCTTATTGCGAAGGCTTCCGGAATTTCTACGGTCCTCTCACCAGATAAAGACGTTAACTGCAGAGTCAGTCTCTAAGAATTGGTAACATGACCCCCTGCAATCGTGCCGATAGTGAGCGAGGTAGGCTGGCCGACTAGTTCACAGCTTTCTACAAGCTCGTAAGTAACCAGCGAGGTATCCGACCCCGTGTCCAAAAATGCATTGACCCTCCTCAGTCCTTTAGGTGTCACGATACCGACAGGTACGATGCCTAATCTTGCCGGTTTGAAATCATCATGTCCCGTTGAACAGACAATTTTGGGTTCATCCGGCTGAATAGGCTTATTGTTGAGAGGGCCATATGGCAACGAGTGATGATTACCCAAGCATTCGTCCTGGTTACATTCCATTTTTAAGCTGCATTCAGAGGCTCGATGAGAGTTGTTCAAACACATAAAGCATGAGTCAATCCGTTTTACTGCGCACCATCGATAGCGTACACTCATCCCATGAAAGGTCGGACAATCTGGCAACCGATGCAGGGAGCTGCACAACTTGCACTCAGTTGACCTCTCGGGTTCTTGACTTGTCATGTGCATGTAAGCCAAAGACTGGATTCGGTTACAGTCCTTCCCTACAATTTGAGCAGGTGTTGAATCCGTTCGCGCCAGCTTGAAAATTTCGCGTACGATTTGTCCAAATCGGCTGTTAGCGATACGGAATTGACTACATATGACCTCCGTCAAATCGTTGAACGTAGATTCCCGCTCAAGCATATTTATTTTTTCAGCTTCCTCTGCCCATCGGCTCTGTAGGTCGATGGGTAGACACCGAACAATGCATTCCTGTGTGTGCAAAGCATTAAGATCAGACTGGCACCCTAAGTGTTCTAGTGCTATACAGCAATTCTGCATTTTTATCACCAGATTTGACAGCAATTCAGCCTAGCCCTCAGTCCTTTTTGCCTCCAATAAAACACCACCAATCAGGCTTCTAGCCGTCTTGAATGGTTGTCCAAACAAATCTTCCGGGATTCTGCTTGCCCTGTTGTGCCTCATTGGTTGATCAAGCATCGCACAGCCTTCGATAGCACTTTTGGTCCTCCCAACACAGTAATGTAATAAACACAAAAATCTTTGACCAGGATCTGCAACTTTGCACTCAACAAAATTTTCGAATTGTTTCATGAATATACAGTATTGCCCGGGGTGTAACTAACGTTTGAGCAATGCGTAGCCAAATTCGCAACGGATCCCGAAATCACAAGATGATTATCCGTGGTATTCTACGATAATAGATTATCACATGAACAATGACATCAAAAATATACAAACCCCAATAATACCATCAAAAGGACTCAACAACGAGAAACCGAATAGCAGCGTGTGAGCAAACATCACTTGCGTCACGCAGGTTCTGAACAAGGATGTGCCAGAGCAGCGCTCAGGGCGCGAACAAACAACAATTAGTCCATAAAAACAACCAGTTCGTAAAGACAATTCAATAGTGTAGGCAAATGAGCGATGTTAGGAAAAGTACTGAATTGCGAGGGTTAACGGGATTTTTCACGACCTGTTGTTACACCGCCCACCAAAATCCTCCTGAATCCTTAGCAGAGTCAAAGGTTCGGTATAAAGGTACTGAATCTTTCTACCTACGTAGGCCCTGCTGTCAGTGCGCGCCTTGTGCTCGTCGTCAACATTCTACTACTGGTCGCACCTAACCCATTGGCTACATAGACGTGAGGCTAGTCTGCATCTTCCACAAGACCAAATGACCGATGGCGGGCGTTAAGGGGGCACATATATGCTGTCCTTGCAAAAGGCCGTCCTGTCCTGGAGGTATGTGCTTGAGTGAGTGTGTGTGCGTGTACGTGCCGGGGTGTTAAGTGGAATCACAGGTATGGCTGCACATCAAAGGGGGACTTTCTGCAATGCCAACAAAAGACTGTGTGGCAAAAACGAGTAAAATGTAGGCCTGTGTGCGTGACCTAAGCCCCTCTGCTTCTAAATGCAGCGTCGTGTCGTGTGGTGAGCTATGGTTTGGACAACTAGCTCCATAGTACATCGTAAATGCTGTATGAAATTAAACACAAATATACTTCAAAGATGGTGTGGGAGATTGGGTCCTACAGGAGAATACATGAAGGTTAGATAAATGAATTCAGCTTCATCTGGTATCAGCAGACATGGGTATAGCATGGTCGGTAGCGTCGGCCTTGCCCGCGTCACTGTCATTTCCAAGCAGACATGATTTACGTATACCTCGCAATACGTCTCCTTTGTTTGTCCTCGCCACCACCGTGCGCACGAGGCCATCGATTTCTGTACGACAATCCTTGATCACTTCAACTGGCTTATCGCCTTTATATAGAAGACTCTCCAAGAGAATGACCACGTGGCCACTTCTGAACGACCTCTGTCTGGAGGTCCACTTTTGCCGAAGCTGCAGTGTCGGTAGGTATTCCCTCGTCCATCTTTTCCAGAAAGCCCGTGCTAGGTGGCTCACTTGTTTCCATCCAACAAAGTACGTTCCACGCAGGATTTCTGTGTGGTTACTCCTGTTTTTGACCGGAGTAATAATATTTCGTTAGGGGTGAGTGCCGGTGCGCCAGGGGCTTGTTGTTCAAAATGCGTTCTACTTCTGCTGGTAAATTAGTCAGCGTCTCGTCATCGAGGGTTTGTTGTGAGTTCAGGGCCATGAGTACTTTCTCAGTCGATCGTATCGGCCTTTCCCAAATGCCATCACGACGACTGGCATAAGGTGGATTGAAGTGCCATTTTATCCCCTTTGCTGCGGTCTGGTTCTGTATTTTGGCGGTGTCCAAGCGGCTCCACCATTTCTCTAACTCCTTATGAGCCCCAACAAAGTTCGAGCCATTGTCGGAGTATATATTCTTGGGGACGCCCAGCCTGGCGATGAATCTTTGAAGGGCCATTAGGAATGAATCGGTTGTCATGTTATGCACTACTTCGAGATGGACTGCTCTGGATTATAGGCATGTTATCAGACAGCCGTACCTCTTTTGGGTGCTCCTCTGATGTCGTACGAGTAACGGGGCCAAATCAGTCAACGTCGATTTCAACGAACGGGCACCATCCCGGTTGGGCTCTTACGGCTAGAAGGGGGGCCATCATTTGTTGGCCTGCTACCACTCTCCGGCGACGACAAGTAATGCAGGTGCCTATGACTCGCTTGGCCGTCGCTGGTCCCTTTGTCACCCAAAATCGTCGGCGTATATTGTTCAATAAGTGATTCAGGCCTGCGTGTCCCTCTTCCCGATGTAAGTGATCTATCAGGCATCTCGTTATATGGTGGTCACCGAGGATTATAATGGGGTGTTTTGTTTCGTACTCTAGGCTTGAATTCGTCAGCCGCCCTCCAACTCTCAGTAGTCCGTTGGTTCGCATGGGGTTTTAGTCTTCGGATACTGCTGTGCAACGGCCGGCTTCCTTGAGTGTTATCATCTGTCCTGGCTAGCTCGCGGGCCTCGAACGCGAAAGCGTCTAGTTGCAGTGGGCGAAGAACGTCGAGTTCGGCTTGATTCAGCTCGCCCGGTAGTATCGTCCCCACGTTCAGTGTGTTTTGTGGTCTTGCGCCTTTCATAATCAATGAGGGTGCTTTGTGCCGTGTCCATCAGACCATGGCTCTTAACATTTTTGTCCAGTTGGGGAATTGGCACAGTTTCTCTACCAGGCTTACGCTTCCCGTGAAGTTTATAGCCGGTATCAGTCTTTTAGTTTTGATATCACCATCATCGGCCTTGGGTATTAATAGCGTTGGTCACATCCTCTTAGTTTCCGTTAGGAAGTCCGTTCCCATTGTCCACATTCGCAACCTCTCGTGTTTTCAGGCCCCTTGAGCAGAAGTCAGCCGGGTTACTGGCGGATTTTACATAGTGCCGCTGATCGGTCTTGGCCGACTCGTGGATTTTAGTGAGTCTGTTGGCCACGAAAGTGTTAAAACGAGCGGTAGTGTTGTTTACGCAATGAATTACCTTGGCTGAGTCCGTCCAAAAGTTTGTTTCACAGTCTATCCGGTCAAAGCATCTCCTAATCAACGTCGCGCCTTCCACGGCCGGTACTGCTGCCTTCAGTTCCAGCCTCGGAATGGACAACGTTTTCAGTGGAGCCACTCTCGTCTTTGCGAATAGTATCTGGCTGTGCCGCCCGCCTTTTCGTCCACCCAGCAGCCGTAAGCAACTATCCTGTAGCTTATTTCTGATGCATCGGATAATAAGTGGAGTTGGGCGTCGTTTGTGCACTTGATTCCTGTTAAGCACCTCTGTATTTTAATCTTCCCAAGTTGCTCCAGGCTGTGCAGCCAGTAGCGCCATCGCTTATCGTCGTCACCCTGAAGAGGTTCGTCCCAACCCGTCCCTCTTTGGCACAGCGATTGCAACAATCACCTTCCCGGTAACAGCCATGGCGAAACGAAACCTAGGGGGGCATAGAGGCTTGAGACTGATGATAGGATTCCTCTCCGTGTGACTGGTAGTTTGGGTAGGTCTAGAGTGAAAATGAATTCGTCCCCTCTGGGTTTCCACCGAAGACCAAGCGTGCGCTCCGTCTGTGAAGAGGATCCCAAAAGCTCTCTCTTACACTCCATTTTCTCGGACTTCGGTATAACATTGAGCACCTCTTGGCTGTTCGAATTCTATTTAGTGAGGTTGAATCCTCCGGCATTTAGAGTGGCGATCAGTTCGGTCATATAAACAATAGCAGCATTTGGATCGTCAAAGGAGCACAGAAAATCATCCACGTAGAAGTGGTCCATTGCTCTTTGTAACAAGCTGCTGGTGCCGCCGAAACGCTTGAGGGTTTCCCGGAGGGCAAAATTAGCACAGAAGGCGGGGTAAAACCGTCCCAAATAGGTACACGGTCAGCCTGTACTCGTCAGGTGCGCGATTTGTGTCGTTCTCAGGCCACCAGAGAAGAAGGAAGGCGTCCCTATCTTTAACGGGAATCCTCACTTGTAGAATCATTTCACGTGTATCCGCAGAGACGGCTACTTTTTCTAGCCGAAAACGACATGAATCCCTGACTAGTGGTGTTGTCCAGTCTGGGCCCTATAGTATATGGTCGTTGAGTGACACACCCTGACATTTCGCGGCACAGTCGAAAACCACTCTGACCTTCCCCGGTTTCTTTGGGTTCACGACCGGGTGATGGCGTAGGTACCACCTCAAATTTGCGCTGATAACCGCTGTATCTACTCTTCCTATATAACCCAAGTCGATGTTATTTTGCATGGCTCGCGTGTATTCTATCCTTAACTGTGGTTCCCAAAGCAGCCTGGTTTTGAGGAAGCCTAATCTTTTCAGGGCCATTTCTCGGCTGTTTGGCATAGGTTTCATGTTGGGTCTCCACGGGACAGGAACCTCGAAACGATCTATTACATACTTGACGTTCTCGGCTACCATTTTCAAAGCCGACCTATCTTCTCGTGATGGGGAACCTCTATCAATTGCCAGGTCGGCAAATTCGGTGCTATACAGGTGTTGGAATGCCTGTTCGATGTTCGCCTTTTCCAACGAAATGCAATTGATTTGGATTTGTTTGCCGCATTTTCCATCGGTACTACCATATAGAGTCCAGCCAAATATAGTGCTTGCTGCATAGGGGGCTTTTCGGCTTCCTATTCTTTGATCCAGGACCCAGTGCGCTCCCTGTACATCAAAACCGATCAGCAGATCGATTTCGTTGTTTTGCCACTCCTCGATTTTAACCCCGTCGAGATGCGGCCACTGAGCCAGAATAGATTGCACTGGCTGAGGTGATCTCATCGGCAGGTCCTTTATAGTGAATACTTCCAGGCTTTCTGCTCTATCGTTGTTGACAAAGGAAACGAGTTGTAGTTGCAGTTCGGTAGACTGGATGACCTGGGTGCCACTCACTATGCTCGCTGCTAATGAAGATTGATTCCCTCTGATCCCATATCTCTCTGCAAACTCCTTCCTTACTAGCGTGGTATCTGAGCCACTATCTATGAAGGCCAACGCTTTGGGCACTCCTGCTGGGGTCACTATCCCCACGGCAACTACGCCTAAACGTACCGGTTTACTGGCAGACCGCGACGTTTACCAAACAACACTGGTATTGGTACTCGCCTCGGGTGAGGTTACTCTCGTCTGGTGCGGCAACCGATGGTGTCTGCCCGTGCAGCCCTCGTAACCACATCGGTTCCTTGTCCTACAAGCTGCCGCCCGGTGCGTGGCGTTGAGACAGATAAAACACGCCCCCGCCATCTTCGCCATTCCCCACCGTTCGTCTATTGTGGCGCTGTCGAACTTGGGGCATTCTGGTAGTCCATGACTAGCGCCACGGGATCTGTAATTTGGTTGCGCCGTGGTGCCGCGTGAAATGGCATGTGTATTGGTCAAAGTTTGGTATTTTGGATGTTCTCGTGCAGGGGTTTGAGACTGGCTAGTACTGGGCTTGTTTGCCCGGTTGCCGTCCCGGATGAGTCGGCCGGACCTGCTGTCAGCTGTCCTGGTTTGCCTGTCCAAGTATTCGGTCAGGTCTTCGAATTTAGCCTCCCTGTCGCTTCGGCTTATCCGTTCTGCTTCTTCCGCCCACCGACCCTGCAGATCGGGAAAAAGGTGACGGACTATGTTTTCCAAAGTGTGCATTGCATCTAGATCAGCTCTGTAACCTAAATGGTCGGGGGCTATTGAGCAGTTCTGCATCATAATCACCAGGTCGGTCATTGTGTAGACGTCGCCCTTGGTTCTCTTTGCCTCTACCATCACGCCCTCTATTAGGTTACGGGCTACTTTGAAAGGTTGGCCAAACAAGTCCCTTAGAATCCTCCTTGCCCTTGTGTAGCCTTGTTCCGGGTCGAGCATGGTACACCCGTCGATAACTTCTCTTGCTCGGCCTCGACAGTAGCGAGAGAAGCCTTTGCCCGGGGTCGGCTACCTTATTTTCGACGAACGTCTCGAACTGCTTGACAAACTTGCAGTAGTTTTCATATTGTCCGTCGAAAACCGATAATTCCACAATTAGCAAATCGATCGATGGTGTTTTACAGTCGGCGACCGGCGTGGGGTTCCTTATCTTATTGCACCCTGATCTATCGGAAGTGTCGTAGTCGCTGGTCTCATGCTCGCGCTCTTTCTGTAAACACTTCTTTTCTGCTTCCTGTGCCCGTAGTCTAGCCGATTGTACCTGTTGTTCTAGGTCTAGTATTCTCAGCTTGTATAAATCAACATACTTACAATCCATCTTGCTCTCATTAACACATGAACTAGCACTGACAGGACTAGGCGATCTAACAATAACTAAAGAATCAAATGTACCCTAAACCTCCCCAGAGACTTGCCGTGTTACTTTCTGTCCGGCTTCCAACATTCTCAATCCTTTTCTTGGCATTTTGCGTGTTTCTCTCGTTCCAAATTGATCTATTGTGTATTGTAACTAACGTTTGAGCAATGCGTAGCCAAATTCGCAACGGATCCCGAAATCACAAGATGATTATCCGTGGTATTCTACGATAATAGATTATCACATGAACAATGACATCAAAAATATACAAACCCCAATAATACCATCAAAAGGACTCAACAACGAGAAACCGAATAGCAGCGTGTGAGCAAACATCACTTGCGTCACGCAGGTTCTGAACAAGGATGTGCCAGAGCAGCGCTCAGGGCGCGAACAAACAACAATTAGTCCATAAAAACAACCAGTTCGTAAAGACAATTCAATAGTGTAGGCAAATGAGCGATGTTAGGAAAAGTACTGAATTGCGAGGGTTAAGGGGATTTTTCATGACCTGTTGTTACACTGGGTGCCCGTCGAAATGGAGTAGCCCCAATCTCGGCAGGTCGAATTCAAAATCCTCCGTAGTTTTACGTGGTCTCGAGGGCTTTTGTGCGCCAATCCCAGTGTTCTTTCGATGTTGACATCATGAACTTCACGGACTCTTTGCTGGCTCGCTGGGGCCAGTTCCTAGTTCAAGAGGCCTGCTTGCTTCCTGGCTAACAGCTGCTAGTTTTCTAATTCCATTACATTCTTTCTATGAGCACCAATATAAATGAACTAATCGCGATTAGAAATATATGGCTTGGCACTGATAGAACTAAAAAACGTAGCACTATCCAGACGATCAATAACACCCATATCATCCCCAGAAACTTGCTGAGTTAATTCCTGTTGTCTCAAAAGGTCTTGCTTCCTCATCTGAACATTTCCAATGAGTTTTCTTGTCCAGCTTTTACTTGAGTACTGTAAGTCAACTCTAGCAGATCGAGCAACACGTAGTCAATTCAAACGAATTCCAAAACCAGCATAAGACTGATTTGTAGTTTCTACGGTACTAAATTGACATTCACAAAGGGTACAAGTATATACAGACCTCAAGTGTGCGGCTAAATAGACGTCACATTAAAATCCAAAGGTACAAAGCCCTGTGGCTCAAGCACGACGGTCAGAAACGGTTCAGGGCCAAATTCAAATGTCTCACATGGATGAACTAAAGTGAGAAAGTGCGATATATGAGCGAAAATTTTAAGATAATGTTGAATATAATCGAATCCACGGAGCACGTAGAACATTTGTAGGAATTTTCAGTATTTGTTCTTCACACATATTGAGAAACAGAAGAAATAAATGAATACGTAAGGCAGAAGTAGTTGGAAACTGTTGGATAAGCGGGATTGGAATGGGCGAGAGGAATTGCAACAGGTTTCACTGGTGAGAGAATTAAGTAAATTGTGTTGCAAAGAGGTTCGGAGAAAGCTGGTGGTCTGGCCTCGCCCAAGCCAGCCTTGAACAGCATGACTGTGTGTGAGGAGGCCATCTACACCGGAAGTTTATTCCATGACGTAACTATCCCAAAAAAGGGAAATTTTCTAGGATACTGGGCGGTACTCTGGGCTTCTTCAGTTTTAGTCTATGCCTCATTAGGGCCGCCTTCCCGGTAACTTCAAAGAGGCCTACAATAGTCGCTGGCATCCCTTTCAACTGTCAAAATGTTTCATTTCTGCCCTTTCCCGCCCGTCTACTGTCAAGGGGAAAAATCACAGAGTTTCCAATTCTTCTGCATTCGGTAGATTCCGGAGGCCCGGGAAGGCCTTTGTTAACCTTTGCTGCACAGCTCCTAGAACCTGCCGGTCCGTGACCAAAGTGGAAGCCCAAGTCTGCACAGAGTATCGTAGGTGAGGCCGAGCAAAGGCTGTGTATATTGAGATTACTACCCGGGGATCTCTGGTACCAACGGTCGTTCGGAGTTGGCAAAGAGCCTTATCAGCCTTGCTTGCTGCTGGACCGGTGGTGTACAGGTCTCATGAATAAGCACCTCTAGATCGTTCATGGTAGAAGTTCGTGCGATCTCCTTGGGTTTAGCTGAATGCAGGTATCGCGGGGCTGGAGCACCAGGGATATCATTTTTCCACACTTGTCACTGTCAGGCTCTAGGCTCCAGGCTTCTGACCACCGTTGGAGAGTGTCCAGGTCGGATTGTGGGTCACTATCGGCTGGCTTTCTGAACATCTTAGCATAGTCTGCAAACAAGTAGCAAGGAGACTTGAGCTCCTTCACCAGGCCCTTTGTGAAAACAAGGAACAGCACTAGTCGTAAGACAGGCCCCTGCGTAGCCCCACCGCAAGCGTCGTCAAAGGTGCAGGTTGCGGCTCCAACCCCCCAGTAAAATCTCAGGTTCCTCAGGTAGTCCGTTGACGATTCCACCACTGAGGGCACTATTTGCAAAACTGCCGACTTAGAGACCGGAAAGAAGTGATTTACCGGGTCAAACGTCTTCTGGAAGTCCAGGTAACATGCCTCGACCGGTCCGTCTCCATTCATTCGTTCTGTCAATTAATCTAGCAAGGACAGTACGTTCGTGAGACCACTTGTCCTTGACTGACAGGAGCTGCCCTACTCCCAGTGGGTCATGGTTATGCACATGGTGAGCAGTTTCCTTCCTATTGCTGTGCTCAGTGGCGCCTTAATGAAACCGGAGGAAAACTTACAGAGTGAACATTTCAGGTCAGTTCTCTTCGTCCACTCTTGTGAATCGGGACAGCTAGTGCCATCCTCCAATCCCCTGTTATCTCCCCTCTTCGATAGGGATTGTTGAATAATGCTGCCCGGTAATGTGCCATTACTTCAGAAAGGGGCCGCAGGATAGCAACGTGAATGCCATCAGGCTCCGCGGATTTAAGCTTACTCTGGCAGTGGAGCGTTGATCCTCAAATCTGACATGGTACTTCTGGATAATGAGGGTGCCCCGGCTACCGGCCTGGATCTTCGGTGAAGACCTCGAGAAAGTACTACAGCAGGGCCTCAGCTTCCTGCCCTGCTGCGACGGCGTAGTCCTTTGCTATTGTTCGCACTTTTCTTATGGCCATCCTCATCGTCTACTCGGACTTAACATAGTCAGGATATGCCCCAGGCGACATTTTCTTGTTTATTTGCGGAGGCCAGCTCGAGCCCAATTTTCCTCCCCTCTAACATTTTACCCGCCGAATTTAGGACTCTTGATCAAGGTAGGTGTTTGTTATGGCCTTGACTTTCTTGATAGCCTTTTCAGTCCTTGAGTTTCATGCACTGGGACTAGGTCACTGCACCTCTCCACCACGGAGGACGACCTCCTCGACTCATTCTCCTAAGAGAGCAAGTTGATTGTCTAAAAGGGTTGGCTTACTTTTTACATGGTCCCACAAGTCATCTACATTAAGGAATAGGCCATTTTAGCTTGGTGACTCTGCCTGAAGTTTCTTCTCCACTTTTCAGCAGGCTTTTCGTGACCCATAGCATAAACAGGCCATACTGTAACATGGGTAAATTTACCTAATGACGCAGTGATCCTTAGGTCCTGCACATCGAACGGGTGTTCGGGTATCACGACATCCAGTAGAGCAGGCAAGTATCCATCCGTCTAGTCTGTGGGCTCGTGAACATACTGGAAAAGGGCCTTTTCGTGAAGTACACCGGTGAGGCTGTGGTCAAAGGAACACCCTTGAAACCACTTACTTCCCTGGCCTAGTTCTGGGACATTTTGGTCCACTACCGTCAAGGCAGGGCTACAAGTCTTAAAGGCTTGAAGTGAGTAGTGCTTGAAGCTTGCTCTCTCTCTCCCGAGGATGCTTAAGTGCTCCGGTAGGGGCCGATAAGAGGTACTTCTCTATCCCCAGAATCGACTGTGGCAGACACTGCTTGGATGCTGGGTGTGGCAAAATAGATAACTTGAGTTTGCCCTTGATGTTGAGTGACTAGCCGTGGTACACCTTTTGCCCTGCCATCCTTCCAGTAGTTGGAGTGGTCCGGTGGGCACAGTGCTTCTATGTTAACTCCATCGTTTAACCTTGCCTCGCAGAGTGGAAAACTACATGCCCCGGTGGCCTCTACTTGAAATTCTTTCAACTAGTTCCATGCACAGCAACTCCACTGTAGAGTATCGATAGATAATTCTGCGCCTCTGTGCAGGTTCCCTTCCTTCAGTTTCTCCACTCAAGAGCTAAGCCCGGGTGTGGCGCTTGATTTTCGGCTCTGGATTTGCTGGTTGGATGACGGAGGGGCCGTGAAGTTGCATAAATCTGTCCACCGATGCTCCTCTTCAAGGGGTCTGGACCCAAGGCATGGTGGTTTTCTTTGAAATAATCTTCTAAGGGCTCACGTTCTGGTCACATTATTATCGGGGCTTTTGATGCTTAGTTGAACACCCGCTTTCGAATGTCCGGTTTGGACATCCCGTCCGTTGTGCCGGGCCTAAAAATCTCCGCTTACTCTCAATAACTTTATTCGGTTTTATTGGAATAAGCCTACCGGAACGTAGGCTGCTGCCAAGGAAAGAGTCCTATGGCCGGGACTCCTGAATCCCAACAGAAAGGGGCGTGCATGGGTTTGGTTCCCCTACGGGACGAAGCTTCTACCTTCTGAGTCGTATGACCAGCTTTGTTACCGCTTGCACTGAGAAACATACACGTCTTAAGATATCGGCCACATGCTGACGGATTTCCTGATGAATTTGGTTTGACGCCCCACAAAATGTTTCGTGGATGCCCTAACTGACCACGTTCTTCTGCTCACCCAGGGCTATCTCAGCCTGTGACTCAAGCAGTGATACGGCTCTGGTGAGTGTTAGCACCTCACCCTGGAGCTCACTGACTTCGACCTGCTGGCGGGCAGCAGAAGAGGAAAGAGTTGTGATGTCACAAGATTGTTCCTTTCGGGGTACCTGAGAGGTGGAATGCCCTAGGCTTCTCTGTTCTACGATAGCGCCTTTCGGGGGCTTGTGTGCTTCGTGCCCCGACCCACTCCTTAAAGGTGATTGGTCCCATCCATCATCTCCACTTCCTCATCCCGAACGTGACCTATGCATGAGCTTCCGTGTTCTGCCTGAGGGCTTATTTAGGCCGCTGACATCTTTGAGCCGGTTTTGAAAAGTCGTTGCTTGTAGCAGCGGACACATACCGGGAAAATCCAATTTACCACCAGTGTTGACCACGCAGATCTAAAACACCAGGTGACAGGTTACACTATTCTCCGTGGAATGGTAGCTCGCAGATGTCACATCTTTTGCCGTCCTCAACTTCAAGACCACAACCCCCTCCATGGCAGAGGGACTTTTACGATACGGGTGATCCCATGTTGTCTTCTGCAGTCTGGCTGTGCAAAAGCTTAGGCTGCCAGAGCATGTTGTATTGAAATGCAAAGGAAGAGATGGACTAGAAAAGAACGTTACTAAAAGAGGAAACTTATTCCAGAGCAGTGCAAAAACGGACTGGCTACAGAATGTAGGAAGGTGTGGTGGGATCAGAAAGGTGAAGTGCCAAAAAAATTCAATTGACATGTGTACTAGAAAACAGCTCGCCTGAATATTCGTTACTTTCAAATGCTGTTCCCTTTAGCCTCCCTGCTGAAACAGATACTGGAAGATCCAGTCTGAATATTCTTGTTTCAAGCCCCGCCAACCTAGTGAAAATATAAATGGGAGTGATAAACAGTATTTTTATGCCTTGAGGTGGCACACGGGTATAAAGCAAGGGCTCAGATGTTCCCGGATCTTTTGATTGTCTTTTAGTTTGGATGTGATCGGTGGGCCGGAAGATAGTTCACCGAATCAAAGAGCTTTTGGAGAAAGACAGTGAGTTCAGAAGAAAAATCTTGACAGTACCGTACACCTGCCATTCCCGGTGAGTCAGAAGGTAGATCACTTGACAGTGCGATAGGGTCCAAGATACTAGCCTTGACTGCTTTTTGCTTCTTGTGTTGTCAGTGATCTGGAAGATAGATAATATTAATGGTATGGTTCCCTACCGTGGCTTAAATGCGCGCCCGAGAGCTTGATCAGGGTGTACAACGTAACCCAATGTGATAGAAAATCACAAATCTTGAAATGGGGATTCGACAACTTGAGCACGTGGGAATAAATACGGGCCAAGTTTAAATGGGCTATAGTGACAAAGGTTTACGCGGTAAAGGAAAGTCTGCATCGATTTCATCTCGGACAATAGTAAAGAACTGGCAGGGCATGAAATTGGTGAAAAGAACGTTGTCCTGGGATGCAGAAGATACAATATATGCCAGAATGAGGCAGAAGTGATGAAGAAGGCCTTTTCAGGTTGTTTGAACGGAGTACACAGGGTGAACTGTGAAATGAAGCTCAAGAGAACACTTGAGATTACTGAAAGGGTCAAGACATGGTGAAGGAGGAAAGATGATAACCAAGAATAGAGGGAACCTTCCGGTTGTGTGAGTCCTTAGTTGGTGTGGGAAGAGTGGAGTCCCAAGATATAAAGAATGAATTGCCGAGCGGAATGCCTTTCAGGAGGAAAAACTGGAAATAGAGGAGACCCCTGGACTATACCCGACTGCTCCGTTAAAATAGTAGCCATGTTATTTTATCGAGACTCCCGATACTTCCCTTCACCCGAACCCGATAAAACAGGCGAGAATGGCTTTTTTTGAGTTCGAGCTTCCTCCATGCTGAGACCATTTCGGGGGATGGGCTTTGCCGGCCCATCATAGAAACAGGTTCCGTTGCATGGTTTTTTATCATTTGAAATTAACAAGGTGTGGTTTCGACCTGATATAATATGTCATCGAATGGCCGTCATAGGTAATGTATATTGTCTTGTGATTATGGTCCTCTGTCGGCTTGAGGGATGTACTGTCAAGGCAGAGGGGTTGTTGACCATTGAGCCAAGTGAACATTGGAGGCTGGCGAGCCACTTTGGTTGAAAACGACGGTATTGGTTGCTAGCGCGGTAAGAGCTGGTGTGCGGCCTGAAGTTTGATAGGCTCGAATTAGAACACAAATGTGGGAGGAACTACCAAAATCTCTAGTCAGTCTAATACGAAGCAGCTGGAAACGTTTCATGCTTGTCGGTTAGATCGCGATCATGTTGGCCATCAGATAAAGAAGTCCAGTAAAGCCTGGGCCCACACAAGTCAGACTGTGCTTTTTAAGCGTTGAATATGAAGGATGACTTGGCCGAACCAGCCAGCACACTAAACCATGTTTTTGTTGACTTTTATCTCCAGACTTTGTGATAAATAAAACAGTATCCAGCAGGATCTGAAATAGACGAAGAGACGGGCAATCCGGAAAAAAGCTTCAGCCGGCAAAGGTGATAAACATTTTACCAGTTGACTACGTGGGTGGGAGGTGACGATAGAGGAGAACGGGCATGGTCTGCTGGAGCCCGTGGGAAGCTAGTAAGCCATCCCCGACGGTGGAACCAAAGACACAACAGGAGAACCAATAGTGCAGCCGTGAGTTATTTACTAGTCCAATGCTACTGGTTGGTGTCCCATATTTCTTGGCAGGAGGCTGCCAATGGGTTGGGCTACGATATGAAGGACGTGTTAGGTGCTAGGACATGTAGAACCTAGCCTTTTACTAAGGTAAGAAAAGATATTTGGATAAGAATGGAAAATACGAGAAGCCTCTCTACGTTCACCTCGTGGGCTCCATCGGGGCAGGTGTTTGTTGTCCGCTACGTTGACATGCTATCCGGGTCACTGAGTCGGAAGTGAAGGCCGCGGTAGCGATTATAGATGAAAAGAGGCGACTTGGATGTGCAAAGAAACTAAACGGCAGTTTGTATGGCTGGTCTGGGAAATGTGTGGCACTTGCAACCGCGGTGTATTTGCAGGTGTAGTGCCACTGGCTGGGGTCTGGCGTTGGTTGCTGTTAGGTAGGGTTGTAAACCTAAGCGGGGCTTCGATGCTGGAACATATAGAAATTCGCCTTTTTACAAAGGTGGGGAAAGGCAGGGGAGTATGAATGGCAATGATGGGTAGTCCCCCCATCACATCTTTTATTTTTGGGCTGCATTGAGGCGGATGTCTGTCGTGAGGTGCTTGGACATGCTGTCCGGACCAATGGGTTGAAAGTCGTGGCTCCAGTGTCGGTTTTAATCGACGTCGACATCCATGCTAGATGGGCATAGTGAGGGTGTGTTGGAGGAAACTTAGAGAAAGATGTGGGTAAGCATATGTGGAGAGTCCAGTAAGCTGTCACCCAAGTCAGCCTCTTGCGTAAAACCAAAAGCCTGTGGTGCAAACAAGGGCGATGTGTGGTTTCCTCTTCAGCAGGATCAAGTCTGAGCTGATGGGAAACACATTTATAAATGGAGGTTGACAATTCCCTTCATGGCCCGATGTCACCGGTGTTTGAAGATCGAGTCGAAAGCACTGGGCCTATTTACTTTCTACATTTTTGTTCATGGACTGTGAAAAAAGGTTCAGCTTCGCGGCATCCCTTCCACTATGAGTTGCGCAAAAGATTCTGTTTTGGAAAATCGTTCGGGGGTAGAGATGCTGGATTTTTGAGCAGCTTGCTCCGCGCGGTTCAGTGGAACTTGCGCGGCACCAAGGTGACCGAAATCAATCTCGCATCCAGATCATTCCTTTGCAGGCAACTTTCCCTCTCACCAAACACTGCGCTTTGAGTGTTTGATCCGTAAGGAATATTTGATGAGACAGTGCCCCCCCAGGCAAGTCAATAACAAAATTATCAGATCAGTCTAGGTCAGGTCAGGTTGCTCTTGGATGACAGTAGCCGGGGCCAGTCGGACGTCCAGAATTCTGTCGGTGGTATGCACAGAGGCCAACGCCCACTACTAAGACTTCAATTACCCCCTTCTTTTTCGTCTAGCGGAGTGTCCGTCTCCTTGAGTTTGACCAGGGGAGAGACAACTATGACCTGTGTTCCGTCGCACTAATGACCCCATGTTCTAAAACTGGACGCAAAAAAATGAAAAGCCTTGAATAACTTTCAGTTTCCCCCCAATCCCCAGTATTTTGCTTCTGTGAAGGACTCTTCCCACTTAGCATCCAGCATCCCTTCAGGAGGCTTTACCCCTTGCAAGCCGGCTACTTCTTCAGGTAATCCATTCCATATTCTCACGGCTCTATTGCTGAAGACTTTCGCTCACACGTTTTGCACACTGCGTGGCTTACACAGCCTCATGCTATTTCCTCCCGTTCTGTGATCAGTGGTCTGTTCGAGTAGAACCTCAAAATCTGTTCTCGGTAAACCTTCAGTAAGGTCTACTCTGAGTCTTCTTTTTCAATCGATATTGGTCCAACTTCCTGCCGTCTTTGTTCGTATGACGTTCTATGTTGTTCTTCAGCCGTCAATGACCAGCCGCTTAACCTTATCTAGATGGGCCCCATCCTTTTTCAGAAAATGTGCACAATCCTGGGCTCGGGGTTCTGATGGTAGCCCCAACACTGCCGTTTGTGCACGGGCGTAACACCACCACCGTTGTGCAGGAAAATGCTGAGCATCGCCGAAGGAACACACCCCTGGCTTTGTGAGCAGGCAATTTGCACTGTTCAGCTCACTTGACATCCGCCGTCACTTTGACACACAAGTCCCTTGTTGACTGTGTCATCTCAACTGCGAATGGACCACTTTCCGTTATTTCCGCCTCTCCCGTCGAAGTTCTGGTTGGTAGCTGACTCTTGCGTTCGTTTAGGGGCAAACCCAATTTGTTCACTCAGATAGCCACCTGTTTCAGGTCTCTAGCTAATTCATTGCAGTGTCCTGACGCCGCAACTTTTCCATCGCTTGAAAAAATTGAGGAAGCTAGTGATAAATTTTCCGCTAAATCAACCGCGTAGAGTACAAAAAGAAGTAGGCTTAAAGCTGATTTCTGGATTACTCCACTAGTTACCTCTGCCTTCGACCCACCGGTTCCTACTCTAACACCGAAGGCCCTGCTAGTCACGGAGGCTGATACCCAATTTTGCATCTCCTATCCAATTCTAAAAGCCATCCGTTTCTCTCTCAGTATGTGACGGTTGACTGAATCAAAAGCCTGGCTGAAGTCAAGCACAAAACTCGACCTCTTAGCTCTATTTCAGCTGAGTGGTGACTTCGTTTTAAAATACTTCTAGTTTCGAAAGACGACAACTGCTGTTCAAAATCCCGTGCTATGTATTACCGAAGTTGACCCACCGTGGGACTTCGACTATTAAACCTAAAAGTTTCATTGTAAGCTTCCATGACTCTTGTTGCAATTTGGTCTACCTTTGCCAGCTGACTGTTACCTTCCTCATAATACCCTCGTTTCCTGTCGAGTAACCTTCATTTGAGCTATTTCGTTCGTCGTGGTCGTTCCATATACGGTTTGTCTAGGAGGGACTACGACCATGTATGACTGTGTTAATTGTTGCATTGTTGTATCATTGTATCTTTCAGATACAGTACTGTATGTGATTCTCAGCCATCCGGTGCTTGTTGTGATCCTGGTGCTGGTGAGCGATAATATGCAATCGTCCAATTTGGGATCAGGAGGTAGTTCGGTTGAACTACAAGCATAAATTTGGCCTCGTTCAGGCTACCATAGCACTCGGCCTTATGGAGCAATTCTGGGTTCATTAGGCCTTAACATAAGTTCCCTCAATAGTCTCTCCGAAGGTTTGCACAAAAAGCTTTTTAAGCTTAGGAGACAATTATTATCCCTTTCTGGCCATTACACCCCTCGTGGATAGCCACAACTGTAGCTGATTTTAAGCCCAATGGTAACACCCCTTGATTAGGTACGGTACAGTATAGGAGGCGAGCACGTCCACTGATCGTGGCAGCCAATGGCAGTGTTATGGCTGGGGGTACATCGTCAGACCCCACCGGTTCGTGTATGGTAAATTCCTCCAGTAATTTCTCTGCCTCCCCTTCCACCACTTGCCTGTCCAAAACCATTAGTGGGACCTGTTGTGTTTCGGTCCATGTTAGTTATCCTCTATGAAGTCAACTCGAGCCCCAAAGTACAGGCTCAGGGCATCGGCTTCACCTTTGCTCGTCGTCACATTTCATCACCATCCCTCAAGACAAGAGTTCCCACTCAATTCCCAAGAGAAGCCTCCGGCTGAACATTTTGATATTTGCTTTTAAGGTGTTTTCGTATTTCTTCAGGCAACGTCATTCCAAAGGTTCTCTCTGCCTGTCGTTGGATTTTCGCTGATGAGCTTCTATCCTTTTTGTGTTGTACCCAGGCTCTCTAGCTGCCAGTGGCCCCAAAGATCAGTCAGATTTCGTCCATCTTTTTGCTTGCTGGTCAAACTGCAGTTGTCCACCAACATGGCTTGCACTTATTTTTGCATCCCGAGGGTCATGAACTCACCCTATCGTTCACAGGGCTAGTTCTGGAAATGATGTTTTCCGGCTTGTATCTAAAGATTTCTTGAAGGCTGGTATATTCCTGCAACTGCCAGCTTCCTTTGGCAGCTTATTACAAGGAGGTAAAGCTTTATATTTGAAAACCGCTATCATCCATCCTGTGGTGCTCCCCCTCAGCCTAAGACTACATCCATGCCATACTCAGAGGCGGAAAAGAACCAATCACTCCTTTTGTACCAGGCAGACCCTTCATAATCTTGGGAGCTTTTGTTCGATCGCCCCAGCTTCTGCCACTTGCTGAAGACTACCCACTGGGACCTTCCAGATGCTAGCAGCAAGATTTCTGTCACGAATGGGCATCATGCCTACACGTCGCTGTATCTTTTCCGTGCACTTTGTCTTCAAGACATCGAGGAGCTTCTGCCTGTACACAATACTCCGGCGAAGGCGGCATCGAAAAATTGTAAAATTGGACGAAAACTTCTGGAATTTTGCAAGTGGCAGTATTACCTACCTTAGTTATTACCTCTCCGGCTATATTTGTAGCCTCCTAGCTTCGTCTTGTGGGCCGAAAGTACCGTATTTGCTACCCCACCGAAATCTTTATTCTCCGACAATTTGAAACGAAAAGTTCGTGTTTCGTCTACTTTGACCGTCAGGACTTGGCATTTAACGAGAACAAAGGATAAATCCCATCGATCCGCCCACCAGAGAGCAACGCCTACTTCCCGCACCAATCGACTCCCGATATTCTCACGTAGTCCGCTAAGATAAAACACGGGTTGAGTAATTCTTCCACTACCTCATTTATGTACAAAAAGGGAGCGAAGGTCCTATTACTGAACCCTGTGGCACCCCGCTGTTAACCTGTTCCGGCTTCGATAGGCAAACACCCCCTTTGATGCAAACTACGTTCTCCAGGAAGATGTGCTATTCAGTTACTTGCCCTGCAGACTACCCCAAAGGTCAGCAATTTATAGTCCATTAGGCGATAACTTACCGGGCTGAAGGTCTTACACAAATCCAAACAATTATTTTCTGCTGCCTTGCCTCCATCCATTCGTTGTGCGGTCCCTCTCAAGAATATCAGTAGGTTGGGAAAACGATTTTTTACCAAACCCATGGTTTTCCAGCCATCACCCTTTGTTTTAGCCCTACGGGTGAGGTTTCTCTCTGGCCATGCTTTCCAAGCACCCATATATCACTGATGCCGTTCTAAAATGGTCTATAATTCACCGCCCTTTGTCTGGAATCCGCCTTATGTACTCCCACAGCAGTGGCTTTACAACGGCAATCGGGCATCACTACCGCCCTTGGTGACGCTACGTAAATCTGGGTGAAAAATCTTGATAGTATATTGGAAGGAAACTGAAAAATTGTCGGGTGGGCAGCATTCGGTCCATCTGTTCTGTATCTTCAAGACGATTCAAGTTCCTTTGAGCACCTTAGCATCACTTGCAGGAAGCCCCGAAGCTCTGGTGTACTCCCAGTCTCTGTGTCCGTCGAAACATGTGGTCTGGTTGGTTTTCTAAACGGACCCAATATTGGTATTGATCCTCCGCCAAAAAGCTTGGAAGAACCTAAATCTCGAGTTTAAATTAGTGACAGCGAGATTGTCCTCCGAGGTCGCCCCGGTAAGTTGAAGATCGCTTACTCTAGGTCCGACACGAAAACGATCAGATTGAGGTACATGTACGTGGGAGACTGGAGCTGGATCAATTGCTGAATAACAAAAATAGTGCTTTATGAGGATTATTTCACCAAAAACTATGGCATCGCAAGCCACCTCTGTGAAAGGGGCACGTTTTGGCTGCGCATACCAACACTGACCTGGAATACGTAGAGAAAGTAAGCCCCAGCACACAAAAGACAGACTTCACGTGCTATCTACCTTGTGGCTCATCCATATACCCAAGAAAGCCAGGTAAAGTGAGAATAGTTTCTGATTATACCCCGAAGGTCCAGGAGCTGTTCTAAGATGATATTTCATGAGATAGGAAGTTGCTGACTTTTGATGGTTGTATGAGGGTAATTCAGATTAGACAGTGGTGGAATAACGCGTTAGAGGTGACTCTGCTAGTAGCCAAAGTATGTCAGAAATGGCCATCAGTATAGCCGTAGCTACCGTGAACATGGTGGCACCGATGCAACTTATAGGAAGTAAAACTTGCCTGGTTATCCGGACTCATAATCCACCAGCTCTCCTTGACTGTTTGCTAAGCCACTCTGGTCTCGTGGGTTTCCAGACACACAGCTTTGGTGTCTAGCTGTCCGTCCTTTTTTGACGCTGGCTGCAACAATTATTGCAAACTCCATCTCCATGTTCTTCTTTTCGCCTGCGAAACGACACTAATTTCATTTGTCCCAACCGCTTAATTTATTGCCATCCCATGAGCGAGCTTTGCTTTATCACCCACAGAAAAGCCGCTCCTGGTTCGACGACCAACATGACATTACCTTGTGGGTGCTACCTGATAGTTTCTCGCTCTTTACTCAGATCCTTCGTTTCGCATAAACATATCTGTGGTTGGACTGTGGTTTTCTGACTGCTGATGAAGCACACTTCGATTAGTGGCGCTAGTTATCAACCGCGTACGTGCACCATTCGTCTTGTTAGTCCAGCGCTACACCTGGCAAAACTCACTCTCAAACACAGTCGGTTTTTTCATGAAAGATGACCTTCAACCGATCTGCCCTATTTCATGCGTAGATTCTCTCGGCAATTCTCATCTCGATATCAGAACTATCTCAGCTTGGTTGATACACATGTGTTAGGTGTCTTCAAAACCGAATCCATTCTGAAAGCTTCGTGAAGGTTGCCGATGCCGGGGGTTCGTAACATTTCCGCACCTCGTGGTTGCTTTTCGTGGGAGTGAAAATAATCCTTGTTATTTTGCTTTTCCTCTTCTCTTTCAAGCACTTGCGACCACTTAAGCATTCTGCACAGTTGAAGCCAGCAAGCTTAGTGTGAGGCAAACGACTTTATCCAAAACCAACAGAAGAAGTAATTAAAACTGAAGGAGGCTACAAGTACCGAGGGGAAGCTTGGGTAGACAGGACAAGAACTATAACCCATTCCCAAAACTATGACTTTGACTAACGCAGAAGGATTTTGGCGGGCCGTGCTATTCACACAGGAAATTCTTTGCGAATTTTCCCACATATTTGCCTACCACCACTAAATCCTGTGCTTCCTGCTACAAGCATCAGAAGACACCGGGGTACTTTTTCTTACCTTTTGGGACATCCCCTATGACATAATTCAGGTTTGATCTCTGAATCTGCCATTGCGACTGCTTTTGGTCTCGGGCATTGCTGAACATTGGTTCTTGCTTGATGGTCGTTCTGTCCGCATAACTGAGATTTCCTTGTGTTTCACATGTTTGTGCTTTGTGAATCTTGTAAATTCAAATATTTGTACCGTTCTTTTATATTTCATAGTCCTTTTATTTAACTGAGCATTACTCTTATTCGGAACAACGGAGTACAACGATGGAAGAGTTTCTTAGGACCTGTCTCCACGTTTGTGTCAAGTTTCTTCTCGTACTCGTGCTTCGCTTTGCTCTACAGGGCTCGGAACCTGTTTCTAGCAGTTCTTTACCAGGCCCTCGCTCGCTGCCGGCTGTGAGGTTTGTAAAGAGCCTGTTAAAGCTTCTGCCATTTATGGCCTACATTGAGACTGCCGGCTATTATTTCTTTGCAGTGGTAAAGGAGCA
This sequence comes from Fasciola hepatica, assembly GCA_948099385.1. Classification (NCBI taxonomy): domain Eukaryota; kingdom Metazoa; phylum Platyhelminthes; class Trematoda; order Plagiorchiida; family Fasciolidae; genus Fasciola; species Fasciola hepatica. The sequence goes on from CANUEZ040000156.1 coordinate 2,177,867, forward strand.
AAAGCCTTCGTCAAGCTTATTGGTCCGGTTTCTGTAGTACCCAGCCTTTACCCCGCAGGTTGCTCAAGCACTTCCGGGTCCCAACCTGTGCTTCGTGCCTCTAGCTTCACTTGGTTCTCTTCCATTCAAGTGCAGTTCCGGATCAGCCTGGATTTTGGTTTGCGCCTTACGGCTAGCATCGCTGGCAAGACTCCCTGATCAATCTCTCAGGGGGGTTCTTTTACCACAAAAGAGGCTGCATCGGATCGTATTTTCCCGCCAGAGAATCTAGCGCAGATGGGCTTTGCCATCGTTGGAGTGTGTTGCCTCTCTAACGTGTAGTGCGAGGGCTTTGTTTTAGAACCGCATCACAAAAGCTTTTCCGGATGTCCCCTGCGGGAACATTTATTGTCCCGGGTAACGTCTGGAAGGTCAGGGACTCTCGATAAGATAGAAAGCATTACTCTACTACATAACATCTTTAGACGCTGGAATAGTTCAAAGTCCTCTCCATCTAATTGCGGTGCTGTGTGGATGCGAACCATTCTTACCAGCCACTCGACAGGCGAACTCATCATGCGGCTGCTCGTAGGTTAAAAGTTGCTTGCCTAAACAGAACTTTCCGCCGATTACAACCCGTCTTTACTACCAGGAGTACCACTCCACTCGACCTACTGTCCAGTCTGTTCGTCTGCCGGCGCAGTGGCCGCGAAGCCGAGCGGCTTTCTGCTCCTCTTCAGCTGATTCTCCGCGGCGAGGATAATTTGCCCTAGCCAGCTATTCCTCCCACCTGCGTCCCAAGCTGCAGGAGTTTCCTACCACATGAGTGCACCCTCGTTCGAGTCATCAACTTCGCCTATGACATTTCAAGATGTTGCGCCCCCGGGCTCAGGTCCCATGAGGATATCCCGGCGTTCGTGTAACGTCTACCTGGACTCCATTTTCTTAAACCTTTATTACCAAGCCGCGCTTGACGGCTTTGAAAGCGCTAAAAGAACCATCTGGGACTCCCCTTGTCCCATCACTTGGTTCCCTGCTGTCTCTAGAGGGTTCATTTACCTACTCTTATTTGGCTGCGCTGGTGCTGTTTGCGCAACAACTATTGCCCAGCTTTCATCCTCACTGCCGGCACCCGGTCTGGATTGGTATGGCCCTTGCCTCCATTTTCGCCCCCATTTCAGTCTTTCCCCCTCTCCTGAGGATGCGCAGTCACCGAGTGTCGACCTGCTTTTTACCCTCCTCGGATAATTTATACTTTGTCTCCTGTCCTCTTCGCCTTTCTCGGCGGTTACTCTGATCGTCTGCCGTCTTTCTTGGTTCTAACTAATGGCTGAGGTCTTCAGCCTAGATTTGAAATTAGGAGCGTCATTTGATTTCGCTACCACTAGAACAGGTTGCTTATGTTCGAGTTTGAGTGAACGTACGGGCTTTTGTTTCTGCGCAATTTTCTGGCCGAAGGGGATGTTTGTTGGTACTCTTACATACCCTCTAGTGATGCGCTCACCCTTTGATGGCAGTTCCATCAACGGATCCCGGCAGTACTTGAAGGAAGAGACTGTAATCAAGGGCTGCGAGTTTATTGCTTCATTGTTCCTTTCTACGGCGCTGTGCACTGTTCCGGTTATTAGGCAGCCCCGCCATTCTCAGTACACCGGTTAAGTGCTCACCGTAGGCTTTCGTTCGGATCAGTTCCTCCAAAATAAGCCGAAATTACTGGCTTTTTCAGTAAATTCCACAATGATGTTTCCCACTTTTTCGAGCTCGCCTTCTAGTTTTCTATATTCGGTTTGCGGGCTTCCAGCCCCACTGCTCTCTTTCCTGTTCAGTGCCTTGTTGATATAGGATTCGCATCCTCTAGTGCTTGTTTAAATAAACAACCGTGCTTGTCGCTATTACTGGACTTCTGGTAAGTCACTGAACTTGTTTTGGTGGCCCTACCTCTGTCTAGTAGGCCTTGTAGCATACCGGGGCTCTTTCTGCATGGGCTAAATGGAGAACATTTGTTTCAGGGATTCGTGTTCTCCCTGCGGCTCTCAAATTCTTCTTGATCAGGGAGGATTAGGTCTGGGGATGCCACTCACTGCACCCACCTCTCTGTATACCACGTTCGGCATGCTCATTGCAACCGCTTACCCAAATGACTTCTCAATGCCTTTGCTCGTCATGCTATCAGGTAGACAAAAACATACTAACCAGAGGAGAAAAGCGCAAAAAGCACACTGAAAGCTTCACAGCCTGATGAGCTTAGGCGAATATGGTAAAAGTGCGGATTAACACGGCTTTCAACCGCGCCACAGCAATGATTTGCCGAAATCACAATGCCCTATGGAGGATGAATCGGGTGGAAGAAATTTCTCGGAATAAAGTGCGCATTATGGCAAATACTGCAATACGCAGTTCTCAAAAAATGACACGTTCTACTTGATTATTGGAGGAAGGAGGTCACCATGGAATCAAGTTCTTCAAACAATTACAAACAACCGGCCCAAGTAGCCGATTCAGATTAGACCAGACCGAGTCAGTTCAGTTCACTTCTTCCAAGACTTAGTGCAGATGCAGCCAATTGTGTGTCCATATGTTTGTGCCGCCGGCACCTTTCCGTAGCTCCTCATGTTGCGAGATGTTTTTAGTTTCTGAAAAGGCAAACATTTTGTGCATTATCACCTCCGGCAGAGGAAAGGAGGGAAACAGCTACCCGAATTGTACCTGACCTCAACAAGGTCTGACATAATTCGGGATAAACAGCCAGCAATAACTGGTCTGCTGCTTTCTCAAAAGTCTTAAATGTCGTGCTATTTGCTACTTCCTCCCTGTGGCTCATTTAAGGGGTATCGCTATCCAATTGTAGACTTATTCACCTTCAGGGTTCTGCCAAATCCCCGCTCTCCTTCCATCGATAACAGATCCAGAGCGTGGAGGCAATCTATGTAGCTGGCCACCTCCGCTGACCAACATTTTAGTGGCTAACCACCGCACCTTTTCCAGGCAGCCTACTTCTTTTGAATGGTAATACTCCCAGGTTGTAAGCAGCAACCCAGATTCAGTCGAAAAACGGCTTTGTAGGTCCAAAAGATCCCCGACCCTGCACATGGCACGGTAGTTCTAGCTTAAAGTTGTTTAATCCAGGCCACACTTGCAGATGCAGTGCGCACTTTGGAGGGTCTAAAACTGTGGCTTACCTTTTTGTCCAAATTTTGATGTGATAAATCATCTTCAATGACCTTAAGCCACTCCGAATAACTGTTATGTTTGTGGTCAATTTGAACAGGGTATGTGATGGCCGCTGACAATCGAGTGTCCAGAACTCCTCTGACCCAAGTTGTTCACCCATCACTGCTCACAGTACTTCGTTGATTTCTCGCCAAAAAGAGAAGGGAAAGGTGGAGCCCTATGGCAAATTAACTGCTGGAGAAGTTGTGCATCATGAGCGGTCATTGAGTCAGTGTGCTACAAACGGAAATTTCGATTACGGCACAATTCTGTCTACGGTGGTGTTCTCCGTTCTTGTAGTGAACATGCTAAAAACCCGCCAGCAATGGTAACCCCATTCCTGTTACCATCCAGACCTTCCTGTGAGATCAAACACTCTGCAAGCCTATGGCTGCAACAAGCAGACTATTCCATTAGTCTACTGCCCTGCTGCCTAAGTAGTGCTTTCTGGTCGTCTACTTGTATTTTCGCCAGCCCTCTCTCATGTCCCCATTTTTTGGAGTCTGGGGCCACCTTGAATAGACTGTCTCTCTCGAGAGCAAAAAACCTCCATCACATTGGGCTTTTCTCTCCTGTCCTCAAAGTGTTTTTTTCTCCATTGGGCGAGCTCTGAGGCCCTGGAGTCTATGGTCATACTTCTCTGCTTTTCTGTCATTGGCATTGCAGAACGCCTAATTTTCACCCGACTGGCAATGTTCTTTGTGCATAAGTGTGCCCTGGCCCGCAAGCTGCTTTCTAAGTGAGGTCTTGCCACAGACAAGTATTCTAGTGTGAATACTTTTGACTTCCTTCAAGACAGTGCCGGGCTCACTACAAAAAGCCAGCCACGAACCTTTTGTACAGCAGCACCGCACCCCCGAAACCACTCAGAGTTGCAATTCATAACGACTCCGAAGTCTTTAACCCCGACAACAACATCTACGGTGAACAGCCCTTGGTCAAAGACTATAGTAGGGCATTCTTTTGCTCTTGAAAAAGATAGCTTTTCTCAGCTGTGAGAGTTAATTCCCACTTGCGTGTCCAGTCCAGGACAGCTCCTGTTTTAAACAGGGCCATCAAAGCTGGCTCAACGTCTGTTTTGCCCGCTGAGAGCCGCAGTTTTTCGGGGCAGAACACTGTTTATGAGAGAAGAAAAATAGTCACTCTCACAAATATACTCAAGGCAAACTTAACGGTTCACGCCGGCTCGAGGTAGGCTGTCTGCCGGTTAGTAGATTGATGATCGGACCAGCTAAGTGTTGACAGAAATCCCTTAGCGTCTTGCCAGTACGCTATCTTGCTACTTGCAAACCAGTTGGCCCAAGCCTTCACCTGGAGTCCGGACAGGTGCTCATAGGCTGACTGCTAGTAAGAAGTTGTTAACTATCGACCGTGCATCGGCAAGTACCCTCCAATTTTTACTTCCCTGATAACGACGAATATCTCTTGTTTTTCCGAGTTCGTGCGGTTTCAGTGCCCCAGCCTAGATCGATCTTCCCGCTGATCCTACAACTTCCATATCACTTGCGAAAGTGAGACCAGGCGTTTGAAGTTTGGATGCCAGATCCCCAGTGAAGGATAGGGATAAATTCAGGCCTAGATCGGCTGCTTCAGGTGCATCGTTGATGAGGTTTGTAAGATTGGAGCAATTGATGTCCCACTTTGACGCAAATCTTCCTGCAGGAAAGGGAGCCCACTAGCCACCTATAAACTAACCCACCTAAACCGAAAGTCTGTCGGCAGCATACTGTGATTGGCTGAGTCGAAACCTTTGCTGAAGCCAGGATAGCACACTACAATTTGCTTGCCATCACCCAGTCGTCCAATCGCCTTTTCTAAAGAGCATGAGAGGTTGGTTAGTGGAGACCTCTGTTGTGAGGATCCATACTGGGCTGGACTTGGATGGGGAATTCCAGCAAGTGCTGACAGATACGGGCGCTGATGAGCCTCCCAAGGACAGCATAGTGTGGGGGCTTGGCCTACCGTCTCAGTTATCCATGGTCGACGTAGGTCTACCTTTACCCACCGACACGGTTGCCGAGGCGGCTTACCCTGGTCCAAAGTAGATCTGTACGGCTTACACAATTACGGAGTTGATATCCACCGACGGCTCAACGATAGATGTGTAAATGCCACCTGGGCCCTCCACCCTATAGCCATTTAATTCATGCGGGAGCTTATGCAAGGCTGTATCCGAAGGACAGTTCATTTCGCCACAGTAGACGGAATATCAGCGCCAAGTTGATTGGTACCCCATTATCCGCTCTCTGCACACGATTGGAGCAGTCGCACAAGGTGCCTGATTCACTGTGATCTTAAGCAGCTATGCTGTGGTCCTCGGCGGAAAATGGGTCTCCCCACCCTTTCCTTATACTTTTGATTTTACGAAACTACGGGATTGCTCCGGGTGCCTCCTTAGGCCTTTGGATAGTAGGAGCTCATAAATTTACTCTTCAGCTCACAGAATTCTCACCATTTCAATTCTGGCTTTAGTATAGCAAATCCAAGCAAGCTGACTTCTAAATCCTTGTAAACGTTGTGCCCAAGGCTTCCGCTTTTGATTGCTTTGAATATTGCAGCCTTCTATCACGTGGCCTGACCCCTCCCAATCATTCGTTTTTTGGTGCAGGCTTGTTCTGGGGGTCAAATTTGGCTCCCGTCGCCGCATTCCAGCTTTTCTCTCCTGTAGCCTCCTCCACAGTATCCCTCTCTGGTCCCGCCTCCACAGAGGAAAGCTCATCAGAGACAACAAAACTGCCATTTCTTACCACTCTTGCATCCACCTCCGGTCGTCGCAAGCACACTGCTTAACAAAGGGCGTAAAGCGTTGGAGTTTTGGTACGTTGCTTGGGTGATTTATCAGTGCTAGATCAGGAAGGGTTGGCGCGTATCTAGGTCTACATTTGATACCACCCTCGTGTTCGTGCAACAAGTTTACATTCATCCACTGTGAGTGGCTCTCCTCCTGTTATCAGATCGCCCGGCCAATGAGAGGTAGGTTGTATTCACTCACCGTCAGCGTTTAAAGTGCATCCATGGTTAGCTCCGTGGGGTTGCGCAACCGACAATCGTCCTCATCAAAAGTTGTGCACCGGATCAGCTGATGCAGACAGTGCTCACCCTTCTGTCTGGAAGGATTACCATAACCATGCACAACCAGAAATTTTGAGTGCGGACTTTGGCCTGAGGTTGCTTAGCGTTTGTTTCTGTCCAAATAAAGATGCAATCGTGTTCTCCACCCTGGCAGTAGGTAGGCATTGAAATTCTTTAGCAAGCCATGAATCACCAATGCCAACCACTGACGTATTTCTTCCCCAGTCAGATTTCAAGAGCTCCATCCGTTTGTTCCAACAGCTACGCACCTTAGCGTATAGCATCATCCCATTCACCTTAGGATGCTTGTAGCTGCTTCTATTCGAAACTATCTCGGTCTAAGGCACAACGCCCGACAGGTAGCACATTTTTGTAAGGGTTCCTATCGCTGTGGCGCGTGCAGATCTTTGGCGATACAAAACTTCCGCCACCTCTCAACCCCTTACTACTGGGGTTATTATGACAACCAAATAACCAAATCTCCAAGTCCTGAGATGATGTGGGCGCGGGTTTGGAATTAAAATTTCCCCGGGTCTCATTTTATCTTTCAATTTGAATATTTCCTGTGGGCTGGAAGATATTTCACCGGATAATGGGACAATGGAGTGTAAGAGAGTGCTCAAGATCTTAGTCTTGAATGCATCTTGCTTTTTGCATTACCGGCGGGCCAGAAGATAGATCTCTAGACAACCGGAGAGGCTTTAGTTTTGTGGCATTTTTATTTAGGAGGGATCATACGACGCTACCTTTCAACGGTTAGAAACGCTCGGATTTCATAGTCTTTTTATGTCACTGATTTATTATCATAAGGTGGAGGAGGCAACGATGATTGACGGTTGGATATGTTAAGCAGAGGCATGTGGGGACTAGAGACAGGGGGGCGGAGGCATCAGTTTTGCGTAAAACCTTTAGAACCGACAAAAGTTTAACTAATTATAGTTACAGTGGGCAAAGAATGTGTGCTTCTGCTATGCGGGTTGCGCGGTATAGCGTCACGGAAATTGGTCAGTCTGACGTTAGTCATCAGGCAGGCAATCAAAGCCTAGGAAGCTGCCCTTTAACACTAGTAATCGAGAACTTTCTTAATGGCCATCTTCTCGATGACTCCAGCCGATAAGAATCACTTAGGGAACAGCCAAGAGAAGTTCCACTGAATCTGTGAAACAAGAGTTCGCTCTACGGCTTCAACTATTTTACGGGGGGAAAGTTAGTTCAAGTGCTGGTCCCCACCTGGGAATATAAAAATTCAGCCGGCGATGGAGTACAGCAAGCTTTGTCAAGTGGTGGGTGAAGCCAGTAGGCTCTTTGCCTGAAAAGACTGGTAGGTGGTATGGCCCAAACAGAAAGCATAGGTTGAGCCACAATGGTCGCAGCCCTTTCGGGTCAAGATTACTTAGGACACACTGATTCTTGCAGCAGAGACCGGAGGAAAATCCCACCAACTGTTCAGTGAAAAAGCACCGAAATATCTGGACAAAATGGGATGGATTTCCATACACTCAGAAAAATAATGGTGCAATATTTAAAGGAAAGGTCAGGCTTTGGACCTGTGGGTGATTGGTTTGAAGTTGTGTAACCGAAAAGTTCTGGAAATGAGACAACGGGTCTTGTGGTCTTGGCAATCTGGAGTGGGAAAACTCAGAAAAACTTGAAGCTACATGATTAATGAAGGCCAAGGTCTCAAAATGAAGGGTTGAACTAAAAGGAAGGTGGTGGATTATCAGGGTTCCAAGGGGTACTTGACACCTTAGGACACGTATGTGCCTTTATAAGCCGGGAATTTCACTCCCCAGCTCTACCACAAGAGGTTAAGACGTCCCAGGCCATTGTTTGTGTTGTTCATGGAAGTCGGAATATTCCGAGCCTGAGAATCATAACCAAGTTTGATATCGCCGGCGAAAAGTAGAATGATATCAAAGTAAACCACAGAAAATACGTCGCTTACATTCAGTGTAAACGACCGTGGGCCTAGAAAGCCGCTTTCACTACACTTCCAGTGACTCGGGCTGGTCGTGATTCACGGTCATTCACGAGGGCTATTTGAGGTCGGTTGGACAGTTATGAGGCAAACCGTCCACGCAGGCAGCCAGGGATCCCCTATCTTTCCCTTAAGTTTAGTGAGAACCCATTCTTGTGTAACTCCTATTGAGTTTCCTCCTCTGTTCTCAACGAGCAAGCAAAAGCACTCTACAGAGCGCAGCGGAGAAGAACCCAAAACTCTGGAGCCGGAAAAGGTGTGAATTGGAGGAACAGAACTGCTCCTGGAGGATGTACACAGTTGGTGAAAGTGGCAGGACACTATCTTCTTGTTACTACTAGAGAAGTCATCTATAGCCTCAGCAATGGCACTAGATATTTCAAGGGCGAAGAACGTCATGCAAGTTGTTCTAATTGGTGAAAGATTCACATGTTGGGTCTTGAAGCCCGCTACAATGCAGGCAAGGAGTCATTCCGGTATTTTGGAGCTAACTGGAGTAGCTGGCAGACGCTGGAGACATTGAATTTGGCAACGATCAGTATGTAGCCCGATATAAATCACAAAATGGGTTTAGAATGTTTCTGAGGTGGGGGAGGTTGGATGAGGATGAATATGGAGGCAGGCAGTTGAAAATACTACTGATATATTTCCCGAAATGGGCGAGAAGCCTTTATCTCTGCGTGATGATTATGCACAGAACCGTTCACTGAATAGAGAAATTTACATTACTCAAAGTGGGCACGGAATGGTGACTGTCACTTGGCTGTAGTGTTCAGAAGTGGTAAAGGACACAAAAGCACAGGGATTTGCGCACCAAAAGCAATTAGACTAAACGGTCAGTACAGAGAAAGGATCAAAGCGTCAAGAATACAAAGTTAGATTAAGTGATCAAAAACTTTGCAGCCTTCATAACCTGTGAACAGTGAAGGAAAGCCCGGTCTTGATATTTTCCAAGGACAATAACGCGCGAATCATGTGCACAAGAGAAGTTAAGGAATGCACCTTGCACAAGGACTAGAGCAAATTTAAAAACAGAAGTTTTGGTGAATATCAGGAGGGCTGATGAGAAAATTGCCATAATGGAATAGCAAGTGTGAAGTGCAAGAAAATTCAGAATAAAATAATCAAGATATTTGACGAATTAACGATGGAAGCCGTGGAAGTGGGCATCGAGTAACCAATGGCAGAATATACGGATAGGTAGTATTATGTGAAGCATAAATACATTATCCTGGAAAGCCGTGGCATGCTCCCAGATGGTTGGCCTTGATCTTTCTAGCCTCTATCGGGGGAGTTTGTAATCATTGAGGAAACAGCCCAGAAGCAGGACGGCCGTCTCCGAGGGGGAAGTATAAGTGGGCATTCTGATGTGGATAGTTGAGCCGGAAGTTGACCATGGGGGTATTAGAGCTTACTTCAAAGTTGGTGGGTAGGGGTATTCCGGGGTGGAAAACTGCAAATGAGGGCCATGATAGGTGAAGGCTGGTGAAACAGTCAGGCTATGTCGGTAGGAGCAGCGGGATAGTGTTAGATAGCTATGGTTTTCTGCATCACTTAGAACGTCCCCCCTATCGGAATGGTTTTTTTGTAAGACCCAATAGTCCTCTGCAAATCATATGGGACACTAGAAGCGCCGCATATTTTTGAAACCGAGCGGCCAGACTGTACTCTCGGTAAGTAGCGATATACGAGGTTGCAAGGGAATGGAAAAAAGAAATCACCGAGACAAGCATCCTGCCCCGAAGTATTACGACCAAGCGGTACCTTAATAGATGATTCTGAAGTTGAAGAAAGGAAGTGAAGCTGCGTGGAAAGTGTTCCAGCTGAGGATTAGAGTAGGCAAAACGGCAAACAAAGATACGGAAGCTTGGAATAAAGAGGCACAAACGGCCTAGTGAAGTGACAGAGGATGGTGATTGAGTCCGCGACGAGAGTGAGGGGGATAAGATGCTACAGGGCTCAATACCAGCCTACGGGCTCGGGTTACGGCAGAGTTTGGAGCTTTTTAGAGGTTCAGACACGCCGAGTCCTAGATAATGCAAATTGGTTCTTCTAGGGTCTTAGTTTACTCGTTTTCCCGGTCCTGACGTTGAAATTTATCAGACGTGCCTCATAAATGGGTTGTTTATTGGGAATAGCCCGTTGGGTCGTCCACTAAATTAACCACTTGTTACAAACACACCTCTCTGCCAAACAGCTGTTCCGACTACTTGAAGACAGTCACCGTTCAGAAGGAGGAGCAGACGTGTGGTTCGCGGGCAGTCGTTTACCTTATTGTGTTTAGTCTCTTAAATATAGCGGCTTCTGTTATTAGCCCACACCGTCCCTAGTTCTTACTTGAGTAACTAACTACCTACTTGTTTGGCAAGTATAATTTACTCTCATCCACTTCAGTAATGGTTGCCGGTTCGGCAGGGTCAAAGTAAATCTCGTCTTTGGGGGTAATATGGCCGTTGGGATACACTGGGGCTACCAAATGCTGAAGGCTAGACATTGAAGCAACTAGGATGTACTAAGCGCCTAAGAGGAAAGTTTGCATGTTTGGCCCCCGGATATATGACATGGTCGGTCATGGGGTATTTACACGTCTTACTCTACACGTTTGTTTGGGCTTTCGTTCACTGAAGAATGCTGTTGAGCTGGGTTGTAAGCTAGATAGTAGATAGGACGCTAGGAAATAGTAAAAGCAGCATTTTAACAAAAAGGAGAGGGATGGATAAGTACGAACGGCAAATACTAATAATACTTTCGTTTATTTTTGGGATTTACTGGGAAGGATGTCTTCCATGTGATGCTGAGGCTTGCTGTCCACGTCAGTTCGCTAGAAACAAAGCCACGGTAATTACTGAAGCAGACAGCACCATACTTGCCTGGAGGACTTGGTGACGGTATCGGATTGTTGAAAATAAGAGCGGGAGGTGGCCAACAAGTGCGAAGTGCCTAGTGTGATATAACCCAAGTCAGTTTCGAGCACAAAATTAAAAAGCACTTCCTTTAAACACCAGGAGATAGACGACGATGCAGAGACCATAGAACCGTCAATAATGCATCGTTCACCAATAAATCTCCCATCCCGCATATTCAGGATATCATGTACTGCCTCATCAATGCTGGTATACCGTCGAAAATAGATTCGGTGCGTGCCGCTCACCAGACTTCCATTGCAGATGAGGGTATACCGAGACAGCGGTAACGACACCCTTTGTTCTTTTCTTACTTCTGCGAATGCCATTTGGTTTGAGCAACGCCGCAAGCTCCTTTAGCATTTTATCGACCAGGTTGCCGCAGGCTTAGATTGTTTCTTCGCCTACATATGCAAGAAGCTAGTATTTGCGGACTCTGCACGTACAAGCACAACGTCAGTGTCAGCTTTTTTGGCACTCATCCGCACAAGGTGTAGCCGTCAGTGCGCGCGAAAGAACTTTCGGCCAAAGTTCCGAGGCGCTTCTGGGCCACGTGATAGCTGAACGTGTTATCGACCCATTAAAGAAAAGATACTCACCACTCATGACATTCCGCTACTTACTTCAATAGCCGCCGTTCGTCTCTCCAAAGGTATAGCGAACTGCTGTCGGCTTTATATCGCAACTTGAGTTCACTTGATACAGTCTATTTTTAATTCTGTCGAGGGTGGTCAGTGCGACCTGCATACAGGGAATTCTTGGCAATTGTCTCTGCATATATACTTATAACCCAGAAACATCAATTCTCCACTTAATGGTGTATTTTTCGAGGCACTAATCGGAATTCATTTGTCCATATTTTCGTTTATCAACCGTGGCACAGTTTCGACTTGATTCTGACCCCGCCGTTGCGGCTGCTTTTGGTCTCGGGCAAGGCTGAACTTTGAAATTCTCACGATGATCGTTTTGGCCACGTAAATACGGGCTGCACATATTTTGCACGTTGACCCTCTACTGCTCTATTATCGTAGACTACTGGAACCGACCTTTTTCGTTTTGGGATCCGTCAATTTATCTATGCCGCACTCCAATCTGGAATAAAAGTTCAAACCAAGGATTTTCTCGTAACATAAACCGAGGATACTAAAACTGCTCCTGACACAGTGGAAGATTCACTGGCCACTAATAATATGCTCATCGATTTCGACGCTGAAGTTCAATTCCGTATTATCGCCGATGCCCCTGGAAAAGAGACGGGCAACGTGCTCCAGCGGTGGTTCACATCACAATAGAAACCACTGGAATTCTTCTTCTTCTTCCCTTATCGGCTAGAGCTAGGCGTTCCATCACAGGTGGGGAACGAATCCCCTTATGCAGAATTGCTAAACGCTTTCCGGCCTGAGAGTTAGAAGAATCGCTGTTCCAGCAGTGAATAACTGATTTGTACGAACCACACAAACAGAACAAGATTGATTCCTAGTTTCTACGATTCTTAATTGAAAATTGCAAGTACAAATATATACAAACCCTAAGTATGCGGCCGGGGGGACTCAACAGTAAAACCCGAACGTTTAGAGCCCTTGGCCCAAGCACGACGGTCAGAAGCGGTTTGAGGCCAAATTCGAAATGCTCACAATAACAAACAGTTGTGCAGAAGTGTTGTGTATGGAGGAGCCAAGTAATGTCCCGTTCACAAAGCATGTGGCACATTTGAGAGGATTTTCGATGTACCTCCTCAAAAAAGCTTAGCAAGACCCTGCAACTGTCATTGGCAGGGCTGGTTTCAAACTGCTTCGGTGACGGAGGATATTTCACCATTTTACCGTTTTATATTATTCATACCCTCTAAATGACTCTGGAGTGCCACAAGGTGCCTTCATTCCCCATCTTCTTCCTTCTGCAAGTTGAAGAACTTCAAACCCCGTCGACTTTAACCAACTGCGAGTGAGCTGAGAAAGTGATTTTTGGGTGCCGATCACCGATACTCAGAAGTACTTCAGTAATCAAGTAGGGACAAGCAAAGTTGTTGACTGATCCTCTTCCCACTCTCTAGTGTTGAACGCTCCCAAATTCCAGGGTCTATCATCCTCCTCACCTTCTGTTGAGCCATATAGAGCCCTTACCACCGGGTTTGATCCTTCGCCTGCAAACAATAAACAAATGTTGGTATCATAAACGGTTAGACATTTTTATGTTACACTATCCCGCAACCACTCCCGGTACATGCACTTTCCACGGACTTTCCTCCAGGGATCAGAAAAGTTTTGAACTCAAAATTGCATTTCTTCTCTCCTCCTCACTGAGTGCTCTGCTCTGCAGGCATTTTCCCCGGCCCATTGAAGAAAGGTTTTAACTTGACTATGAAATAAACAGCACACCTCACAAATGTCAGTGGAACAAGCAGAGATATATATGCTGATCCTACCACCGATAGATACCTCTGTGATTTTGGCTAGTTTGATTCAAAAACAATCTCAGATATACACCTCCCCCCACATAAAGAAATTTTAGAAGCTGTCTACAACATGTACGTGGTAAACGTTCAAAGTTTCTACCTACTTTCAACTGTGCATACCACAAACCTCTTTTGTCGTATAACGGATATCCGTTTGTATCCAGTAAAAGTCATCAAAAGCCTACGAAACTGGATTGTTGGATGAAGTTATCATCAATGTATTTTTAGGGTTCCATATTTTTATACCCATAGACAAGATGTATACGCTGAAAATCAAGCCAGTCTTGTGCCTAAAGCCACGGCTGGCTTGGATTGAAGTTATTAGTAAATGATGACATTCCAGCAGACTTGTTGAGGTTGGACTGACTTTCACTTCTTTGATATTAAGAGAACATGTCAACAAATGGTGAAGCTGAAGCCACACGGCTGTGTGTGGGAGGCCTAATAATGACCCTGCTGAAAATGCGGAAGCATATCGGCAGAGCCAGGAATAATAATAATAATAATAATAATAATAATAATGGGCCATTTCAGAGAAGTCTGGGGCGTGCCAGGTGCATGATCAACACTTTAAAAATGATGGAATGGACAGAAAATTCTTGAAAATCTAGATAATTAAATGACAGAAGTAGTATAGAAGAGGCTTAGAGGGGGGAGCAAAAGGGGATGGAAGTACGGCAAATGTATGCTTACCGAAGAAAGCGTAGCGAGGTTAAGTGAACCCATAGGCGAATTCAGAGGAAGGCCCGGTGAGTTTGAAAGTCAACGCCAGGTAGATGGCCTGACTGGTCCGAGTGAGGACATCTGAAAGCTGACTGATATACATGAGAAAGGCTAGAAATCGGCATAAAATACTGTGTTAGCGGGAGATGATTGAGAAAAAAGTGAGGTGCACTGCAAAGGATTGGGTAGCAACGAAGCACTTGTACTCTCTGATTGACGGTCAGCGAACAGGGCACAAAACTCACTTTAAAACAGGGAGCCAGCGATGAAAGACGTAAAGAGTAGATCGAATTTTCTAAAAATGGTTCACAAGAACTGGACACAGTGGATGTAGTAGTAATGGACGTATATCACGGAGGTCAACGGGATGATAGCGAAAGAAATGGCCTGTGAGGAACTGCAGCATACAAAGCGAATGCATATAAACATATATGCGCTTGTCTGCATGTATATATATGCACATATAAGAAGAGCCGGAGCAATATCAATGGGGTCTTAGAGAGAAGTTTTCAGTCACTGGGAGGGGCGGGTAAGGTTAGATCAAATAGTTGTAAAATTAACTTTGGAACATCGTAGTGAATTATCCTCATGACAGACGAACCCGGCGGATCAACAGAGAGAGTGAAGAATGATAAATCACGGAAAAGATGACGACTGAGGAGCAGTTCAAAAAAGGGGAGATAAAGGAAATTGTCGAAGAGAACAGGTAAAAATGGATCTGATAATCTGGTTGGTGTAGGTGAGGCATGTGATTTCGATTGAGAATGGGAGAATTATCAATTAATCGGCTTACATTATTCGGCGGGAAGATAGCGGCGATGGGGGTGGCTAAGCAGCGCAGAGCGATTGTGCATGCAAAGTGGAGAAAGGTACCTGGGAGGTGAAACTGTCCGTGGTGCAAGATGCAGCATCTGTGACGGCAAACAGCGTGGGAGAGAAACGAGCAGAAGGGGTGCCAGGGGGTTCGCGTAATGGCAGACCAAACGGACTGAAACTGTGAGTGCGATCCATGACGAAACAGTGCTTTTACATTAGGTGGCAAGTAAAAAAGTAGAACGGTCTAAAAGGCACGCATAAAATGCCCTTGGCAGCCAATGGACGAAACGGGAGATGGGAGCACGGGCCAATAACGACAGGTGAGACATAACCAGAAAGACCAGCATATTGCAGGCGGAACACGAAAAAGGCTGAGAAGAAAGAAGCGCCGTGACAGGTGAACCGGTGGATGAACATAACACACGAACAATAAATGCACTTTGATGTTGGAGGCATGGAATTTGGGAGCAGCTTGCCTGCGGGCTATTGTGCAAGCGGATGCAACTGGATGATATTAATCAGAGCAGTGTCAAGCGGAAGGATCCACAGAGGAATCGCGGAGCCAGGCAAGGAAAATAAAGTGGTGGTGATTGGACAATGAATGTGGCTGAGATGTGGAGTTTGTGATAACCGGTCATGGGTGTGATTGGGACTGGTGTGTAATGGTACTAGGCATGAGAAGGGAGAACGAGGGAGGGTTTGACAGAAAGGTAGGCAGTGAGGCATAAAAATGCAACCAGTGAGCCTAATAGGGGATAGGGTGATACCAGATGAGTAGATACTAAGAGCCGGAGAAGCCGACATGGGTGAAGAAAGAAATATTGGCTGTCGTCGGCAGAGAAAAGTAGGCAGGAAGGTAGTGACTTGCAATGAGAGATGACACAGTGAGAGTCGATAGGAGGAAGGACAGAATGAGTAGGTGTGCTTACCATGGAAGAACGAAGGAATGGATGTGATCAGAGTGAAGACAGGGTTGATAGATGGGCGTACAGTGGCGAACGGGGATGGTTGGAGCTTGCGATCCACAACCGGAGCTAGTGGGTGGGACTGGCCGTGCGCTGGACACCAAGCCTAATTGCGCTCGCACATCGTTAGAGACGGCCTGCAAGCCCGAAGCACGCCGGCCATAGCGGTGAATCTGACCGCGCCCCGCACCGTTGGGAATAGCGCTAATGTTCATTGACGTTTGTGCTTTTGGGGAGTAGTTCAACTATGAAAGTATAAGGTATAAGAGCCGCCATCAGATAGCCAGGTTGAGAGGGGTTTCATAGGACGGAGCCAGCGGTTGGTAATCGACCAGACAGCGGCGTTATCCAGGCGCGTATACCAACGTTGAGGGTGAAGTGCCCGTAAGGGGAGGACTGGAAAAGGAGGGCAGATAAAAAGAGCAGCCAAGGTGTGACCCTGCTGTGGATTACCAGTTAATGTAGGCATATAAAACCACTAAAGAACGGAGCACAAGAGTGATGAGACTACGGGTGAAGGTTGAAGCAAAGTGGATGAAATTGGTGGCGTTTTAATTTTGTTGATTCGTTAGGGTAGTGGCCATATCCAGCCAAAAGTTGAGGACTCAGTCAGGTAGATAAAACTGGCTATCGTTGATTGTCTTTAATTAAAGGGAGCAGGGTCGGAGAAAGAGTTGGTCTTAGAAGTCGAGGACCCTCTCGTAAGCTATATCCTCTGCCATGCTCATATCAGATAACTAGAGTGCGCGGGTGACGCTGAGATATGAGATGAGTGCCGACAGAAATTAGGACTTGGTTTGTGAAGCTCGAAGGGTGATGAGCAACTTGTTCCAGACTTTGGAGCAGACAAGAAGGAAACACTTGACCGTATGGCCGACT
Source organism: Fasciola hepatica (assembly GCA_948099385.1). Classification (NCBI taxonomy): domain Eukaryota; kingdom Metazoa; phylum Platyhelminthes; class Trematoda; order Plagiorchiida; family Fasciolidae; genus Fasciola; species Fasciola hepatica. Next base: position 2,194,847 of record CANUEZ040000156.1, read on the forward strand.
AAGCTATACTAGAAAGGGCAGTAAAAGGCCTGTGCCGAAGTTAGTAAGGGTTTTCACGGGAGAAGCTTACTGGGTTGAGGGAAAAAGACCGGTTATGGAGCAGGTCATACAGGAAGACTAAGTTTCGTCTTAAGTGGCGGAGCCAGAGTGGGTCAAGATTCAGATGTTGGCATAGTTCTCTATAGCTTAAATACGTGGACCAGCCGAGTAGTTGTTTGGTGAAACGTCTTTGTATGCTTTCAATCGCAACTCTGTCGAATTTCGTCATGTTAGAAAATATTATTTGGCAGCATTCGAGCAAAGGCCAGATGTGTGATTTGTAGATGCCGAAGATACTGTCTCGGAGACGAAAGGAGCGGAAGAGAATGGCCACACTTCTTCTAGCCTAAGCCGCTTTGATTTCGGCGTGCTCAGAAAAGTTGAGGGAGCAGGAGTATTTGAGGTCTAAATCGTGGACGGCAGGTCGACTGGCTAAGGGTGGTAGGAAGGCGACACCGGCAGCCAGAGTCACAGCGGGATCAACAAAAGCAACGAAGGCTTCGGAGATACAATGTGAAGAGTTGACTGATGGTATGTCAACCTTGAGCAGGAGAAGCAGCTCTCTTTTGTCAGCTTTTCTAGATTTGCGCAGGAGAGACACATCAAGCTTTATTTGTATAGCGCAGTGCTTGGATGTCCTGGCCAAGAAGCCGCACCTCATCATGTCGCTCAATAAGCAGAGGAAGGTTATTTATTCAGATAAATACTGAGGATTCATTGCAAGTAAGTAGTTTATTAAGAACAATGCTACACATGTAGGGTGGCGGACAGTGGACCTCATTTCGATAGAGCCTGGGAGTAATGAGATAATATTTTCACTTAACCAGAAAATCAAGACTGGAATATTCCGGCAGCTGTATGAGGACCATGGGTAGGAAAATAATAACTCCAGTCTTGTTGGGGACTTATTAATACTGAAAAATTCCCATTTTTTATCGAGAAGGAATACGGCAGTCTGCAAAATTAAGTGACCACAGAGAGGCAAGTAGCAGAAGACGGCTTTATGGAAGCTACCATGGAAAAATTTTCGTTATTCGCAAGCCGGGGAGAGGAAGTTTATGGTTACAAAATGGATCTATTACTCGTCCACTTCTGGCTGGTTTGGGGGCATGATGATTCCAGACGTCAGTGTGAGTGCAAGCAACGGAGTCCAAGAGAAGGCGAGATACAGGGGGGATGTCAAAAACTTGGGGAAGATTTGTCACCAGAAATAAGCTTGCCTCTAGAGAAAGGACAGAGGGCTGTTCAAAAGATTCGACAAGGAATAGAATTAAAGAACCCGGAGAATTTCGAAAGCCATACATGCAGACTTTAACGTTCAGCCAGCTGAAAGTTCGGCGGCTGGAAGTGATCTTTTCCGGCTCAAATGGAGAGGAAGTCGATCCAAAATAGCTGCGATGCGTTACGAGAACATTGAGCGATTTTATAGTAATAAATTCTCAAGTTTATTCTGGGCTCTTGCAATCGAAAAAAATAACAAGCCCAAGCATTCGGCAAAATTATAGAGAAAGGTTAGGAACAAAATGTAAGACTGTTGAATACAAACACGGCAAATTCAAACTCAGTGATCAACGACCGAGGCGAAGATGAAGGCCCTATCTGTGCCAAAGATTTGGTGCAATAAAACAAGCAATGAGAAATTTTGTGAAAATAGCTCATAAAAACTAAATAATACTTTCCGTAACACGAAAAGTGGAGGAGCCAGTCTTGGTTTCTTGAATCTCTTTGAACAGCCAATGTAGAGCTTTGTATTTTGGGAGGCCCGTAGTGGACTGGAAGGAATCGGGAATAAAATCGGGAGCATTTTGTAAAAAAGGGTCAAGGCGTATATTGCTCTAACAAGCTCAGCACCCACCACCATGCTGGTTATCTTAATTGCCCTTTTCTTCTTGTGTGTAACTTGAGAGGTTTGTTCATCGGGAGTTTTATGAGATATTCACTATTCCGTTGTCGAAATTATGTCGTAGTTATATGCGAAGACAAAGCTTTTAAGTGTAGAAATTTACTGCAAATAAAACGAAGTTAAAATAGAGCTAGAACTATACCACCAGTGATAAGCAGCGCGGATTCACCAGAAGGGCATTTTAGGTTGGAAGAAAGCAAACTGCCACCCTTGGTGGCAGCGGATATCATGGTCATATAGGTATGCAGATGCGAAGACAAAGGATGTTCAAAGGGGGTGGCTGTCAGCCAGTGACGGAAGGGTGCTATATCATGTAGTGTAGATGTTCAACAAACCGTTGAGAGCCAGCCCGGATAGCCTTGTGGTTAAGGTGTTCGATTCACAATCGTTCACCCCGGGTTCGAGTCCCCGTGGGGGCTCGGTGGATGTGCACTGCTGATGATTCCCAACAAGGATGAAACAGCTGTACAGTGCTTCCATGGTTTTCAATGGTGAGTTGAGCGTTCAAGCTGCATGATGAATCATATTATATACAAATCTAATCTCCTACTACTCATTTGCAAATAGTAACCAAGCTCTGTAGGTTGTTCATAACGGAATGCCTTCGTTGTACTTAGGCCCCTACAGAGAAGTCATCCATCATAGGAGTCGATCGCTGTGTGGGAAGCGGGTTGTTACCGTTCAAAAGCCAGTGACGGAAGGGTGCTATATCATGTAGTGTAGATGTTCAACAAACCGTTGAGAGCCAGCCCGGATAGCCTTGTGGTTAAGGTGTTCGATTCACAATCGTTCACCCCGGGTTCGAGTCCCCGTGGGGGCTCGGTGGATGTGCACTGCTGATGATTCCCAACAAGGATGAAACAGCTGTACAGTGCTTCCATGGTTTTCAATGGTGAGTTGAGCGTTCAAGCTGCATGATGAATCATATTATATACAAATCTAATCTCCTACTACTCATTTGCAAATAGTAACCAAGCTCTGTAGGTTGTTCATAACGGAATGCCTTCGTTGTACTTAGGCCCCTACAGAGAAGTCATCCATCATAGGAGTCGATCGCTGTGTGGGAAGCGGGTTGTTACCGTTCAAAAGCCAGTGACGGAAGGGTGCTATATCATGTAGTGTAGATGTTCAACAAACCGTTGAGAGCCAGCCCGGATAGCCTTGTGGTTAAGGTGTTCGATTCACAATCGTTCACCCCGGGTTCGAGTCCCCGTGGGGGCTCGGTGGATGTGCACTGCTGATGATTCCCAACAAGGATGAAACAGCTGTACAGTGCTTCCATGGTTTTCAATGGTGAGTTGAGCGTTCAAGCTGCATGATGAATCATATTATATACAAATCTAATCTCCTACTACTCATTTGCAAATAGTAACCAAGCTCTGTAGGTTGTTCATAACGGAATGCCTTCGTTGTACTTAGGCCCCTACAGAGAAGTCATCCATCATAGGAGTCGATCGCTGTGTGGGAAGCGGGTTGTTACCGTTCAAAAGCCAGTGACGGAAGGGTGCTATATCATGTAGTGTAGATGTTCAACAAACCGTTGAGAGCCAGCCCGGATAGCCTTGTGGTTAAGGTGTTCGATTCACAATCGTTCACCCCGGGTTCGAGTCCCCGTGGGGGCTCGGTGGATGTGCACTGCTGATGATTCCCAACAAGGATGAAACAGCTGTACAGTGCTTCCATGGTTTTCAATGGTGAGTTGAGCGTTCAAGCTGCATGATGAATCATATTATATACAAATCTAATCTCCTACTACTCATTTGCAAATAGTAACCAAGCTCTGTAGGTTGTTCATAACGGAATGCCTTCGTTGTACTTAGGCCCCTACAGAGAAGTCATCCATCATAGGAGTCGATCGCTGTGTGGGAAGCGGGTTGTTACCGTTCAAAAGCCAGTGACGGAAGGGTGCTATATCATGTAGTGTAGATGTTCAACAAACCGTTGAGAGCCAGCCCGGATAGCCTTGTGGTTAAGGTGTTCGATTCACAATCGTTCACCCCGGGTTCGAGTCCCCGTGGGGGCTCGGTGGATGTGCACTGCTGATGATTCCCAACAAGGATGAAACAGCTGTACAGTGCTTCCATGGTTTTCAATGGTGAGTTGAGCGTTCAAGCTGCATGATGAATCATATTATATACAAATCTAATCTCCTACTACTCATTTGCAAATAGTAACCAAGCTCTGTAGGTTGTTCATAACGGAATGCCTTCGTTGTACTTAGGCCCCTACAGAGAAGTCATCCATCATAGGAGTCGATCGCTGTGTGGGAAGCGGGTTGTTACCGTTCAAAAGCCAGTGACGGAAGGGTGCTATATCATGTAGTGTAGATGTTCAACAAACCGTTGAGAGCCAGCCCGGATAGCCTTGTGGTTAAGGTGTTCGATTCACAATCGTTCACCCCGGGTTCGAGTCCCCGTGGGGGCTCGGTGGATGTGCACTGCTGATGATTCCCAACAAGGATGAAACAGCTGTACAGTGCTTCCATGGTTTTCAATGGTGAGTTGAGCGTTCAAGCTGCATGATGAATCATATTATATACAAATCTAATCTCCTACTACTCATTTGCAAATAGTAACCAAGCTCTGTAGGTTGTTCATAACGGAATGCCTTCGTTGTACTTAGGCCCCTACAGAGAAGTCATCCATCATAGGAGTCGATCGCTGTGTGGGAAGCGGGTTGTTACCGTTCAAAAGCCAGTGACGGAAGGGTGCTATATCATGTAGTGTAGATGTTCAACAAACCGTTGAGAGCCAGCCCGGATAGCCTTGTGGTTAAGGTGTTCGATTCACAATCGTTCACCCCGGGTTCGAGTCCCCGTGGGGGCTCGGTGGATGTGCACTGCTGATGATTCCCAACAAGGATGAAACAGCTGTACAGTGCTTCCATGGTTTTCAATGGTGAGTTGAGCGTTCAAGCTGCATGATGAATCATATTATATACAAATCTAATCTCCTACTACTCATTTGCAAATAGTAACCAAGCTCTGTAGGTTGTTCATAACGGAATGCCTTCGTTGTACTTAGGCCCCTACAGAGAAGTCATCCATCATAGGAGTCGATCGCTGTGTGGGAAGCGGGTTGTTACCGTTCAAAAGCCAGTGACGGAAGGGTGCTATATCATGTAGTGTAGATGTTCAACAAACCGTTGAGAGCCAGCCCGGATAGCCTTGTGGTTAAGGTGTTCGATTCACAATCGTTCACCCCGGGTTCGAGTCCCCGTGGGGGCTCGGTGGATGTGCACTGCTGATGATTCCCAACAAGGATGAAACAGCTGTACAGTGCTTCCATGGTTTTCAATGGTGAGTTGAGCGTTCAAGCTGCATGATGAATCATATTATATACAAATCTAATCTCCTACTACTCATTTGCAAAGTGGAATAACTGGCACAATGCAAGGGACCGCTGACCGGCATCCTAGCTGGACGCAGAAGGGGAGATTTCGGAGAAAGCACAAATTCCAGTAGAACTTAGTGTGTTTTCACCTATTTAAGATGATTACAGACATTGGGAAAATAAAATCAAATAGAAACTTAGTGCTGGTTAAAAGGAGTACGAAGGGCGGGAATGAAGACCTTTAGGGATTCGGGGTACAGATGGAAAATTAAAGTGAGCTTCACAAGAAATGTAGGAAAAGGTCGATGGTATGCAAAATGTAAAACTCCTTGAACTAATTACCGTAAAGTTAGTTATCGAATGAGAAATGCATCTCGAGATGAAGGGGATGGCGTTCAAAGGCCGTGTTTTGTCTTCGTAGGTGGCACAAAAAACGGATTTCTAAGGACAAAGGGTACATAGGAACAACGTATGTTGTTCAATGATAAAGCCGGATTCGATGAACTGAGAAGCACTAGTCTGGAAGAAGACAGTTGGATGGAAGAAAGAATCTTGTGAGGAGAGTCGACAGGCTGTCTGACCTGTCCGCCTGGATAACGAATGACCCACCATCGGAGGATACGTAGAAGCAACCATAGTTGTGTAAAAGTACAACAGAAAGTGAAAGGGGAGGGTGAAGTGCTAGTTGCCTTTCACTGGTTGGTGACAAAAGGAGGACAGACGTATAAGTTAACAGCGGTCGGCTTCAGTTCGAAGAATTCTTGGGCAACGGCAGAGGATGACGGGGCAGCGGTGGAATGAGAAGGAGAATCGGAAGGGACATGAGAAGAAGTTGTGGATTGGTCAGCCGACTGTCACTGTTTACCTCTATCTGGTTTAGCTAAGCCGGATTCGCCAATAGCAGTGCATGATCTGCACTCGATTCTCTTTGTCAACAATCGAGCGCGTGAGCCTATCAAACCCGGCAATATTTTTGCCGATAGTTTCAAGGTAGCAGGAGCAGATTTATAGCTTAACGTCTGGGCGTGGAATCTGGTCGAGCACGTACGGCCCTCCGTTAAGTCCTCTCAAATGCTAATGAAAGATCTCAAACACAGTGGCCAGTGGGATTGGCTTGAGGTCTTTGCAATCGGTCCCTCATGTCAAAAGTTTGGAAGTAGCGCGAGACAAGAACTTGAAGCCGTCGTCACAGTAGTTGACACAGTTATGAAGGTTGGCAGATTTGAAGGTGGTACCGATGGGGTATAGGCAAAGGTTCATAGCCCGTCAACGCCATGATGACGGAGATATCAGGATGTTTGTCCGCCAGTTACGACGCCTGGTCAAAAAAGCCTGGCCAGATATCTCTGATGTTTGCCGTACTGTCTCAGTGAAAGCTCACCATGCATAATGTCTCTCGCAGTTGATGCTCAGTGAAGTCTTCTGTTTCTCTCTCCTTTTCAGCAAAGATCTCACGAAATACATTTGGCAGTGGTGGGTGCAATACTGGTGTGCATACCATCGAAAGAATTCTGGACTCTTGATTGGCCGTGGCCATTACCTGTCCTGTGCAAACAGAACTGAATTGAAATGAACTGATGTGCTTGTTGATCGGATACTGGGACCACCGGCCGACGATATGAGGGCCATCAGTGTGCGGGTGAAATTGCTGTCGCCTTTTCTAGATGCTTTAGAAAGTGCTCCAAAGGTAGCTGAAGAAGTGGAGCGAATCCATTCTGTCATTCTGTGGAGGATGCAGAGGCGTCTCTCACCGCTAGCCTAGGATAGACATAAAGAAAGGAGAGAATGTGGATGAGGGGCACTAAGTCACAGCTCTACTATGGGTATCGGCTATCGCCCACCAGAGGCAGCGGCGTCGGCCGTTTCAACTCCAAAGGCGGACAAGCAGTTTACTTGCCAGCCGCGGAAGTCAACTATATACCTAACACCCGCGGCAGTGACAAAAAGCCAGCGCTCTATCGATTGATTTGTGCATAAGTGGTACTGTATTGCTGGGACTGATGGATACTGGACCCTGCGGTAGATGATTAAAACATCTGTCCTGAGGTAACTGGAAGATTGTCATCGAAAAGTGTTTTGGACTTTTGGCCCCTTTGAAGGGTAACACAATTAGCACAGAAGGGATCGCAGTGATGAAGTTAGAGAGAGCTAGGTGCAGCGCGCAACACATTAATTATTGTCAACCAAATTCCGCGTGACTAATTTCTCGGGCGAGACTAGCTGACCCAACTGCACTGAAGCTGGATTTTTAAAATAGCCGAGCAACACCTCGGGGCCAGGGAAGGCGATCTGATGAGCTACATCAACTGATTTTTGCAGACACCGGACGATTCGTGCAACCGAGAAATCAGGAATCAGCTTGCCGAAGTGATCATTACCTACATTGATGTGCTTCCTTGAATTAATCCAGATCTAGGCAACACTGGTCTCGAGAAGCGTGGAATGGGTACCCGTGAAGCTGCCTCCATCCAAGCCCCTCCTCGTCCAATCCTTCCACTCTTGCGGGATATTTGCAACATAATCGGAAATATGCTACAAACTAAAGTTATCAGACCATCGCAATCACCACGGTCTTCAACCTGGTGCCCTCGAAGACTGGGGGGGTAAACTGAGCCTATATTCAGATCACAGAAAGGTGAAATTGTTCACCAAAAGACTCTTCTCTACTGAAGATCATCGCTGACTTGTTCCTCTCTGTTGCTCAGGCAGCCTACTATACATCACAAGAATCGGCTCCGGAGTGCTCGCAGGCTGAAGCTGGGGAGTCAGAATGAACCAAAGCAGCATTCGTGGTACCGACGGAACAGTACTTATTCCTGACTATGTTGTTTGGTTTACCCAATGCCTCAGTTTCTTTCCAAAGACTGACGCAGGAGGCAACGCAGAACTTGATTCCACAGCCATGTTTGGTTTTTCTTGGTGATTCGAATGCGCGCGGGAAATCTGCTTCTGACCTCTTGAATGACCTGGAAAAAGAACGGGACCAACAGTTAAAAAATGGCCTAAGGCAGAAACCATCGAAATGAAAATTCATGCAAAAGGGAATCGTCTACCTAGGCCGCGTGATTTCCGAGAGTTCGCACGGATCCCTCTGAGATCCAGCAGGTTAACTATTGGCCGGCTCCTTGCAGTGCTGATAAAGTCCGCAGCTTTCTTAGGTTGGCATCATACTATGGGCGATTTTAGCCGACTATGCCCACTTTGCCGCTCTACTTCACCAACTACCGAAAGAAGGTCGATCTTTCGAGTGTACAACCTTGTGTTTAGCAAAGTCAAACCATCCCCCAAGTAGTTCCAATTTCTAGATACTAGAGGTTTCTCTTTACTTCTGACCGTTGATCTCCAGCTGGGAGCACCCCAGGCTGCGTTTTTCTATCTTTACCTTTTCAGACAACCGCTGATGGTGCCCTCCCTTCGATGGCTTAGCATAATACCTGGCGCACATTTCCCGCTGAAAACTCGATACCTGCTCGTCGTTTCGTCACTACCACACAGGCCATGCTCTCCAGGGCCCCTCGCAACCTGGTCGCAAGCTCCTGGATTGTTCGATCTCTATGTGGCAACGCCAATATCACTCAAGCGGAGCCTGCCGGTGTGGGCCGAGGTCAGATCCACCGCTTTGGCCGGCGTACATCGGGCGTGCAGGAGGTCTGCAACGATGTGCGGACGCAGCTAAGATGGCGGATCGCACCCGTCAACAAAAATGGTTTTCAGGTTGAGTGTCCCGCGCACGGTCAGCCCCACCCAACAGCACCGGTTGCGGCAAAAAATCATTTATTAACCCGAAATGCTGCAAATATGGAACTATCTCCCCCAGTTATAGCCTATTTTTCATCGTACTTGTCTCCATCTTCGCCACCTTAACTTACCGCTTCTTACGCCCATAAAAATCTACTTTCCCTAGCACATAATTATCGCGGGGTTAAAAGACCGTTTCCACACTCGGCTTGCCGTTCATGATCCTTTTTCCCGATGATTCGTGCCAAACTACCCGCCTGTCCCATTCGCAAACTTAACCAATCCCCGAGATAAAACTCGCTTTTATTTTATCAGTTGTCGATATATTGGCAAAATTCACATTTATTGTTGCCATACACGTCCGTACCACAATGTCCGGTATTCTATCTTGGTAAATCCTCTCAGATAATTTTGATCCTTGTATTTCTCCGGTCATCATGTTCGGCCCTTAGATAGCGATAATCAAACGTAAATACTTACCTGCCGTTTAAACACTCATCTGTGCAAGCAGTGTATCTGCTACGATCATGGCTACGCATCACAAACTGATTTGTCGCCCAGTTCCCATTTCTATTTCGGTGCATCACATTTCACCTTTATCAGAGTGAACAGCGTGCGCAACGATTACATGTTTACATCCGGCCACTTCCTTCACCATCACTCCAGTGACCTCGCCAGATGTGATGTCCATTTGGTTTATCACGGACTCCACCCACATCCAGCCGCCCAACTTCGTAACTGTATTCCGCGTTTGTTAGTGCGTTTTCATATCCGGTATTCTATCCTGGTAAATCCACTCAGACAATTTTGATTCTTGAATCTCTCTGGTCTTCATGTTCAGCCCATAGACAACGATAATCGAAAGTAAATACTTACCTGCCATTTAAATACTCATCTGTGCAAACCGTGTTTCTGATACTGTCATGGCTACGCATCACAAACTGATTTGTCGCCCAGTTCCCACTTCTATTTTGGTGCATCACATTTCACCTTTATCAAAGTGAACAGCGTGCGCAACGATTACATGCTTGCGTCCGGTCACTTCTTTCATCACCACCTAGGCAATCTCTCTACAAACAAGTCCTTCACTGGGTATTTAACGGACTCAGCCGATATTTGGTCACTAAACGTTGCAAGAAAAACCTTCGAATTATTTTGATTGTTCTTTTTCTGCAAATTCGTTCCTTTCATCGTCTGTTTTCCAATCCAAAGCCGTGCCATACTCCGCGGAGCGCTATAGCTGGTCCATGTCTCCCTTGGAAACTTCTTTTTCCTCAAGGTGAACAAAACTTTCGTCAATTCTGTTTGACTCTCTCGTTGCATAGCACTTTCTTGTACTATTTCGGGAAGAGTCAACTACTTCCGACCAGCTCGACCCTGACCTGGCCGGGTTGGCCATTTGACCTTGAGTTCAAACTTGCCGGGCGCCGCCTTAAAGAGTGACCTAAATACTTTTTCCTGTACAATATCGAGTGCATATACCTTAATCATCCTCTTGGAATTCGGACTCTACGTCCAACTGTACCGTTTGATCTTGCGTTACAGCATGCCTCGGGTTATCCGAAATAAACCATTATCATTATCACTGTCACTCCGAGCTGTGTGATAAAGCTTTCAGTAATCTACGGGCAAAAATATGTCCTACCTTAGTTTAGATATTCCCCAACAGATCATCGAAAGCAGGTAGATTTTTCCTCGGTACTAACCCCAGCGCTGTGGACATTGGAGTAGTGTTATCACAGTTGGGGAACTATTGCCGTTAGCGCGTGATAACATATGGGAGCCGGTGCCTAAAAAGGTCAGAAAACGGCTACTGCACCACCAGAACAGGGTTGCCCGCTTCCGTGTATTTCGCGGAATATTATAAGCATTATTTGCTCAGGATAAGCTTTCTAGTGCGCACCGGTAGTCATGAGCCTCAGTGGTCCCAAAACTTTAAAGACCCGGGAGGTCAAGTACCGAAGTGGTAGAAGCCGTTACAAGAAGATGAGCTCGCCCGTGAACACCCTCCCGAAAGGCAACATTCTCACGCCGACTCTGTGTCCCCGAGGCCAGCCCGTAACCACAAAGATAGGTCGGTACGTGAGGCACAGAACGTAACTATAGTGAGCCTGGAGGTATCAGAGTACAGTGGCTTCCTATATATGGAATCCATGGACTCGCAAGCAGTACCGATCTACGGAAGAACCAAAAACGACGCCGGCCAACCAGCCGGCTAGGGCATGGAAAGCGCTAGCTACGAAAACGAAAGCCTGTAGTCAAAATAAGATCATCTAATCTTGGTGGAAGAAGTATTTTTCCACCACAGTAAGGACCACTCGGCGAACAGCTGTCATTCAACTGGTGATGAAAGGCGTCGTAACGGACCCCCGTCAGCTACATGGTCACCCTGAGTCGAATAAATTGAAGTTTGCCGCCCATTAGAGGTTCTGGTAGTCCTTGTAGCTACCATTTGCGGAAAAACCTCTAAAAACATCATAATCTAACCTCGTGAAAATGATCGATTATATACATTACTTGTGTGTTTTACCACACATGTATTCGCGTACCAACCTTTTTTTAATCACCTCCAAAGCTCAGTTTTGTAATAACCCGCTTAGGCCTGTGTAACTCAAGCACCGATTTTCTCACGTCGCAAAATTGGCTCTCGATTTGAGTTCTTGTGATCGTTTATGTGAAGTCAACGTATATCAGTGAAGCTGCCGATTCCGTAATCCAGTATTGTAGAAGCTACGATATTGGAGTACTGGACAAGCTAATTCGAAAAATATGTACGACATTCAAACCGGGAAATTTGAATCATGAGAAAACACATGTCAAATAGAGGATTTTAGCAGCCGCAATCCGAACAGAAGGTACAGCTGCAAGTCACTGGGATTGTTTTGGGTGCCTGTGATTCTTCAGGCATGGCAAGGTCTGTTATTCCTGCCGGTTTCAGTTCAGGCATTCCGGATGATATCTCTGATTGCATGGATTCTGACATACTTAAACTAAGAACACCTGAATTAGAACTGCGGTAACGGTTCTTAAGGCAGCAGGCAGAACTTAAAGATAATCAGGGGCTTTTGGCCGAAGTCTCTCATCAAATTATTGGACAATAAACCAGGCCACCATGAGGGGGCAAGTTCCATGCCGGCCGTCAAGCAGACTGCGCAGATTTTCTGTTCTAGAGTGGCGCTGGATAACTTCAACGGATATCAGAAACAATACTGCATGTTTGTCAAGCCGCTTGAAACCCCGCGGAAGCCACGCAGACAGATCCTAGGCAAAGGCCGCTATATCCAAATCACCGCTGCCGAAGGCGGGCTGAAGAAGCCGCCGGCGGCTGCCCCATTATCACCCCAGAGCAGAAATATAAGAAAGCCAACAAGATCCTAAAGGACGCATTCAGTCACCCAATCAAGGTAGCCCGGAATTTTGTTATATAAGGGGCCGGGCGAACAAAGAGCGACATCTACACCCTGTTTGAAATCTTGCTAAAAACCCAAGATTTTTCCGCAGCCCAGGACCACTTGGGTAGTAGGTCTGATCTTGACGCTATGCGTATATCAGAGGTAACAGCTGCTCACCTGCAATCGAAACCACGGGTTCTCAAGGCTGAAGAAGCAGAAAGTATAGGCCTGGTTAACAGTAGATCAAAGCTCCAGGACCTGACCAATCACTGAGCCAGGCAGACTGGAATAGCAGACGACACATTTTGTTGACAAGTACGTGATAACAATAAATTTTCCAGGTCAAGCGTCAGTCATATACGAATTACTGAGAGGAATTAACCTAAGCATCAGCCTTAGAGGTGCCAGCACACTATTTTGTGTGAGGGTGTTGCTTCGCCGGACTGCAAGGCTTACGAAACCAAACACGGAAACATAGGTCGCCCAGGGTTCCGCGAGACCACAGTTATTGAAGTGGTTAAGGCAGTTTGAGAGTGTTTCGTGTGCCCCAATAACTCACACTTAGCCGCGGCTTGCCGGGAGGGAGCAAGTTAAGACCAAGGTTCTCCATGCGGCCGTCTTCTTTTGTTACAGCAGGTGAAGGCAGCCTCGTCTGAAGGAAGCCAGGAGCCGAGCCTGACCTACTCGGTTTTCCGGTCCACTCAGAAGCCAGCTGGTTCGGGAGTGGCAGCTGTAGGCGTAGTTAGTCAAAATAACACAGATCGAGCAAAGAGCAGCCAACTCGCACTAATTCCAGAACCGGAATAAGACTGCTTTTTGGTTTCTGAGCATGGCATGCTTCGCCTGATTGTGACTTACAGTACACAGGTATGCAGCCAGATAGACTCAACAGTAAAAACCCAAAAGTTCAGAATCTCGTGGTCCAACCGCAAATGTCAGAAACAGTTCGAAAACATGTTCAAATGTCTCACTCAAGCAAAAAATCGCGCAGTGCTTTGCGTGGACGAGCCTAGCATCTCCCCCGGTAGCTTCTATTTTCAGTAGTTCTTGCCCCACGACCACAGGCCCCAAGGGGCACTTCACTTCAGCATCAAACCCGCGCTCCCCCATCATAGCCTCAGAGCCAAGACACGACCCTGGTGCAACTATCTGCCCTCGCCATACTACTTCCCATCCGTCCTCTGAGCCGTTAACAAGTGTCATCAGCCACTGCTCTCGCTGCAACGACTCCACCAACTACCCACCAGCTGCAGCTCAGCCGCGACCATTCGTAGTTATCCTCATAAGTGCCGCTCCAATCCTCCCATGAGCTCACCTGGTACTCCTACCAGGTCCGCACTTGCTCAACTAATCACCCCACCCATTAGCCCTTACTCTCAATCCGCATCTGCTTATAGCGTACTCTCGGACCCTCCAGGTGAAAACCATTTGGGCCACCGCCCAGATTCGTCTAGCACCATCGTCCCTATAAGTAGGAGCAGCCTTCAGAGCCATGCCAGTGCCACTCACCCTTCTACTGCCTCGCACCTACTTCCATTGTCCTTCCCTCTCCCTGATCAAGTGGGTCACACCGGTCCTCCATCCCCGTTGCTACCTTATGTCCCTTCCTGCACCCCAAACACCAACCCTCCATACTTAAGCCTCAGCATGCCTCCGCTGTTCCCCTCTGCTCCCCTTCACCAACCCCCATCTAACCCTGAAGTACCACCCACATACTCTAGCAGATGCTCCGGGTTCGTACCTGTATCTCGCTTCCTCACCCCACCTCCTCACTTACCGGCTCCCAGGTCCCTCATGAGCCTCCAAACCTTTCCTAATTCCACCATTCCCTTCCCGCCCTCCATCCTACACTGCCTTCCAGTTACTCTCCCATGTACCTCCGCCCTCAAGCCGACCTACGGGCCTCATACCGATTCTGCCCAACAGGTGGGTTACCTGCAGTCAAGATCTCGTTTTTATCTTGACCGGTGCCCTCTACACCCGTGGCCAAATTTCTAAACGAATACGAAACTCGAATCACGCCGTTGCATTTAACATTCCCGATGGGGCTCCACTCAACATGGTCAGCAGTACCTTACTGAAGGCCGCCAACATGGAACGTGTGATATGTTGTGGCAGCAGACTACGCAAACAAACACAACGACACCAATGCCCCCTACTTTTCCAATTTCCAGACTCACTGACAGCCAGTGGGTCTATTCATAAACAAGCAGTTACTGCCATTAATTCGCCATACAAGAACTTTCGAATAGCACCCGACAAAACGCCACTACAAAGAGAAGTGCTGAGAAAGTCGAACTCTCGCAAACACCCAAGTCAGGAATCCGCCCAAAAGACACCTGACCCCGTCATTCCACTAACCTACTCTATACAACCAACGTCTATCAGCCAACAACTGTCTGATGTAGACCTTGACGCAACGCCTGGGCCTTCTCCAAATCCACCAGTCTCCAATCGCCCTAGGCTAGTCAATAGTGTCGCAGATGCCTGGGACTTGAGTCCACCGAGTCCTGCCAGACAGCTTAGCTCTGTGCATCAGAAGCAGCTACCTATGTCGCGTAGCCTCCTTGACCTAACAACTTTGAATCACTCTCCCAAGGCGACACATAAATCAAAGTATGGTTGTTCTTGTCCACACCACATAGCCACTACTAAAACTTATCCGCGTGACCGCACCATACCATTGCCAGGTCATTTTTGTTCGAATCAAACCCGTCAGAATTCAGGGCATACTCCCGCAAACAAACTGCCAAGAAGTAGCGTACCAAAGGACACAACCTCACTGTTGCAATCTGACTTATCACCAATGGGCCGAAAGTTGGTAACGATCTACACTCAGCCCATAATGCAGAGTGTCGATACCAACGGTAACACATGGCCGCAAATCCAGAATTCGGCAGCCCACACTCCATCCCTACTGAAGGCCTCGACATTTAGTTCATTTGGCAACGACCGCCTTATATCACCAGGCTGCACCCCTACTGTCATGCAAAGATTAGAAACGAACAGACACCCCTGTGTGATGTCACTAATGCCGGGACCTACAGTTCCTGTTCCCGAAATAGATAGTTTCTCAAACCGTAATTCCTCCCAGCGAAATCGCCAATCTACGCGCATTTATACGGACAAAGCTCGCAAAGCACCTCACAGCTATTATTCAAAGCTGCATCTGCCTAGCTCTTCATTTCCTAACTTTTCCTTGCCGCCACCCTTTATCCCGCTAGTTCCTTTACCGTACCAAAATTTTCGTTTTGCCCCATCACAGGCGTTTTACGCGCAGGATACATCCACAAACCCCCTCCGAGTAAATTTTTCCCACTCTGTGGCATACAATCCCACAATGTTTCGTCTCTTCTAGCCCTGATGAACCACTTTTCAATACCGGCACCTTACCAGTCGTTCATATCTTCGGTAGCACATCGAACACCGAAGGCTAACTACGCAACACTGCGTATTAACAATACCTTCGAAAATGACCTCCATATAACCCCCCTACCAACCGCCAATTCCTATCCTGCCCCACCCGGGCAAGTCGCATCGATGGGCGGTGAAGCCATCCCAGACTCTTTCCGTCCCTACCCTCTGACGCCTGCTCTTACCACACAACAACCAATACCAACGTTGTCACGTGGACAAGCCAATACCTTCCATAACCACGTATTCTATCACTGCACTGGAGCATCCAACGATCCCAACGAATCAGGACAAGTAGCAGGACTACTTCGTCTTAGGTCCTCTCTTTCACTTCGTAATAACCCAAAATTGATTATTTCCGGTTCGTCCGCGGCTGATACTTCCAAAACCATCGAGGAGGCATCCAACGCTCGCTTTGCCTTCTCTTTGGTAACAGCTCCAACTCACGCCCCTCACCGCGCACTTCCTCCGACCAACAACTCCCATGTTACCTAGCCCTGACACTCACTTCCACATGAGTGGGTTGTCATCCATCTTATTTAGCTCGCGATCTATCTTAAATAAGCTTCATCACTTAAAACATTATGTCATAACCTCCAGTCCTGACATCATCTTTATAACTGAAACGTGGCTCACCGAACACACCAGCACAAGAGAAATTATGCTTGAAGGGTACAAGGTTTTTAGAGTAAATAGGATCGACAGACGCGGAGGTGGGTGCCTTGTGAACGTACAGCATGCCCTTTTAGTAGTCCCCATCAGACATGCCACACTCGACTCAATTCCGGATTCTCTATGGCTCACAATTCGGTTCTCAACTGTAGCCATGCACATTGGTTGTGTCTGTCGCCGCCCTCATCTACTATTGCAGACTTAACTCCTTTAATTGGAGCCTTTGATTACCTTTCACTACTACCTTAGGCAGCGAAATTCATAGCCGGTGATTTTAACTGGCCTAAAACATCCTGGAGAAACCTCACGGCACCTCCGAACTTAATAGACTTTGTCTCCCATGCACATATTGAGGGCTGGGTGAAATGCGGTAAAACCCCTACTTAAAACGCCAACATCCTAAATCTTACATTAACTCACAGCATTTTAAACTTTTCGGTTTCCGTTCTGAATAAATTTCAGGGTAGCAACCATAAGATAGTGGCCGGTAATCTTTCATTCTATCCTTATTCATCAGACTATCTGACCCCAGTCAACAATCCCGTCCGTGTAAATTGGAACCCTCTGCCCAATCTCATCCGTAATCAAGATTGGAGCAGTTTTTTCTAACGTCTGACCCCCAACAAGCGGCTGATCACTTTTACTTTAACATGGGAAACTGTCTCCTGAAACTTAGCCCAATAACCCAAAACTCCTCCCTTGGGAAGTCAAGCTTGCATCCCTCCAACGAAAGTACCTTAAGATGCAAAGACTTTACCTCCAAAACCACGACTTCTCTCTTTTCATGAGGCTAACGCGTTTTACTGATATTATCCGGGACCTATTGGAAAAACAGCTCCGCAACAAAGAATCCAAAGCCCTAAGGCATCCCAATGAAGCATTGAAACTCTCACTCCTACACAAATCTGGGAATTCGGCAACGGATACTATGATCCAATATGTTGCGTTACCGAATAAAACTTCGGCCACTTCTTCTCCTGGTATCGCTGAGGCCTTCAACCATTACTTCGCCAATTCCATGGCCTTTGCCTCAGGCACAGCACCCCCAAATCCTCTGGCTATTACCAGCTCTTCCTTATCTACCCTAACCTTTGGAGTAAACGTTATTTCCAGGCTCATTTCACGCTATAAAGCATCTGCGCTTCCTGGACAAGACGGGTTGCCCCCAGCTGCAACCATTAACGGTGGATCGGACCTTCCACTTATATTACTGAACCTATTCACCTTGTCACTCAAATTAAGTTTGCTACCGTCGAAATGGAAGAGCTCAGTCATCATTCCACGACACAAAAAAGGAACTGTCTACGAGCTTGCTAATTACAGTCCCATCAACCATACCCCTATCATTTCCAGAATAAACGGAAACGATTATCAAAGATGGCATTACCACCCATCCTCTCGCTTCTAACCTACTTAGCGATAGGCAGCACGAGTTTCTCAAATCGCGATCATGAACCACATGTCAGTTTGACTTCCTCAACCTAGTCACTAAGGCTGTTGATAGCGGGCAGGCATTAGCAGTTAGTATTACTGGTATATTTCTCGGCCATGGTCGAGATGCACGCTGAAGCGCATGATCATGGTGTAACACGTTACTGAATAAGATGGAATATTCACAAATTCTAAATATGAAAGTCGAGAGTATCAGAGATGGAAAAACAAAGCCAGCAACATTTTGAATGGATCATTCTGACAATGGTTTGTGCGGCAGTTTTGAACAGGTTTCGAATCCGGTCTGGGCACTGGTGCGCGGTGGAGATATCGATAAATCGTTAACGCAGTGCCAAGGACGCATTATGAACGAGAATGATGCGAGCCAAGGAAACCGGAGGCCCACTAAGGTTATGCAGATGGAGTAAATTTTGAGAAAGAGGAAAAAGGGGGGAAAATTTGTAAAGAAGTGTATTCGGGAAAATCAACGCATGCGAAGAGGATAGCTATCCATGAAGACAATGCAAACCCTGAATGGCGGATTTACTGGAGTTCAATAAACGGAATGAGTTTTGAAGCAGGGGGCATGAGACCAATTTTGTGAGAGTGAACACTGGTGGATGTGGGAGAAACAGCAGGCCATAAAAAGGTGAGTTTAGATTCAGGATCAGTAACATGTACCATTCTGAAATAAGAAGGCGCAACTGGAGGGTCTTCAAGAAGTGGAGAGTCAATTTCCAGCCGGCAACGGGTCGTAGGAAAGATAAAAAGTGGTAACGGATAATAAAGTGGGAAACCTCCGCATGTACTTGAGCTTTATTATGCTGTTTCACTGACAAATATATATGTACTTTTTGACGCATTTTGCTTCGGTGTTATTCAGCGTCATTTCTGGTAGTGTACAACATCGTATGCGTATGCTTCGTCTGGCAGGACAAAGTATGTGTCGGTCGATCAGCCGAGTGTGGCTGTATATTAGCGGCATGCGCGTGAACTGGAATTCGTGTTGGTTGCGTTTGAAACGCTGAACGATCTGATAAGCATTTAGGAGTATTTCCTGATATGTGGTTTGATTTCGGTCCCAGTTGCTATGGTAGGTTCCACTTGAGTCTCTGTCCGTACGAGTCAAAGTGGCATCTTTGATTAGCCAGTTTGGCGACTGAGATAGTGGGGACAACGAACCTGGATCTGTCGAAGGCTTTCGACGGTGTTCCACACCTGCATCTTATCTTCAAGTGGCATTCATTCGGCGTTGGTGACCCGCTGCTTTCTTGGCTGAAATCTTATCTCGCTCATCGTTCGCAAGTGGTCCTCGCCAACGGACATACTTCTCAACCGAAACCTGTTACAAGTGGCGGTAAACAGAGAAACGTGCTGGGTCCTCTCCTATTTCTGATGTACACTAATGACGCATTGGATCTAGTACACCACGGCACGCAATTCTCGTTTGCAGACGATATAAAAATAGTTCACTCTTTCAATTCTAATGATGCTATCCCTACTCTTTGCAACATTTCCGCTGACCTCGCAGCACATGACCGCTGGTGCCACAACTGAAGGATGAGATTTTCCACTGATGAGTGCGAGGTCCTAACGTACAAGTTCCAATTGCCCCCTGGATCCTTAACTCTTGGTAGGTCCCCAATAGCCAGTCAACTTAATATCCGCGGTTTAGGCCTCAAATACTCCTGCTCCCTCAACTTTTCTGAGCACGCCGAAATCAAAGCGGCTTAGGCTAGAAGAAGTGTGGCCATTCTCTTCCGCTCCTTTCGTCTCCGAGACAGTATCTTCGGCATCTACAAATCACACATCAGGCCTTTGCTCGAATGCTGCCAAATAATATTTTCTAACATGACGAAATTCGACAGAGTTGCGATTGAAAGCATACAAAGACGTTTCACCAAACAACTACTCGGCTGGTCCACGTATTTAAGCTATAGAGAACTATGCCAACATCTGAATCTTGACCCACTCTGGCTCCGCCACTTAAGACGAAACTTAGTCTTCCTGTATGACCTGCTCCATAACCGGTCTTTTTCCCTCAACCCAGTAAGCTTCTCCCGTGAAAACCCTTACTAACTTCGGCACAGGCCTTTTACTGCCCTTTCTAGTATAGCTTAGTCGGCCATACGGTCAAGTGTTTCCTTCTTGTCTGCTCCAAAGTCTGGAACAAGTTGCTCATCACCCTTCGAGCTTCACAAACCAAGTCCTAATTTCTGTCGGCACTCATCTCATATCTCAGCGTCACCCGCGCACTCTAGTTATCTGATATGAGCATGGCAGAGGATATAGCTTACGAGAGGGTCCTCGACTTCTAAGACCAACTCTTTCTCCGACCCTGCTCCCTTTAATTAAAGACAATCAACGATAGCCAGTTTTATCTACCTGACTGAGTCCTCAACTTTTGGCTGGATATGGCCACTACCCTAACGAATCAACGAAATTAAAACGCCACCAATTTCATCCACTTTGCCTCCACCTACCCCCGTAGTTTCTGTCACTCTTATGCCTCGTCCTTCACTGGTTTTTATATGCCTCCATTAACCGATGACCCACAGCAGGGGCACACCCTGACTGCTGCTTTTTATCTGCCCTCCTTTCCCACTTAACTCCCCCTTCTTAGCTCTTTCTTCAACTCCTGTCATGTTAATTTCCACATTTTTAAGGGTTTTTTCTGTTTATTCCATCACTTGTGAACAGGTGATCATGCACTTGGCATGCCTCGGACGTCTCCGAAATAAACCGTTATCATTCATTATTACACTATCTTAACCCACAGCTGGAACCATGTCCAGACTGCAATCCCCCTTTATTTCAGATTTTTTGTCTCCCACTATCTTAGTCGCCAAACTGGCTAATCAAAGATGTCACTTTGACTCGTACGGACAGAGACTCAAGTGGAACCTACCATAGCAACTGGGACCGAAATCAAACCACACATCAGGAAATACTCCTAAATGCTTATCAGATCGTTCAGCGTTTCAAACGCAACCAACACGAATTCCAGTTCACGCGCATGCCGCTAATATACAGCCACACTCGGCTGATCGACCGACACATACTTTGTCCTGCCAGACGAAGCATACGCATACGATGTTGTACACTACCAGAAATGACGCTGAATAACACCGAAGCAAAATGCGTCAAAAAGTACATATATATTTGTCAGTGAAACAGCATAATAAAGCTCAAGTACATGCGGAGGTTTCCCACTTTATTATCCGTTACCACTTTTTATCTTTCCTACGACCCGTTGCCGGCTGGAAATTGACTCTCCACTTCTTGAAGACCCTCCAGTTGCGCCTTCTTATTTCAGAATGGTACATGTTACTGATCCTGAATCTAAACTCACCTTTTTATGGCCTGCTGTTTCTCCCACATCCACCAGTGTTCACTCTCACAAAATTGGTCTCATGCCCCCTGCTTCAAAACTCATTCCGTTTATTGAACTCCAGTAAATCCGCCATTCAGGGTTTGCATTGTCTTCATGGATAGCTATCCTCTTCGCATGCGTTGATTTTCCCGAATACACTTCTTTACAAATTTTCCCCCCTTTTTCCTCTTTCTCAAAATTTACTCCATCTGCATAACCTTAGTGGGCCTCCGGTTTCCTTGGCTTGCATCATTCTCGTTCATAATGCGTCCTTGGCACTGCGTTAACGATTTATCGATATCTCCACCGCGCACCAGTGCCCAGACCGGATTCGAAACCTGTTCAAAACTGCCGCACAAACCATTGTCAGAATGATCCATTCAAAATGTTGCTGGCTTTGTTTTTCCATCTCTGATACTCTCGACTTTCATATTTAGAATTTGTGAATATTCCATCTTATTCAGTAACGTGTTACACCATGATCATGCGCTTCAGCGTGCATCTCGACCATGGCCGAGAAATATACCCGTATTATTATTAGTCGCCCTATGGACCATATCGATAAACCTTCGCAGACCTACATCACTGTTTTCTTCCCCCCCCCCTTCGATGTCATTTCCTTAAGTACCTTACACCCCGCACTCCCTCCTGTCCACCCGGCTTCGGCAGATATTATAATCCCTCACATTGCCATATCGTGCCCCCTCCCCATGTTTCATGTGACACACCTACGGCCCACAAAAGCGATCTGTTGCAAGCCCACCGTATTGATCACCAGCATCGATCGGCGGCGCCCCATTCTAACTCTCTGTCTGCCTTCTGTCCCCCATGTATCATCGACTGCCTTCCCTCTTCTATTGACTCTCTGCCCCCACTGAGACCCAACCCCATCGCCACAGCGCCCCCAAATGTTCTCGCACCTGGTATCAATGCTTTGCGCACAACGACACTGAACTCCTTCCTACTAGTTCTTATTAACCCCCGGTCAATAATTAGGAAAATATCGCATCTGTGATCCATGGCATTTACCTCAAACGCTGACATTATACTAGTAAGTGAATCCTGGCCCTCAGATGATGCCCCTCTTGACCTTGTTCGCACAGCAGGGTATCAGTGCTTCTCGAA
Organism: Fasciola hepatica; assembly: GCA_948099385.1. Classification (NCBI taxonomy): domain Eukaryota; kingdom Metazoa; phylum Platyhelminthes; class Trematoda; order Plagiorchiida; family Fasciolidae; genus Fasciola; species Fasciola hepatica. The sequence continues at coordinate 2,217,266 of CANUEZ040000156.1, forward strand.
CACCCTCAAGTCCGGGCGTGGAGGGGGCTGTTTAGCCTTTGTCAAATGCACTATCCACGCTAGTGTTATTGACCACCCCTCTTCCCTCCTTATCGAGGATTCGTTATGGCTATCTATTCAAGCCTCCGGCTGTCTACATCCCCCTGGGTCCGGAGCCTGTAAAAATTGACTCTGCCTTGGATGTGTTTGTTGCTGCCCCTGACTATCCCGCCAGTGCAAAATTATTGCAGATGACTTTAACCTCCTTTCAATCTGCTGTCCTTATACTGGCACCCCTCGCCCCTCCACACTTTCCTCTCCTGCGGCGGTCTTCGTAGATGGTCCCACCATGTCTCCTGCTTTACAAGGGGGAACAACATCCTGCGCCTAGTATTCTCCTTCTATGTTCCTGATATCACCACTCAGATTGCAGTGCTCTTCCCGGGTAGTGACCACCGTATTTGCAGGTGCAAGTTTAGCTGCTTCAACTGTTCCCACCTAAAGCAATCCTCTCCCCCTGTTCCGACTTCCTACCTTTCATGTAACTGGCCCCTAGTGCCAATGATAATCCTTTCCGTTGACTAAGACACACTTTTCTCTCCTCTGATCCCCCCACTATTATGAACTCTCTACCCCAACCTCCTACACTGCTTAAGTACCGCTAACCCATGCGTCGATCCTGGCCCCAAGTCCAGCAGCTCAAACCTGTCATTTTTAGAGTGTAAGCTGGCTAAGCTGCAACTCTCTTTTGCCAGGTAACGAGACTTTATAGTCCTTGTGCCCATAAACCAGTTACAACTGAGGCTGCTTTGCATGGCCGACTCACATCAGAGAAGGCAAGAAGCCATCGCCCTAGCACACCTCAACAAAGCTGACTAACCGTCCAACCTGCTTAGTAAAAGGTCCAATCACTCCAATCTTACCTCGCCCAAATACCTCATCCGCGCCTCATCTACAGCTAATACCTCAGCATCTATTTCTGAGGCCTTCGATGAGCATTTCTGTCCCTCCCTTGTAAACTGTCCTCGTATCCATCCTCCTACAACTCATCCCTGCACCTCTGCTTCTGTTTCATCGATTCCTTTCACCCATCTAGAAATTGGAAAATCAGTTTCCTCTATTGAACCTACCCCGAAACCGGGACCGGATGATCTCCCACTGGCCCTCCTCCGTTTCGGTGGTCCTGACCTCCCTTTATTGTTACCTAATTTATACACCACCTCCGTGCTTCACAGCTTCGTCCCACCTCCATGGAAAACCCCCTTTATAATTTCGTGCTTCAAATAGGGTGCACCACACGACCCAGATCACTATCGGCCCATTAACCACATCCCAGCAGTCTGCAGAAACATTGAGAGTATTACCAAAAAACACATCGTTCAGTACCTCTTATCCAGCAACCTGCTGAACCCCGGTCTGCAAACTTTCTTGAACTTCCGTTCCTAGCCCTCCTGCCAGCTAGACTTTCTTAATATCCTATGGTCTGCCGCCGACTCCGGCAACTCTGTGGTCGTCCTGTGCCTCGACATGTCTGAGGCTTTTGACTGTGTTCCCCATATGCATCTGTTAGCCAAACTCCGGTCTCTTGGTATTACTGACCCTCTCCTCTCTTGGCTATCCTCGTATCCCTCTCATAGGTCATAAGCTATGCTCGTTGAAGGCCACTTATCCTCTGTCAAACCCATCACTAGCGGCGTCATCTAAGGCAGTGTTTTTGGCCCATTACTATTCCTTATTTATATCAATGGCATTTTGTCTTCTATTCGCCAAGGTACCCCTTTTCTCTTTGCCGACGGCATAAAAGTAGTACACTCCTTCCTCCCTAATCACCTATCTGTGACCCTGTGCAACAAATCGTGACTTGCTCTCTCACCAAACTTGGTGCTTCTAGTGGTTCATGAATTTTTCTGCGGAGAAAAGCTTCCTCTTAACACACAAGTGCACCGTACCACCCGGACAAAAATGTCTGGACGACCTGCCCATCCCCATACACCCCAAGGCCATTGACTTTGGTGTGCGCCACTTGTAACGACCGGTCGTGGAAAACCCCCTAAAACCTTTGCGATTCAGTGTTCTTTTTAATATCACTCACTTGCTTACACTACTGACGCGTCTTTACGAACTGTTTGTTTCTATGGACCAGTTGTTGTTTTTTCGCGCCCAGAGTGCTACTTTGTCATATCCCTGTTCTGGGCCTGCGTGACGCACGTGCTCTTTGCTCGCACGCTGCAATTCGGTTTCTCGTTTGTTGGGTCCTTGTGATCTCATTATTGGGGTTTGTATCTTTTTGGTGTCATTGTTCATTCAATAATCTAGTATCGTTGAATATCACGGATAATCGCCTTTTGATTTCGGGATCCGTTGCGAATTTGGCTACGCATTGCTCAAACGTGTGTTACAATACTCAACAGATCAGTTTGGAACGAAAGAAATTACGCAAAATGCCAAGAAAAGGATCGAAAACATTGGAATCTGGACAAAAAGTAATCCGGCAAGTCTTTGGGGAGGTTTTGGGTACATATGATTCTTTAGTTAATGTTAGATCGCCTAGTCCTGTCAGTGCTAGTTCATGTGTTAATGAGAGCAATATGGATTGTAAGTATGTTGATCTATATAGGCTGAGAATATTAGACCTAGAACAGCAGTTGTTATCGGCTAGACAACAGGCCCAGGAAGCAGAAAAGAATTGTATACAGAAAGAGGGTGAACATGAGACCAGCGACTAGGACACTTCCAATAGATTAGGGTGCAATAAGATAGGGAGACTCACGCCGGTCGCCAACTATAAAACACCGTTGATCAATTTGCCAAGAGAGGAACTAACGGTTTTCGACGGGCAGTATGATCACTACTGCAAGTTTGTCAAGCAGTTCGAGACGTTCGTTGAAAATAAGGTAACCGACCCCGGGCGAAGGCTTCTCTACCTTACTCACTACGGTCGAGGCCGTGCAAGAGAAGCTATCGACGGGTGTACCATGCTCGACCCGGAACAAGGCTACACAAGGGCAAGGAAGATTCTAAGGGACTTGTTTGGCCAACCTTTCAAAGTAGCCCGTAACCTAATAGAGGGCGTGATGGTAGAGGCAAAGAGAACCAAGGGCGACGTCTACACCATGGCCGACCTGGTGATTAAGATGCAGAACTGCTCAATAGCCCCCGACCATTTAGGTTACAGAGCTGATCTAGATGCAATGCACACTTTGGAAAACATAGTCCGTCACCTTTTTCCCGATCTGCAGGGTCGGTGGGCGGAAGAAGCAGAACGGATAAGCCGAAGCGACATGGAGGCTAAATTCGAAGACCTGACCGAATACTTGGACAGGCAAACCAGGACAGCTGACAGCAGGTCCGGCCGACTCATCCGGGACGGCAACCGGGCAAACAAGCCCAGTACTAGCCAGTCTCAAACCCCTGCACGAGAACATCCAAAATACCAAACTTTGACCAATACACATGCCATTTCACGCGGCACCACGGCGCAACCAAATTACAGATCCCGTGGCGCTAGTCATGGACTACCAGAATGCCCCAAGTTCGACAGCGCCACAATAGACGAACGGTGGGGAATGGCGAAGATGGCGGGGGCGTGTTTTATCTGTCTCAACGCCACGCACCGGGCGGCAGCTTGTAGGACAAGGAACCGATGTGGTTACGAGGGCTGCACGGGCAGACACCATCGGTTGCTGCACCAGACGAGAGTAACCTCACCCGAGGCGAGTACCAATACCAGTGTTGTTTGGTAAACGTCGTGGTCTGCCAGTAAACCGGTACGTTCAGGAGTAGTTGCCGTGGGAGTAGTGACCCCGACGGGGGTGGTCAAAGCGGTGGCTTTCGTCGACAGTGGATCTGACGCTACCCTGGTGAGCGAGCGGTTTGCCGACAAACACCGGCTCGCTAAAGGTGCGACGTCGTTAGCGGTGAGCACGGTGGGCGGAACACAGGTAATGACTGCCGGTAGATTAAGGCTGCAACTCATCTCTCTAGACACTAACGAGGAAATTGAACCAACGGAGGCATTCACGTTAGCGGATCTCCCCATGCGAGCACCAAGGTCGGTGAACTCAATCTTGACAAGGTGGCCTCACCTGCAGGATGTAACCGTTGTAGACTGGGAAGATGATGAAGTGGATCTCCTCATCGGCTGCGACGTGCCAGAGGCACATAGGGTACTTGACCAGAGAGTGGGCGACCGCCAGGCACCTTATGCCGTACGCACGGCTCTGGGATGGATGTTGTACTGTCCAGTAGTGGGACGTGGTTCCGTGAATTGCTTATCCGCCGAAACGGACCGCATAGAGTGCCACCTGCAGCGGGTGTATGAAAAGGAGTTTCATGACATCGGAGACGAAAGACCATCGTTGTCTCAAGAGGATCGCTTCGCTCTACAAAGGGTGCGGCAAGGTACTAGAGGCCTCAAAAAATAGTTCGAGGTTCTCCTCCCATGGCGCACACCGGACGACCCGTGGACGACAACAGAAATTATGTTCTCCAACGATTACTACGACTAAAAGAACGCTTCATTCGAGACCAGAATCTGTGGGAACGATACGCGGATTTGATGAAGCGAAACGGAACCCTCGGTTACGTTGAAAAGGTGCCTGTTAACACCGACAGCAAAAGGGGTATCTGGTATCTGCCTCACCATCCGGTTATCAACCCCAAGAAACCCAATAAACTGCTGGTGGTTTTCGACTGTGCGGCCAAGTTCCAGGGCAAGTCGTTACACGATCGCCTACTACAGGGGCCTGACTGGACCACTCCACTGATCGATGTTTTGTGTCGTTTCAGAGTGGGTAAAGTGGCTTTGTCTGCAGACATTAGGGAAATGTTCCATCAGGTGAAGATTCCGGTAGGAGAACGAGATGCTTTGCGTTTCCTGTGGTGGGAAGGGATCGACCGGGACAACGCAGTGGTGAATTATATGATGACCGTCCACCCCTTCGGAGCCATATCGTCACCATTTTGTGCCAACTACGCCCTCCGAGAATCAGCGAACAAACATGGCGATCTAGTACATCGGAAGGTGGTAGAAAGCGTCAGCAGGAACTTCTACGTCGACGACTACCTTGGGTCATTCGATGATGTGGAATCAGCTCTAGAGCAGTTCAGGGGTCTGACGAGATTGCTGGAAGAGGGCGGCTTCCATCTAACTAAATGAATGTCGAACGCTTCAGAAGTGCTGAAGGTCATCCCGTTTCACGAGAAGGCCGAAAGGGTTAGAGACTTGGACGGCTCTCCACTTCCTATTGAACGCACTTTAGGAATACAATGGGACGCGGAAACGGACGATTTTGTTTTCGAACTAAACGTTCCGGAGCTGCCAATAACCCGTCGTGGCATACTATCTGCCGTCTCAAGTTTGTTCGACCCGCTCGGTTTTGTCTCACCCTGGCTGCTACTCGGAAAGATCTTGCTGCAGTGGCTGTGCCGTAAGAAAGTTGATTGGGACCAGCCACTGAACCGAGAGGACCGGCTGGACTGGGAAGAATTTTTGAACACCTTGAAGAAATTAGGGGACATAAGAATCCCACGATGTTTGACTCCTGGCCATACGACACGGACTGGAGAACTACATGCCTTTTCTGATGCATCCGAAGTCGGTTATGGAGCTGTGGTGTACGGACAATGGTGCGCAGGAGATGGACAATATACCACGAGGATCCTGTTTGCCAAAGCCCGCGTTGCTCCATTGAAGTCGGTCTCAATCCCACGCCTTGAACTCAGCGCAGCCGTGTTGGCAGTCAGGGTGGTGCAAGCTGTGAAGAGATGTTTCGATCTCTACATTTGGTCGGTGAGCTTCTGGACGGATTCAACGATAGTACTTTACTATATCAACAACGTCCGGAGCCGGTTTAGTACTTTCGTTGCTAACCGGCTCACGATTATCCACGATGAATCAGCCACGCACCAGTGGAGTCATGTCAGGTCTGGCGATAATCCGGCCGACCTGTGCTCCCGAGGTGCGAACAACTTCAGGCAACTGGACACGTGGACGAGAGGGCCAAACTTCCTGCAATTGCCCAAACAGGACTGGCCCGTGTTCGAATTAAAACCCCCTACGAAAGTGGAACTGGAGATCGAAGGCGTAGTGATAGCGACCAACGTCGTCAAAACGACATCCATTCTATCGCGACTGGTCAGGTTTTCTTCCTGGATGAAGACGCTTCGTTCGCTAGTTTGGTTAACCAGGTTCAAGAGAAATTTACTAGTCATGAAAGGGCTACGGCCCTCAGGCCGGATACGGGTCGGCCCAATAAGTCCCGATGAGCTACAGGCGGCAGAGTACGATATTTTCAGAATGATTCAACGCGAGGCTTTCGCCCGAGAACTCGAGAGGGCGGAAGAAGTGGGACCGATCAACAAAAAAATATCATCTCCAAGAAGCAAATTGAATCGTTTAAACCCCAAACTCATTGATGGACTGCTGCGAGTGGATGGTAGGCTGGCCAAAGCCCAACTGAGTTCGACACAAAGTATCCTATACTGCTGCCTGCGAGACAACCCGTGGTAGAGCTAATGATCCAAGAAGTCCACGCCGTGGAGGGACATGCCGGGGAAGGTCGCGTGACGAGAGTCATCCGAAAGCGCCTTTGGTTGCTGAGAGGACGAGAGACTGTAAAACGCGTAATCCAACGGTGTGTGCAATGCCGCGGCGGGCAAACAGCTCATGGCCCCTCTACCAGAATGCAGGGTGACTGCGGGCTGGTGGCCTTTCAGCGACACCGGGTTGGACTATTTCGGGTCCTTATGGATCAAGTGCGGGAAGAGATTGGAAAAAAGATATGGATGTATCATGACATGCATGAAGTCACCCGCGGTACACCTAGAAGTCGCACATTCGATGACGACTGATTCGTTTCTACGGGCCTTGCAGAGACTTATCAAACGAAGAGGCGCACCGGCCGATATATACTCAGATAATGGATCGAACTTTGTGGGCGCTCACCGGGAATTGCGGAGTTGGCACAATAACATAAACAGGGACGAATTGCAGGATCGAACCGTGGCCTACGGCATACGATGGCATTTCAACCCCCCACAGGCCAGCCACCGCTGCTGCGTGTGGGAACTCATGATCCGGGCCGCCAGACGGATATTGCTGTCAATCATGGAGCAGCAGCCGCCCGACGACGAGACGCTAAACACCGTCATCACTGAGGTGGAGCGAATCCTGAACAACCGCCTCCTGGTTCCAGTAAAGAACGGCGACCCCACCCACCTGGCGCTCACCCCGAACGACTTATTGACGTTAAGGTCGAACGAGGATTTCCAAGGGCCGGTAAACCTTCGTGGGAGCTACCTCCACGGGTGGAAGCAAGCGAACTATTTGGCCAAGGTCTTCTGGAGGCGATGGCTGCGGGAGTACCTACCGGCTCTGCAGACTCAACAGAAGTGTCCGGTCAAATAAAGACCATTCAAGGTTGTGTATGTGGTGGTGATCGCAGACGAACGCGCACATTTCAGCGCTTGGTCTTTGGGAGTAGTTATGGAAACCATCGAAAGCACTGACGGAATGATAAGAACGGTGAAGGTGAAGACAGCCAACTGAGCGCTCTTTCGTGACATACGCAGTGTAACGAACGTTTGAGCAATGCGTAGCCAAATTCGCAACGGATCCCGAAATCAAAAGACGATTATCCGTGATATTCTACGATACTAGATTATTACAATAAACAATGACATAAACAATATACAAACCTCAATAATACGATCAAAAGGACTCAACAACGAGAAACCGAATAGCAGCGTGTGAGCAGACAGCACGTGCGTCACGCACGTCCTGAACAAGGATGTGCCAAAGTAGCGCTCTGAGAGCGAACAAACAACAATTGGTTCAGAAAAACAACCAGTTCGTAAAGACAAGTCAATAGTGTATGGAAATGAGTGATGTTGGGAAAAACACTGAATCGCGAGGGAAAAGGGGGGATTTTCCACGACCGACTGTTACACCGCCCACCAAAATCCTCCCGAATCCTTAGCAGAGACAAAGGTTCGGTATAAAGGTACTGATTCTTCCTACCTGCCTAGGCCCTGCTGTCAGTGCGCGCGTCTAATGCTCGTCGTCAACGTTCTACTACTGGTCGCACCTAATCCATTGGCTACATAGAAGTGAGGCTAGTATACATCTTCCACAAGACCAAATGACCGATGGCGGGCGTGAATGGTCACATAGAAGTTGTCCTCGTAAGGGGCCATCCGGTCCTGGATGTACGTGCTTGAGTGTGTGTGTGAGTGCGTGTGTGTGTGTGCCGGGGTTACAATGAAATCACAGGTATGACTATACATCAAAGGAGGACTTTCTGCAATGTCAACAAAAGACCGCGTGGCAAGAAAACGAGTAAAATGTAGCATGTATGTGTGACCTGAGCTCTGCTACTTCCACATATGCAAGGGGCATTCGGTAGCGTCAACAAAAAGCAAAACAACGAACACTGTCACATGTTTGATGGGTTTACGGGATGTAGAGTGCGTCGTGCATGCGCGTATGTATCGGGATGTACAATGGAATCGCATTCATCACCACGCATCGGAAAGAACCTTCTGTAATGTCAACGAAAAGACTGCGAGCACCTTAACGTGTTTGACAGAGACCGTGTGGTATACATGGTGTTTCTTTATCCACCTCGATTACTGGTGTGAAAAAGGTTTACTAGGCCTCAGGGTTATCAGCTCCTCCGTCTTCGCTCTCGAGTAGGTTAATACTGCGTATGTCACGAATGAGCACTCCGTTGGCTGTCTTCACCTTCATCGTTCTTTTCATTCCGTCAGTGCTTTTGATGGTTTCCGTAACTACTCCCAAAGACCAAGCGCTGAAATGTGCGCGTTTGTCGGCGATCATAACCACGTCCCCAACTTTGAATGGTCTTGTTTTGGCCAGCCACTTCTGTTGAGTCTGCAAAGCCGGTAGGTACTCCCGCAGCCATCGCCTCCAGAAGACCTTGGCCAAATAGTTCGCTTGCTTCCACCCGTGGAGGTAGCTCCCACGAAGGTTTACCGGCCCTTGGAAATCCTCGTTCGACCTTAACGTCAATAAGTCGTTCGGGGTGAGCGCCAGGTGGGTGGGGTCGCCGTTCTTTACTGGAACCAGGAGGCGGTTGTTCAGGATTCGCTCCACCTCAGTGATGACGGTGTTTAGCGTCTCGTCGTCGGGCGGCTGCTGCTCCATGATTGACAGCAATATCCGTCTGGCGGCCCGGATCATGAGTTCCCACACGCAGCAGCGGTGGCTGGCCTGTGGGGGGTTGAAATGCCATCGTATGCCGTAGGCCACGGTTCGATCCTGCAATTCGTCCCTGTTTATGTTATTGTGCCAACTCCGCAATTCCCGGTGAGCGCCCACAAAGTTCGATCCATTATCTGAGTATATATCGGCCGGTGCGCCTCTTCGTTTGATAAGTCTCTGCAAGGCCCGTAGAAACGAATCAGTCGTCATCGAATGTGCGACTTCTAGGTGTACCGCGGGTGACTTCATGCATGTCATGATACATCCATATCTTTTTTCCAATCTCTTCCCGCACTTGATCCATAAGGACCCGAAATAGTCCAACCCGGTGTCGCTGAAAGGCCACCAGCCCGCAGTCACCCTGCATTCTGGTAGAGGGGCCATGAGCTGTTTGCCCGCCGCGGCATTGCACACACCGTTGGATTACGCGTTTTACAGTCTCTCGTCCTCTCAGCAACCAAAGGCGCTTTCGGATGACTCTCGTCACGCGACCTTCCCCGGCATGTCCCTCCACGGCGTGGACTTCTTGGATCACTAGCTCTACCACGGGTTGTCTCGCAGGCAGCAGTATAGGATACTTTGTGTCGAACTCAGTTGGGCTTTGGCCAGCCTACCATCCACTCGCAGCAGTCCATCAATGAGTTTGGGGTTTAAACGATTCAATTTGCTTCTTGGAGATGATATTTTTTTGTTGATCGGTCCCACTTCTTCCGCCCTCTCGAGTTCTCGGGCGAAAGCCTCGCGTTGAATCATTCTGAAAATATCGTACTCTGCCGCCTGTAGCTCATCGGGACTTATTGGGCCGACCCGTATCCGGCCTGAGGGCCGTAGCCCTTTCATGACTAGTAAATTTCTCTTGAACCTGGTTAACCAAACTAGCGAACGAAGCGTCTTCATCCAGGAAGAAAACCTGACCAGTCGCGATAGAATGGATGTCGTTTTGACGACGTTGGTCGCTATCACTACGCCTTCGATCTCCAGTTCCACTTTCGTAGGGGGTTTTAATTCGAACACGGGCCAGTCCTGTTTGGGCAATTGCAGGAAGTTTGGCCCTCTCGTCCACGTGTCCAGTTGCCTGAAGTTGTTCGCACCTCGGGAGCACAGGTCGGCCGGATTATCGCCAGACCTGACATGACTCCACTGGTGCGTGGCTGATTCATCGTGGATAATCGTGAGCCGGTTAGCAACGAAAGTACTAAACCGGCTCCGGACGTTGTTGATATAGTAAAGTACTATCGTTGAATCCGTCCAGAAGCTCACCGACCAAATGTAGAGATCGAAACATCTCTTCACAGCTTGCACCACCCTGACTGCCAACACGGCTGCGCTGAGTTCAAGGCGTGGGATTGAGACCGACTTCAATGGAGCAACGCGGGCTTTGGCAAACAGGATCCTCGTGGTATATTGTCCATCTCCTGCGCACCATTGTCCGTACACCACAGCTCCATAACCGACTTCGGATGCATCAGAAAAGGCATGTAGTTCTCCAGTCCGTGTCGTATGGCCAGGAGTCAAACATCGTGGGATTCTTATGTCCCCTAATTTCTTCAAGGTGTTCAAAAATTCTTCCCAGTCCAGCCGGTCCTCTCGGTTCAGTGGCTGGTCCCAATCAACTTTCTTACGGCACAGCCACTGCAGCAAGATCTTTCCGAGTAGCAGCCAGGGTGAGACAAAACCGAGCGGGTCGAACAAACTTGAGACGGCAGATAGTATGCCACGACGGGTTATTGGCAGCTCCGGAACGTTTAGTTCGAAAACAAAATCGTCCGTTTCCGCGTCCCATTGTATTCCTAAAGTGCGTTCAATAGGAAGTGGAGAGCCGTCCAAGTCTCTAACCCTTTCGGCCTTCTCGTGAAACGGGATGACCTTCAGCACTTCTGAAGCGTTCGACATTCATTTAGTTAGATGGAAGCCGCCCTCTTCCAGCAATCTCGTCAGACCCCTGAACTGCTCTAGAGCTGATTCCACATCATCGAATGACCCAAGGTAGTCGTCGACGTAGAAGTTCCTGCTGACGCTTTCTACCACCTTCCGATGTACTAGATCGCCATGTTTGTTCGCTGATTCTCGGAGGGCGTAGTTGGCACAAAATGGTGACGATATGGCTCCGAAGGGGTGGACGGTCATCATATAATTCACCACTGCGTTGTCCCGGTCGATCCCTTCCCACCACAGGAAACGCAAAGCATCTCGTTCTCCTACCGGAATCTTCACCTGATGGAACATTTCCCTAATGTCTGCAGACAAAGCCACTTTACCCACTCTGAAACGACACAAAACATCGATCAGTGGAGTGGTCCAGTCAGGCCCCTGTAGTAGGCGATCGTGTAACGACTTGCCCTGGAACTTGGCCGCACAGTCGAAAACCACCAGCAGTTTATTGGGTTTCTTGGGGTTGATAACCGGATGGTGAGGCAGATACCAGATACCCCTTTTGCTGTCGGTGTTAACAGGCACCTTTTCAACGTAACCGAGGGTTCCGTTTCGCTTCATCAAATCCGCGTATCGTTCCCACAGATTCTGGTCTCGAATGAAGCGTTCTTTTAGTCGTAGTAATCGTTGGAGAACATAATTTCTGTTGTCGTCCACGGGTCGTCCGGTGTGCGCCATGGGAGGAGAACCTCGAACTATTTTTTGAGGCCTCAAGTACCTTGCCGCACCCTTTGTAGAGCGAAGCGATCCTCTTGAGACAACGATGGTCCTTCATCTCCAATGTCATGAAACTCTATGCGGTCCGTTCCGGCGGATAAGTAATTCACGGAACCACGTCCCACTACTGGACAGTACAACATCCATCCCAGAGCCGTGCGTACGGCATAAGGTGCCTGGCGGTCGCCCACTCTCTGGTCAAGCACCCAATGCGCCTCTGGCACGTCGCAGCCGATGAGGAGATCCACTTCATCATCTTCCCAGTCTACAACGGTTACATCCTGCAGGTGAGGCCACCTTGTCAAGATTGAGTTCACCGACCTTGGTGCTCGCATGGGGAGATTCGCTAACGTGAATGCCTCCGTTGGTTCAATTTCCTCGTTAGTGTCTAGAGAGATGAGTTGCAGCCTTAATCTACCGGCAGTCATGACCTGTGTTCCGCCCACCGTGCTCACTGCTAACGACGTCGCACCTTTAGCCAGTTGGTGTTCGTCGGCAAACCGCTCTTTCACTAAAGTGGTGTCGGATCCACTATCAACGAAAGCCAACGCCTTGACTATCCCAGTCGGAGTCACTACTCCCACGGCCACTACGCCTAAACGTACCGGTTTACTGGCAGATTGTGAAGTTGAACAAATCACGCTGGGCTTGGCGCTCGCCTCGGATATGGTTACTCTCGCCTGATGCAGCATCCAATGGTGTCTGCCCGTGCAGCCCTCGTAACCACATCGATTCCTTGTTCTACAGGCTGCTGCCCGGTGCGTGGCGTTGAGACAGATAAAACATGTTCCTGCCATCCTCGCCATTCCCCGCCGTTCGTCTATTGTGGCGTTGCCGAACTTGGGGCATTCTGGTAGGCCATGGCTAGTACCACAGGATCTGCAATTTGGTTTCGTAGTAGCATCTCGTGAAATGACGTGTGTATTGGTCCAAGGCTGGTACTTTGGATGTTCCCGTGCAGGGGTTTGGACTTGGCTAGTACCGGGCTTGTTTGCTCGGTTGCTGTCCCGGATGAGTCGGCCGAATCTGCTGTCAGCTATCTTCGTTTGCCTGTCTAAGTATTCAGTCAGGTCTTCGAAGTTGGCTTCTCTGTCGCTTCGGCTTATCCGTTCTGCTTCTTCCACCCACCGACCCTGTAGTTCGGGAGAGAGGTGACGGACTATGCCTTCCAAAGTGTGCACGGCGTCTAGGTCAGCCCTGTAACCTAAGTGGTCGAGGGCTATTGAGCAGTTCTGCATCTTAATCACCAGGTCGGCCATGGTGTAGACGTCGCCCTTGGTTCTCTTTGCCTCTATCATCACGCCCTCTATTAGGTTACGGGCTACTTTGAAAGGTTGGCCAAACAGGTCCCTTAGAATCTTCCTTGCCCTTGTGTAGCCTTGTTCTGGGTCGAGCATGGTGCACCCGTCGATAGCTTCTCTTGCTCGGCCTCGGCAGTAGTGAGTAAGGTAGAGAAGCCTTTGCCCGGGGTCGGTTACCTTATTTTCAACAAACGTCTCGAACTGCTTGACAAACTTGCAGTAGTGCTCAGCTCGCCCGTCGAAAACCGTTAACTCCACTCTAGGCAGATCGATCGATGGTGGTTTGTAGTCGGCGACCGGCGTGGGGTTACCTACCTTATTGCACCCCAACCTATCGGAAGTGTCGAAGTCACTGGTCTCATGCTCTCGCTGTTTCTGTGTACACTTCTCTGCTTCCTGCGCCTGTAGTCTAGCCGAAAGTAACTGTTGCTCTAGTTCTAGTATTCTCAGCTTATACAAATCGACATCCTTACGATCAATATTGTTTTCAATAACACATTAACTAGCACTGACAGGACTAGGCGATCTAACATTAACTAAAGAATCATATGTACCCAAAACCTCCCCAGAGACTTGCCGTATTACTTCCTGTCCGGATTCGACTGCTTTTGATCCTTTTCTTGGCATTTTGCGTGATTTTCCTCGTTCCAAATTGATCTATTGAGTATTGTAACGCACGTTTGAGCAATGCGTAGCCAAATTCGCAACGGATCCCGAAATCAAAAGGCGATTATCCGTGATATTCTACGATACTAGATTATTACAATAAACAATGACATAAACAATGTACAAACCTCAATAATACGATCAAAAGGGCTCAACAACGAGAAACCGAATAGCAGCGTGTGAGCAGACAGCACGTGCGTCACGCAGGTCCTGAACAAGGATGTGCCAAAGTAGCGCTCTGGGAGCGAACAAATAACAATTGGTCCAGAAAAACAACCAGTTCGTAAAGACAAGTCAATAGTGTATGGAAATGAGTGATGTTGGGAAAAACACTGAATCGCGAGGGAAAAGGGGTTTTTCCACGACCGGCTGTTACACGCAGTATGAGCCCACTCGAGAGCGAAGGCGGAGAGGCTGATAACGCTGAGGCCCAGTAGAGTATTTCGCATTCGTCTTCGAGGTGGATAAAGAAACCCCATATATGGAAGCGATCCCGACACACTGACGCATCGAACCATCATACACCCCGACGCACACTCACCTACATTGTACTCGTTTTACCACCTGGTCTACGTCAAACACGTTACAATACTCATAGTCTTTCTTTGAAGTTGCAGAAAACCCTCTTTTGGCTCATGGCGATACTTGTGATTCCATTATACATCCAGACACATAAGCTACACTCGATGCACGCTATGTCACGCAACCCCTATCAAACATGTGACGGTGTTCGCAATTTGCTTTTGTTGACGTTACTGAAACGTCTTTTGCACATGTGGAGGTAGCGGCTATTACATCATACACACACACTCACGCAAGCACATACAGCCAGGGCAGGGCGGCCTTTCCAAGGACAGCACATATGTTTCCCCTTCAAGCCCGCCATTGGTCAGTTGTTCTCGTGGAAGATGTAGAATAGCTTCGTGTCTACGTGGCCAACGGATTAGGTGCGACCATGAGTAGAACGTTGACGACAAGCATTAGGCGAGCGCACTGACAGCAGGGCCGAGGTACGTAGGAAGAATCAGTACCTTTATACCAAACCTTTGACTCTGCTAAGGATTCGGGAGGATTTTGGTGGGCGGTGTAACGACCGGTCGTGGAAAACCCCCTAAAACCTTTGCGATTCAGTGTTCTTTTTAATATCACTCACTTGCTTACACTACTGACGCGTCTTTACGAACTGTTTGTTTCTATGGACCAGTTGTTGTTTTTTTGCGCCCAGAGTGCTACTTTGTCATATCCTTGTTCTGGGCCTGCGTGACGCACGTGCTCTTTGCTCGCACGCTGCAATTCGGTTTCTCGTTTGTTGAGTCCTTGTGATCTCATTATTGGGGTTTGTATCTTTTTGGTGTCATTGTTCATTCAATAATCTAGTATCGTTGAATATCACGGATAATCGCCTTTTGATTTCGGGATCCGTTGCGAATTTGGCTACGCATTGCTCAAACGTGTGTTACGCTACTATTGTTCCTTTAACTTCTCAGAACAGGGGTGGTTCCTCACCGCTAAAGCCCAGCAGACTTTAGGCTCGATCCGCCGACGTGTCTTACTACCGGTCAATGGTCTCTCCATATCTCTCTCACATGTGAGACCGCTCCTTGAATATTTTACCATTACCTCCAGTCTCTGGCCATGTTCCACCACTGTATCCCTTGATAACGTACAGGGTACTGTCATCCAAACGCTGTCGGGCGTATCTATAGCCCTAACTTACCGTCAAAGCTGCGAGCTCCTACAAATTGGGCCTCCGTGGATCCGTCGCATGAGGCTCAACCTGATTTTCTTCTTTAAGCCAATTCATAACCAGGTCTACACATCCTACCCTAGCTCATTCGCTGCCCCCTGCTCCTACCCCGTTCGACGTCGTGCCTTCTCCCTCCCTGGCCCCCGATCTATTCTTAGTCTGAAGTCCCGATTCTTTCTGTTAGCCCACTCCAAAATCTGGAGTAAGCTCCCCCTTAGCTTGCGCAGTGCCTCCTCACTGTTGGCCTTTAGGCACTCATTTGTGTCATACTTAACTGTTCCCAATGCTGTATTGCTCACCAATGAGTTCGTCTCCATCGGTCTGGCCTTTGATAGAGGTCTCACTCTGTAACTCTACTACCTCTGCGCCGCAGGCCAGTAGGTATACTCCTTGCTCGACACTTTTCCTCCTCTAGTGCCGCATCTCCTGCCTTCATAGGATAACCCTGTTGCTCATCCACTATCATCTGTTATCCAGCATTTTTATTTTTTTCCTCTCCTTAGTATCCGTTGCTCCTTAGCTGGCCACACCCAAACTGCGCTTCTCTATCCTTTTTCCCTTTCCAGTGATCCTTGATGACGGCCTACCGCTTCGGGCACTGTACGGACTATCTCCCTGGCGGGTGCACCCGGGTAATATTGCCACACTGTCGTCTACCACTCGCCGTTCCCGTTGGATCTGCCGTCCATGAACTCACATCCTGCCAACTGATTCCGGATCACGCACCCTATTGCGGTTGTTTTGTCCCCTGTACAATTATCAATGACCACTCTTGTCTTTCCCAACAGTGCGGGGTGCGGTCAGATCCACCTCTATGGCCGGCGCACATAGGGCGTGCAAGCCGTCTGCAACGATGTGCGAGCGCAATTAGGCCGGTGGATCACACCTCCGGAGTTCACTTCACGAAGAGTGTTTTCAACTTGGGTGCCCAGCCCACGGCCACTCTAACTCACTAGCACCGGTTGTGGATCGCAGGCTCAATCTTTCTTTGGACTACCGCATCCGATACGGTCGGTTGATAATTGCATGCTCCCCGTACATTTTCCTCCACGGTACCTTCGCCTATAGTTCTTATCATCTGTTATTACTTTCCATTTTTTTCGCTGTGCCACGTTATGCACCCCCCCCCCCCCGGTTTTGTCCTTCCTCCTATCGCCTCTCCCTTTATCACCTCTCATTGCATGGAGTCTCTGTCGTTCTAACCACTCTTCTCTGCCGACGCTAGCCAATATTCCTTTTTCCAACTGCCGTCATTGCCGGCTTCTATTTTATAGTCACTTGGTATTAACCTCTGTTGATAATGCCCATTGATGGCATTCTTATAACCCACTGCTTGTCGTTTTGGTGAATCCCTCCTTGTTCTCCCTCCCCATACCCAATTCCATTACGCACCAGTCACAACCGCACCCATGACCAATCCGCATATTAGAACTCCCCGCTCCAAACTTTGCATCTTACGCAGTCGCATTTATTATCTACTCACCACCACCATATTTTCCTTTTTTGCTCCGCGATTTTTCTGTGGTTCTCTCCATTAGGCAGTGTCCCGATTAGCATCCTCCTGCTTAATCCACCTGCTCAATTGACTGCTGGCACGCAGCTCTCTAATTCCATTGCCCCAAACTCCATCGTGCATTCGCTTCTCGTGCTTTTTTTCTATTCCTGGTTTGCCAATCCTAGAGCTTCCTGCTTCTTTCTTCTCTGTCTCCTCCGCGTTTCACCTGCAGTAAGATGATCCGATTAATCATGTCTTACCTGTGTCTCTTCGGTCCTTGTCCTCATCTCCTGTTCCGCATATTGCTGGCCACAGGCAAGTTCTGCGCGCCCTTCAAAATGGCCTGCTTTCCCACGTTCCTCCGATTGTAAAGACAGCATTAAGCCATGATGTTCTTTCACAGTTCCATATGGTTTGATCTGCCACCACCCGATTCCTTTGGTCCGTCACCAAATGCTGCACCTGAAGTGATCAAATAATTAGACCCATTCTCACCAGTTCTCTTCTATCCTATCCTTCACCTCCCCTCTTTCATGAACTACTCCTCACAGTCGTCACCTTTTCTATGCTTTCGCGTTCCCTTTTTTCTCTCTCTGTTGGGCCGCCATGTCCACCTGTCATGAAAATAACTCACCACGATGTTCCAAAGTTAATTTTACAACCATCTGATCTAATCTTATCTCCCCCTCCCAGTGACTGATAGTTTCTTTCTAGGACCCCATTTTCATTGCTCCAGCCCCTCTTATATTTATACATATAAATCCACAATATATATATACTTGCACATATATGCATATGTGCATTAGCTCTGAATCTTGCAGTTCCTCACCAGCCATTTCTCTTGCTATCATCCCGCCGACCGCCATGGTATGCCTCCATCCCTCCTACATCTGTGCCTCACATCTACCTTATCCAATCCTCCTGAATCACTTTTGTCATCCGGTCCACCACCTACATCTTGCATTGCTCGCTTCCTGTTCTGCGATGAGTTTCGTGCCGTCTGCCGACCGTCCACCGCAGAGTACTAATGCTTCATTGATATCCAATCCATTGCAGTGCATCTCACTTTTTTCTCCGTCGTCCCCTGCTACTGTAGTTTCTTATACCGAACTCTAGTCTTCCTCATGTATATCACTCGGCCTCCAGATGTCTCCCCCAGGACCAGTCATACGCCTCAACTGACCCTGACTTTCAAACTCACCGGGGGTCCGTTTAAATCCGCCCTTGAGTTCATTTGAACTCCCTACATTTCTTATGGTGTTCATACGCTTGTCATGCTTTCATCCCACCTTATTCCCCCATCTCAGCCTTTTTATCCTACCTTTTCATGTAAATTTCCACACTTTCATGAATTATACGTGTATATTCCAGCACCTGTATAAACATGATCATACATCCGCCATGCTCCGGGAGTCTCCGAAATAAACCATTATTATTATTGTTGCTGTCACCTTCAGAAACCATGGAGAACATGTGGAAACACTTCGACGCGTCTCTTATAGGATGGGCCACCTCTGGTGGGGCTACTAGGGTCTCGAGTCTTGAGTACACCTGATTAGATACGACCATGGTAAGAAGAAGTCTCGAGAGAAGATATCAGCCCGAGAACAACCCCACGTCACTGACAGTGAGCACGGTGAGTGTGGCTTAGGTTGCGGCTTCGGACCGAGGCCAAATACTAATGGTCTCTCCACAAAACATTTACGTATGGAAGACGCGGATGCAACGACACCGAATGATCTGCCAATGTGCACAACGAAGACGGTAGATTCGGTGTTATTCTGACCGCTTTGCCTTCATGGCCTCGAGATTGTAAGATAGGAGGGTGATGTATATGATATACATGATCTATCAAGCATCGCGTAGCGTGACAGCTACGAAAAGCTATTTTGGCATGTTTTTTTTCGTACTCTAGGGTTGAATTCGTCAACCGCCCCCTGTAACGTACACCAGTGGAAATCCTCCCTAACCGTTGTCATATACTTTAATAATAATAATGGTATATTTCTCGACCATGGTCGAGACACACGCGCAAGCGTATGATCATGGTGTACAACGTTACTCAAAACAATGAACTATACACGAATTTCAAGAAAGCTAGTCAAAATCGTCAGAGGCAAACCAGCACAGCTAGAGTTAGTTTTAATCGACCGAAATTACAATGGTTCGCGCGGCAAACACGGTTTGGTTTCGAATCCGGGTTGGTTGGTGGTGGCCCGTGGGAATGAAAAATATGTCGTGAAAATATAGCGCTAAGGATGCGTTATAAACCAAAATAGTGCAAGCTGTGGATAACAGAGGCCTATTGGGGTTCCATGAACGGAATAAGTTATGAACATGAAGAGATGACAGAAATGAATGGGAGTACACTCGTGAACTTTGGTGAATATGAGGAGAACGGCTCACTATAAAGACGACGATGGTCCGGAATGACGGATATTCCCGGCCTCGATAAACGGAGTGCATCATGAAAGTGGGAGACATGAACAAACTGCGTGGAATTGGACTAGGAAACGTTGATGAATGTGAAGGAAACAGCAGTACATATAAAAGGTGAGTGTAGGTTCAGGACCAATAACTTGTATCATTCAGGAAAAAAGGAGCGCAACTTGAAGGCCTTGAATTGGTGAAGAATTAATTTCAAGCCGGGTAACGATCAAAAGAAAAATGAAATCTTGCAAAAGAAAACAGTGAAAAACCCCGGCGTAGGCTCGCGCCTTATTGTTCTGTTAAGCTGACAAAAATATATTGACTTATTGATTCTCAATGATATTCGGCGTCATCATTGGGAACCACTGATAGGAAGGGGGATAAGTGGACTTGCTTTTGGATGGCGTATCGAAATTTAATGAGTAAAAATTCCTGTGTTGCGTATTCTGGCTCTGTCATTGGACTGTTTCATATGAGACCAGGGTGATGTGCAGCATCTCGTGGGTATAGATCATCAGACGGTGTAAGGGACGTGTCAGTCAATCAGTAGAAGGTAGTCGTGAACTGATATTTGAGAAGACTCCAGCAGTGACATCAGTGGCAGAGGTGTTGCGTCAGAAGACGCCTGTCAATCTACTGGTAAGCAGTTGGGAGTGTTTTAGGTCGTGTGGCTCGATTTCAATCCCGTTTGGTATAAAAGATTCCGTTTAGGTCTCTGTCAGTACTGGTCGAGGTGTGGCCCTTGGTCACCGAAAGTGGAGCTCGAGAAAGTGGACGACGACAAACCTGAAATAAATGATGTTAGCAGTCTGGACGTGGTTCCAGCTGAGTGATGATAATAAATGGTGACAGTTAATAATGAACTGGTTGGGTTTATATGAACGGTCGGTGGCACATTTCATATTTTGGTCTGGATTTAAATTCGAGAGTTTAAATAATGTAGGGTTGATAAGTACTACTTCAGGCTTGCAAGATGGCGTAAACCGGGTGGGCTGCTGCGTCTGCATTTCAGAGGATGAATGGTTTACACGCAATTAGAAGTTCTGAAGAGCAATTAAGTAAGGATGCAGAAAGAACCACTAGGGCATCGGTGGTGATGCGCTAGATAAAATTGTTATCGTGCACAGAAACGTGGACGTATGTTGTTCTGTGCTCCTACCCGTTAGTGCCGACCTACTAGGAATTAGTTTGATTGTGAGCAGGGAAATCTCATGACTTGGTGGTTGCTTGAATATCGTATTTGTTACAAGAGTGAGGAGAGATAGTTAGTAGGGAATGGAAAAATATGAACAGTTCTCCGTGTTCATTTTTTGTAGACTCAAGTGAGGCAGGTGTTGGTCATTTGTTGCCTCCATATGTTATCCATGTCAGTGGGCTTAAAATCCAGGCAGCGGTAGTGATTGTAGTTGGAAGGAGGCTGTGGTTACTGTTAGGTAGGATTGTAAACCTAAACGCGGCTTGGATGCTGGGACATCGAGAAGGCTGCTTTCTGAGAAAGATGACGGAAGATGGGGGTTATGGACAGAAAAGGTGACTCGTTTCCACTATGTTCTTTTCTCTATTTCTCCTTTTTCGGGCTTCACCGTGGCTGCCGTTATTCGTCAGGCAAGTCTACACGCTGTCCAGGTCAACGAGTTGAAAGTCAGAGCTATGGTAGCAATTGTATTTGACGTCAACATGCATGCTAGGTGCGCTTAGGGAGGGTATGGGGTGGTTGAAACTTGGAGCGGGGGTGGGTAAACGTATGTGGAGATTCCAGTGCACTGTCACCCCAGTCAGTCTCGTGAGTGAAAACCAAAAGCTTGTCGAGCGAACAAGGGCGATGTGGGGTTTTCCCTTTCGCTGAGCTGATGGGAGACATACCCATAGATGATGGTTGCCCGATTCCTTCACAGTCCGATGTAAGTGGTATTTGGAGATCGAATCGATCCCACGGGGACCTTTTTTGTTTCCGCTGTTCTTTTTTCGTTGTTTTTTTGTTTCCTAACGGAGGGGTGGTTGAGCCCATATAGGAACTTTCCATAGCCCCTCCGCCCGATCGTAATTTTATGCGTAATTGCCTTTTTTTCGCAACTGCTGGGGGTGGTCTGTTTTCTCTACGTTCGGACGACGCTATGGTATGGGTGCCGTTGACATCAGGGGTTTCGCTAGCATGGGCTGGGAAAATGCAGAGTGGGACTATGCAAACACACGGAGTAGGACAACGAACGTTGTAAAGCACAAGCTGGCATACGTGTATCAGTCTCATACAGCGTCAGATCATGCCTAAAACCATCAGAGACCATTCCGGGCTAGCTGGTGTAGATTAGTCCAGCTCAGCTGATGGGAATTAGTGTGGTGTATAAGAGGGAATATGATAGTGGTTGGTGGATGGTAGATACAGAGATGAGACGAGAGGACAGGCCACCAAGTAGGTACTAGCAGGTGGGCTTCTGGGATAAGAGATTCTAAAATGGGATGAGTAAAAAAGGCGAAATGAGGCCGGACATAAAACCAGGGCGGGTGGTGGCAGCCAAAATGAACGGGAAAGGAGTGAAGGATCAAGTAAGGTGGTAGACGGCGGAACTCGGTGTCCTAGGATCCAAAGCCACATACCTATTTGCTGCAGAGACATCTAAGGCTAGGTAACTTTGGTTGGCAATAGAACACGAACATTGTCTAAAATTAGGAGAACCGGCAAGCATTAAACTGGGTATAGTTACAAAAGTCAGCAAACTGTAGCTACCGTAGTATAGATTGTGTGCAGTATAACGTAAGAAGAAATAGTTGCACTGGCGTTTGTCATCGGACGAGAAATGAAAGTTCTGGTGCAATAATCCTAGTAATCAAACCCGTTTTCGTAGGCCACCTTTTCGGTAACGGTCTGGCCGGTAAGAAGGATCACAGTGGGAACAGTCAAGAAGTGAATCAGCGAGCCTCTGAACTGGGAAATTGAGACACTCTCGCGGATGTTTAGCGGGGGTTTATTCCATAACTTTGAGTATTTTATAAGGAAGAAGTTAGATCTTAACGCTAATTTTGATCTAGGAATAGAGAACTGCAGTGACCGATGGCGTAGGGCATAATTCGTGGAGGGAGTGAGACAAATGGGTTCAGTACACGAAAAGGCCGTACGATGGTACAGCTTAAACAGCGAGCATAAATTGAGCTTCATGCGACGCAGCCATAGAGGGTCAAGACTGAGTAGGATGCATCGATCCTTGTAACACAAACTGGAGGAAAATCCCACTAATTGTTTGGTGAACTGACGTTGCACGGACTCCAGAGAAATGCGGTCGGATTTCGTCATGTTGGTGAAGATAACAGGACAGTATTCAATGAGAGGCCTGGCGTGAGACTTGTAAGTGAGCAGTTTGCAATCATTTAGCCGGAAGGTTCTGGAGATGAGACCAGTGGTTCTTCTCGTCTTTACAATCTGGAGTGGAACAAACTCAGAAAACCTAAAACTGCAAGAATAATGAAGACCAAGATCTCGAACTAAAGGGCTGTACGAGATGGGTAGGTCGTGGATAAGCAGGGTTCCGGAGGCCACTTGATATCTGAATGTTGTGTAGCAGCTCTTCGAGGTCGAAAAGTCCATACTCCATGAATTGCACCAATCCCCGAGTTGTTTTAGGTCACTAGAAATTTCATCTAGCATAATGTTGAGGTTCTGACGAGGAAACTCATAGACAATCTTAACGTCATCAGCGAAGAGGAATGGGGTGCCATAATGCAAGATGGGAAATATATCATTTATGTAGATGAGAAAAAGTAAAGGACCGAGTACACTGCCTTGTATAACTCCACTGGTGACTGGAGCAGGCTGTGAGAAACACCCATCAATGGAAACCACTTGTGAGCGATTCGATAGATATGATGTTAACCACGTTGAAAGCGAACCGGAAAAGCCGTGAGCTTTGAGTTTGGTTAGTAATAAAGCGTGAGGGACGCGGTCGAACGCTTTTGTCATATCGGGGTATATAATGATGATGGATTTTCTGTTGTCGGCGGCCGCCGTTATGAGGTTAAAAAAGTCGTATTGGCAAGTTATGCATGAACGTGACTTTAAGAAGCCATGCTGCCCACTATGGATGATGTTATGGGACAATAGGAAGTCGGACATCCGCTGTTTGACGAGGCGTTCCATCAACCTAGAAGCAATTGGAGTGTAGTTGATAGGGCGTTAATTGGAGGGGTCATGTATTGGTCCTTTCTTATGGATTGGGATGATGGCCGCAGTCTTCCATTGTGAAGAAAATATGCCAAACTTGATGGATAGATTGTAGACCTTCAATAGTAGGGCTATGATATCCGTTCCTCCAAGACGTAGAAGTGTCGGTGGAACACCATCATGGCCATAGTGTGAGGACTTCCGGAGGCGGGTAAGCTGGTTGGCCTCCTCTTTTAGGGTAAATTCTAAATCAGACAGTAAGTGCTCGGTGACAGGGTCTATGCATGGGGGTAAAGTAAGGGGGTTCGCAGTCATGGATGCAGCAAAGTAGGAATTAAGAGCCTGGGCTATCGCTACAGGTGAGGTTGTGATGGCTATTTTCCAAAACGAGAGAGGGGATACCTGCCGGTTAGCTCTGATTTCTGTTCTTCATTAGGCGTGCCAACTTTGAGGAAGTATCATGGCATTGCAAGACCGATACTTCTTGTTTTTTGAGCATATCGTCAGACTTAATTCTGATTACTAACGAGAGACGTTGGAGCTGCAAGAATGACGATAAGTCACTACTGTTGTGATACACCTTCTGGAGCTTCAGATATTTGTTTTGCCTTCGGCTTGTATTGTTGAGGCTATGCCCTTTCTCTTATTGACCCTCGAACAAGCGCAGCATGCATCAGTCACTACACTTGAACATTTGTTCATATTTTGCTCGCGTGAATTGGCATAATTTTGATTCGAACTTGGACTGCCGTGACGATGGTACCTGACGCTGACCTTTGTTGAACTCTGACCCTCGTTGCTAGACGTTTTGGCCGTATAATTGAGGTTTGTACATATTTATATGCATACAATTTGGTAATCCAGTACCATAGAAACTACGAATCAATCTTGTTCTGGTTTTAGGATTCGTTTTGCATTGGCTACGCGTTACTCACGGTCGGAATAACAGCTACACCCTCCAAATCTCAGCATCCCCTTGGGTCGCGCGCAACAGCCTGTCTCTCTCGGTATTATCGTCCATCCTAGGCAACTCACAAGTCTCGAACGGGAAAGAGTGTAGTTGCAGTTGAAGTGGGACGTCGACTTCGGCTTGGTTCAGTTTGTCTAGTAGTATCTTCCCCACATTTGTTGTGTTCTGTGGTCTCGTGTCTTTCAAAGTCATCGCCAGTTTTTCCATCTCGTCCACCAGACTACGACTCTTAACATTTCAATCCAGTCGGGGAAGTGACACAGTCTTTCTAGTACACTTACGCTACCCGTGGAGTTTGTAGCCGGTATTGGTCGCTTCATCTCAATATCGCCATCTTCAGACATGGGTGTTGGTAATGTCGGCCACGACACTTTAGTTGCAGTTAAGACATCCGTTCCAGTTGTCCACATCAGCAGCCCTTCCAGTGTTCCTAGGCCCCTGAAGCACATGTCTGTCGGGGTACTGAGGGACCGCGCATGATGTCACTGACCGGTCTTAGTCAGCTCATGAATGCAGTGAGTCCGTAGGTCACGAATGAGTTAAAACGAGCGTTTGTGTTCTTTACGCAATGCAGTACTGCGGCTGAGTCCGTTCAAAGGTTTGGTTCCCAGTTTATCTGATCATAACACCTCCTATTCTGCATTGTGGCCCTCACGGCCAATGCTGCTGCAGTCAGTTCTGGCCTCGGAATGGATGCAGCTTTCAGTGGAGCCACTGCTGCCTTTGCGAATACTACCTGACTGTACCGTCCACGATTTTCGTCTACCAGCATCCATGAGCCACCACCCGTTAGCCTACTTCTAATGCATCTGAAAACAAGTGGAGTTGTGCTCCGAGCGCACTCTTGGTTCCTGCCAAGAATTTCGGTATCTTGATCTCGCCAAGTTGATCTAGGCTGTGTACACCGTCGCTTCATAGCCTTCAACGGGACCGTCTTTAGCACAGCCATTGCAGCAAGCATCCTAACAATAGCAAACATGGCGAAAAGAAACTAAAGGATCAAATAGGCTTGAGACTTATGATAGAATTCCTCTCCATGTGGTTGGTTGTTTGGTTAGGTCCAGAGCGAGTATGAATTCGTCACCGTATGGCTTCCATTGAACCTTGAGCGTGCATTCCGATGTAAGCAGGATCCCGAGAATTCACTCACACACTCAGTTTTTTCAGACTCCGAAATGGCACCGAGAACCTCTTGAGGTTGAACCCTCTTGCCTTTGAATGGTGGCCAATTCGGTCATATATGGATTAGCCGTATTTGATTCGCCAAAGAGATCTAGAAAATCGCTCACTTAGAAGTGGTCCACTGCTCTTCCTAACAGAATTTTGGTGTTGTCGAATTGCTTGTGGAATTCCCGGAGAGCAAAGTTAGCGCAGAAAGGGGATAATTCCGTCCCGAAGAGATGAACGGTCATCCCGTGCTAGTCCGGTGTACTCTCTACGCCGTCCTCGAGCCACCGGGGAAGACGGAAGGCCTCCCATCCTTACCGGTCACGTTAACTTTCAGAAGTTTTTCGCGTATGTCTGCGGAGATGGCCACGTTCTCCTGGTCTAAAACTGCATAAAACTTCGACAAGTGGTGTCGTCCAGTCTGGGCCCCGTAGTATATGGTCTTTGAGTGACACTCCCTGACATTTTGCGGCACAGTCGAGGACTACCCTGATCTTCCCCGGTTTCTTTGGGTTCGCGACCGGGTGATGAGGTAGATAACACCTGAAATTCGCGTTGATTACTGTTGTATCTACCCTTCCTATATGACCTAAGTCTGTTATATTGCATCGCTTACATGTATTCTATCCTGATAGGCGGTTTTCGAATTAGCCTGACTTTGAGGAAGCTAAAAACTTTCAGGGCCGTTTCTCGACCGTTCGGCATTGGTTTCCTGTTGGGTCTCCGCGGCACAGGAACGATCTATTACATACTTGACGTCCCCGGCTACTATTTTCGGAGCCAGCTTATATTCTCGCAGTGGGGGCATCACTACCAATGGCCGCGTCAGCAAATTCGGCATTAGAATGCCCCATCAGTTTTTGCCGTTTCCACAAAAGTGCAGTTGGTTTGGACCTGTTCGCGGTATCTTCCGTTTGCGATGCCATATAAAGTCCAACCAAATACTGTGCTTACTGCCTACAGCGCTTTGCAGCTTCCTGTTCTTTGATCCGGGGTCCGGTGTGCTTCCGGTACATCACAACCGATCAACAGATCGATTTCGTTGTTCTGCCACTCCTCGATTTTAACCCCGTCGAGATACGGCCACTGACTCAGAGTCGATTGTACTGACTGAGGTGCTCTCATCAGCAGCTCTTTTATGGTGAATGCTTCTAGGCCTTCTGCTCTATCGTTGTTGGCCAAGGAAACGAGCCGTAAGTACAAACTGGCCGATTGGCTGACCTGGATGTCACTTAATGTGCTCGCCGCCAATTAGGATCGATCCCCTCTCATCTCATACCTCTGCAAACTCCTCCTTCACCGAAGTGGTTTCCAAGCCACTGCCTAATAGAGCCAATGTTCTTATCACCTCAACTGGGGTTTCTACTTTGTCTGCTATCGTTCCAGAAGGGACACTCAGCAAATCACTTCTGGCTCCGGGATTTCTTCTGCATTTAACATCTTGGGTTTGTGCAGTAGGTAATAGAGTTTCTCGTGGCACCATCCTGACCACAACTCGTTTTGATTCGGCACACTGCCGCTTGACTTGAATCGTTAAGACGAACGAAGCACCCGTCCAGTCCATCGGCTACTCTCCATCGTTAGTCAATGTCTAAAATACGGAAACGGGGATATTACACTAGGCAACGTGGCCTACCACAAATCCTACATACCGGCAAACCTTCGTATTAGTGGGATTGGGCATTTGTGTTTGTACACGTTTGGCCTCACTTAGGATGCTTGGTCCAGCTTTGTGATCATCGAACTGCTGTTAGGGTAGGAGCAAAGGAAAACATGACCCTCAGTCAGGCAACATTAGTAGATCCCAAGATACCGCGTCAGGAATCATCGTCTTGTTACAGCCACTGAAGCCGTCCACGCTTGAGTATATTCCAAATAAACAACCTTCTTCCTGGCCTGAAAAAAGGCCGGCTTAGCTTTCATTAGGCTGTATAGGGAATACTAAGAGTAGAAGCTTCCACGAGATTTGATCAACTCAGCAAATTCGGTGAATTAAAATCTCAACATATCTCCGAGGAGATTCCATCAATATATTCCCTTGAAAATGGTCTCCGTATCGTACGTCACACAAAAACAATCTACGCCAAAGCTCAACCCGACCATCCAGCCTTCTTGTTGACTTTCGCAATACATCCGAAAATAATCTAACATCTCTATCCGCAGAAACTACTTGCGGTTCTTAGCCTAACAACCAGTACACAGTTACTTCCGCCTGTATAAACCCCCAGTGACGAGCACTCTCCCCCTGTGGCTCACATATATCGGCCTTGTTCTAGCCTTATCCCCCTGCTTCCGTAAAACCCTCTTGTCCCTGCATATTACCACATCCTATCCGATTGGCCACCCATATCTTCACCACCATAATTGTGCCTACATCTCCTACCAGCCGATCCAAAATTACTGACAGCAACAGTCGTCGCCAGACGGTCAAACTCCAAAACTCACCGGGCAACTGCTCAGTTCCCCTGGTAGATGCACTTGGACATGCTAATGGACAAACTACGGAAATGGGCAAAAATCTAGACAGTCCTTCCCCTCGAACTAACACTGCGGACCTGATTATCGGCCAACTAATGCCTTTGGCGTTCTTGCTTGATCCGGCAGCACACCATACCTCAACCAACTTACTACCGGCTACGAAGTTTGCTAATGACAACGATAATGGTTGATTTCGGGTGACTCTGAAGCATGCTGCAGTGCAGGATCAAACATCACAATTGAAAGGTGAATCAGAGGAGGATTGTACAACTATGTGAACTCGATCGAATGTAAGAGAAAGCATTCAAGTCAATTGTTGCGGTACCGCCCAATGAATTTAAACTCAAGACCAGGTGGTCGAACCGTCTGGGGGTATGGCGTAATTATACTGCCAGTGTGGAGTGGATAGGGAATGGTAAAGAATCACACAAATCCTACGGAATGAAGACCGTCCTGTCGAAGAGCTATACTGGATTGACGGAGACGCGGAATCGTGAAAAAGAAACATTCCCGAAGGAGACGTAATCAAGCAAAGAGCTTCGCCGCGTATGACGGGAGTTACGATGTAAAGTTAGACGGTGAAAAATGGCGGCATCACGCATAAAGGACAAGAAAAACCGGTCGAGGATTACGGTTGTGAAGTTTAGCGACCGTATATAGGTTGTGCAAGTTGTGTAACAAACG
The DNA here is from genome assembly GCA_948099385.1 of Fasciola hepatica. Taxonomy (NCBI): domain Eukaryota; kingdom Metazoa; phylum Platyhelminthes; class Trematoda; order Plagiorchiida; family Fasciolidae; genus Fasciola; species Fasciola hepatica. The sequence goes on from CANUEZ040000156.1 coordinate 2,246,208, forward strand.
GAAGAAAAACTGGACTGAGGTTGCCAAAGTGATGGTGAGGGAAGTGGCCGGATAAAAACATATAGACTTTGAGCAGATGGTCTGCTTTCCGAAGAAGGGAGTATAGTGCATCAACATGAAACTGGGAACTGGCGAAAACTCGATATATGGTGCGTAGCTACGATACCGGCAGAAATGTGGATTGCAAGAGAGATGATCAACTAAATGACATGTAAGTATTTACGTACTGACATTTCATAGCAAAGACTAAAAGTGGTGAAAAGAGTGTATCAAAAATTGGAAGTGTCTGATACGATCCATCCTAACAAAGCACCGTAGAAGAAATACACTAGACAACCGTTGAATAGATTTGGAAAGTTCGGCAGCCAGATTTGGGCCGAGTGTAGGATAGACCAAATAGACTACGCATCTGGACTGTGGTTGCCAGAGTGAGGATAAGAGAAGTGGCCGGGTAAAAACATATAGACTTTGAGCAGATTGTTTACTTTAAAACGAAGGGAATATAACGCATCAGCATGAAACTGGTAAATGGCGAAAAATCGGTGTGGTGCTCAACTACGACAGTAGGAAAGATACAGCTGGCGAAAATGATGAAGTGACGGATAGGAGACTCCCAATTTATGTTCACTACGGAAGATGGACCTCCTTATGGCGACAGAACAGAACTCTGAGATACTAGAGCCGGTCAGATGTGCACATGTGAGACATGGTACCTTGCAAGATGAGGATATTGCAATGCAACAGCCCTAAGTGGGCGAACAGCGGACTGACAGAGATAGCAAACAATCATAGAATCATCGATTATTGGGAATCTCTGAAGGTATATTTCAGTGTCATGTACTGTTTGAGGATCGTGGTACGGAAGTGAATGGCAACAATAGATGTGTTGGTTTTCGAGTGTATCAGTAAAAGTAGTAAAAAGGGGCAGGCTTTGTCTTAGAGAATGGTTATTTGCAAATAAGACCGGCGAGTAGTTTTGCATGAAACCGCGAAGAAGTGGACCGGGAACAACGAGCCAAGAATGTTGATGGGCTTTCAAGTATGCGATGATTACGCACCAAAGAAAGTAAATTTTGCCTGGCGTAAAAAGAGCTACGGTATGGGGGCGAGTTTGAAAGAGAGCACGATGGAGAGTCCATGTTAGCTGGAGGAGGCAGTAACATATTCGCAGCGCTTTGAGCACATGAATAGTGTTCTTTTTGTTTGGTTTTTTCAATCGGTAACCGGTGCTAGTGGATGGGGCTGACCGTGCGCTGGAAACCCAACCTGGAAACCACTTCCAGAGCAGAAGGTGTGATCTACCAACCTAGTTGCTCCAGCACATCTTTGTAGATGTCCCGTGCGCCCGATATGCACCGACCAAACCGGCGGATCTGACCGAGCCCCGCACCTGCGGGATTTGCACGGATGATGCTGGTCGAGATCACATAGCCGTAGAGATGAAGTATTCTGGGAGATTACGAGGGATCCTGGATAATAGGGTCAGTGAGCGAGCTACGGAATTGTAGGCGGGTATCAGATTTTCAGCCGGAAGTGTGGGCCAGATAGTTCGCCGGTATTATCTCCGGATCATTTCAAGACGTCAGAAGGGAGATGTCCGCCGGTTAGCGTCTGGAAACACGAGAATAGAAAGACGCAGTCTAGGATGCTCCCAGCTTAGTATCAGCGGTCATTGGTGAAAGGAAAAATCTAGTAATGTAGACGCACTACTTTGGGTAGAATGATGACTATGAGCCATTGGGAGTGAATGAGAATACAAAAACAACGACCAAAACCAGGAATAAGAATGATGATTTGAGGGTAAATGGTGGTTTCCGGAGTTGGGTTTAGTGTTCGAAAGCCGAGGCAAAATAAAGAAGGGGGATGGGATCATTTCGGATCGATTAAAGCGAATTAAATATGACGGAGACAGATAAGAGACGTTGGAGCGCGTGAATTAGGGAGAATCTAACAACAGCGATGTCAGTGATGTAAGTCATTTTAAGGGATACTAATATGCTGACAATGGAGGAGGCAAATGAGGTAGGTGATGTTGACGTTGCATAGCATGTTACCCGGGTCGCGCTTTCTTTATCTATTCAAAAATCTAGCTTACCCTCATAAGCTTGTTTTAAAGTGGTGCATGTATGTGTTATTTGTAGCACTTTGGCGACATCTAAATATTTTGTAAGGACAATTTTGAATCGGCCTAGTGTCTGGCAGGCCCGAATATCTTCAGGCAGTTTTTTCCAAATGCGGGAATATGAGGTGATGAGGAACCTTTCTCTTAGTTTTTTTCCCGGAGTTTCGAAATTTAGCAGTATGATTTCGGTTACGAAAGGGATAGGGTGCCTCTCGAGCGAAACATGGATCTGTGTTGGACGTATGCGTTCTAGAATGTCGGGGAATGAATAGGAGATAAAGACTGAGCTCCGCAAGTAGCAGCCACAGGGGTTCAAGTCTTAGTAGCTCACATCTTTCGTTGTAATTCAAATAGACGATGAGCCGAGTAAGTGCTTGGTAAATGATCGCCGAACTCTTTCGATCTCAAGTCGGTCAGATTTGCGCACATTAGTGTAAACCAGAGGGCAGTACTCGAGCTGCAGTCAGGCGTAGGATTTCAAGATCAGAAGCTGGCTATCGTGCGTTCTTAAATTTCTGCAGATGAGGGCTACCGTTCTCTTTGTCTTAGCCACCTGATAGGTGGCTTGTCGTTGGAAGGTTAACGTGCAGGAATACTGCAGGCAGAGATCTCGTACTGGCGGAGTGATAAGAATGTAAGAGCCGTTTGCGTCGAGGGATCCGGGAGGAATTTGACTTTTATACGTCAGTACGACACACTTCGCAGCGGAGAAACTCATTTTCCAATTGTTGCTTTATATGTCAAGAGCCCTAAGGTCATCAGCTGTTTCAGTGAGGCTATGGGTCAATGTATGAAGCTCAAAGGACTATACAATTTTGATATCGCCAGCGAATAGAAACGCGGTGCCATGGCGTGTTACTTTGAATACGTCGCTAGTGTGGAGAAGAAATAAAGGTGGTCCTAACACACTGCCCTGTATAACACCACTTGTGACTGGCTGGGGTGATGAGAGGTAACCTCCAATGCTTACTGCTTGCGATCTCATGCTGAGATAGGATGACAACCAAGAAAAGGGTAAGTCTGTTATGCCGTAAGATTTAACCTTTGTTAGCAGTTGAGCTTGAGGCAAGCAAACAAATGCTTTTGTCGTATAAGGGAAGGTAACGATAAATGCCTTTCCAGAGTCAGCCGAACTTGTGATTAGATTGAGGAAATCAAGTTGGCAGGTCAGACACGACCTAGACCTTAAGAAGCCGTGTTGGCTTTTGTTTAATAACCCACGGGTGAGGATAAAATTGGCAACCTCATCTTCAACTACTCGCTCAATTGTCCTGTTTATAATGGGAGTGTGGTTTGTGGAGCGGTAATTGGCAAGGTCATGTAAGACATCTTCCTGACGGAGGGGGATGATAACGGAAGTATTCCACTGGGATGGGAAAATGCTTTGTGAAATGGAGAGGTTCAACAAGTTCAGAGAAAGCATCACAATGTCCCGGCTGCCGAGACGAAACAGAGCTGGAGGGACACCATCGGGTCCAGGGTGGGCCAGGGGCCGGGTGGTATTTAACAGCTTTCCGACTTCGTTGGCTGAGAATACCACGGTTGACAAGGTATCGGCAGTCAAAGAAGTGAGATTATAGGTTGGACTTTTGTGGTCTGTTACGAAGGAAGAAGTGAAGAAATTATTGAATGCCTCGGCGATTAACTGAGGCAAGCTAACATAAATGTTCTCACATAGGAGCAAATATGGTATTTTGGTTGTACAGCAGGGGTTTCGAGTTTTATTGAGGCCAGAGAAGTGGGCTGTTTTATTCGGCTGGTTGAGAGTGCACGGTTCTTGCTTTTCCAGCTTGTTCTCCTTTTCGCTTAGTAGCCGGCGTGAGGGGTGGCCGAGGAAGAGGAAAATAGAGAGGTCGTTGGTTCTTTCGTAGGAAACCTGCAACTTCTCCAATTTACGTTGCATCTTTGGTTGTCGATAGTTCTTTCTCACAGTGACTTTGATTATCTCGGGAGATATGATGTTAAGAGAACAGAATAAGTTAGAGTACATCACATCCGACGCCAGCTGAGGATCAGATGTTAGAAAGAATTCATTCCAGGTCTGATTAAGCAGGATGGTGGGTAAAGTATCCCAGTTTGCATTTCCGAAAGATTTTCCATTTTCAGGACCTTCCCCGTGATGTGGTTGAACGGAGAATTTACGTGTTATGACCCTATGATCACAACCAGGAAGGTGGCTGAGGACATTTGCCTTCATATTTTGGAGGCCTGAAGCAAAGATAACATCAAGAATATTGTTCCCTCTGGTTGGTGATTTTACGTGTTGTATCCGTTCGCCTGCACGGTTACATGAGATATAATTGCATAATTTCGGAGAGGAATTCAGGGTTGTCCAACAAATGCCAGAGTGGTTAAAGTCCCCCGCTGTGATTTTAGCAGCCTGCGGGATTTCAGCTACGTGGCAGAACACACCGTTGATTGCATTTACATGGCCCATGTTGTAGCCCGGTGGACAGGAAACACAACCAATGACGAGCTGCCCCGGAAGCAGGGGTATAGAGATCTAAACGGAGTCTTGAACCTTATCAAGAGCGGGAAGTTGGAGAAAGTGAGTTCCAAGACAGCACTTACTATAAACAAGACGTCCACCACCACGTCTCTCAGACCTGTTTGTGGGAAATTTGGATGGGGTGGCATTGAGTCAGAAAGCCCACGACTGTTTGTGATTGGGTAGCAGGATGCATGTGGCTGGGTAAACCGTAAGCAGTGAACCGGAACTGCATTTTGGTAAGGTACTGGCATAGCGATTCGAGTAGTCTGGCCGAGACTTCCCTCCTCGTCTTTGGAAGAGGTGTTGCCGTGTTTCACTCTACCTGGAGGCGAAAGGCTGATTGGGTTTGGAGAGCAAGGCCCGGGTTACCGAGGTGAGATGACCGATTTTGCCGGTAAAGTTACTCTATTTATTTTCGAATTCTTCACGGACCGGTGCTAATACATGTAGTCCCGTGCCTTTCTGAGGTATGCAAGGAATGGCTAGTTCTGACTTTGGCAGTTGGGGGATTACTGGTTTTACTTCAGGTATTGGGCTGATTTCCCGAGCTGGTGTTTGAGTTCGAACTCCTATGAGGGTCGGTGTTCCCTTTTTTGAACCATATTCTAACGACAGTAGTTGGTAGGTTCTACCAAACACTCCTTGAGCTAAAAGAAGGAATCTTGTCAACCGGGGTTTTCATATGATAATTTGTTACTAGTCTTGGAGTCGGAGGGACCTTTATCAATTATGTAAATGCGAAAAAGCAAAGGACCGGGTATGCAGCCTTGTATAACCCCACTGGTAACTGGGATAGCATATCGAGGCAAGGGATAGCCAACAATTGCCTCATTTAAGTTCACAAAGACGTGAACGCGGAGACCCGTTCATACTTCTCATTCCTAACTAACTATCTTCCCTCACTTTTGTAAAAAAGTTATTCATGCAGTTACCACAAAAGGAGGTTTCGTTGCTCACATTCGAGTTTAATCTCAGCTTGCCGGCACCATCGAGTAGGGGCACAGACGAACTTACGTCTACGTTTCTCTGCACGATACCGGTTTTCTCCAACGCATCACCACCGATACCCTCATATTTTCTTCTACGATCTTACTTTAATTTCTCTCAGAATTTTTTCAGTACAGAATAATTACTAAACCAGAAGAGACGGTAAAAAATATAGTGCTAAGCTAGCAGGGTACCAATATCATTCACTCACTTTCTGTTCTTTCAAGCCGACCATACTGTCTCGGTGTTGAACGGCACTCTGCACAAACCAAAGGTAATGGATGTTAACATTTTCAATTACTCTGAACTGTTGCTCCTTACGTCTTTTTAGTATCCGAGCGATGCCACGCCAAAGTGCAAACCATTTATCCTTTGAAATGCAGACGCAGTAGCCTACCCCGTATAAGCTACCTTCCTAGCCTGTAGCAGTGTAGCTCATCCTCCTGCAAGCCTACGTTACTTAAGTTCTTGAATCAAAACCCGGAGCAGAATACTGAATTTGCCGCTGAAGGTTCACGTAAACCCAACCACTTCACCATCAGTTGTCGTCGGTTATTATCATAACCCGCAGCTGGAACCACGTCCAGGCTGAAAACCCCGCTTATTTCAGGTTCGTTGTCGCCCGCTCTCTCGGGCTCCCCATTCGATGACCAGGGCCTACACTTTCACCAGTATCGACAGAGACCTAAATAGAACATTTTACACCAACCGGGATTGCAATCAAGCCACACGACCTAAAACACCCTCAACTGCTTACCAGTAGATTGATTGGCGCTTTCTAACGCAACACCTCTCCTGCTGACATCTCTGTTGGAGCCTAAACGAATAACAGTTCACGCGCAACCTGCTATTACGTCCGCCAATAACACTCATCAGTTTCATCCGCCATACCTAGCCACACCCGACTGGTTGATCGACACTTTCCCTACCCCGCCAGATGAACCATAACTACGGGATAATGCACATCACCAATGAAGGTCGCTCCTCTTTATGCTTTGGTCTTATGTGGAACAACCCGATATCAGAGCTATAATGAGCAACACAGGAATTTGTTATTCATAAAATTCTGATACGCCATCCGAAAGTGAGGCCACTTAGCCTCTTCATCCGTGGTTCTCAGTAATGACGATGAACAACACCGGGAATCAATGAGTCAATATATTTTCATCAGCGTGACAGAATAGTAAAACGCTAGCCCATGCGGAGGTTTTAGGCCCTGGTATCTGCTGCAAGGTTTCATTTTTCTTTCGTATAGTATTCGGCTTGAAATTGATTCTTTACTAATCCAGGATCTTCAGCTTGCGCTACTTTTTCGAATGATTTAGGTTACTGATCCTAAAACGAAACTCACTATTGTGTGGATGGCTGTTTCTTCCGCATTTGCCAAATTTCCCAGGAGCAACTTCATACAATTTGTTTAACGTCTCCCTTTTTCATAAATTACTCCGTTCATTGAACCCAGAAAGATCCGTCATCCGGGTTCACTTCGTTTTAATGTATTGCTGTTATTTTCAGATTCGTCGAAGTTCCCGAGAGTGCTTCCATACATTTTTTTCATTTCCCCCTGTCCAGAAATTATTTCATTCACAGAGCCTCAATAAGCCTCCGTTATCCATGGCTGGCATCATTTTGGTTTGTAAAACGTTTTTAGCACTTTGTATTCACGGTATTTTCGGTGTCCCCTCCGACCACCAGTGTCCAACTGGGACTCAAAACCAACTAGTGTTTGCAGCGCAAATCATCAGAAACTTGGTCCATTTAAACTATTCCCAGCAATACTGTTTTGTTTCCGATGTGTGTGACTCTTATTTTTAAATTAATGTGCAGTTCATCGCTTTGAATGGCGTTGCACTCCATGACCATGAGCTTACGCGTGCGACTCAGCCATGATCGAGAAGTAAATCTTCATTATTATTGTTTTCTCAGTCCTGTGTAGCTTGCTCGTCTGGCGCACAAGTTGACCAAAGCGACTATTTGCTGTTCGAGCTGACCGTCCATAGATCGCATCAGGCCCTCAAACGAAGTTTTCCGCCCAAATCTACTGACCTCCTCGGCTTCCTCGGCCCATCTTCTCTGTAGCTCCGTGGGTAAGCTGCCCTATATGGCCCCCAATGTTTGAGGAGCATTTAGGTCGAATCGACAACCTAGGTGGTTCAGAGTGACGCTGCAATTTTGCATTTTTAGCAACAGAATGGTTAGAGAACCTGACTCGCCTTGGAAAGTCTTGCCTCTGGTAGTGCCCCGTCGATCAAGTTTCGAGCGACCTTAAATGGTTGCCCCAAACGAGTCTTTCGAGATTTCAAGTGATCTGGCGTAACCTTTTTCAGGGTCTAGCTACGAGCACCCGCCGATCGCTCCCCTGGCTCTTCCACAACAGCAAAGTGGCGGGCGCAAGAACCTCTGCCCCCGATCAGATACCGCCCATTCTGCAAAGTTCTCGTATTGTTTATCAAGTTTCCAGTACTGTTTCGCTCCCCCATCAAATGGGGACAGTTCCCATTTTTGGTAGGCCAGTTATGTGTGTTCCGCTTGCACAAATCGGTTTCAGTCTTTTCGTAGAATTGCTAGGCTAAATGGTCGGATGCTCCGTGTCTTTCGAGATCATCTCCCTTTCCTGTCTTCCAAGTTGTTCTTTCTTGGCTGACTCAGCTTCTTCCCTAGTTGGTTTAGGCTGGTCTTCTAGTTCTATTATTCTCAACCTATAAATATCATCACACGTAAATTCCATGGCACTGGCTGAAAAGCATGAAGTTGCACTGAGGGAAATAGTAGGCCTAGTGATATCTAAAGAATTGCCTGGTTACTTCCTGTCCAACTTCGTTCTCTTCTTGGAATTTCTGGCCAACTCCCTGGTGAAGATTCGAGGTTCAGTACTGTAACGGTTTTCCCGATCGTGAGTAACGCGTAGCCCGATTAAAGAGTCCCAAATTCAAAACAAGGTTAACTCTTTGGTTTTACGGTATTGAACTACCAAATCATGCGCATATAAAATTATGTACAGACCTCGACTGCAAGGCCACAAAGTTTAACAACGAAGGCCAGAGTATGGAAAAGGTCAGTATCAGACACGACCACCACGGCACTCCGAGTCCAGTCAAAGGCTCGCCTCAACACATCAGCAAAACATAAACAAATGCCCAGATATAGTGTTCGATGTATACTGTACAGGCTCGAGGATCAATAGAATAAATAGCGTAGGGTCGACAACATGAGAGCGTGCCGACGAGTGGGGAGGACTTTCGCCCATGTACGTTAAATTGATAGCCCTCTATCCCTTTGAAATTACGAATGGCGCCTAGGGAAGCAAGTAGCGGAATGTCAGGAGTGATGGGTATCTTTTCTTTAATGGGTCGATAACACGTTCAGCTATCACGTGGCCCAAAAGCTCCTCTGAACTTCGGCCGAAAGTACTTTCGCGCGCATTGACGGCTACACCTTGTGCGAATGAGTGCCCAAAAAGCTGACACTGGCGTTGTGCGTGTACGTGCATATTCCTCAAATACTAGCTTCTTGCATATGTAGGCGAAGAAACAATCTAGGCCTGCGGCAACCTGGTCGATAGAATGCTGAAGAGGCTTGCGGAGTTGCTCTAACCAAATGGCATTGCAGAAGTGAGAAAAGATTAAAGGGTGCCGTTACCGCTGTTTCGGTATACCCTCATCTGCAGTGGAAGTCTGGTGAGTGGCACGCACCGAATCTATTTTCGACAGTACACCATGCGTCAGTGAGGCACAGCATGATACCCTGAATATGCGGGATAAGATATTCGTTTACGAAGGATGCATTATTAGGGGCCCCATAGCCTCCACATGGTCGTCAATCCCCTGAGGCCCCAAGAATCGACTGAAGTGGCTAAGCCCAAGGTTCCTTTATTGCACCAGTTATAATAATAATAATAATAATAATAGTAATAATAATAATACTGGTATATTTCTCGGCCATGGTCGAGATGCACGCTGTAGCGCATGATCATGGTGTAACACGTTACTCATAGGATGAAATATTCACAAATTCTAAATATGGAAGTCGAGAGTATCAGAGATGGAAAAACAAAGCCAGCAACAGTTTGAATGGATCATTCTGATAATGGTTCTCGCGATAAACGGGGCTTCCGTGACTTTCAGTCACGGCGGGCAACGGCGTCCTCGTCCACTAAGCAGCGTATATTCGGGCCAAAACCTACAGGTCCTAGTCAGAGTGAAGCCTGTCTAACGCTTTTCTGCTCGATCCACTGAATAGTTAACTTCACGCCTTCTGGGTAGCACCTCGGAACCTCAGGGCAACGCGCGGCCAAGTTCGACGCTGAACCCAAGTCAAAACAAGACCGCTCAGCATATTCCACAGTACTTTTTTGAGTCAAGATGTCAATGCATATTATTCGTACCCTTGAAATTGAGCCGCGGTTACTATCCAGCCAAAAGGCTGTCAAAATCAGGACCAGAAGCTGCACAAGGAGAGCAGGTGGCCAAAGAATAAATAGAAAGTATTTGCCCTGTAGTCCAAGCAAAAGAACAAAGTCCCCACGCTCAGTTAGGCCCGAAGAACAATTTCCCGAGCGTAAAGCCAAAACTCCAACATCTACGAGCAGAACCCGACGGTCCTTCAAAGTGAGCCAGAAATTGAAACCAAAAAGCATTGAAACAAACTGTCTTGCATCACTGCGACCTCTCGCCATACTGCATTACCACAAAGTTATCCCAAAAAGGAGGCAGAGCCAAGAAGGAAAAATTAAGTGCTCCAATTGTAGAAAGGATAACCGCAATAAAAACAGTATCAGCAAGTGTGAGTTGGAAAAAATAGTCCAAAAACCGTAAAGAAGGTAAATAACGGTAACAGATGAAGAATGTTCAGTCATTCACGGTGTTACAGTATGTCTCTGAGTTGTGATCAATTTTGTCTGATAGGCCACTGCTGTGGCCAACAGGGTCCGCCATAGTTAGGCATTGGCTTTCTTGTTTCCATGGATAGCTAGAGACACTCAACAAGGCAAGGTGCAAAAAGGCGCCTTAAAAATGCATTTGTGGACATCCATAAAGAGCGTTTGTTGACTGTGGCTGAACCGGAATATTTACGCGGACTTTACTGGGCGATCTATTTCGGCCAAACCGCCTGTGGTGTGAGGCCTGGGTTGGGCTTCTGACCGACAACAACCTGGGCGCCCTGACCTGTTTGACAAGGTCGTGCGTATTGGCTGGTGGACTCAACTGCCGAAGACGTTGTTTGAATGACCTCTGGTTTATAGGTTTCGCTGACTTTTCAATAGCCTCTGGAATTCCTTCGAGAATTTCCTCTGAGGACCCGCAAGAACCTTCTGCATCTCCCTAGGACGACACTGACGACATTTTTTTTCCTTCGGGAGGCTACTATCGACCTTAGTAGTTCCAGCAGTAAAGCACATGTTCCGAAGCAGCGATGAAAGTGTAAATTCCGCAAGGTCACTATCTGCGAAAAAGCAAACGATTCAATGTTTTCAAATTTTTACATTTCGACAACCACCGCGGCTTTTATGCGCTCATAAGTGTTGGGTTCTTGTGACTCCAACATGTCTCGTGCTTTGTCGAAGATGTTTAGAGGGGGAATCGCTGTCATGCGGTGAAGCTTATTACTTTCCATCCCACACCGCGCAGACATAAAGTTATTCCTAGCAGTGCAGTCCAGGCCCTGCGGTTAGCTTTCTCCGATAGCAAAAACGGGGCGGAAAGTGCCTGCATCGCAGCGCCAATAAATTTAGGGTCGCTCATGCCGCTAGTGGTGGAAGAATTTAGAAAGATTCGAGGAAGCGAAAACAACGGACGAGAGAGCCGGAGGAGGAGCTCCCAACACCTGACTGGCCTTGGCATGTTGGGGTGTTGGCTACCTCTCACAGCGGCAAAGATAGTTGCTTGGCAGTTGGTGTTTACTGCAGTGATTTCTTTGAGGCCGGTCTTATGAAAACAGAAACAACTGCAGAAATTATCAACAAACAGTGGACCAGTTTTGCACGACACGGAAAGCCTGTTGGGGTGATTCCGATGCTGGACCTCAGTTTCACTACACAGTTTTCAAGCGTTTCTCGGAACCTTGGTGGTTCAGCGGACACATCGTCAGCCCTGTTACGAACGTTTGAGCAATGCGTAGCCAAATTCGCAACGGATCCCGAAATCAGAAGGCGATTATCCGTGATATTCTACGATACTAGATTATTAAAATAAACGGTGACATAAACAATATACAAACCTCAATAATACGATCACAAAGACTCAACAACGAGAAACCGAATAGCAGCGTGTGAGCAGACAGCACGTGCGTCACGCAGGTCCTGAACAAGGATGTGCCAAAATAGCGCTCTGGGCGCGAACAAACAACAATTGGTCCAGAAAAACAACCAGTTCGTAAAGACAAGTCAATAGTGTATGGAAATGAGTGATGTTGGGGAAAACACTGAATCGCGAGGGAAAAAGGGGGATTTTCCACGACCGGCTGTTACAAGCCCTAACCTGTATCGGCTCAAAGGCACAGCAGAGAGCTGTCAAACAGACGGAGATGATACTCAAGAAGTGTAAGTTTGAGAGCAGCTACCCGCCTGTCGCTCTGCTTCGGCTTCGAAATATACCCCCTGCAATGACGGGTGTAGCATAGTTTGAGCAATAAGTAGCGTCATTCGAACGAATCCCAAAACCAACACAGTCTTGATCGGCAAATTGTGCGATACTGGATTATTAAATAAGCAGTAAAATAAAACATGTATAAATCTCAATTATGAGATCGCATGGACTCAGAAAACGAGAACGAGGTTTACGGCATGCGAGAGACAACCAAGTGCTTCACGCAGGTCCGTGATGGGATACGGCAACGTAGCGCGTTGGATGCGAACAAACAAAGGTTGGACATAGGAACATTAGGTGTACGGAAACACGATTAGTGTATATAGGCTAGTGATATCATGAAAACAAGAAATCGTAGTGTCCTTGAAGGATTTTCTACCACCGATCATTACACCGCCCACCAAAATCCCTCCGAATCCTGGCACAGTCAAAGGTTTGGAATAATGGTACAGATTTCCGCTACCTACCTAGACCCTGCTGCCGGTGCGCGTAACTACTGCCTCTGATGTTTTTACTCTACTCACATACTCACAGTCGCAAATGATCCGGTGGCCAGGACGACGAGCTATTCCTCCGCACTGTCCACGAGAACTTCCGCTCGACAGCAGGCTTGAGGGGAGAAGTGCAGATTCCGAAATCATGCGCTGCTTCCGCCTTGTGAGCTTCACATTTGAAGCGGAACTAGCAGCTGAATGTTTTGGGCGATAGATTCGGTGGCTTCGATTGGTCCCTCTTCACCCTCCATAAAAGTGGTGCAGTGCATGTCACGAGTTATCATTCCCCTGGCGGTTCCCACCTTCACCGTTCCTACCAGTTCGTCGGAGCTGCTGATAACTTCATGATAACATCAAAGGACCACGAGCTAAAACGAGCAAGCTCGCCGGAGATCATCACTAAATCGTCAACTCTGGAAGGTCTTTCTTCGGTTGGCCTTTTTTGTCGACTTTCCAAGACCGGTGGGTATTCTAGCAGCCATGGTTTCCGAAAATCCTTTCCAAATAATTTGTCAGTTTCCATCCGTTTAGGCACCCACCACTGAGGTTTGTAGGCTCTTGGAAACCAACCTTCGACCTTAACTTCAGCATGTAGTCCGGGGTGGGCGCCAGATGGGTGGAGTTGCTGAAAGACACTAGGACTAGAGGGCCGTTGTTCAGGAACCCTTCGACTTCGGTCATCACGGTGCTTAGTGTATCGCCGTCGGGCGGTTGTTGTTCGACTATCGACGGCAATACTCGTCTGGTGGACCTAACCAGGCGTTCCCACGTGCCATCGCCGTGACTGGCCTGCGGGGGATTGGAGTGCCATCGTATGCCATGAGCCGCTGTTTGGCTCTGAGGCTCGTCTCGGTTTAAGTTTTGGTGCCAACACTGCAGTTCTCGCTGGGCGCCACAAAATGATTGACCCATTGCCGGAGTAAATATCTGATGGTATGTCTCTTCGGCCGATAAAGCGCTGCAGAGCCCCGGAGAAAAGAATCAGTCGTCGTCGAATGCGTAACCTCCAAGTGCACTGCACAGGACATCAAAGATGTCATGATGCCCCGGTATGGCTTTTCCAGCCCTTATCCTCACTTGACCCATAAGCTTCCGAAATAGTCAAGTGTTGTGTCACTGAACGGTCACCACCCCGGGGTCACTGTACATTCCGGCAGCGGAGCCACTTGTTGTTTGCTCGAGACAGCAGTGCACCCTTCACAGTGCGCACAACATCGGATTACGCTTTTCACAGTTGGCCTTCCTCTCAGTATCCAGAAACGCCATCCAATGGTGCTCGTCACGCGGCTTTCCCCGGCTTTTCCCTTTACGGTGTGTATGTGGTGAATCATCCGTTCTATCATATGCTGCAGGGCCGATAGTGATATGGGGTTCTTCGCGTCAAAACTCAGGTGGGAGTTGGTCAGCCTACCACCTGCCAGTAGGAAGCCATTACCAAGTTTGGGACCTTGAAGCTTCAAGTTGTTTTTTGGAAATGACGCTTTTTCATCGATTGGTTCTACTCATCCGGCATCCTAGAGTTATCGGGGGAAAGTCTCGCGTTGCACCATCTTGAGCAGATCGTATTCTGCGGACCGTAGTTCATCAGGATTTACTGGACCCACTCGCACACGGCTGGATGGATGGACCGTTTTCGCGACTAACAAATGTCTCTTAAACCTAGCCAACTATACTTATAATCGCAGCTTCTTCATCCAGAAGGAAAACCTGGCCAACCGTGAAAAGGCTGATGTCATTTCGGCGGCTGCATTCGTCACCACCACTTCTTTGATCTCGGCTTCCGATTCAAGAGGTGGCTTTAGTCCGTGAACGGGCCTGTCTTGTTAAGGAATGTGCAGGAATTTCGGCCCTTCCTTTCTCTTGTCTAGTTGCCGGAAGTTGATCTCACCTCGGAACGCGGGTCAGCTGGGTTGTCGACAGACTTGACATGTTTCCACTGGCTAATAGCAATTTCGTCGTGTGTGGTAGTGAGCCGGCTATCGAAGAAAGCAGCAAGACGGCTTCTGACGTTGTTAACATAGTACAGCACTATTTTCGAGTCCATCGGAAAGCTAGCAGGCCAGCTGCGGAAGTCAAAACATTTCCTTACCGCTTGAGACGACTGACAGTATGTCACGACGATTTGCTTTTTGGTCGGAAAATTTTGGTCGGAAAAAGAGGTGGTCCGTTTCCGCGTTCGATTTTATTCCTGGAGTGGGTTCGGCTGGGAGTGGTGACCCGTCCAGATCTCCTAACATTTTTGCCCTCTCGTGGTGCGGAATAGCTTCCAGCACTTCCGACGAGTTTAAGGTCCATTCCATGAGACGGAATCCGCTCTGCCCTAGCAGTTCTTCCAGGCCTCAAAACTGTGTCACGGCCGAGCCAACAAGGTCGAAAGACCCTAGGTAGTCGTCGGTGTGGAAATTTCTGCTGACGCAGTCTGCTGCCGACTGATGGACCAGAGCTCCATAATTGTTCACGATTTCTCGCGGGGAGTAATTCTCACAAAATGCCGATATCGCCACGAAAGGATAGACTGTCATTCTATAATTTATCACCGATTTGTTCAGGTCGTTCTCGTCCCACCCTAAGAATAGCAAAGCACCTATTCCCCCTGCCAGCATTTCCATCCGGAGAAACGTTTCCCTGAAGCTCGATTTCTATGGCTCTGATGAACTTCAGACACTCTGGTAACCCGTGACTGGCAACGGCAAAGGAGAAGACCAGGAGGTCAACAACGATAGTGAAGGGACCGATTCAGATAAAATTATACATTCACCGTCCAGAACGCGGCGTGGCCAAACTAACCTTCAGATAGGCAAGCGGAGGCTTCGCAAAAGAGTAAAGATATGTTGGATGTGTTTCTGTTTTTGCCATATCTGTGGGGTTTCCTCACTGGTCAGAAAGAGATCTTTGTTTGATACAACACAAATCGAGCAATCTGATTGGCGCAAGAGGCTCTATAAGCCACCGAACAGTTGGCAATAATCGAGATTTCCTCATTGCACGTTGAAACAATATACTGGTTACACTTTCCGGAGACCTGACCTTCGGCACAGTGAAAACGCGTAAAACTGATACCGTAGTATGTATTAACAGGCACCAACTAGATCCTGGGAATTGCATAGAGAACGGAAAAAATTCAAAATGTTCCTGAGGTTGCTAAAAGACTGTAAATGTCAGTGAGGCTAGTGAAGGAAGGTTGACGGTGTAACAATATCGATCACGTTCACTTATGGGATATACATCGGATACGGCACGGTCTAAGGGGAAAAGGGTTCACCAGCCAGCATGCACAGCAGTTCAAATCGTGTTTTCACTTGACTGAATCCAATTGCTCCTGCACAAATCAGACAAACAACGAGTCCTATGGCGTCGAACGGCGACAAATTTGCCTAGAGCTAATGTTATGCGTTTCCCACTGCGGATAATCCTGTCTCCCTTCCTTTTGCTTTCCAGGTGCCGTGGTTAACCATGAGGCGGAGTCATCCAGTGCGGCAGGCACCTCACCTGTCTCCCTTCGAACAGTGATCTTGACTCCAACCCCGGAAATGTATAAAACTCCCCATGGAAGTCCTCGTGGAACAGCACTTCCGGTTTCGACCTGTGCCGATAGCGGTGTTGCCTCGTGCCAATACAGGTTCATTGGGCCTGGAGCTTTGTTTGTTATCGTGACTGACCTCGTACTGCGACCAATTGCGCTGATCTGTGCGTCAGCTTTCAGACCTATGGACCCCACGTGCATTACGCTAAGTATTAATTAATTATATGTCCAAAAAGTGTTTGTTTCCTGAAATTCCACATTCAGACCCATTCGGATCCGGGTCTTCACTGTAAGGTCGCGTAAACCTCACCAAGCTGCTTCCTTATTACCCTCGTTCGGTAGTCCTTCGTACTTTGCTTGGACCATCTGTCGATTACGGAGGTGCTACGCACCACGTAACCATAATCACCGGAGCAATGTTCTCCAAAATATATGCGAAGGAGAACAGTATCAGTGGGGAGAGAGGTTGCTGCATACTACGAAGGTGCTCGTAAACCGTGCACGGGAAACTGTCGAGTTGCCACCGTGCTTGTCAGTATGAGTTCGGTTAGGCAATAATACGTGTTAAGCAGATGAGCGAAGTTGAATGTCATCACCCCACCTCGAGTTCAAAGGCCGTGCCTATTCACTCCACTGAGCTGGGTAGGGTTGAGAGATCAGCCGAGTATCGACTTCAGCTGGCCTCAGCGACTCTTCAGTGAGCGGTGCCGAAATACACTCCTATTATCCTAGCCATGAGTCTGGGCCTTTTCCTACCTGTAGATGCAGCCACCGTCAGCAAAGGTATGCGAACTTCAGTCCCAAATTAGTCCCGAGGTGGACTATTTTTGTTATTAGTTTGATACTAATTTTTGTCATACCGTTAGATTTGGACAGTTCTAAAATACCAAAAAATAATTTTACTTCATTGGTTTACCAGCCCGGTCAGCACGAAGATGAAGCATTTAGTCCCGAAAAGTCCCTCAATGGACCATTTTGCGACCACTTTAATTATGTGGTATAAGTTGAGGAATTTTGCCCGTTGCTCCCAGTACGGCTTATAACACGGAAGTACACCTTGACTTCTTTGTAAAATGCTACTTTCTATAGAGATATTGGGCACCAGAAAGTACTCGGGTCTTGGTAGGTTGTTTCCGAGGGTATTCACAGATCACGTTATTTTCTCTAACGGAAATTCATGAAAGTTCATTAGCTAGTACCTCAAGACGAAGTAATGGAGTAGAGCTTACCGAAATTTCAAAGCGAAGCTCGTAGGCCGCTGCTTTCTCGGGGTGCTCAGAAATAGGCCTCAAAAATGTCCCCGGGGTGTTTCAACGGAACCAAAGTGGGACTAACTTGGGACTGTTTTTGAACCAATTTGGGACTATTTCGCTGACTGGGGCTTTGGAGTAAGCCACGAGCACTACAACTTTCTATTTTATGCATTCACTGGAGGGGGCGGAATTTAGCCAGAACCGGATTTTTTCATTACCATTGGATTTATAGCTCTACTACCGGCTGATACCCTTTCAGCTTGTCGGGGAGGATGTACACATCACCGTCCTGGTTATCTCGATTAGGGTCGGTGTTGGAGCTACCGAAATGCGCCGAACTCATAGCTATATGGAAAATCAGTTGGCTGGGGCTGCACAAAGTCCTGTGCAAACTGAATTGAACTAAACGAAAATCACCCCGCCCTGGTTGTTTTAAATGTCGCTTCCTCCATTGTTTCGTTCCGATGGCGGTCTCAAGTAGGGCGGCTCTCCCGAGGGAACCCGATCCTAATTGGGAGTATTGTGGAGTTAAACTAACAATCCATAATATAATCATTCCTGTTGAGCGCCTTTCCCCCACGCCCTCCCAACTAGACAACATGGACCCGGAAATGGAGATTAATTTGCGAATCGTTGGTTGCGAGTTAATTCAGGACTCGGGGGTGCTCCTGAAACTGCCACAGGTGGCGATGGCCACCGCTCAGGTTCTTTACCAGAGGTTCTTCTATTCCAAGTCTTTTGTACGACACTTTTACGAGGTGGGTTCTCTATACCTCCGGTTTATCTGTAGCACTACGCCATGGCCTGTGTCTTTTTAGCCGCGAAGCTAGAGGAGTGTCCGAGAAGAATCCGGGATATTATAAACGTTTTCCATCACATGCGGCAAATTCGGGAGAAAAAGTGACTTCCTCATTTAAATCAAGCTTACTCTCCAGGACGCCCACTCCCGTTTTGTTAGATCAGAGCTACACCAATCTCAAGAATCAGATAATTAAGGCTGAACGCAGAGTGCTTAAGGAACTTGGTTTCTGTGTTCATGCCAAACACCCTCACAAGGTGAGGGTAGCTTACACTCATTTTATTCTTCAGCTGGTCATTTGTTATCTGCAGGCTTTGGGACAAGAATCGAACGCGAAATTCGTTCAGACCGCATGGTAAGCTTACAGGTTTTTATCTTTTTATATCTACATTCTGTTTGCCTAAATAATTGTTTGTTGGGTTTCCACTATTTAGCTCGCCCTGCTGCGTTATGGGGCGTCTAACAACCCCCCGGCCTCAGTCCGCCTTGTGCGCTAATTAGGTTTCTGGAATGCACTAACGTCTCTACCTTTTGTCACCCAGGAACTACATGAACGACAGCTTGCGCACGGACCTTTTTGTTCGTTATCTACCGGAGGCGATCGCCTGTGCTTGCATATATCTGGCTTCTTGCAAGTTAGGGATTCCGTTGCCCAGACATCCTGCCTGGTGGGAAATGTTCACTGTGGACGAAGAATCTGTACGAGAGATCGCACTTTGTCTTGTTCGGCTGTATGCTCGTCCCAAAGCAGACATAGCTGAGCTAGAAACCGAGTTGGCTAAACTGCGTAAAAGTCAGGTGGAGGCTAAAGAGCGTGAAATAGAACTAAAAAAAGTACAAAGCTCAGTCACACCTGACCATACTTCTGATCACAGTTCAGTCACTTTGTCTCCAAACGCACTGACCGCATCAAAGAAACCCCCTGTTACTTCTAAAGGTAGCAGCTCGAGCGTAGTGGGTGATCCCAACGCATCTGTACCGGATATGACTCAATCTCTACCTCCAAATTCCATCTTAGCCAGTGCTTTGGCCACCGCGAAGGCGGTCGCGGCTTCGATCACTGCATCGAAGACTGTCAATGTACCGGGTACGCAACTGGAGACCGACGTGAATGCTAATTCTGGTTCCCATCCAGGTGAAACTATGGAGCCACACCTCAATCCCCGCGACCGTCCTGGGGGACGTCCAAGACGAGCATCCAGGCCTTCTCCGGATTCACGAGAAATTGCGAAGTAAGTTGCAACCTCATATAGTTTTCTTTATGTACAGTTGCCGAAGTTAAATACTTTCCCTCCCATTTTAGCGGTTTTCAGCTCACCACTTAAAATTAGGTCAAAAACTGTCAAGCATCACAACCAGGGGTTACTGTCTTCCGAAGTTCTGCTCCAGCGTTACTTTTGTTCATGCGCACTTCGTGCGTGCTACCCATTAAGGACTGTCTGATCATTTGTCGTATGGCAGGCTTTCAGGGTTTAACATGGGAACCGAAATGTGTCAGGTTCCTTATACCACGCAAAATTAATTACAGTTCGAAAACATTAAGCAGAGTTTGTAGGAAACATTCCCACAAAATCAATGTTTTCATTCCGCTCTTGAAAAGGGGAAGGTTGCAAAAAGGGCTTTTTGGGATTCTCCTTAGTCAAGTCGGGACCTGCTCCCGTATAGAGTCTATAGCCCCTGGTCCTGGGTTCGCGGCACTTTAGCGAGTATACTCGGCAGCGCGCAAAAGAGCAGAACTCAAAACGCTGGGGCGAGACAGTGTATATTGGAGGAGCGCAACGGCGTGCAGACTGTACACGGGCGAAGCGAGTGGCGCCACCCAATTCGGTATTTGTTCGAATAACATTTGTTGGTCTTTGTAATGGTGTGTTGTATCGGTAGTACTACAGCTTCCCATAACAGCCTTCTGGGAGAAGAAAGAAAATTGAAGGGCTGAGGTCCGAGATCTAGCAACGGAAACCTGATAGGGGTGACTGGTATATTTGCAAGAATTGGGGTCGGCGTGCGGAAGGCGTCCGTCGCCTTGAGGGTTTTCGACCATTGATGTTTATGTAGTACCGCTGAGGTTGGGTGGAGTGAGCGGGTAAACAGTGTTAAGATCAGAAATCAAGTGTTGGGCACTAGTTCAGAGAACGTTCTATCACAGTGTATCCAAATTAGTAGACTTCGTTGGTTAGGGTACGTGTCACGTATGGCAGACGCCTACCGTACCGTGTTCCGTTTTCCGTCCGTCATTGAGAATGGAAGAAATCACGTGGAGGTCAACAGATGACGTGGCAACGGGAAGTGAGAAAATGTACAGCAAACTTGGGAAATGTAGGTGCTTCGCGTTCTCGTGGTTGGGGTCCGAACGATTCCTCAACCAGATGACGAGATACTGAAAGATATGGCAGTGAAACGTGAACATTGGAGATCGTGTCGTCACTTTTTGTCGGATCAAAGTGATGGATCAGTGTGTTGTTGGTACAGATATACTGTGTTTGTCAGCTTTCGAAACGAGTTGAATAAAAGGAAGCATTCCCTGGAAAACCATCTCAGAAAAGTTTGAAATAGATAAAAACAGAAGTATAGCAGCACGCCCCGGATGTTAAAGGCCAGAAAATCAGGGAGCCCAACCCAGTAGGCTGAATTATAGCTCCCAGAGATGTCTTGAGCTGCAATGAAGGACTGGGCGGAGAACTGGTGCAGGATATACAACAGCGGTCAACTGAACTAAGTAGAGGAAAGAAGGTAACATCAGAGAATACAGCGGGGGTGGAGATGGGGTGAAGAAGTGAGAAGATCGAGAGTGTGCACGCGATCTCCAGCCCGATCGGGAGTGCGTGTGGGGAAATCAACAAGTTGACTTAGATTGTCTACCAGAGCGAGGGCTTTGGTTTTGCGGCGCATAGCCGTCGTCTAAAGAGAAAAACCCATTCTTTATTGTGGGCATTACCAAGAAAAGTAACTTGGCAACTAGATTCAGTTGCGAGCATGTTCCGGACGCCAGAAAACAATGAACAAAAAGTTGAAGGATCGCTACTGTTAGAGGAACGAATAACAGTACAGAAGTAATGGTTACAAGGGAACCGTAGTTTCAGTCACATCTGCTGAAACTCTCGGCTTTAAGCGAAAATGAGCAATGGAAAAGCACTTGGTAAATTGGGGACAAACGACAAGTTTGAGTCTCAGTCGAGAATAAGACGAAGGGAGAATATTCCAGAAAGTCGTGTACAGAATCAGTGCTGTGGTTCACGCCACGAATTTTGATGGGATCTAAGACTTTATTGTAGTGATTACCGAGAAGATGTGGGGTATGGACTTCGCGAGATGGGCTCGCGAAAGCTGTAGCTCCATTCGGCATGCACATTGCACCTTCAAAGTGTAAAGTGATGTTGCAAGACTGGACATCAACCGTCCCGAGCTTGACGCTCGATGGGGAGGTGCTAGTAATTGTCGACCGCTTCAATTACCTCGGCAGCAGCGTGACGACGGATAGAGGCACAGTAGTAGAGGTGAGAACGCCTATATCTGAAGCTCGAGCGGCATACGCAAGACTAAAGCACTTGTGGGGCCAACCTGATATTTCGCTGGAGTTGAAAGGTCATGTGTGCTGTTCCGCAGTATGTTCATTCTTGTCGTATGGTTGCGAGACTCTGAGTTTGCGTGCGGAATATATTCGTTGTTTTGAAGTTTTCGGCCATCAATGTTCATGTGGTATCTCTGCGATTGGATGGAAAGGCCGAGTGGGCAATGTTAAGATCTAAACACGAGTATATGGCACTAGTTCTTGGAATGTTTTACCACAGCGTATCCAGCTAAGTAGACTTCGTTGGTTAGGGTACGTGTCACGTATGGCAAACGCCTACCGTACCGTGCCATGTTTTTCGTTCCTCATTGAGAATGGAAGAAACCACGTAAAGGTCAACAGATAACGTGGCAGCTAGGAATGGAATAACGTGCAACGAGCATAGCAAAAGCGGATGCATCACGTCCTCAGGATTGGGGTCCGAGAGGTCCCTCAACCAGTTAGCTAGAGACGCTGAAAAATATGGCAGTGAACCATGAACATAGTTGATCGTGTTATCATTTTCTGTCCCGCCGGTGTATGCCCACTCTCTCTCTCCATCTTGCATATTCCTTTCTAATTCTACGTGCAACGTGGTGATAAAGGCAGTGGTCAGTGGGGCTCGTCCTGCTGTTTAACGCTGCACGATGACGATGAAACCAGTCTTTTAACCTATAGGCTTGAATCGGCGAACTACATTCGACTTCCGTAGGAAAGACGGTAGTACTGCCCCGGGCGACGACAGGACCGTCTTCCGCCCCTTCGTTCACCTGATAAACGCTATGAAGTTAAATTTATTTCCCATTCGGCCTAGCTCACCGTTGACATTTTACCGAGTTGCAAAACTGCACGTCCGCTACGTGAGCGGATTTGCCATTTAATTCATTTCAAAAAATAATGAGTAGAATATTGCACCTCATCGTCAGCGTGTGGTAGACAGGAAGTTTGGATCTAGCATATCTAGACGTGCCTGCAACGCGTTAGGTAGCGTTTTGGATATGAGCCCATTAAATAGTTTTGCGGTTTTAACGGGTTCAGTTACAGGGTGGCTTGGTAAAAGAGTAAACCGGCGTTGGTAGGCTCCAGGAGTCGTTTAATAGTGCTTATTAAGCAGTTGTCCTGTCGATGCAACTGGTCGAGTGGATTAGATCGTTTGAATACCATCTCGGAGGCCAGAGGTTTGAATCCCGCAACCAACGGTGATTTTGGCGGCTCGATACCACTCCCAAACCATTGAGACCCTATGTGGCTCTCCAGCACCAAGTCTCAGAGTCAGGTTGCTGGCTCTCCCCAATAATGCAGTGAACCTTTGAGGCTTTGAAGTGTACCCTTTCCACTGCACTGGCGCGCAAGCTTGTAACAAGATGTGACTTTCGGGCGCATTTTACTTTGTCCATTTTGCGCTCGACTGGGCGACGCTGGAAGGTAGCAATGAAAACCAAAACTAAAGTGCAAGGCCGGTGACCTGCGAAACTGATTTTTCCACTGTTGAATAATCATGTTTCGATTTCGGATGGTTTCCCCTTCCGTCTCCATATTTCTCTTCGGACTAGTTGCGAATATTATTAAATAACAATGAGTAGTCTCGTAATACTCGCTCACCTAAGTCATACAGTTCGTCAGTGAGTTGCTTGTCTGCAGGACTGCCTTGGGGTTACCTGCGTTCAACCACTTGTGTTCTCTTTGAACACGGTGACTTAGCCATATACTGCTGTATCATCTGCGATGGCTTTCCGGCGCGTATCGTTCATCAGAGTTGTAAATAAACAGCGTCTTGCGAATCCGAACAGTGCGTCAAAACACGTTTGTTGCTTCTTATCTCACTGTCGGGCATTTCCTCCCCAGAGCTCGCGGTCTTTTGTGTTTATCTATGGGATCCTACTTATTGATTGATCTGAAATCTTTATCTTCGAGTCAGCTGACGACTGGAATAAAAATTCCACTGCCATTTTCGAGCAACAGAGAGAACAGCCTAGTTCAGTCAAGTAGACAGGCGCAACTGAGCTGGTTTGTTTGTGCTAATTTTATGAATCCGGTATTGTGATCAGTTAGACGGTGAACTACTAGTCATCAATTGTTTTTTTCTGATTTCAGTTATGAGTTGTCATTAATATATGTGAACATTAGTCCAAAATGTGCATTCGACCTGTTTTCTTGCCCGTCTAAACCATATTTCCGGTCGGTTCGACTCGACGATGTCATTTTTCAGTCCTAAGGTATACATAGAGTACATAGAGTACACTATCTTAAATATCATTTTATACGATCACGTCCCAGGAATTTGATGTGCAGTGATCACCGAGTGCCCATTTGAGTTGGTGATTATATCTCTAAGCCCGTTGCAAATGAATGTCAACGCATTCGCTGGGTATATATAGTGAAACAGCTTCCTGTTGAAGTGAGTGTTCTGTGTTTATGTATGAGATCAGCCTTAATTCAGTGCTTCGTATTTCACGTGGTTGGTATGCGACCGCGGAGTTACCTAACAGCTGGGAAGCTGTTTTGAATATCAATCCAGCTGTAGGTTTTGAGGCTCGAGAACTTGATCGCTGGTTTGTGATTCATTTGTGAACTTCATTTGTTCTCTGTTGGAGATTGATCATCAACTGACATGCCTTTTTCCTATCTTTCAACAGACGACAAATTCTGCCTGCGTCTTCAGGAAGGCCGGCTGCATATCCAAGTGTGTCTCCTGAACAGAACGTCAACCAACATGGCGCATACCGAGAGAAGAAACGAAGAACCAAAATCAAGTCTCGACATCGTTCTTTGCGGTCTCCCAGCTCCAGCTCTTCCACTAGCGATGAGCGGACCAATGCACATAGTTCCAACAATCGACATTACCGTAGCCACCGCCCTAAAGTTCCCCTTGTAAATGACCAGAGCACTTCAGGTTCCGGAACTCCCTCCAGTTCTCCCAGCCCTCCTAAACGTCAGCGACTTGGAATTTCAGTCTCACACAATCCGCGTCGAATGTCCCCGTCGTCTGTTGATTCCCTCAGTTCGGTATCATCAGTCGAGAGCCCACATACCCGAGCAAATACTGCGAAGTCCAACAGTCGCGGTCGGAAGTCTCCTCCGGCTGCTTACAGATTAGACCGAATACCAGATACTGATACGAGTGTTAAAAACCGTTTGTCCTCTAAACCTTACTTATCTAATGGTGCAAATCGTAACTCAGAAAACCGCTCTCATCGACATCGAGACAGTACTGATCGGCGTCATGTTTCTCGCGAGCATAGACGTCGTTAGCCAATTTACATCGTGATGCTGTTTCTGACTTGTACAAATTTATTTTCATCATATTTGCGGTCGTGCATTTGAGCAGATACTTATTAAAGTTATTCCGACACGCCATTATTGTTATTGCAAAGTTCACTGATCTGGGTTCCAGGGGGTTTTGTGAATGGTAGTTGATCGAGCTAATCTGAACTGAATCAGGTCTGGATATTCAAATTGAGCCAGAATAATAGAGTTCATAATCATTCTTTGTTTTCTACAGGGATCCTCTTCAGACTTGACCGAAATGCTTTCCTGCCCTATTTGCGGGCTTCCATGGATAAGATGAATGTGCGTAAGCGCGTTGGACGGCGGCGGCTTCCAACCCCGGTGTCGTCGTCCGGCTTCGGAATACGCTACAGGAACACCGAAGTTGGTATTATAGTGGTTTTGCATTTTTATGCCTTTTGTCATTCTGTCTGTTGATGATTCTTGAGTCCTCAGGTCTCTTTTGTGTGGTTATCCGTGCTTGACTTCTAGATGCCAACTTGAGGACATCCCTTTTTCAGTTGCCGCTTTTTTATACTAGCGGTATATCCGAAGGACCAATGATCAGCCTTTCAGAGCTACCGTAAGTTGCAGTTGAGTGTCGCTTCTTTCGACCCCGAAACCGTTGTCGTTTGTTGGGTCGTTGTCTCGTACATAACTGCATATAACATCTCGTTTTATCCGATGCGATCACATACTCGTCGGTCGCTTGGACACCGTGCCGAAAGAAAGTGATCAGTCCTCTGATGTTCTGTACGGATTGGAGCGTTCTTCACCATATAATTCGGTTGTTTTAAGTTTCTTCATTGTAAGTGTTCCGGTTTATTCCACTACAGGTTCAAAAATATCGGTTCTCTCTGTGGTTTGTCAATAGGTTTGGCCGATTTCAAGATAACCATAAATCTGATCGGTCGCCGTTTTCTGGTACTCATAAGTAGTTCGCGCAACCAGAATTGTAGTTACTCGCTAACTACTGATTGTTGTACCGACACTGGCTGACTGAGTCATGTACACTTCTTGGTTCCATACTTGGTAATTGCGAGAGACCGAGCATTCCTGTGATGCACATTAAATTTAGCACTTTGTCCAGTGTTTTGGTCGACCGTTATCGCTCACAAAATTTCATTTCTTAGTAGCATTGTTGTTTACTCAAAGATAACAACGTGGTACTCATATATCTTGCGGTTGTTGCGCCGTACGTCAAGTAATTTCCAGCTCATTAGTAGCATGGCACATGCTGTCCTAAAATTCAAGCTCTAATATTGCTTGTGGTTCGCAGACACTCAAATTCGATGGAGGTTTTCGCGTTGTCCATTCGTGGAGCTTGTCACGGCTGAAAGGCTAATCAGCCAGTTGCGACTCCTTGCAAGAGTCTGAGAACGCAAACCGACTTCCCCGTACTGTATCTGTACCCTACTCGGCATTTATCCTAATGATCTTTTGTTCACAAATGAGTCGAATAAATGAATCCCAGAATCACCGGGTTTTTTCATTTCCAGGGTGGTCAGTCTGTAGTTTTGATATTTTCAATTTCCCTTGAGTTGATGATTCGTCGTGGAGTGTTGAAATACGGAATGTTACACGCAGGTGAAGCCAGACTACGTGAGCCAGTTACCAAACTCCCGTTGCTCTTACAGTGCTCGTTTTGGCTATTCCATTACACTGAGCGGTTTGCGAAACCCCTAATATCACTCCAGCGTTTACGTTGTACAGCACAGGCTTTAGAAGTCAAGTGGTCGCTGTCTATATCGTCTCGTGCAGGAACCATAATGTGAATAAACTAGGTCAGTCTAGGGACTAGGATTTGGTGTCCTTGTGGAGAAGTTTGATTCCAAGATGAAGAGATATATCAGGTAGTCGATGATACAGTGAGGAAAGACGGGAACTCACTAGAAAGGATGGGTGTGTCGATGTACACAGCGTTGGCCCACGGTGCAGGTCACGTGTTGTAAAAGAATTGCCATGCCTGAAACAAGGCCAGTTGTGCCGGTAACGCTCGCCCTAACTTCGGTTTAGTTTACTGCGGCTGACTCCTTAGAGGGGGATAAGTCGGCTTCATGAATGTTTTCGATCGCGGCGGCCCCATGCTGGGTGGTATACTGCAACTGCAGCATCGATGGCAGCGTGTGGGTGAAGTGATCATGGGTGTTTAGTACGAGAGGCGTCCCCAACGTCGCGGCTTTCCCGGAGACGCACCTCTTGCTCTTGCACAACCAAGTGCGGACTGCAAGATAGGGGCATGTCGATGCGTGGTTGTCGGTGGCCCCGTAGGAGCTCGTTCGCCACTCCGAAAGGTCAGTTCAACCTTGCCAAGTTGTCTTCTCGTCACTCGCATTGGCGAGTTCCTCCTAGCACGCGCTGACCGCATGTCCCTCACAGATGCTCCGCAGTACACTACGTCCACCGAAGCAATGTCCCTCACAACGTACGAGAACAACACTACCGACGAAGAAAGTAGTTACGGTATTGCGAGAGCGTGCACACGCAACGGTCAAACTGCCACCGCGCTTGGCAGGTAGCGTACAGTTGAATAAAAGAGCGAAGTTGATTCCCGATATCATTCGATCGAATTGAACCCAACGCAGGGGTCCACGCATCCTTGGTGGTTTAATAGATTTCCTTCACGGCTGTCAGATTATACTATAGCTCTCGTCCGCTCATACGGTGGTTACTTCTCGCACGCCGAACATGTCGCCGAGCTTCTGGGCCACGTTTACTCTCAACCTGGTCTGGCCCACCCGTCGAGTAGCTTGCCGGGGTGTAGCCACCAATACATGCTTCAGATTCATGAAGCCGTAGGTAAGTGCAGAGATGGGAGATACCCCAAAAGCACGGCGGTCCACTCACTTAGATGTGCTACTCGTGTCAGGCACCTTGCTCCAAAACTTTCGCCCAGTGCGATGGGAGATGCAACGATGTCGGGTGCACTTCTATATGGGTTGCCTGATTCCGTGGTGTGCATGGTTAAGAGCGGTCAATAGGTTAGTCTTCAAATGGGTGTTCATCCTAGCGCCCTCCATTTTGAACGGAAGTCTTTGAACTCGGGCGTGTCCTCTGTAGCACGCCTTACGGGTATCGTGTGGTAAGCGAACTCTGCTAGAAACGGTGAAATTTGGCCAGAGTTTATTACTAAACATTTTTGTGGCGGTGCGCAGAGTTACGTGATGCGCTTCCCGGATGCACATGCCTGGTGAGCGCAATAAAGGCAAACCGGTCGCGTGCATCCGACGGACTTTGTCCACCCATCAATGGATGTTGCTTCAAACCTGGAGACAGGTTGTGCATATTGTAGTGTAAGACGAATGTGCGTGTAAACAGACCGTGGGAGAAGTGGAAGCGTTCGGTCAGCTGAGCGGCTGTCGATCGTGGGTGTGTAGTTCAGCTTTGCGAATTGTATAATGACAAGGCTGGTTCACAGCACCGTTGGTCAAGAATTAGTGGTGATTGACACCATTTGGTTTAGTCATTTTCAGCTTCACAACGGCGCTTTGGAAGGTGGGCGAGCTGGCGTTACACTCATTGGCGCGCTGTGGCGGATTGCGCACTTCCAGTTGTGCAGGATGAACTTAATCCGGAGTGGCATTTGCAGTTAGTTCATCAATGGGACTAGCCGGTTGATGGTCAACCTCGAGGAAGCACTATTAAGAAAACTGGGAAACAGTACGCTGGTGTGAGATCACTATTTGAGAACAGAAGCTGAAGGTCGGGTTCCCTCCGCGGGAGAGATTACCGCACTTGCCTTAATAGCTATCGCCTGGTAGACTTGTCCAGTCCTTAGAGGCAGGGAATCTTTCCCGTCCATGTTGTACGACGCGATCAGTGGCGCCCTTGTATTCGCAATCCTTCATCGACTTGATACTAATAGTAGCTCTTACTCTTTTCCATGATTTTATGCTGACAGATGGTAATTAAAGCCACCACACGCAATCCATAGTCAGTGGTTGCTTGTAGTGAATTGCACGGGGCTGAGGGCTTGATCATTGGAAAAGCGGTTCCGTAGTCACTGAAATAACAAGATTGACCAGAAGCCGGAGTCCCAGGTTACGGGTGCGATTCGGCCGCTCTCGCAGAATAGAGGCCCTGCTGTATAGTGGTTCAAGTTTTTGAGACCTAGGCTCTGGCTAACAGGATCGTACAGATTCCTATCCTCGTTTCTACTGATTAGCACCTTGAGCTAAAGGTGCTGGTTAGAGGAGTCGGAAAAGGTCTCGAGCGGCGTCGGCAGTCCCCATGCCTCATACGCCCGGAATCTCCGGCGCCATCGTAAATTTTTAACCACTGTCGCTAATCCTAAACGGAAACAAGGGGTCGGAGGTATTCGCTTATGTTTTAGGCGCAGTTATCAGAGCTAAGCAATCCTTTCACTTCATGTACGAACAATAATAAAACTAAGTAGCAAGCTATGCATATGGAATATGCATGTGTGTGCATGTATGTATATACATATATATTACAATGGCCATTGCCATCCACAACTGGCGCAGGTCGATCAAACAATCGCTCGCTTCGCCCGTGTCTATCGGTTCTTAACTGGTATAAGCTGGTTTCGACGGATTATTGCTGTCCTACCACCTATAGGGTGTTTTGAGGAAGCGAATCGTAGTCAGAGTTGATGCGATTGGTCCAATGTGACTGACTCTTCACCAACCGTCGCTCTCTGATCAGCTTGGATACAGCGTCGAATCGAAGAGTAAGTACACGCTATTGATGACCAGGGTACCCGAAATGCGTACCAGCGAGAAACGGTCATCTATCAAGGTTCGAGTGTGTGCTGCAGCGGTCAGGCCAAAGGTTTGGAGACGACCACTATGGATGGAAGATACGCAAAGATTGACATCGATTTCTTCGTGGCATTGCCTGAATATGGTGGGAAAACCCAATCAGCCATGTGAAGGTTCGGTGATTCACGAACCAAATTTGATGAAATGCTTGAGCTCACCTGGCTAAGCTAGTAGGGATGTGCTGCGCAAGACTGGTAGGATTCCTCGGCGCCCAGTGTTCACTGAGGCGGGTAACAGTTGAAAGATGAGTAAGGGTGGCCAGGATATGTCACGGAAGTAAAGTATCGAAAACCTAACCAGTGGATTTGGTCGGGTAGAGCGCGCTAGACTTACTGGGCTGACCAACGGACCCTCCTACTTAGCGATTAGATACTTCGGAGGATATGGCTAGAGGTGCATCCTGAAACCAAGTAGCCGGATGATGTACCGTCAACTCAATTCCTACTCCGGGCTGAGCGACCGCGAAGTACAACAGCTCCGAACGGTGCTGGAGGCACCGCCTAGTCCTATATTCTCGAGAATCTCGAATAATTTTCGCGACATTCACGGAGTTGATTTTTCCTCTAGCACGTGATAATCGCGTTGAAGAAAAGATGTGGCTGGGTGTCGGTCCGTAACGCTCCTGCATTCCCAAACTGATACCAGTGTTTGTGGTTCCCTTACCACCTTCATACTGTTCTTCGTTATTTCCCGTCGAGGTCACTACTGCACTCAGTGCATGGTAAGTGGTTGTCAGAACTAAGCTGGTGGCCAGAACACAGCCAAGAACCTACCCCGTTTGTCTGAACGTCAGGATTCCAGCCCAAGAGGTCTTCCTGGATGCAACGGTCGACGTTAACACCCATACTTCATCCTAACGTCAAATTCGAATAGAGGTAGCGCAACTGGTGGAAGTTGCGTGGTCGTATTTTGGATGTATTCGGTGGGTGCGCAAACCGAGACAACAAACGGTTTCTCGTAGAGGCGACCGTTAACCTTGCACCAGTCTCCAAGTTTTACTACCGACAAATGGTTATTGGCTGTCAAGTACAGCAGCTTGGCTTCAGTCCTAATGCTCACAGTAGCACCACTACACGTGATCAGATTTCTACCTGATTGCAGACCGGTTTAGTGAAGTCGTTATTCACATGACAAGGATAAGGTCTTTGATGCGGGTTACCTGCACACGGTACCGCGCCTGACCTATCGGGACCCTGTTTGGTTATCCATCACCCCAAGTCTCAGAATCAGGTTGCCGATTGTCCCTAGGAGCACGATGAGCCATTGAGGCCATTGTGAATGCCTCTTTGTGCGCGTTCATGCGCAGGCATGTAATGAAAAAATATCGATGCCGGGAATTCCATTTCGATATAAACTACCGTCTGTTCTCCGACCGTCAGTGTACATGCGTTAAACTTGCTTCCCTTGACTGTTGAAAGAATGCGTGAACCAGTGCTTATGGGCTGTAGTCTCCGAATAACGGTTACAAGGAATGCGGTCCGAAATCCACGAACTCGACTGAGTAGAACCGACCAATGTGGGCATACCGAAAAAGGAATAGTGTGTCTTAATACCAAGGTGTTCACTTACCTCAGTAGTGGCTCCCGCTTATTCCGTCCGTTGATGAAAAAAATGATAAAACGAAATTCGATATACTGCGGTTTATTGCAGCCCGGAGACACTTCTTTTGTTGCAAGAAGGTAAAGTAGTGTAAAAAATTACATGATCGATCGGGTATTTTGTTCCATCGCCGGACATTTCCCGATAATGTGTTTAATATTGATATTCATGAAAACAGTTATTGAATAGATACTGGAAATCGAAGCTGCAGTTTCACATTTCCGTAACTGTTTCGCACAGCCAGAGCAACGGCATCCCCGATGCGGCGATAGGCATTTCGCCAATCGCATGACGATCTGCACGGTGTTTGCGGTTCGGCAAGTTGACTTATCAAACGATCCAATATGATCAGACAGCTGCGCACGCGATCCAAGTCTCGTGGAACCAATCGAATCAGGTAGGTGGCCAAGATGCAGACATCCTCAAGAAGTGGGCCTATGGAGATCAAACGAAACAGTCACGGGGTTTATGACAAAACGATAACTATTAATGAAAGGTGTCCTATAGATAGAGTTGTTCATAATTATCTACAGTTTCTATGTGAGATTGGGGTGTTTTTTGAAGAGGCTGGTCATGTAATATCAACACTCAAGTCACCATTGGAAACCATAGAGTCGTTTTTTGGCTGTTTCATCCTTGTTAGAAGTTATCGACAGCGCACATGCACCGAGCCAGCACTGGAACCCGGTTCCGGGGTGAGCGATATGAGTCGGACATCTTACCATCAAGCTGTCCGGGCTGGCTCTCCTCACGTTATTACTACGATATAGCGCCTTTTTCTCCAGCTTTGAACAGCAACAGCCCGTCACCAGCACAGCGGCTGACTTCCATAAGGGATGCAAACAACAACGGAAGACCATGCACCGACAGAGTGACCGCTATACTCTGTTGTATTTCACACCCACCCGTTTTTTGTGATTGTTGTTGCGTCGGCGCCATGCTTGATTTCGAGCAGGTGTAAAATAATGATATAGCACGTGTTCTCCGTAGAAGACCTCAGTGTGCCGAACGTGTTGTGATTGGCAACCTATAGAGCTTGATTGCTCGATCATTACGAGTAGCTGAGTGACCGAAAATACACTGAACATTTTGGAACCAAATGTTCTGGGTTATCAGTGTTTTCTGATTTACCATCAAAGGTTTCAGTTTACGCGGTCTAATTATACTTCCCGGTCGAAGTGATCTGACTCCTGTATGTAGAAAACCTAAAAATTGGTACCGCATCGCTTAGAAGCGGATCAACCGAGCCATTACTGAGACAAACTCGCCTAATGCACTATAAGTCGCAAAAAAGTGCTCCATCTTGACACATGACACCATTCAGAGTATTTAGCGCGGATGGTCACCGAACCTGCTGTGAACATCGCATCCGAGTGATTGGTAGGTGGGATAAGATTAGCCTGTGATATAAGAGCTCGACCACGCCAGTTTTGTCGCGAATCCCTTCGTCGGAGGACAACTTTATTTGTAGACATCTTTGCATACTTCATTATTTCTTAGTTCGTTGTTTTGATTTTTAGTGATGAGACTGCGGCCTCGGTTAAGCACTACTGGACTCTTGTTGACTAAGCGTTCTGTCCTTTCCATTGTATCCATGCCTGGACGCAAATGAAGAGAAAGATTTCAGGCGAGGCTTACAGGAACCGTTCCGTCGACAATCTAAGTCTCCTTGGGATGAGGGCACGTATCACGTTCGATGACATCTACATTTAGACTAAATTTACCTACCTAATTTTCAGTGTACCTTTCGCTAGTCGCGCTTTTGTATGTATGCTGGGGGGGGGGGCGTTAATCGTGCGAATAACAAGCTGCATTGTTGACGAGCTATCTCATTCGAGTCACCGGTAGGGAGCCACCAGGTGGGTGAAACAATCTGAAACTGACGGTTCTCGAATTCACATTCAGAAGCGGCGTTTCAAACGCTGAAAGGAGCACTTCCAAACTGGTCTTCGGTGTTGGCCTCTCCTACATTGCTTCTCGAACACGTCCAGTGGTCCATTTCAACAGATTCACCCACCGAGGCGGAGATCCGAAAGGGGATCCAGGCCTTAGAACGTCACAAAGCGCTGGACTTCGATGGCCCCCCTCCAGCCCTTTTCAAAGATGGTAGTGTGCAGCTCGTTAGACGACCTCATGTTTTGTTCTCAGAAGTTTGGAATTCTGAGCAGGTTCCGTCATTGTAGGGGACCAATTTTTGTTCCCATCCTAAGGAACGGCTCGCGCAGTGACTGCGCCAGCCATAGTGATGTAAGCCTTATCCTAATAGCGCCGAAGCTGCTTGCGTCCGTCATGCTTCGCAGGCTGAACGAAACGCGTGAAGAGCAGACTCGCGAGCAGCAAGCGGGGTTTCATGTCGGTCGTGGGCGTATCGATCAAATCTCCGTCTTCCGACAACTGCTAGAGCACTCTCACACTTTCCAAAGACCAACAATCATCATGTTCTTGGACATTCGGCCGACCTTGGACCCTGTTGATAAGACCGCACTATGAGATGGTTTGTTGAGAAACGGAGTACCTGAGAAGTATGCGTCGATCCTGAAAAAGTTATATCACCACACCCCAGGCCGGCTTAGCGCCTACAGCCAGCCTTCGCGAACCTGCGACACCTGTGGCGTCACCGTAACATCCAGCTCTCTCTTGGGGGACGGGTGTGCGTCGCCACGGTTCGCAGTGTTTTACTCTACGGCTGCGAGACCTGACCACTTCGCGTTGAGCATGCTCAGCGTCTTTCTGTGTTCGACAACCGATGTCTCCGAAGTATTACTCGCGTCTGATGAGAACATCGGGTGAGTAATGACGAAATGCGCCGCCGTGTAAGGCACGGATACCCACTCTATTGACAAAGTGGTCGCTCTACACTGCTACCCTTGGCTTGGCCACGTTTTGCGAATGCCATTCCATTGTCTACCTTTACGTGCTCCATTCGCACGTGCTGGGAAGGGCTGGAAGCGGCGCGGCGACCAGACCGCAATTTGGCCTAGAGGTATGAAGAGGCTAGCATCAACACTGGCTCCCGTTGGTGCTTCTCGCCTCCCTGGTTGGGGCCCAAGGCACGAAAATTGTCGTTGGTTAAAGATGTTAAGGAACATGGCTAAAAACAGAATTCAGTGACGCGAACGTTGTGCGATCTGTCTGTCGAACACTCGTGCCCCGTAATCATAAAAATGTCATTCTGCAGGGAAAATGACAAAAATCACCAAAAAGTGTACGGCGAAATACAAAAAAAAAATCAGCATTTTTCTTCCACTCATTGCTTCTTTTGCTGTATTCTACTCCCCTTCTGTTGTCGTGCAATTGTCGTTGTTGCGTCGGCACCTTGATCTCAAACTAGTATATATATATATATATATATATATATATATATATATATATATATATATATATATATATATATATATATATATATATAATTACGAACTAAATCCTTCAAATCGCTTATACTAGAGCTATTTGACGAAGTAAAAAAAACCACGACACTCACTCACATTGCTCACTGGTGATCCAGTCAGCAAATATTTGCTTAAGCTGTTCCAAGGTTTTCCCCTCGAAAAGGCCAATTGGGTTGGACATTGCCTGTGTGATGGGACCGAGTTCCGGCTCCGTGATTGCCGGGAGTTTCTGCGTCCGCTCAGACTTCGGCAAGCGAACGCCTCGAGCTCGGGATTTGGGAGCAACCTGGCGAGTTCGTTTGGATGCGGGAGGGTGACGGGGTAAAATCGCGACGGTCGTACGCGGTGGATGGCGCGGTGTACTGCATATTGGCAGAATGTCATTTGATCCATCCAGTTGGAGATGGTATTCGGATGGCTCGCGATGTTCCTAAATGATTAAAAGGGTCAAATGGAATGACTGAAGACAATGGCAAGCAGATTAATAAGTCGGAGGTGGAAGCGAAGAACGGAAGAATTGATTAGAGTCGGTCCAATATTTATTTTTCTCGAGTAACAGACTGTTTGGGCTGTCAGATCCATCTAATTCAAGCGGAAAAGTAGTTCAAGGGTTACCGATTTAGATAGTATAAGGCATATAGTACGTTCTAGCCATGAGAGAGAAGCTTAGGATCCAAAACCTGAGGAAGGCCAAACTCACAATCAATTCCGGCACTTTTCACCGAACACGTGCTTGACACGTGTGCCGAATGCCCACATGTTTTATCGACGCCCAAAGTCAAGTCATTTTATAGCAAAGGCAAACCAATGGCACAACCGCCCCCAGAGAAAACTGAGAAAGCAGAAAACCACAGGCAAGCAGTCATCGGCGTCGAGGACTCGTTGCTACCCTAACGAATGAGGTGCACGTGTCGAGGGAATGCAATGCGAAAACAGGTCAGATCAACTCAGTTCGAACGACCATAAAGCACGCACTGGGTGCAGCGATTCTAGTTGCCATCTCACAGCGAGCACCACAATAAGTAACTAGAAGACTAGTTACGAAAAAAGTGGGAACTACGGGTGGAAGCATCAAGTGGATAACGAAATTATGTGAATAAACGAGAGCGCTAGGCGCAGGCGGAACGTACCCAACGTAGTGTCTAATAATTTCGGTTCCACCCCTAGGGTACTTGGCGTTGGAATGGAATGACTATTCTTGGAAATTCTGACATTCTCACCATCCATACAAGTTGTTCAATGTAGTTCCCAGTGTATCGGTTTCATTGGACGGAGGTTTGAGGCAGAGACCTCGGCCGATACAGTAAGTGGCTAATTTGTTGAAACGTCGGTATGGAAATAAGATATCCATATCAAAGTAGGAAATAATTCGGATGCAGTTTTACTGTTGGGAGTAGTGAACATAGACCTGAAAATCCGTATTTCCTCGACGAGTCCGCCTAACAGGAGAACGAGCTCGGCAGTTGTCTGAGCAAGCAGATGAAATAATGTAAAGACAATGAGAAATGCGTGCGGCTAATCAAATGGAGTTCGGTGTAAAGAAATAGCTGGTGGACGCCGGTTTTAGATTTATCTTGCGAAACAGGAACGTCTAGATTATCTGCCAGCACAAGTCCCATGAGCCCTCTAGATGGTTACATAAACAACCATGACCGACTGACGCTGGAGACGCCTCTTGCACCAAACACCCATGAAACTTCATGATCATCATGAAACCAGCTTATTTTCGTTAAGGAGCCGGCCACGTTAAAGCAAGTTAGTATAACGGTTTTTTGAGATGTTGGTATTGGAACAGAAACAACAGAATAAGGTTTTAAGATGAACGCCTTGTACCATAGTGCACGTAGCTCAATAAATACTATAGATTCGATGTCATTTAAGGTGACGAAGTAATCCGTAGTGAGAGAGGGTATAGCAACATACGACTCACTGTTTGGAGGTTGCGGGGTGGAGTGACTGGTGGGACAGACACTGTTTCAACCGTGCCAGCTTCGTTTCTCTCGCATTCGGTGTTCACTGTTATAGGTTTGTCTGTCTCTCCAGATTCTTCGGTTAACGGCAAACGTACCAATTCGGTAGGGATGCTGTTCCGGGAACCCGCATGAGATAATGTATGGAAGTTAGTTTGTCTGAAGACAACCGTGCGCACAACAGGGGAAAGAATCTACGGCCCGAAGACGGAAGTAAGGGCATTTATTTGTTGCTGAAGTATATAGGGGCATAAAAACGCATGTGATTAGTTATAGTGATCAACCGATCACCTTCCGTTTACCACTTTTTTAACTGTACGTCTCATCCAAGCGGTAGCCGCGGGCGCTGCTTCCGACTGACTCCTTCGGCGTAAGCCAACATGTAGGACCACGTGTATCTGGCACCTATGATGATACATGTGGTCTTGTTGATCTCAGACAGACGCTGGTCGTATATGCTGAGAGAGTCTCCTCCAATTTAGGCACTCAAATAATCAGTGGTGGGTTATGCGGATGAAATACCTTTCTACTCACTTTCAATCTACTTAACAGCCACGATACACGAAATGCAGTTTGAGAACGAAACTGATCAGCAGCCACTTCAGTCGACTTATTGGGTAGCGGGGTCTCGATCGATGAAGTATTACAATTTCTGCTGCTTCTTTACTCAGTGATATGTAGAAGTATAGCTAGAGGAGTGAGGTCACAACTAAGGTTCTCATAAAAATATTCCAGTTCTGAGCGAAGTCTGACCCTCAGGGTCACGATTGCGGGTCTGTGGAGGTTCAGCAGCTTGGATCAGTTTCTCCCGCTTCAAGTTCTCTTGAACCTTTCGGGCATGAAATCTCCGGCTCAGGATAGCCTGTTAGGTCAAAAAGAGAAAAACGACCACAAAGTGCAGTCTCTTTGTGGTGATAAACAGCAACACAATGGCATTCAGCAGTCATCCTGCTTACAACCTCACTTGATGCAGTGGTTATCATATGGTACACCGTTCGGAGTCTCAGTCGACGGTGCACCTTCTTTCTAAGGTAATCAAGATAATGGAACGACGGCGCAGCACTGATCAAAACCACTAGGTCAAAGTAAAAAAACGCCGCTGAGAGTTCGGCAAATCATTCACAGGAACGAAAAAGTGGGTTCACACTCCGAGATTATCGTATCTCTAACCATTCCGTGCGCTATTTCCGATTCTTGTTATGGCCGGAAGAAGCGATGAGGCGGTCAGACCACGACTTGGCTTCTGTCTCAGACGAACGCTCACACCTGTGATACACTAGGCCACCAAAGATCAACATTTGATCATTGCACCCAAAAGCTTTTCATTCGTGTTTCCCACTTCTACCCGTCTTCAGACCCACTAGATGATTTGTGCGTTTGTCTGCATAGCCTTTCGGTTTGTTGCGTTCGTAACTGGGGTATGTGTTACGTGCGTCTCCAATCAAACTCTCAGTGTGCTGTGTAAGCCGAGGCAGGCAGTGGTTGCAAGATTAATGAGTGATCAGCTCATGATATAAAAAATGTACAGAAATCTCTACAAGTGAACCTAGCAGTTTATGTTATCTGACTGCAGTCAACCAAATAAAGAGAAATCAGAAGTAGAGAAAGCGTACGTATCATGGTTGATGACGGCAGAAGAAATCCATCCAGCAATAAATACAAACGTCCATCCTACAAATGTCGTGGAACCAGGGACGTTTTAATACGCAAATATATCCTCTATATCTGGAATATGTTGGGTGACAATACACTGAAAATGACATGTGCAACGCTAGGACCGAAACGTAAAAATTGTACTGATGCACACGAAGCGGTAGCTAGTTCGGTTTGATGTGGAAAAAAGAAGTTTCAAAGAGTTAGTGTTAGTCAGTGATTGTACCGATTTATAGGAAGGGTGACGGGAATCAGTTTGGTCAGCGTCGCATCTAAACTACTCGTTGGTACTGTGCGCGACCAAGGTATAAAACCTTCCCCCCACTTTCGGCTTATTTCTCGTCAGAACGACTGAATGCACGGCACGATACGGCATACCAAATTTCAATACGGAACTATGTGCTGATTAGAGCAGAAAACCGGTGACAAAATCACATGAACTATTCTGGTACGCTTTCGCAAAGCCATACGGATCATTAGGCATAGCAACAAGCTGATTATTTTGATCTTTGGATTTGGCGACAAATCCATCAGAACCAGAATCACGTGAACCGTGCGCACTGGAGCACGTGATGCATCCTTGTTGTCTAGCCACTCACGGTGATCTTCATTCACGTTAGTTGAACTAAAACACCTTACAGAATTCGCACCAAATTTTGTCGGCACAATACCACACGGAAGTAAATCAACAGATTTCGAGAAAGGCGAGATATCTGCATTCTACCTAATGCGACTCAGTTTACATGAAACCACCAGACGATGCAAGAGATCGAGAAACGTTGTACGAGGGTATCTGAGATGTTTTAAGAATAACACTCGAAGAGAATTACTGTAAAAAGGATAAACCCCATAGTTCGGAAACAAACTGTAAGAGTTATCTGTAGGGGACATTTACGTCAAAACCAGTTTGTTGAATCCGCTTTTGAAAAGAGAAAGGTTGTGGGTGGGTGGAAAGAAAGACAGAGGAAAAGTGTTCCATAACGCAACCGTCCGATGCAGAAAAAAAGAACGATAGATCGAGGTCCGACATCGAGCGACAGAAACCTGATAAGGGTGACTAGCTGCCCGTGCTCGGGACTGGCGTTAAAAGGTAATGGGAACAGGAAGACCCGAGGCACGCTCAGAGGAACAAACCCGAAATAACCGTGGTAGAACAGGGACAACGAAGCAACGCCCAGCGAGGGGCAAGTGACTGGAAATTGTATGTTAGAAGTGGGTCATCTGCCATCCAGATGGCTTTACGATGGTCCCGGTCGAGAAGAGATAAAAAAGAAGACGAAGCTCCACTCCACATGTGACAGTAGTATTCAAGTGTGGGACGAATTTGAGCATTGTACAGTAAGAGGTGGGATGGTTTGAAGAGACGTCTGTCCCGGAACAGAAAACCAGTCTTACGCGCAGCATGAAAAGCAAGCGAACATACGTAAGAAGACCAAAATGGAGAGGGGAAAATCAAAAGACCCAGGAAAGGCATCCAGTTGGAGGAACGAAGGGGAACCGAATCAGATTTTAAGTGGAGAGAATAGCAGTAAAGTTTGAGAAAAATTGAGAGAAATGTTTTGGAAACATTGAAGAGAACACGATTTTGGAAGGCCACAAGAGAAGATCTGTTCAAGGTCCGAAATGAGCGATGTAGTAAGGGCACAATGGCCGCGGTCGATGATGGCGGTGGGGCGATAGGGGGTGGGATAAGAAAGCGATTGATGAAGAGTGGCGTCATTTGCAAAAGTTTGGATGGGGTTGGAGTTGATGGATTGATCACTAACGGAAAGCAGAAAGAGGTTGGGTGAAAGTACAGAACCTTGGGGAACAGCAAAAGGCTGTGATTGTGCCCCATCAACTCGAACGGGGGTGGTCCCGCTACTGAGAAAACTCTACATCCACAAGACAAGGGCTGGCAGAAACCGAAAGGTGGGCAATTTAGACAGTAAACTTTTGTGCTAGACACGGCCAAAGGCCTTCGATATGTCTAGTGATATCTGGTTTGCTTCTCCGTGGTTATCGAGTGCTGTTGCCCAGGAGTGCGACACCATAGTTAGTAGATCACCAATTGAACGACGAGGTCGAAACCCGTATTGACGATCGCTTAGCAGTCCTTCACGTTCAAGGGATGGTTGCAGCCGGTCGGGAATTAAGGTTCCATGACTTTCGAAATTACAGAAGTTAGGGGAATAGGACGGTAGTTGTTCAGGTCGGAGGAGTCGTCGCGCTTGGGAACAAGGGAAATTACGGCTTCTTTTCATGAGGTGAGAAACGTACCAGATTGGAAAGAAAAGCAAAATAATAACGTAAAATCGATGCTAACTCTGGGGCACACCTTTTCAGGACGATGGGTGGAGTACCGTCCGGACCAGGTGGTTTATTATGGTCAAGTGGTTATAAGGTCTGGCGGACCTTTCTGGTTGTGGTAAGGAGAACAAAAGAGCAGCTAGTAACAGTGGTTGAAGGCGGGAGAATAGGAGTCGGGTAAAGTGGAATTAGGAGCAAGTCGGTGAGCAAAACCCCCGACTTTCTCGTGGGGTTCACGGACTAGAGAGCCGGAGAAGTTAGAGATGGGGAAGAAATTAGAGGGGTAAAAATAACGGGAAACGGCTTAGGCGATAGGCCAAAATGACCGGCTACTAGCAGCGGAAGAAGCTAGACATTCGGCTTTGTGGCGTATGAAGCAATCCTTGGCTTTCCGAATAGAAAGCAAGTATTTATATCTGGCCTACACAAAGAGACTACGAGATCGGGGAGTATCGAAGCGGCATCATCATCTGAATGCTGAATTCCCTAGGCGCACAGCACGATTGCCGGCGAGGATAAACCATTCGGAAAAGGTAGTTCTCCGGGTTTGGAAAAGTGTAGGATAAAAACGCATGCATTGGACAACAGTCTCAGTAAAGTTTAAAACGGAGGAAGGAACATCAGAAGTGAAGTAGCAGTCACCCCAAGGATATGAGGCCAGAAAATCACGAAAACGTTCCCAATTGGCCTAATCGTAACTCCGAAAAGTGCGTCTGGAGTTTCACATAGGAACAGGGCGAGAAGAGATGATGGGGAAGGAGATAAGACAGTGGTCCGATGAGCCAAGAGAGGTAATATCAGAGAATAAAGGGAGGGGGGAATGAGGAAGTGAGATCAGGAGTGTGTGCACCATCGCCAGCCCGATCGGGAGTGCATGAGGGGAAGTCAACGAGCTGACTTGGATTGTTGACCAAAGCGAAAGTCTCGACTTCGCGCACCACAGTCGTGATGTCTGAAGAGTGTAGGAGCCAATCCTTATTGTGAACATTAAAGTCACCGAGAATGGTAACTTGGCGATCGAGGTCTGATGTGAGCAAGTTTTCAATACCAGAAGACAATAAATCAAAAAATGAGTGATCGCCACTGTTGGGAGAGCGATGAACGGTACGGAAGTAATGGTTAAAAGAACGGAATCGGTGCTTCCGCCACATCATCTGGAACTCGCGGTTCGCAAAGTCCAAATGTGAGATACAGGAGGTAGTGACTGACCAGCGGATGTAGGCACAGACGCCAGCTTTAGATAAAAATGAGGAATAGAAGAAAGTGGTCCAGAAACTGGAGAGGAGTAGTATCCGGCGTGGGAGAGATTCGCGTTCCAGTCAAGAATATTGAACTGGGACAAGAAGATTGAAGAAAATAATGCATAGAATCATTATCGTGGTTTAAACCGCGAATGTTGGAGAGAGCTAGAGGTCTTGTTGTGAATGCTGGGTAGTCATGAACGATGATTTTATGTGAGTTGTGAATTTCATGAGTTTTTTTTTGTGAAATCGGCAACCTAACTCTAGAACTTGGAATGGCAAACCCCATAAGGCTCCAACGCGAAAGGCGGTGGTACTACCCCGGGCGACGGCAAGACCGTCTAGCGATCTGCGCTTAAGAAACGAATGGGTCATCCCAAAAAGTAACGAAATCGGGAGAACGTAACTTAATTCGTCTAGCCTCCAATAACAGTCGCCGAGTTGATTCTGGAAGCCTTGCTCGGAGTCAGTGTTTTCCAACGAATGTTACAAAGAACAATCACAGATGTGTCGTGGACAAAATGCAAAGAAATGAAAACACTCCTCTAACGCCGCTGCACAAAGAACGTTCATCATGGGCTGAACACACGTAGCATAGACAGACAAGTGGGAAAATGTCTATTTCAATGATGAAAATGTTTAGTTTTGATGGAACAAATGCTTGGAATTATTACTAACATGATATCGGAAAAGAAAAAAAAGTTTTTTTCAGAAAAAGCTCAGTGATGGTTAGGAGAACCTTATCAGCCAACGGCCAAAGTGAGTTAGTTATACTTGAGGGCATACAAGATTTCGCTGCGTATATTCGTACGTCTGAACAGTTTTTTCTTCCACTACTGATCAGCAGATTACAAGATGACGTCACATTCCAACATGATGCTGATGTCCACTGTTCATACGTTAAAAATGTTGGCTGTCATTCCATGGGATCAAGGTCATGCAGTGGCCAGCGTGCAGTCGTATGAACGATTCACCTGATTCATTGTCCTGGATGGTCTTTTTAACATGGTGTAGTAGTTGGTATTGCTATGCACTGTCGGACGTACTTACATACAGGATACAGTGATGAGAACTACTCAGGGCTGCATGTTTCTAAACACTAAACAATTATGATCTATTTGTCAAAATCGAGTCTATTTGTGCGCCACGTTCGGTGGGAAATCGCACCAGATTTATCAAGTCAAACGTGATGAGGAAAGTAATGTCACGCCCTTTAAAGTGACCGACAAATATGAAAAGGGATTAACACATTTGCGCAATTACTGAGGTAGACCGAAGATCAAAAAATATGTTTAACTCAGACAATCATATGCAGAGTATCTATGAAGCTCCTCAGGTGTACAAGGATCCCATGGTTTACCGGTCAAAGAGTGAACTGATAAGCACCCTCAAGCGAGGATGGGTGAATACTGACTAAGGGACAATTACATGTCTCATAAGAAGTACGTCGGAATGTAACGAAGTCCTCAAGCAGAATGGCATTGCCGCTGATTTCGAACCAAAGGGGGAAGGGTCCCGTACTTTCGTCACCCTTTTTGCATATGATTTAATTAGCTCATATTAAATTTTTTTGCGAAATTTTATATTCTTTATCGAAATGGACATTCGGTCGTTCTGACCAAATACGATTTCGTTACAGAATACAGAAGAGGAGATATGCGGGAAAGTGAGGGGGTCTGTACTTCGTCGCGAACTGTATATAATGAGCGACACACTCACGGCGTGGACGCTAGTCGAGTCAGTCAAACGCGATCGATAGCATGCGATGGAACGCGGACGAAGAATCGCCATGGTCAAAGACGAATAAAAATGTAGCAAGTGGGCTTTAGTGAATACGGAGAATGCTGACAAGACGAGAGGAGTGAGTCACGGAAACAGTCAATCAAATCGAGCGGATCGCACCACAAATGATATGTAAACGTGTACAGTTGATGAACCACCCGTAATATAAAATCGCTTACGGATAACGTGCGTTTTATCTGATTGACTGAAGCGCATCGGGAATCGCGTCTAACAACCAATACAATCTCACCAACTAAAAACAAATAGTGACAAATATCTCTGGCGAACATATTAGGTCGCAGCACTGGCACAATCGAAAGGTACCGGAATGAGCATGTAGAACATCATTTTTAATACGCAACGAGATGAACGATGTTATCGCTTGTGGCGGGTGGCGTATGAGGCGTACACACTGTGCTCACCGGCATCTGTGGTGGAGGGGTGTGCCGGACACCCAGAATGTCTGGCTCCATCTTAAGGGCGTATGGATTCAGCAATCTGTCAGCGACTCCCAGAGGGCTACGAGACTTTCATATCGTCCTACTACGTTGTAGGTTAGACGTTCTGGTCAAAGGCTCACGGTAGAACCGCTTAAGTCAACCGTCTACATCGGTCTCGGCAACCAGATAGTATTCAGCCTATACGCTTACGTGGAATGAAAATGACAACCTGGAGACCAAGCCATGATATATCACCGTGTCTATCAAAGTGTTAACTCGAAGTGATGCTCTGTGGCTCTGTGTTCAAACCTCAGAGAGGTTTACCCTGTGGATCCACGTTTATTTTTCTGTTTCGTTTTTGCATGACACCATACCTCTGTAATTTGCATCAGGTTATCGGTGAATATATATATATATATATATATATATATATATATATATATATATATATATATATATATATATATATATATATATATCGCTTGTG
This sequence comes from Fasciola hepatica, assembly GCA_948099385.1. Classification (NCBI taxonomy): domain Eukaryota; kingdom Metazoa; phylum Platyhelminthes; class Trematoda; order Plagiorchiida; family Fasciolidae; genus Fasciola; species Fasciola hepatica. The sequence goes on from CANUEZ040000156.1 coordinate 2,290,906, forward strand.
CGCCTCCTTGGCTCAACAAGCTTTACAGCATGGCTTACTTGGAACCGGCGATTCGATGGGACGTGGAAGGTCAGTGGTTAGAGGCTCGATGGAGTTCACTCTCGTGTTTATTGGTAGGGTAACCAGGCAGTAATTGTCGATTTGCTCCAGCGAATATGGAAATGGACGTGATTTCTCAATCTCTTTTCTCCCGACCCCAACGTCTTCATTTCCCCATCATACACCCCCTGGTGCCTACCATGGTCGTTCGAATACTGCTCTCCATGATCCACTACCGTAAATAGTTTAGTACCCAATACTCAGTAGTTTTTCAGCCTCGGTCAACCACAACCTCGGGGATTTTATTGAGCAAACCCCGATTCAGGTCGACCAGAAAGTTTGTCCCGCACGCAACATGGATCTTCTATCGACATATTTGTTGTTAAAGTGAGTGAAGTACGTCAGCAGTGTGACAATTGACCGCCCCTGGAATATGCTTGAGGTACTTTCTCCGGACGCCAGGAGAGAACGATGTATCAGCTGTTGGTTATCGCGTTGTGTTGGCTGAGCATTCTCATGGTGGGATCCTCACTGATAAATTGAATTTTCAACAAACGGTCCCTTGGGTGGAACATGACTTCAAGGCTCCGTCAGTATCCGGGAGAAATACCGTATGATTAGATGTTTATTTGTTATCTCGGCATACGCGCTGATTAACTGCAATTCTGATTCACGAAAAGATGAGTTTGTTGATAAATACGCCTAACTTATCTAGCCGAACTGGATCTTGGTGAGCGGCATTCGCAGATGACAGAAATGCACCAACTGAAAATCCGATTGCACCAAAAGCATGCATAGGCGGCTGTTATGCCCTACTCGCGCAGCGAAAGGGCGATGGCGATTGAGTTCTTCAGTTCTGAGCAGCTCGCTGGTTGTTTTTGTTGGGCACAAACATCTAACAGCTCGTCACGGGCCAACTTACTCAGATCGATCAGACTGCACTAGGTGGCCGTTGACGCAGTTTCGTCCAGAATTGTGGACTTCAACCATGCTCTGGTTCTGCTGTGCTTCAGCTTACTGGACGTCCACGCAAGTTTCAAACTACCAGATATACACCGTTAGTATAACCCAACCACTCCTTGTTGCTCTGGCGATTGGTTGTCAAACGAAGTGGGTGGCTTGTCAATTAAATAACACCAATGTGCCTTGGGGTCGCATCAAACGTGCGATGCTCATGACAGGGAATTCCATCTGTGGTTCTGATGCAGTACTTTGTCACAAACACAGAGTTTGTGAAAATTCAATAGGCTTAGTCAGGCGAAAGAGACGCACTCCCACGAAAAAGAATGAAACAGAGCGATCCAGCTTGTAACACAAAATCTCAAGGAGACTTATGACTGTGAAAAAGGTGGACGAATGCAGTCGAATGGATGAAATTGGCAGTCACTGTGTGCATTGATAAACGTCTGTTCAAACACATTCTTGAAAACAGTGCAGGGAAAGGCTCCCGGTCCTGAGTCGCTTCTTCATTCTCCGCAAGCTTTTTGCCGATGGATTCAGCTGCGGCTCTGCTATGCTACGGAAAATGAGTGCGTTTCGTCGTCATGGGCTGAACCCTTGACCGTCCCCAATTTCAGAGACGCATCCCGTGGGACAGTGTTCAACATTGTGATTCAAGGTTCATATCTATTGCAAGAAAAGCTTCCGCGTTCGTAATACTTTGCCGTCTTACACCACTGTGCAAGAGAAACATAAGGGAACACCATACATGATCTTGTCCACGTTGCGATTGCATAGATAATACCTGGACAGTTACATCTAATCAGATGGTCGGATATCGAAGGAAGTATGTTGTAATTAGAAATTGTGCCTGAGTGCTTGGATCATTCACAATGAACGCAACAGTGTCGCTGTTCGAACTATGCGTAACTGATGCTCAAGAACACCCGTTAAACGTGCACACACGACTTATTTTATATTCTGCGCACTTGCAGTGAACGCGTAAATGCAGATACAATAAAACAACATGAAGTACTGTTAGTTATAATCAGCACAAAGTGTAATCAGATATAGTTAGTCCCGATCGACCTTTACCACCACCACCACTCGTAATTTCGGTTTCAGATCATTTAACCACTGACCTCGCACTTGCGCTCTGATTTTGGCTGCTACCACACGACATCGTCTAGCTGAAGACAAATGAATAGAAGCATATGGTGAAAACAGCTGAAAACAAAATAATCCAGGGAAATCATGATGAGGGAGAAAGAGCCCAAATGCAGCTACGCTACTGGTCGCGACACCTAGCCATGTCACCTAATGTGTCCAGTCACCTGGTAGGTGGATCTCGTGACCCCTAACCCGGAAGTCTGATACGCTTAAACCGGCGAAGTCCACTGGTCAAGGTTTTCATATTTTTCTGCCATGTCATGGAATAACCACCTCGACCCTCCTTCCAAACCCTACCTTCCTCCGAAAACAACGTACGCGGAGGAAGCCTATCGGTGTGCATGTATGTATGTGTATTTCACACTCGTCTGGTTTCAGACTGTGTGCGAAACAAAACATGGTACAATCGGGGAGGAAGGAGTGGACAGTCCGAGTTCATGATTTGTTTGTGGGCGCAATACTGCCAGGTTACCCAAGCTAAAGCAGATAGGTATTCGTAAAGCGTGTCCGAGCCACATTAACCTGTTTTGATTCAGTACTTGATCCATAAACTGACCTCTGATTCCGAACACCCTACGCCTAACCTCCGCGTTGCTGATACAGTGGTCCCATCGGATTCGAGCAGTGCTACGGAGAAATCGATGCACGAACACCGACAGTCTTCGCCTATCTTCTAACATCATCAGCTTAGGCCTGGGTGTGACGATGAACGAGAGGTAAACAGAAGCGAGCGCGTATCAACGTATGATCTGAGTCTACATACGTACACCAAAATGAACGACAATCTTCGACTGATCCGCGCCAGCGATGACCAATGACAATATGGTCAATCTGAGTCCAACGTTGTGAAGACGTAGGAAGACGCCATTTTAATCTATGTCGTTTCTTATGGCAAAAGTTCGTACTCACCAGAAACGATCTATGGTAAGAGCACAATTGGTTGAGACATTCGCTGTTGTTAGTGTGATTGACCGGGATAGCAAACGGGCCTCCAATAGGACTTTCGGAATCTTCTAAATGGCCAACTTGAACGTTGAAATCCCCAGCAATAACCAACGCGTCCATTGCACGCACGCTTTGAAGCAGTTAAGACAGACCGTGGCAGAATTCGTCCTTGGCCTCAGGAACTGCAATCAGTGGGCGTACACACAGACACGAAGAACAGGCATCTACGCTTCAGTCTGTTGTTGTTGACGCATACAGAACCACCGAAACGAACTGCACACATACGGTTTCGGGCTGGAATCCAGTCTAGCGGTGCACACCAAGCTCTCGAGCTCAAAGCGATTCCACAAGTACTAGACACCAGAACGCTCGACACACGAAGAGTGAATCGACGGACTGAGGTTGCATCTGGGGTGCGGAGGGTTATCACGGAAGTGGGGTCTTGTATGCGTGTTTCGGAGACACAGCATACATCTATTTTAAAGGTGTCAAGAGTTTTAGCGAGGGCCACCCGTTGCCTATTTGACATAGTGTGCGGACGTTAAAGGCAGCAAAGTGAAGTGAACATTTAGGCTTAAGTGCATACGATTTATGACCAACTCCTGAACTACTGCCTTCATCACAGCCGCGATTACCCGCGGCGTTTTGCATCGATCTTAGATTAGGAGAGGGAAAATTAATCAAGCTCTTTATAGAAAAGATACTGGAGGTTTCTGGGCGAATCATACTTCGCAGCTGCCCACATCACTGAACGGGCTTTTCTTTGGGAACCCTAACCGGAGCCTTTGACTCAAAAGTCTGACCCACAAGACAGGGGGCGTTAACTCAGTACGGGAACGTGACCGAAGCACCCATGAAAAAACTTCTGGTCTGTCACGTGAGACCTGATTGTTGCATGCATTCTGTCTTGTCGTCGCTGGTGCTTTGTTATCGATCCGCTTTTCGGATTCAGTCCTTAGCCCCATACACCTAATGGAGCAAGCGAAACGTGGACAGGGCAGCATCATTTGAATCGGGAGCTGCCCAGCTTAGGCGGACGATAGTTGCCCAATGAAGTGCTACGACTTCTCCCACCGTCGAGAGAAGCCCCAGATACTCCATTTCTACGTCTACCTAGTGGGGGTTTCTTGACCGGTAAATGGTTTCTCTCCGTGTTTAATCGTTGGAGTGTCCTCTCTAGGGGCGTGGTGGGTAGAACCAGATATTGCATAGGAACTGATTCAGAGACTGGATTTCACTTGGCTTTTGCCAACTGACCTATTAGATATGATTGCATCACCGGATTAAGGAAGCCATTTTTGGATCATGGAAGCACGCAAGCCATCATACCATGTTGAGATGCAGTCTCATGAAAAAATGGGCCAACGGGTACCACTGGCCGGGGCGAGAGGGCACTGCGTTAGTCATTTGACATACGGCTCAAAAACGTGACTGCTGGGGTTAGAGGACACGCATATAATCGATGTTCTCAAAACTTCCTCGAATATCGTGGTGACACCGTATCGGCAATGCTGAAGTTAGGCCTAGTGTTTGGAACCAGATATTGGTTCCGTGAATAAGCGCTGAATGTGAACAGATACGAGTGGTTGTGACACATGTTACTGCAGCCGGTTCGACTTTCAGTTTGATCAAAAAGCGCGGAATGACTTACCTATCTTTGAAAGAAACACGGGGTTTGAGTCTAAGTGATCGGCGCCGGCTCCGCTGTGGCGTGACAACTGCCGGCCCGGAGCCCGTGTCTGTGTTTATCCTATCGGAGTCTGCTGGAGGCGGTGAAGTGAAGGCAATTTCTTTGGCTGAAACCTCCATGGATGGTGACATTGAGATCAACAACTGATTTTCCTCAGTCGTCCCTGGGAAAACTTTCGGGATAACAGGTTTACGTACACTGTGAAGCGCATCAGAAGCAGAAAGTTTGTTCATCTGAAGTCCAAGCTGACAGAAACATAAATGGGTAAAGTAGCCATAGGTTTTGTTACAATCCGACGATTCCCTAGATGAGAAGATACATCCATCATGTGCATAAGTAATCAAACGAAGAGGAACCACTTACTCCGCGTAGTTCTTTAGGATTTGGACATAAACAACGGAGAATACTCAAGGTGGTGCGCTGTAATAAGGCCACATCGGCGGTCGGCTCGGGAAATGAATGCATTCGACTGGCTTTCGTGCAGATACCATGACCTGGGGGGACCAGAAAAATAAAATTATACTATCGTCTGCCCACACTTCTGACCCATTCAACATCACTTATTCAATTCGTCACTGTAACAGGAAAAACGAGGCCCCATTTAAGCCCAGAGCATATATATATATATATATATATATATATATATATATATATATATATATATATATATATATATATATATATATATATATATATATATATATATATATATATATATATATATATATATATATATATATATATATATATATATATATATATGCAATCACAGTTGTGATTCATTTGTGAGCTCTTCAACGAAGAGTATCCATTCGCACTCTTGACGCTTTGAATTAGATACCTGTGACGAATATACCAACGGACTGCAAAAGTATAAGGATGAATGAGGAGAGGAGTATCGGGTACGCGCATACGTGATGAGTAGGAACAACCGCAAAAAGGCACTGTCCTCCCGGGGAAATTTTATCCACTTATTTACTTAATACTTTCTGCCAATATAAGCGCCTGCATATGTAGCCTCGTTAAATGTAGGGGCATCTGAATCAACCGCGTTTTACCGACCGTCATTTTTAGGTTCTCCAGGATACGGTGACGCTTGGAGCCATCGAAGATGGTGGAATCACCAACCAAGATCGATTAGTAGGTCAGCGTTTGAATAGACCAAAAGGCAGGTTCAGTGTGCGAACCCGCGACCATTTGTGTCTCACTCTTGCTGGAAAATTCCTCTATCACAGTTACATTTGTTTAACCGTTACTTCTGCCCTGTGCAAACCGACGAGTGTGTGATAACCATATCCGTTTCAGAACGCTCTGTGATCGTATTACACTACAACTTTTGGACAGTTATCCTGCCCAGTCATGTTGTAAGGTTTACCTCGTGCAGAAAAACAAACTAGATCGATCACCTGAAGTCCACGTGGCTCAATCCACGCAAAAGTACTATAAAAAATACCGAGTCAAGCGATTCAATGTGTAGTGATAGTATTCAACCTTTTATGAGTCATACTAGATTACGCTGAACCTCTTCAGTTACCCGAACACTTTTTATCTATTTTCGAAAGGTAACAAGAAAAGTTAAAAGCATACACACTTTTTCATTAGTTTGATATTTGAGATTTCTCGAGGATGGTTGTGCAGTCAACAGGCGTGAAGACAGCATGGTTACCTCGGCAGAACGAATGATAGTGCTTCGGTGTTGACTGTCAAAACACAAGCATGTTTGTAACAGTATGTTGCTTTCGTGCACCAATTTTCGATGCTGCAAATACTATGCATCCGTTGCACCCTCTACTCTTGTTATTCGAAAAAACCTGGCCTAGCAAAACAAATCGAAACTCTCGCGGATAGTTTGTGCTGCGAGAATGGAACCGTTCATATTAAACGAATAGGAAATCTTAATCCTGCGAGTTAAAGACACTCGGTTTGTTGGTATTTGAACACCGGGGTCACCGAAACATTGTTGTGGTTTGGTGTTCAAGTTAAAAAAATACTGGGCCCACGAAGTAGGTCAGTGAAGAACACAGACTGTGACGGTTTGTACTTGTACCTGGATAAACCCTCTTAGTGTGCAACGTTTGTTGAGGCGAGAAGTGGTTGGGAGATGGGTATGGCCGGTCAGAATATAAATGAAATGAAGACGTATGAACGCTCCAACCAAAGGATTTAACAATCTCCAGGGAATGTCAACGAGATACACCTATTCAATGATTAGAAAGATCAGGCAGCGCGACCAAATTAACTCTCGTATACTTCTTTACCTTCTATGCATCATACGGCAGCTGTACAACAGTTCAGTGATGAGAATGCGACTAGTCGCAGGCTAAGGGAAGTTTGGGATGACCCACAGTAGCGAGACTTCAACTCGAGACCCCAAAATCTTTAGGTCGACAAGTCTAGTAAAAACGTTCGTCCACTGAAGGCATTCATTCGTAGTTCCCTGTTACTAATTTTGTAATCCCTAACCTCATTTTCCGAGTGGGTCGTGCTGACAGATAACGAAGAAACCGCTACCACCAAAAGCATAGCTACCGATAGTTCAAGCTGAAACTAAATGATAAAAGCAACCAAAATCTAAGCACAATGATGTGATGCGGTCGATCATTTTTATTTGTAAGCCCGGTTAAAATTGAACACTAAAGTCAAACAGCTAAATTATTGGGTTTTACACATTCTCAATTTCTGACATATGCGCTACTTCATCACAATAGACCTCAAAATCGGTTGTTACAGATATTCTGGATGAAATTCAGGTACGACAAACAGCAAAAACCAGACACAAGAACCCAAATCGCTCACCAGGTTACCAACTGCTAAGCACATGTATAAATCTCATTGATCGATCTAAGATGGCTTTTCTGAACATTAACTATAAGTGACGATAGTGAGTCTTAATTTGACAGAATGGAGTCGCGGGGACGGCTAAATGTCGTCCCAGATAAAAAACAATGAACAATTTCAGGTTTGTATTTTAAAATGTTTGATAGACAACATATGCAAAGCTAATAGCGCTTGAAAGAGAGACACGCTCAAATTGAGAATTAAATGCTCAAAAAGCAGTCTCATCGGTGATAGAAAGTGAATCTAGAATAACCCATTCGCAAATTTCATTGATCAGTTTGCTCTAAAGAGTGACCAACTGCGATCTGTTGTACTGATTCAGCACCAGTGACACGAGTTGTCGACTTCCATTGCCGAAAATATCCACGTAAATCAAAAAATGGTACCACCTGAGCCTTATAAAATTGTTCCTGAGAGGATTAGCGCCGGGAAACCAGTTACAAATAATGATGATACTCGAAAAGTACCAACAATGAAGAGCAAGAGTGGAATTACCTCTTTTTGCGGCACGTTTGCGCACGTAAGGGACTTCCGCATTAGCTATAAAGGTTCACTGTACTGTCAGGGATAAGTTACAACTATACCTCCATGACCAAGATCTCAACAGATTACGAGTGGCCGTATGATAATCATTAGCATCCAACTAGAGTAGCACAAATGTTGATGTGGCTGACTTACAGGGTCATTTCTACGGTTCGGATCAATACAAAACCAAGATGATAACGAGATGACAATTTTACACGCAGTACTTTCAAGCGTTTTCAGCGGTCAGTGAAAGGTTGACAATGCACGATGATTAAACCTAGTGTTGAGGAAACACCGTGGTGATTTAAACCATTAAACTGTTCTAAAAAGTGTATCCAACGGTTGCGTTGTTCAAGTCAAACGGTGGTGACGACTCAGCATCAGGGAATCATTCAGAGATACGTGGTGAAATTCTTGCCCTTTTGATAAAAAACGGCAGAAGGATAATAAACTGGACAAAGGCGATACCGGCCATCAAATTTTACTGATTGCGTTCCGATGACTATGTCCAAACAGAACAGACACGTCTCGCGGTAACAAATATAACTGGTTTTTGAGTTAGGGCAGCGAATGAAGAATGACTGGGGATATGGCATATGACCGGTGGGTAACAGAGAGAATAGTACTATTCCGAGGGAAAGCATGATCTAGTTTCCAGGATGAAAATGTCCCTGAGTCACGTTAATGATCCGAAAATAGCCGAACTGATGAAACCAAGTACTGTCAGAGAAGGGGAAATTTCAACAGGCAAGGCAACAGCTAGCCATGCTTCAACGAAACCATAAAGACGTGAAATCGAGGCAGATTAATTATGGAAAGATCAGCGGCATCACAAACTCTTCCGAAATGGCCAGGTCAGGCTTTGATTTACAAGCGATTACCAATTCAACGGAGATCAATATTCTTGACCTTTTAAGTTAAAAAAAATATTTCTCGTAGTTTTTCAACTTCTGACAATCCAGCGTTGTGAATACAAAAACTGACCCAATGATTCATCCATGGTAGAAAGCATACAGCTACTGTTCGAAAGTTGCAAACTAAATCGATTACCGACCCAACAAATTACAACGCTGTCGAAAGATATAGCGAGATTCGACTTGTTATCTCGAATCCTACTGATTGTACAGTTTGTGAAAAAGTCGGGATCATCTCATTTCGGTCGAAATCCTAACATACGGTCGAATTTCACTTTTAACAACTAATACTACTTTCAGTAGCCAAAAATATACAGTAGACACTACTGATCATCGAGAGGGAGAGAGTAGTATCGGCAGTACACTGAAAGCAAACGGACACCGTATAATTTTCGGACCATTGTAAAATAAAATAAAAGATCAGAGGAGCTGTTTTATTCGGCTTGTTAGGAATTATCGTCAGGAAATACCAGCCATGTCCGCACTGGGATTCGAAACTCAGGTTGTACGGTTGTGGGTGACATTTTACCAGTGAGCCATCCGGGCCAGCTCTCAACGGTTTGTTTTCCTTTATTACCATGGAACAGCGCCGCTCTGACACTAGTCTTGAACGTTAACCGGCAATGAGATTGACTCTTACGATGGACGCCACCTTATTTGGAAGCCTCAAGGTGGCGAAGGGAATAAAAAAAATACAGAGCTTGTTTATCTGATCGATGTAACAAGCGGGAGATTTCATGTTTAATGTTGACACTGCTAGGTGGGAATTTTTTAGGTAGTTTAAAAACCTATTACTAATACTAAAAATGAGAATGATAATAAATATGGTTATTTTTACCCACTATACTACACCTCACCATGCAATGAAAATATCAGATACACGCTTTTATTTGTGTCGGGTCTAGAAAATTAAGAAATGCAACTACTCACCCATGTATTTAGCCGACTCTACGGGTGCGTTTGGTGCTCGAACAAAGACGCGCACAGTAAGACACCGCCCGAGTACACCACGTGATCTCCGCTCTTTGGTGGCTGCATCCGCACTGATAGTCTGAGCCATCCGAGAAACAAGCTCCTGGCAAAGTGATTTGACCAGACTATTCAGTTCAGTGTGCTGTAATGTTGAGAAGATAAACAGGTGGGACTAGTAAACGTTTTCAAAAAGAAACCCAGAATGGAATTCGGCGATTATTGATCAAAAGTTATTCATCGTATAACGTGGAAAAAGACTTCTGAGTAGGGAGATTCCCAATGAATGCACTTTTTTGGGGCTTCTAGCTTTAATGGAAAAATTTCGAGGATGAAACGCGTATATTTTTTCCAGCCTAAGTGAATATCTTAATGCAATAATCAGTGGATTTTATCGATCATAACAAATAATAATAATAATCTTTTTACTTCTTTTTTATTTATTACTTAACAATTCGGGAAGAGGGCGCGGCCAATGAAAGGCTTCCAAATGGGAAAGTAATCGGCGGTGGCGGGGATCCAACCCGGGTCGTTATTGTCCAAAGTCCACGTTGGTAACCGCTTGAGCACCGCCGGTCAACGACACCATACGTACGGCTTCAGATATCATTTTGTTACTTTTCGGTCACGCCTATTTTTCTTGAGCTATTTTTGGCTACAAACGGAACCATGGTGAGAACCGATTTGATTTGTGTTCTTCCTAATTCTCGAATTTTGTAGTCGCTACCCAGTACTCTAGTTTTAGTCCTCCGTTATTATGACCCACATGGAAAGTCTTAAAAGACCAAGATTCCAATGTGAGTACCTTCTTTCGAAAACTAGCCTCGGCCCCGATGACCCTTACACTTTTACCTCTCAGCAAAATTTGCGTCGAGATGATGTGAAACAGTGTTTGTATGGCTTATTTGTTCTTGGGCACATAATTTAATTCGGCACTTTCTGAACCGAGTATATTTTGGTTTTGAAAACCATTGCCCAGGAAATATGCGCAAGCTTTACCTGCTATTTCTGAGCAGAAATCAATATCGGAAACTGAATCAGTAAAGATAATAACAGGAAGAGAATTACAAATAACATTTTGTATATGATTTGACAGTGAGAATACGGGAACGCCATCGGTCGTGACAACAGTACCCACCATACATGCACACTGAATGGATGTATCTCGTGAACGCTACACGTTCTGAGCGCCAAAGTCCGTTGGTTTCGTACTTTTTCTCCACATCACGGAGTGGATAGTTTTAACTGTCTCAAAGACTACTCACGTCAGTAGAAACCACATGCCGATAAAATTCATCCGAAGGGCATGTGCAATGCATGCTTCAATCGATACAACATGTTGAACTTTCTTGTTTTTGACACGGAAGTCATCATCAATAGCTTCTCGAATGGTGGAAACATGCGAGCCACCATACCACGTAAATGTGAACTCTTTTCGCGATAGTACAAACTGAAATATCATATTCCTCAACGAAGTCTGACGGATTTAGAAGTTTCTCGAAGACGCAAAGCAGGTGTGTGTGCCAACTTTTTTGCTCACACAACTTGACAGATCAATCAAAAAACATTTATTTCCAGCAAACCCGTTTATTGAGCGAATAGAAAGTAATATTTTTTTAAATCCATATATATTCACACCAGCGAACATGGTTGATTTGGATGAGCATTAAACATGCTCAGCCTTGTTCGTGAACATCAATTAGGGGCAGCGTGAGTAGCGGGAAAATGTTCACTATTACGAGTGGAAAATTCCCCGAATTAAATGAAGAGGTATCACCTGGTTAAGTAATAGTTTTTCTGGATAACGCTCCATGATATGTTTATTTAAAGACTTTCAAATATATTAATGCGAAACGATCGGACCGTTTATTATTCACTTTTATACTTGTGAAAGTATGTGGATCTTCAATGCCCTGTTCATAAAATTACAATCCAATCACCTAGATTAAGACGTATTCGAAAATCGTTTCTCTGTTCTGAAGGGAGAAGACAATGGGCTACCTACGCTCTAGCTACTGAAGTTAGCAGTAAAAAATGTAATGAACATAAGATAAAAAGTTGGTTTCATAACTAGCACAGTGAACAAAGGACTGAAGAGGCTGTAAACAATCCTGGAGAATAAAAATCAGTTCAAATAACCATTAGCGTTGCGTTAAGTGCGATAATTTCGGTTGCTACCCGTCGGAAAAAATGAAAAAGTGTGAAAAGAGTACAACGAGAACCACAACCAACATCACGCCAAGTTCACTAACATAGAAGACCTCCGGCTAGCGACTTTGGAACGTGCCTTCTATCGGGCCTCGAAGCAAACTACCATCGAAGTACCCTTGACAGCATGAACGGAGAAGACTCGGGTCGGGAGACAGATGTGATTTTGTGGCGCCAAAACAGTACCGATACGAGAAACACACGGAAAGTAAACGAACGCAACGATCAAGCGAAACACAGTCGGCGAAAACCGAAAACGTCAAAGGCGAGGATGACGAAAACCTCGCGAAAGCCAGTCTAGTAAAACGCATGCAAACGAGGAAATAGCAAACTCAAAAATCGAGTATCAGTAGATCGAAGAAAAAATAGAGCCGAAATGATGTTCGTTTTTTCAGAACGATTGACGTCACTATAGGCGGAAAGTACAACGGGAGACGAGTTGTATCTGCGGTAGACTGGTCTCGTGGACCCCAAACCACAAGCCTCGCTCGTCCTACTTAGCCACGTCCACTGGTCAAGTTTTCATATCTTCCTGCCGTGTCATGGACTGACCACCTCGACCTACCTTCCAACCACTTCCTGCCTCGGAGAACAGAGTACACTGAGGAAATATGTCGGTGAGGGTGTCCCAGCCAACCTAACCTGAAAAGTTTCAGTACTTGTCCCAGTATCCAACCGCTGGTTTCCAACACCTTCCGTCTAATCTCAGCATTGCCGATACAACGTTCCTACCATACTCGGGCAATGCTACGGAGACATCGATGCTCGAACACTGACAGTCTTCGCCTATCTTCTACCATTAACGGCCATGTTTCTGAGCTGTATAAAAGAACGGACCTAATCATCACATTGTACACTCGACTCTTTCCAGACAACCGAATGTCACGCCGACGCCACAGATGGTTGAGATTTCTGAAAAACAAACATGACACTTCATCCGAAATCTCTTCACTTGGCGAGATGGAACTGTCCAAGTAACAAGACTTATCTAACTCAGCCAAGACTTCCTATGCCAAGACAAGATTTGGTGTAGCGCCAACCCATTCCTGCAGCAGCATTTTACACTTTGAAGGTACAAAATGCATCCCAAACATTGCTACACTGTTGCAACTTACCTGGATCTTTACTCAGGAGAACGATATCATCCGCATATTCCAAGTGAGACAGTTTACTGCTTGAGCAAAGATCGATGCCAGTATTCCCACATGAGGATAGGGCTATCTCAAAAATCAGTCAATTACAAAATTGAAGAGGAAGCGTAAAAGAGGGCAACCTTGAAGAACACCACTTTCCATGGTAAACTCTTGTAGAAGATTGCCGTAAGCATGAACTTGGCTTCGGCTGTTCGCGTACAATCAATAGAAAAGAGAAATAAACCTCTCTGGCACACCTTCAATGAGGCAGCGCCAACTGTGAGGTCGACTGAGTCGATCGCAACTTTCAGATCAAGGAAGACAAAGATTGAGGGCCTACGGAAGATGTGTCTGTGCTCTAATATTTGTCGAAGCGCAAAAATGTGGTCGACACAACCCCGACAGGGTCTGAAACCTGCTTGATTCTTACCAAGCTAATCTCTCTGTGGTTTTCTCAAGAGGATCTGGCGCCTTTCTTGCAAATCGGAACACTCAGAGATTCACACCATTCCCTGGAAATCTGTTCACGATCCCGGATTACCTGGAGGAGTTTATCAAACTTCGAAACCAAAGCTTCGCCTCCATCCTTCGAAAAGGACGGCGACAACCCATGCGGTCCAGCAGCTTTAAACCTTTTCAAGTAATCTATCTCCCGCATAATCTCCATCTCTGATGGAGTAGTAATATCTACCTGCCATATGTAGCCCAGCAACTGGTTCAGAGACCGGTCTTTATTTGGCCTCTACTCGGTGATCTCTTAGGCATGATTGCATCTCCAATGTAAAGATTTATTGAATCTGAACAAAGAAATTCAGCTCGGCATATCGAGAAACTTCGTTAAACTGGTTTAGTCTAGGTCTCACACTCTCTATCCTAATTTTATCTTGTATTAAACAAACTATTTGCCTGCCTTTCATGCACTGTCACCACTAAATTCCATTCTGACCATACCCTTGGCTTCCTTACCCGCGTAACAATTGTTGTTCAGTCATATTGCATCACACAGTTCTTTTCAGTCTTGTTTCTATGACAAATCTCGATTGGCCCCAGTCCTCATGATTCTAATCGTTGTTATTATATCTTCGAGTTTATCGCCTACGTTAACTTTTCCCCCGGTTTTGGAATGATTCATGTCATAATTGTCTGGGTTACATGACGAGGCACAAACGTTTGCACGTAATTATTCTTTCCCCCAGTCTGCCTTATCCGTGTGAACGACTGGATTTGACCATCTGTTTATGATCTCGCTCTTTCCTATAACCACGTTGTTCCGCTTGTTCTTCAACCACGCTTGTGTGAGTGAGTTCCCTCGAATCACTAGTTCTCTTCTGTCCGTTGATTGGCCAAAATGACCCCCTTAAATAAGGACCTACCCACTTGACTCATTCCTGCATTGCTGTCTCGAACGTTTCCTATCTATTGTTGCTTGGGCTTCTTGAAGCCTTTCTTGACTGTATTGACTCTGTGGTCGGTTTGCCCACAATTTGAGGTATGTTACTGTTATTGTTTGACAATCTGTCCACTGGTACACGTAGTAAAGCGAGCCTGTGTTCTCTGCCTTGGGACTTGGGGTTCGTTTATCTGCGAATCACTCAATAACGGGACGAAAATCCTCTATATCCAGCTTAAGGATATATATATATATATATATATATATATATATATATATATATATCGATAACCCGGTACAATGTACCGAGGCGTGGTGCCATGCAAAACATGAAACAAATAGCAAAAGTGGAGAATCAGGGGGGAAGTTTCTCAGGGGCTCGAACACAAGCTGTCACAACATACCCGGCCGTGAGTACGAGATTGAGCCATATCCGACAAAGCTTCCATTCAGCTGTGCGGTGGATCTGGAGGTCCCCAAACATGAAAGCTTGAGGAACCGACAGAATCAAGTCTTGACGTCAACACTTTGACAGACCGGTGCCACGTCATGGCTTGGCCTCCACGTTGTCATTTCCAGCCAACCTTAGGCTCGGCAAATAAAGCGCAACGGGGAAGTCGATGAAGTGGCACGCGTTACACATGTCCCAGCCAACGGAGCCGATGGAGTGATGTGGTAGCACTAATTTTTTTCAACGACTTCTAACCGGTCATTAACGAGGGTAAGTGCGGGGATAGACTCCTGCCAGTCTTGTAGCAGCACTTCATACTTGGAGGGTGAAAAGCACATTCCGTACCTAAATGCAGACGACGCGAGATTGTCTAGAACGCACTGTGCCACAGAAGTATCGTCGCAAACCAATGCGATATAATCTGCATAGTCTAAGTCTAAACGTTTGTTACCAGGTAGAAGCTTAACGTTTTCGTTCGTTTGATTTTTTTGTGCCTCTCTTAGGATGTCGTCGATTGCAAGAACTAAACAGGAAGGGTGAAAGTGGGAAACCTTGACGCACGACGCCACTTCCAACTGGAAAGCAAGGTGACGATGAGCCATATGCTTGTACTTGGCCTGAGGTCTGATGGTATAGAGCTTGGGTAATTTTCACATACGTATCAGGTACTCCCTGTCTGATGAGACAATCCTAGAGGACCGTCCTATCAGTAGAAGCAAAAGTTGCTCGGATATCCAAGAATATGATTACCGTCGGTCTGCGATATATGTGGAGGAGCTCAAGTATCTGAGGGACGGTGAAAATTTGGTCGATGCACCCGAAGTTGGGACGAAATCCAAACTGTTCTTCACAGGCTTGTTGTTCGCGCACTGAGGACAATCTTAGGAAGATTACCGACGATAACGGCTTTGATGCGACCGAGATCAAGCTTATCCCTCAATGATTGGAACAGATGTTATTAGCCCCTTTCTTGTATATAGGGATGACGGATGCACGGTTCCAATTTTCTGGGGCGCATTTGCGGAGCGCAGGCCGAAGAGCGCTTTAGAGAGGTGTACATCATCATCTTTGAAGAGGGACGGAGGAAGTTCGTCAGGGCCGGGAGATTTATCGCGTTTCAGGGGGTGGAGCGCACGATCGACTTCTTCTTCTGTGGATGGAGTGTGCAGATTGTCCATGGAGCATGAACTGGTTCAAACGGACTACTGAGTGGGAGCGCTGGCGCTGAAGGCCAGTTAAACTGCTCCTCAAAGTCATCATCATCGTACAGCGTTAAATAGCAGGGTAAGCCCTACTGATCACTGCCTATCTGGCCATGTTGCACGCTGAATTAGAAAGTATGAATATACAAGATGAACAGGGAGTGGATCTGCGAAGGTGGGAAAGGGAAAGAACGCCCTAACAGACAACACACGGAACACAGTATAACTGCATAAACGCACATCAATCAATCATTCTGATTCGACAGAAAGTGACAACACGATAGCCACTGTTTACGGTTCGCTGCCATATCCTTCAGTGTCCCCACCCAACTGGTTGACAGATCTTTTGAACCCCAACCACGAAGACATGAAGCACCTATTTTTCCCAAGTTCGCTGTACATTTTCTCATTCCTCGTTGCCACGTCATCTGTTGACCTCCACGTGGTCTCTTCCACTCCCTAAGAAGTACGGAGAACAGGACACGGTATGGTAGACGTGTGTTTGCCACACGTAACGCAGGCCCCAACCAACGAAGCCTACTAAGCTGGATACGCTGTGACAAAACGTTCTCTGAATTAATACCCAATACTCGATTTCTGACTTCAGCATTGTTCACTCGGTTATTCCACCCAATCTTAGCGATACTACGCAAACATCGGCGGTCAAAAACCTCAAGACGACGATTATCTTCAGCACGCAGACCCAAAGTCTCGCAACCATACAACAAAATTGGACGCACCGTGGCACAGTACACACGGCCTTTCAACTTCAGAGAAATATCAGGTCGCCGCCACAAGCGCTTCAGTTTGGCGTATGCCGCTCGAGCCTTGAATATCCGCGTGCTCACCTCTACTACTGTGCTCCCATCCGTCGTTACGCTGCTGCCGAGGTAGGTGAAGTGGTTGACAATTGCCAGCAACTCCCCATCGAGCATCAAGCTCGGACTCGTTGACGTCTAGTCTTGTAACATCACTTTACACTTTGAAGGTGCAAAGCGCTACAGCTCTTACAAGTCTATCTAGTGCATGTAGAGCATGTTCGGTGGATTCGAACAAGCAGACAACGTCGTCCGCGTAATCTAGGTCACATAGCTTCACACGAATTCCTAATTCGATGCTCACATCCTGAAGATTTTGCAACGCACTCTCCATTATTTCGTTCATGACGAAGTTGAACAGGAATGGAGACATGGAACATCCTTGTCGAACACCGCTGGTCGATTCGAACCGACTGGGATAGTTCGCCGTAAGCTTTAACGCAGCCAGAAGTATGAGGATACAATGATCTCAGTAGGTTCACGAACTTCTGGGGCATACCTTTTCGCTGAAGAGTACTGAAAAGCACTGCTCGATCAGCTGAATTGAAGGCGTCTTTCAAGTCTAAGAAAACCATCATTGTCGGTCGGCGGTGCATGTGGTGCGTTTCAAGTAGTTGGCGAAGAATAAAAATCCGGTCGATGCATTCTCGACCTGGGCGGAATTCAGTCTCCTGTTCGCGAGTGTTCCTATCGCGAGCTGGTGTCAGACGACGCAGCAAAATCGAGGCTAATACTTTGGTGACTTTAAAGTGTTCTGTTCATGGATCCTTGCGTTGTGAAAGATGGCGGATCGGTTGGTAGTTGGCCTCGAAGATCACTTCGCTCCCTCCAGGCTTCTTGGTCCCAGTAGATCGGATGATTTGGAAAAGTTTCCAAGCACTACTGGTGGCAGCAGCTTGTTCTATTTCGGCCACGCTTTTAGACCACCAATTCTCTCGGTCTCTGCGCAAGCTTCTAATCAAATTTCTCCGTAGCTGGGTGCGCTCATTGTGGTTTTCGTTTCCGGCAGGGATATTCTCGCGGCTATCTAGCAGTTCCAGAGAACCCGACGAGATCCAGTGAGTGATTGCATGCCGTGTGACCAATCCACAAGATGTGGCACTCGCTACTTTTATGGTGTCTTGGATGTGTTATCAGCGGTCTGACAAGTCATCGTGTGTGGCTGCTTAGCTGAGCAGCAAGCTCATTCTGATATATCTCCCGGACCGACATCGGGCAAAGTTGGCGTACGTCTATCCATTGACGGCGGACTTTTGACTTGGTGGAAAACAACACTATGAACTCAACACACACTAGGGCGTGACCTGAATCTACATGTGTGCTCCAATACGAACTACAAGACTTGACTGAGCTACGCCAGTGGTAGCTTACGGCTTTGTGGTCTATTTGTCTTCAAGACTGATTAGTAGATGGCGGTCACCATGTGACTGTGCGACGAAAGCTGCACCGGGCGTTCGTACTCGACAAGAACAGGCAATGGCCTGCGCACAGATGGAGCAGTCGTTTACCGTTATCCGTGCGTTGATGACTCGCGCCGCTTTGGTCTTCAACCATTCGCGGGTCTGGACCTAGGTGGCCAATCTGCGCATTCAGATGTCCAGCCAGTACCACTATATCTCTGAGATGCCTTTCCAAGGAGTTCATTTAGCTGCTGGTTGAATATATCTTTGACTGTATCCGGACTGCAGTCAGTAGGGGCAAATGCAGAGACAAAAAACAGACAAAGATTGCCGTTGCGGCCTTTGTTAGCTTTGAACGAACCCTCTAAGTGAATTGCACATAAACTGCTGTTGACTAGGGATCCAGTCGCGTAGCGCAAACTCAGCTGTAGTAATTAAAGCGACTCCTACCCCTGCATGACCAGATGCAGAAGCCGCAACATCTTCGAATAATTATAAATTAAAAGCATATGTTAAGGGTGAATTCAGACGAACTGCAATGGTGGGGTCCTGGATGCGGGTCTCGGATAAGCAGCAGACGTTAATAGCAAGTGTCTCGAGAGTGCGCGCTAAAGCTGCTTGTTAGCCTATTTGCATCTGAGTGCGTACACTGGAGGCTGCAAGCTTCAGTGGCACATGTGGTTTCACTAGTGGTTCTGATGAGCTGCACGCAACTGGAGGAGGAATCTCATTTGCATACCCAGCGTCTCCTTCGATGGCAACCTGAGAAGTACATGGAATAGTATTAATATCGTTGTGTGTAAAAGAGTGGGTGAAAATGGGTGGTGTGGTAATAGGTAGTTGGTTTTGTCCGACCGCCAGCACCTCGGTCATAGTTTGTGTAGTTTGAGTGATTGAATAGAGCCGAGCGCTGGAACGAGTGATCACATATGTGGAGATTTCATGTAAGCATGTGAGCCAAATACTACCCGGTTGCCCAGGCCGAAGTAGGGGGTTGATTTAAGGGGCACCACCAGAAGCCTTTGACCAGAACGCCTAACCTACAAGGTAGTAGAACGATATGAGGATATCGTATTTCTCTGGGGCCCGATGACTGACTTCTCAGTTCATACGCCCTTCGGATGAAGCCAAACATCCTGGATGGCCCGTATATTCCTCCGCCATAGATTCCGGTGAGCATAGTGTTGTACGCCTCAAACGCCGCGCGTAGTTCGTTCGGAACTAGGGTTTAGTCATCTCCCCTAAACTGACTATCAGTCGGTCAACCCGGTGGAGAGCGCCGGGCATTCGCTTTCGTCCTCTCATTTGAGTGGGAACACATCCGCCACGAGAAGACGGTGACAGCAGAGACTGTAGAAAACGCGCGGTCATCTGAGAGCATTTTGAGAGGCGTTCAGGACGAGTAGCCATCTCGGAGCCTGGATCACCCACCTTCGACCATACTGAGGCATTTGGAGGCTTGAGGGAGCATGCCCTGCATTGCTCTGTGGGTCATGAAGGCACGTCAAGGTGCGGTCTCGTGATGGTGGTGGAGAATAAAGGGAGACCCAATGATTGTTAATGTGTATGAACACTGTATTCCTATTATTGTCTGGGTTCCTTCAATGTAATTAAATCTTGTTTCGTTTTGCCTCACAAGCTCATTCCATCACGGTTGCGGCCGACCAGCAGTGGTAAAAACAGTGTCGTCCCAATTTTGAGCGCATTTGTTTACCGCGTACAATCAAATCGCATGGGTTATTGTCCTCAAATATCGCCAATACCTGTTAGTGATCGCAAACATAAAATTACGCAGTTCTGCACTAACCCCGTCATGTCCGAGAACAAAACGTGATTATCAGCCGCCCGCATGCATCAGTTAGTTCCCACAATAACTCTATCTATGTAACTGTTTATGTATCAATCCATCCATCTATCTATCTAATACGAGGTGTCCGACACGAGCAGCAGAGCACTTGTATTAAGTCACTGAAGAATAGAAAAATATATTGTGGAAGCTATGCGCGGACCTAACATTATTCGGTTTTTTAACGGGGGGGGGGGGGGGGTAGTAGCGTGATCGGGTTAACAGAAACGTATTGTGATCTCAATGGTTCGACTGTATCTGACCATAAAACTCTTAGTTACGGTGAGTTCATCTACGTGCAACGAATACACGGAGCACGTGTTAGACATGCTGAACTAACACGCTATGATGTATCTCGCTTATAATTCATGCTCTAATTAAGTGGTGTTGAGCTGACGTGAAAACAACACCAGGGCGCGAACAGTATTGGAATGCGGTACAGCACCCTGAACAATCGGGCCAGGAGCTTTATTTGAGCCGGTACCTCAATCAGTACTACGGAGTTTAGCATAACAGATCCACCTAGACAGGTTCCTACTCAGGGGCAATCACTACAGTTCAATCCGATCCTAGCTGTAAAAGTCTGTTTTATTGATTAGTGAAATTCCCATTCGGAACCAAACTGGGGTTGTCTTGCCCGTGCTTTCCATGTGCACCTTTCCACCACCGATTGTTTTCCTATGACCGAGTTACCTAGATGAAATGGGTTGAACTTGAGCCCGACCCACCTCCATTTCCGTGTACCAATTTACTTATCCATATTCTGTGCGACATACTTACCAGCCTTTGTCTCCACGTCATCCATTTCTTTAACTCGTATCTGTGCTCGGTCCATTTGTCAGCCTTCTCCAACAGAATCACTCCTTAACGAACCCCGGATCCTAATTGCTATTATCGCTCACGCAACCTTTCTTTTCCTCTGTTCCCCACTGTTTACACATCCGTTCAGTCTATGCAATTACCTATCCGCGTCGTTGTTTTGCTTCCACTGAGCTCCGGTATTCAATCTAGGTAATCATCAACTGGTTCCGGCGTTCGTGTCTGTCTAACCGAACTCACTTGTTTCCACTGCCGTCTGATCAAATCTATGCTCCTTTACTCGCATCCATCTTTGACCCGTTTGTGAGCCTTATCTTATCGCTCCCACCGTTTCCCATGCCGTCTAAATTGTCATTTAATGGTCGCACACTCATAACCAGGATCCACAGCCGCTGTCGTCCGTTCAATGAACTCTCGTGTTGTTCGTTTGTCAGGGCCATCTTCGCTCTTCCACCCACTCACACCTTGGTCCCGTTACTTGAACTGCCATTTCACACTGTCACCGATCACTGACAATGACTGGTCATCCTTTTCCACCTGCCTCATATAACTGCCTGCCCCCTTGATCATTGCTTGACTTCACTCTCGACCTTGTTTGCGTGCGCTTGCTGCCCCTTTTGACGGGTGATTTGATCTTCATTGACTGGTCCGTACATCGTGGCCGGTTTGCCAAAAAATTAAGGCATGCACCCATTAGTGCTTGATCATGATTTTTTCCATAGTGCATGTAGATTATTCACTTGCCTTATTTGACTTTGGGTTTCGGTTCGTATTCTGCGAGCTACCCAACCATTGGACGGCACAACTTTACTCTAGCTAAAACCGGAAGTATTGCATGGAAAACAAATTCACTCTTTTATCAACAGACGGGAGTTACTAACAGTTGTCTGCGTGTTTCAGTGAGAAAAAACGGAAAACATTTCGCATCATGTTGATCATCAGATATGGTTAAAAGAATCCCCTTGTAAAGTGATAACGACAATGATGGCACTGGACACTGAAGACAACGGCCAAATTTGGCACAGATATGCCACCTCTCGTTAGAAAAGGTATTCAAAATCGTAATCAACTTGTGACGCAGCTCTGTAATGGTTTGGCCATTTCTTTCAACCAGCGAATATTGGGCGGTAGGTAGTTATGATGAATTGTACTAGGATTAGTTGCCACAGTGCACAAATGGAAAACACTGAGACCAGAAAATGATTTAAGCAGAAATACTTTTGAGGATGTAAATCAGTAATGATCAGATATAATAATGTTCGATTGTGGTACAAATGTTTCCGCATGACAAGCTGTCGAGGGTGAGTAGTGTGCAATAAGCGAACCGTTCTCTCCTCATTGCAAAGAAGTTAGGAGACAGATATTTTTGAGTTAAAGTGGCTGTCACTTCTGAGTGATGAACTTTTAGGTCCGGTGCCACAAGCAAGTGCTTTGAATAAGGGATATCATTATTTTGATAAAACGTGCCCCTGTTTCTGCCAGTATACTGAGCGCAATACAGTTCACGTTCAGGTTCCCCCGACAGTCCCGGTTTTGGACGGTATGGTTCTCATGCCGACAATGAACTGTGCTATTTAAGATAAAAAATTAGTAATTCGTCGTATCGTTGCTGAGTAGAAAGCCTGTCACTTCTGTATGTGATGTAATTATTACCAACAGAATATGGAAAAACTAAAGAGAAATATTACATACCGATTGTAGACGAATTCCGTAATTCATACAAGCGGACACGGATTTGCTTTGACGCACCAGTTGAAGACAGATTCCTTCATCCTGCATGGCAACGAGGAACAATAACGTTTGGTATCATGAATGATGAATAATAACCTGCCTCCCATCCCAATAAAAAAATACGGAAAAATAATTTTTCAGAGCCGGAACTCTGATCTAGTCAGCATGAGAATATATTCAATGTCTGATGATGAGGGCGAAATTTTTACGTTCATGGTCAAGTAGGTTACAAATTAGACATTAAATGTAACTAGGAAAGCACATTTTAAGCACTAACATCGACATTACCTACTAGGAAGTCTGGAAACATTTGTCTTTGGAAGAAGCCACACTGATCCAAATTGTGTTTGGCCCTGTTATGAATTTAACTGGAAACCACGCCGAATCTGTTGGTGCTTATTGTGTGGGCTGTCAACCCAGCTATTAGAACCGAAGCAATATGGCAGGCCTCAGCGATTATTGTAATTAATATCACTGACCGCATTCATGCCTACGCAAGGAATAGAAAACACCGCTTTATCTAAATGATTGTTTTATTTGCACTGCCCGGTGGCGGTCCACTAACTTTAACTTCTGTTTACTTACTCGGCTATTGATCCCTCACTGGGGGTAGGATATTTCAGCAAGTAGAACCTGGCTGAACAGAAACTGAAACGGGGAAGGTAGATGATGAGACTCGAACCTGGGACTCAAAGGAAACTGATCAACAGTGTTGGACGTTTGACCGACGAAACAATTTGTAATCGGCGTCCAAACTGGTCTTGTCGAGAGCATCCGTATCTATCTAATTAGAGATTCTGGTGATAATGGTTGTCTTTAAACGAACGGCCTCAAGAGAAACAAGAATGACCGTACTGCAAGCGGAAAACCACATTCCCACCGTGACCATGTGCGATTAATACAGATGCGTGTTAGCAGTATGTAATGGACGTCCGCGTAGGAAACAGACAATGGAGTACGAGGTGGGCGTATAAAATTTATTTCGTCAACCCAAACCACTACTCTTTTGCAATACGTTTTGTACTTCATAACTCTGGTGGCATAATTATTCTGTTTTAGTTTATTCTTATCAGAATTCATAGTCCTCAGAAGTGGATACATTTTCCACATAGTAACTATTTGTCCATTCAAATATCGGGCCACGGTCCGTTCAGAGACCCGGTAGTCCAACACGAGAACCACCTCGCATTTGCTTTAGGGTGATTGTTAGATTCTAGGTGATCCACTGTAACAGTTAACCAACGGTAACCACCACGAATCGCGTTGTTGGCACCTCGACCAATTGCTTATATCCAACTATCAGCTATGGTTCTATTAACTCCCATAACATGAGCCAGATACCGTCATTCCGGTCCAGACTGACAGATTAGGACAACGCACTCTCGCGGCTTATCGGAATGCTTCCCGTACGGGGCCACCCTGAGCTTCATGCGTAGTATTTAGTGGGCAGTCGATCGGACTTTTCTTTTAAACCACAGCTCGATGACATTCACGATTGAGTCAGACCACTTTTTCAATCGTGAAACACAGAGGAAGTGGGGTTTATCAAAGTGTCTACACCCACACTTTATCTGTTAAGAATCTTGGTGCTGCAGCCTAATTTGAGTCAGAAGCTTAGGAGAGAGGGAAGTTAATTTGTGATCAAGGTACCAACCAAAACATGCAATGAGAAAAAAATATGGATCTCAGTACTGGATAGTTATCATTGCACGCCAGCATCGTGGACCAGACAGATTCTAACTTGGGCATCATCATTTTGGTTACAAAGATACCGTCCATCGCCCGATAGCTGGACCAATGAAAGCGCACGCAACACTGTTACGCGCCAGATGCAACCTTAAATTCGGTGTCGGGTCGTCACAATGGCTTGTGCTTCTGCGTGGGAAATTCAGACACACAATATGGTGAATCAGACTGAGAAAAATCATAGATTAGCTAGCGGACAGCTATCGACGGACATCCTGACTCAGTTTTACCAAAGAACAGCCATGTGCTGAATACAGTTATGCTGTTGTACTGTGTTTCTCAAAAAAGAAGACCCGATCTCAAATCAATTTTTTTATCGAAAAAGACAACAGACTATTTTTGAAATATGTCTTAGATATTAGCGGGAAAAGCCGAAAGTCAAACAAAGTCATATGTTTTCGTGTGGAAGAAAGTTATCTTCCATAAAAATCTAAATTCTTAGTGATCAAGATTTTATTTATTGACCTATTGTATTTAGTCAAGTACGATAACTTCGTCCTTATTCGGGACGTCGTCTGAAATTATCAAACCCCAAACATGAGACTGTTTTTCTTGAAAACTAACTTCCTTTAGAATAGTTCATTCCAATATGTAGTATTTAGCAATAGAAATCTCCGCAAATGAACACTGTCCCAGTACTTTACTCGGATGTTGACTACGATGTTACAGTATTACCCAATATGAACAACCGCGTGTACAGTGCATTTTAAATCGTGCACTGCAGTGGTTCAGTATGATTTAGTCAAGACTGCATACGTGGTCAAGACATAGAGCAATCAGGCCGCTGAACCAAAAAAACGTTTGCTTGTTGGTTCCGTAGGTGTACCGAATTGAACTTTCATTACTCCGAAGTTCGGAAAAATGGGTCATCTCGGGACACGCAATTTTGGCTAGGTCTTATTTTTTGGGTAGGGCTTGTTAGAAACGTCTTGAAATGACATAGTAAAACATGTACTGCAAGTACAAAATTATATCTGCATCGTGAACAAGTTCAACGAGTATAGATACGTGATGATCAATGAGGAACAAGGCCAACGGAGTGGTAAACAGCCAATGAGAAACAAGATCAGTGTACACACAACGTCTGGGTTCGTGATGTTCTAGATTTGAGACACTGAATAGCATCTCAATCGAAATCAGATGGTTGGCTGAATCAATAACGATCGGATGACACTGCTTTTTGAGTGGAACATCACAGTTGCGGTTTTCGAAATGAACGAACTTGGAAAGGATCAATCATTTCGTCGACTGTCGGTAAAAAGTCCGTCAGCCAACAGACAGGTGCCTGGCTTGCGAAAACGTTCAACCAATAGCGGCATCGATAACTTTGATTGACCCTCTGACACTGTGTTTTCTCCCAGACGGGTGAAAGTGTCGGATCGGAGAGACGCAGCAAGTATGGTCAAACTATGAAAAATACAAAGGATCACGTTAGGCAGATTCACTCATTTTTTATAATAGAGAGGGAGGGAATCCTCCTGCATGAGCCTCGTCACAATCAACTCCTGGCGTCAACTCAAACATGAGTAGACTGCCGCCAAGCCACAAAAATATGGTCCAATTTCCCCCTAAAATTATATGGTTCAACCCTTCTACCACTTCCGCGACTAGCGAATTCCAAAGATACGTGGTCCTCCTGGATAAAAAATCGCTTGTCTTCATTCATCCAGAAGCTTCCTGAGTCCCAGTTAGATAGCTTCGTGATTGAGGGTGGGAGGAAATTGGTGAGTTCGTGCAACATCACCGGGTGGGTTCCGTTTGGGCTGGGGGATTGATGAGGCTTGAGTGACCGCAGCCGTCTCGCAACTTCCTCTGCCTCAAGATAACAAAACGTGACTGTGGACCAAAACACTGACAACAAAAGTGAGCAAGACACTTCACATTCGAACACTGATGTAGTGATGCTCCAGTGTATTAGCCTTAGCTCCGTCAGAAAAAACAACTACTCCAATTTTTAGTAGCGCAGATACACCGAGTGTCGTCCTCGTGTGTCTTTCCCTATAGGCAAACAACCGCTTAGGTGCAGTAACACAGTCGACTGCCAGCTTCTCCTAAAATCTGCACCGCTTTATCATCCTCATGGAAGATCACTGGTTGCGAATTAGTCTGCAGGCATCATAACCGATGTAGCTGTTCAACAGTGCCTTCAAGCTCGAGTCCTTCTGATGAATAGACACTGGAGCTCTCTGTTGAACCGCGGATGACCTTGGGCTTAGGATCACTGTCGATGGGATGGAGTAAAACTGAACTAACTGGCGGATTCCTCTCCATGTAAGACATCAGGCCGGATTATTAGCCTTAGGACTCTCATGCACTCAAATCATGCTCTGTGCTGTTTCCCTCATGTCCTCAAAAGGTACGTGCCAGATATTCGGTCCAAAATGTGGTCTCTGCGTCTCCGGTGTATGTTCAAAACCACGTGGTTGTTGGGACCGAACGGGCGTAGGACATCTATACAAGAAACACCCGGAGCCCCGGGAGTGAAAACTAAATTCAAAATGGATAACTGTTCGTTTAGAAAGTGAGTTAGCTCGAACATGTGTTAATGTAGCCCAAGATTACATCTTGTCGAATTGGCTCTACCACAGTGGGCCTGAGGATAACTCCGGACGCCATGGCGTCGCGTTCGGCTTGAGCAAAACGGCCAACAGCGCCTTGGTTTCTTGGGAACCGATTTCTTCGAGGTTGGCCCTAGCACGCTTCAAGGGCTCTCTCAGAAATCAGTCGGAAATTGCTATCTATGCCCCGACAAATGCAGCTGAAAATAGAACAAAAGGCGACTTCTACGACAGATTAAAAGATCTAATCAATCGCGTTTCAAGAAATGATATGCTCTTCATAGCCGGTGACTGAAACGCACGAACAGGCCCCTCGGATTAGCCCACTCGCCGTGTCCTAGGAAAGTTCGGATTTGGCCAACGTTGTGAGAATGGAAACCACCTAGTGAATCTGGCTGATGCTAACACGTTAGTCATCTGCAACACTTACTTCCAACATCCCAGAAGACATTTATTAACCTGGTACTCAAACGATAGCCGCATAGCGCATCAAATAGATCACGTTCTTGTGCGATTCCGCTGGGCTTCATCAGCAGAGGACTATCGAGTGTATCGCGGCCCAGTCACGGGAAACACTAACGGTACAGATCATTTCCTTATACGTGCACACTTCAAAATTCATCTGTCTGTGCGCCTCAAAGTCTCACCACCGAACCAAATCAATGCCGCAGCCCTGTAGATACCAGAAACGCGCCATACTCTCTCGAACGCTATCACAGCCCGGCTGGCTACCGTTACTAGCGTGCTAACGGATGGGTCATCCGTGGAAGGTGAGCAAGTCGATGGTCAAGACGGCTGCTTGGAAGGAGCAAGGGGAGATGGAAACGTCTAAAAGACTGGATCTCAGAGACTGCCTTGGAACTATCAGCCAAGGCCCAAGAAGCCCGAGTAATGCGAAGCACTGAACGCTGACGACTACAGCGAGGGGCCTCGCGCTCGGCCAGAGCCGATCGTAGGAGGTACTGGATCGGAGTGACAGAGAAGATGGATACCGCTTCCGGCATTGGTGACTTCGGTAAATTATTTCGACTCATTCGGATTGCTTCGAATGGGCGATGCAAGCCTGAATCCGTCTTACGCGATGCAGCAGGCCAGATTATCCCCGAACAGAGAAGAAAAAGTGTACGTTTGGTAGCATATTTTGACTGGCTTCTCAACCAATCTACCGATAACACTATGGGGTTATCACCGTCCATGAGTGTAGATGTGTACGACGTCAACTGCGAACCACCAAGTATGACGGAAATTGTCAGGATCGTCAACCGGTTGAAAAACAGGAAAGCTGCTGGAGAGGGTAGCATACCGTCAGAAGTGTATAAAACTTGTTGCCGCCTTGGTGGTCAACTGAAAACGTGGTTCAGCACCATCGAGAAAGAAGTGGAGCACCTCGGACAACATATGATCTACGGCCTGCGATACTGGAAGAAAAAATGGGTGGCGATTTGCGCTGAGCTCGCAGCAAACCACCGCACATGGTCGGAGATGATCCGCGATATCCATGGAGTCGACTTGTCCTCTGGCGAATCGTCGTGTGTAAGTAGAGGTGGGTGTGCAGGAGTCTGGAGATTAGCTCCTGCCGTAGAAGACCTGCTCGCTGTCAAATCAATATGAGACATGCTGAAGTCATACAGGGCCACATATTGTCCGTCGGTCGACCAAGGCCGCATAGTCCAAGATGAGCGACAGCTCTGATACGATGAGCATCTTAAAAAACCAACTGCCGAATGGCCAACTACTGTTCATGAAAACATAACAAAAGATAATCTAGTGACTATATATATATATATATATATATATATATATATATATATATATATATATATATATATATATATATATATATATATATATACTGCCAGCGAAAAAACCATCATGCTCCTCCATATTACAAGCGACTTCCATTGCTTTCTCATGTAGTAACACTCCTGTTGACATCATTGAGGCAAGCGAAAAGTAAATGCGTTACTTTTTCCCACCTGAAATACCTTGGTTCCAATTAGTTTTGACGCTGGCCTCATTTCTCACAATCATAACGGTTTGCGTCCTCCCTACACCGAATTGGGATACAATCCTCCTCCCGGAAACTCCGTTCATGTGCAAATTAACCTTTACTTTATCAACGAGAATCAAGAACGTCTTTCGCGTTGGCAGTTTTATTGCCATTTATGGGTGCTTGCGAGTTCTACTGCTGTAGTGTGAAATTTGCAGTGATCATATTGAGTAAACCCAGCAGGCTTGGAGGCTATGCGATCAAACGTTAAAGTTATTTTTTTAATGGCCACCACCGCAGTCGACAATGTGTCGAAAACAACTGAGAGGGTCCAGGAACACGCACAATATACACGGAATACCTGAATAACCATTGACACTGTGTGCCACTGACCTTGTGTCTACAATCTGAAGGGCCCATGATGTTCACATATAAATATCCAAATGCAGCATTTGGCACTTGCCACAACAGGAAGGGCCTATGGGCTTTCTTTAACACAGGATAAAGAGGCGTTTTCTATTGGTGTGTGGGTATGCGACCTAAGGGCTCTCGGGGGGTTTCAATGGAAAATTCAGTCAAGACCAAGCCACTGCGTTTGCACTGAGGGGGAGATCGCTCTTCGGGAGGGGGAGCACTGTATTGTTCCTGTAATGCCGCCCTCACTCCTCATCGTCAGCCTCGGAGTCGGTCTATGACCGCAATGTGATTTCACCCGTTTTGTCCATTTCGCCCACTTGGAATGTAGGAACCGATTGAGAGGCTTGTTGTGGTATCGATCGCCACACGATTACTTAGTACAGTCAAGGTTTGGTTACTGAAGCTCTTAACTGCAGTCAAGATAAGATCAAGTTAAGTTGAGTCATACTGTGGCCGCTTAATGCGGTGTGATACGCACAGAGGAGCCTACGGTGCGGCCACCCATGCGGAGTGGGTGAGGTTGAAAGACGCGCAGGACTTCAGACTAGTCAGAACGATACCTTAAGGAGCCAATCGGATGGCAATTCCAAATACCTGTGATAATACCGGAATAATATGGGAAACGTGATTGTTCACGCTTCAGGATCAGTATTGACGGCTCTCCGTGGTGTAATGTGGTCTAGAATTCTCCCTTATACTGCATGCATAGGCAAGCATGGAATAGCCAACATGAACCAGAAATGACATTCTGTTGTCGGGATGTGAATGATGCATGATCACGACTTCGCCCGATAAAGTTTTCACCGATAGTGCTTCAATTCAAAAACACTAACCACTGTGAAGATAAGTTACATCTAAAGTCAAGCGTGCAGGCATATTGGGTGAGGTTTTTATTGATCATAGTCGCAGTTCGTGCGATCACATAAGACAATTTAGCTCGATCAGGAAAACGGTGCCCTGTGACGGAATTGTGAAAACCCACAAGTGCGCATCATGCGAACCCACGCGCGGTTGAAAATGATCGCAAAACGTTTTTTCGATAGTCTCAGGCGCGGTTTGATGACGTTATTCAAGAAGATGAATTATAACTTCCAAGTTGGTTATCCGTCCAACGCGTTGGGGTGAGAGGTAGCAGATGTTCAAATGAATCCATGAAAATATCAGCCAGAATTGGCAACTAGGACCCGGGATTTCCAATGAGGAAACACATAAGGCCAGGGTAACATTTCATTCGCGTCGCTCTATTTAGTGCTTTGCTAACGACGTCAATTCGGTAGTCGGACTTTACATAGTAATATTTTACGATCTGAAATCTTACCAACCAGTTTTTCTATTCTCTGTTCTAAGTGGTCGATCACCTTGAATTCGGCCACTTTATCCTTTGGATTATCAACAGAAAATGATTCCTGCCTAGAACTGCCGGTTACTCACCAAGAATGTAAATCTGACATATTGTAACGAAGAAGGCAGGACGGGTGAGGAATATCCGTATTTGAGAGGCTAAACAAGTCAAGTCGGTGAAACGTACAATCGTCTATATAGTCCTTTTTCCAGACCGGGCTGCAGCAACATTGATCCCCCCGACTGTCTGAGCATTTTGGCTGCGTCCTGGCCAGTTGCCTTTGGCCATTAGCTTGATTGTTTTGCGTACTATGTCCGTTTAGCTGGTCTGATTTCCCCGATTGACGGCTTAATCATTAGTCCCTCACGTGGGCTATCTTGTTGGCTGCTTGAGATCAAGCTGAGTCCCATGTGCTAGTACGTATGCCCCTGTTTACCTGATTCTAGATGCGTCTGACATAGTCATTGTCTGTTCTGTGGCTCCCCATTGGTTGCTCTAGCATTCACCGCTACACTCGCCCTTCCCTTAAAACATGTGATCTACGTGTACCAGGGTGCCGAGTCGCATCCGTTGACCCATTTGCCCTGTGGTCCTTGATTGAATCTGAAACTGGGATTCTTTATCTCTGATATAGTGTATAGTCCGTTTCACCGTCCCTGGAATTTGCTGGCCCCCGGACCGACCACATCAGGTCTGTTGCGATTCTTAACTATTACCAACTCTCCCGGTACGAACGACAGCCATTTTTTTTATTAGTTCCGTCTATCATATCTTGTATTGTTTCGACTCTGAGCATCTCTCGTACGTTGTATTGCCACTTTCTCTAGATATTTCTGCTCGTGGGGTGTCAGAGGTTTATCGTTTTTTATGTTGAGCCACACGTCCAGGTGCGTTCTGGGTTCCTGACAGTGAACCAGTTCAAACGGTGTCGTCTCCGTTGTCGAATGGTTCGTTGCGCGGCAACTGAGAGGTGTCTACTACATACCTTGTCAACCACTCTTGCATCGTTCCGTTAAATCTTTCTGTCATTCCGTTCGCCTGAAAATGGTAAGGCGATATCCATATTTGCCGGATTCCCCACTGTTCCAAAATGTCCCCGAATTTCTTCGATTAAAAGAAAGGACCTAGGTCAGTGATGATCGTTTCGGGTTTAGCAAATCGCGCCACCACATTATTAACAAATACGCGAGGGACCGTAATGCCCGTTTGATCCGGTATTGGGATTGCCTCCATCCAGCGAGACACATGGTTAACAATTGTCATGACGTACCGGTTTCCAGTCGAACCCACAGGCAAGGAACTAAAAATATCCAACCTCTAACGTCGAAAGATTCGCCGTGCTTCTCCGGGCTGTGTTGGCGGTGCCACTGACACGAGCTTTGGGTTTCGCTGACAATCAGGGAAACTTCGTACGTAGTCATCAACGTCGCGCCGCATGGTGGACCAGACGACTCTGATCCACAACAATCTGAAGACTCGTTGAGACTCATTGTGAGCATTGGCATGCCCAAGCTGTATCACGCGCTTACGTAAGGCCTCGGGAACAAACAGCAATCGTCTTGGCCGCAGACCCTGTCCCACATCGATGTCAACGAAGAGCTTGCCATGTTCCGCATGCAGGCGCTCCCATATTTTCAGTAAGTCGTGCAGTGCGTGTGAGCTCCCGTATGATCTGGTTCTGACTTGAAATAAACAAACCGTCCGCACCAGGCTGTTGTCCCTTTGATGGCTGAAAACCTCATTACTTGACGTCAACCGAATCACTGGTATCGGGTGAGACAACGCGTCACATACCTCGTTTTTCTGACCGTTAACATGCTCCATTGTGAAAGCGAATTCTTACAGGCGGCACGTCCACCGCGCCAACCTTCCCCTTGGATCTCGTGCCGTTTCGATGCAAAAGCTAGTAGGAATCGGATACGTTCTCCAATGCTCCAGTGCACACACGATAAATAAACACCCCTTTTCCGTGATGGCGTATTTCATTTCGACAACTGTGAGCAACCGGCTGGCGTACTCGATCACTCCGGACGGTGGTGACAATACTGCGGCCAATTGCGACGTCACTGGCATCCACAGCCACAGTGAATTTCTCATGCGGCTTTGGTACTGTCTAACAGCTTCGAGGGTTTATTGCACTTGCCTTGAGTTCCTTGAGCGCCGCCTCCGTACATGACGTTCTCTGAAACTTCTCGTCTTCCGTGAGTAACTGAAACGGGACACCAGATTTCTGGGCAAAGTATGGCACGCACTTGGGGTCATAACAAACCAGGCCAAGGAATGACCTTAGCTAACGCTTTGATTATGGTGAAAAAAAGTTTCGAATAGTCTCAGCTTTCTCGGGTAGTGGTTGCCGTTTTCACCGTCCAACAATATTTGAACAGACGATTTCGTCACGTGCGATCTGGCTTTTCTTTGCGCTCAATTTCAATCCCATCGTTTTGATTCTCTCCAGAACTGCACTTAGTGTGCAAACACGCTCGCCAGTCGTCTTTGAGAATACCACGATATCATCCCCATAGACCACAACACCGCTGAGATTTTCCAGTACCTCCAGCAGCAAACGTCTGAAGGTAGCTGGTGCGTTACACAGACCAAGAGGCAGTCGTAGGGACTCATACAGTTTCCCATTGACATAGAATGCTGTCGTCTTACCTTTCGGCACACAAAACACCTCCTCCGTGAACCACGCATCATTAATTTGTTCTTGCGCTGTGTTTGTTGGCCGAGTTCCCGTTTTAATTGCTTGATCTCCTCAGTAACACTCTGCAACTTGGACTGCAGCACCGATAACTCCAATAGGGAAACTGTTACTCCTTCCTGGACACCACGAACAAACATCAACAGGCGTTGTGTCATTCACGCCGCATGCAATCCCCATTTTCAACCTTTCTTGGACAGTTGGGGGCATACTTTGAACGAAACGATCACAGACGACCCGTGCTTCAGTTACGTCACCGGCTCAGTTGACAGGTCCCAACACCAGGTAGGGCATTTTGCCCGATATTGTGCCGAGAAACGTGTTCCATCTTGTTCTTCTTTACCCGCATTCAGGTCGAGCAGCGTGCCAATGATTGACGTCATAACTGGGGGCGAATGTCAAATTGAAGTTGTAGATACGGGGTTTGGGGTATCGCGACACTGCGTGTGGAGGGAATACAGCCATGTGGAACGTAAGTACCTGCGGTCGATGAGGAGACACTGCGAGTGATGGGAGAGCGGCAGCTAGTGGTTCATGTCGGTGATGTTCGCGTGACACGCGAGATGCTACTGATCGAAGGGGTTACTGAGACGATTGTTCGGGTTGATTTACTGGAGCGGCTGGGTGGCAGAATTGATTCTGGGGCTCACCGATTGCGAGTTGGGGAGAAAGATATCGAGCTATAGTCCAGCTGGAACAGGTTGAGCCGCGTTTTGGTGTAGGAACTTTGTTCGCCTCAGATTGTCCAATCCTGTGCGTAAGACAGTGTATCGAGAAGCATGCTGAGTTGTTTTCAACACCAGAAGACGAATACGACTCTCGCGACTAGATAGAACACAGGAACGACTTGGTCCCAGGAGCACTGTGCAAACCAACATACCGGAGGATATCACAGGTAGTAGAGAAGCAGGTTCGTCGCATATTATGAAAGGAGATAATTCAGCATAGCACTAGCCCGTATTCCTTCTCAGTGTTATTGACACAAAAATCGGATGGCACGTATCGATTTTGTGCTGGCTTCGTGTCACAATTAAGGACGCGTTCCCAATGCCATTAACCGAAGAGATATTTGAGCAACTTCATGAAGCGGAAGTGTTGTCGTTAATCTACTTAAGGTCGGACTACTGGCAATTATCTTTGTTCATAAGCGACAGAGAGAAAACGGCATTCTCTATCACTGGGAAACAGTACGAGTTCCTACGAGTGACATTCCAAAATCAACGGCAAAGTTGCAGCCAGGGAAGCTAATCAATGTCCAATCAGGTCGTGAGAAAACGAAACGAAATCAACCAGTCAGTGGTCATCAGTTGTTTTAAGCGAACGGGATAAAATCAGCCAATCATGTTTGTAACTTAAGGAGCAGATCAGCAGACCCGATAATGAGATTATTTTAGACCAATACGCTTCGCACAATGTCTTCGGCTGTGGTCACCTGGCATTCTGCATAAACTGTCAATTTTGCGGTAATACAACCAAATGGTTCGGAAGCAGAGAAGTCCACTTCTTAGAACTAGGGGGGGGGGGGGGGGGAGAGCCACAGATCGCGGCAATATACGGGGAGACGAAATAAATAGGATTATAAATATAAAACCGAGATCTCGTTCGTGCATAACAAGTGCAGTTTAGTGGATCATTTCAAATATTTGGTCAAACGTATTAGCTCCGACAACATTGAAGACGGAACTCAGACTAACCAGTACTATATTCTGGAGGACAACGAACACTGGAATACGTTTATGAACAGACATCTCGTAATCAAATGAGAAGGTCAATTGAGAGGAAATCTTGTGCTTTAAACCGCCGTTCAAAAAAGACGCCACGAGTAAAACGATCAATACAGTCTATTTCACCACAGTAAATCTACGTTCGACGGGGCAACTTTTCGGTGCGTGTTCTCGATAAAAAATATGAACGTGTACAAGTAAAATGGGACTCACTCGACCATGACTAAGATCATATATGCGTGAGCCAGTCTTCGATCCCAAAAGACGAATCAGTTGATTTCGTGTAACAGATTCCATAAGTTCCCCACATGTGTGCACTGAAAAAGCCGTTGACAATCGTTCGACAAGCACGTCTCCTATACCTGTTAGAAGAGCGGAGGTAAGTTAGGCAAAATCATCCTGTATGGGTTTCATTGCACAGTTTGGAGACCAACTCATAACGTAACCCGGTTTTTATTTACCGGCTTGCTCAATTTAGCACTAAATGATTAATTATTGTTCGTTTGCTTCCTATTTACCATATAAAACTGGTACAGTATTTCAGGAGGAGGATCGCGGCCAATTAGAGGCTGTCGAGTGAAGAAAGTTATCGACGGCGGTAGGACTCAAACCTGGGGAACAAGGGCCTAAAGCCACCATGGTGACCGGTTGACCATCGCTACTGGCCAACAGATTCCGACAGTGGCCATTGTTGTACAAACATAACTATTGACTCCCCCGACGGACATCCACACGTTACGCGCGTAGTACACGATGTGGTAGACAATTGACGACAACCTACTGAGTCTGATAACTTGAATCATTTAGAATCATTTCATACTGATTATAATTCTCTACTAACATCATGAGTGAGTCCAAAGCTAATAAATACATGAACGGAAAATGAAACACATCATCCAGAAAGCCAATTTCTGAACAGCGTCAAGAAAATCTAGCCGTGACCAACAAAGACGGAGGAAGATGTGCAATCAACACCCGTACTATCACCACCACCGTTCTGTCATCGCAGTGTCCTACTTGACAAGCGGATCAGCACAAAAAACGAGCAGGGAAAGTCTAACTCATAGGGTTATGGGAAACTCAGGGCCATCAGACAGGATGTTATTTATTGCCCAGTAAATGATGCCATGACAGTTAATGCATACATGATGGTCCAATCAACGTATAAGAATCAAAACCCACCACAACCGGTCTACTTTGTTGAGAAGTTCAGTCCTTTTAAACAATAACCTCGCACTTGTGTGCCCTGATTTAGAGTGGTAGTTCACAGCACCGTCTAGTCCAAAGTGAAACGAAACAAACAAGAGAAGCCAATAAATGCAAAATAAAGTTCTGCGTGGAAACCATGAGACTGGAGAAACTGCTCGAATGCAAGTGCACTACTGATCACGGCACCTAGCCATATCACCTAATGTATTCAATCATCCGGCGAGGGCTCTCTCATGGACCCCAGTCCACAAGCCTTACATGTCCTTCGAAGCCAAGTTCCAGTTCAGGGTTTTCAAACCTTTTTCATGCCTCGGCTTACGCTTCAACTACTACCTCCTTCGAAGGACAATGCACATTTGGGAAGTCTATCGGCGAACATGCGTAACATGGGCGCTAACCACATCAGCAGTACTTGCCGTAGCAAACGACCTCTGGTTTCTAACACTATGTGCCTAACCTCAGCATTAGTAATATGGTGTTCCCGTCATATTTGAGCAACACAGCAATGCTCGAACACCGACAGTCTTCGAGAATCTTTATTCTGTTCTCTGTTATCCGGCATGATTTTCATCTTACTGCTCAGGGTATAACAACGACCAGTGGGAGACTCGTGTGCGTGGATATTTGGGATTGCGTACATCAGACCTTCGCCGATATATCTTGCTGTCCTTGTTGCCAGACGATATAACCGACCAAGAGCGACAAGAAATTCCTCAGGGTGACGTGACTGCGCAGATATTCAGCATTTTTCGAACAATCCTGACGCCCAAACGCACGTCATCAGAGCTCCGCGACGAATTTTGATACCGTCTGCAGTGGATCAGTGAATTAACGGGTCAATATGCAGTAGGATTCTGAAATTCGGCAGGGTGAGCGAGTGATGCGAGGGAAGCTGGTACTGAGCTGCTTCATCGGTGGTATCAGCTCTGGCTCGGCAGAGGAGACATTTGCAGCTGACCCACCATCCAACTGGTCCGAAACGATCGAGCGTGCCACAGTTCGGGAACTTATCACCCGAGCTACAAGGTTAAACGGAACAAAAGAACGGATCCATGAAGACAATCGCCGACGGAATCTGTTAGCTGACTGGCGGAATGACTAACCTTGCGATCGAAGGCAACATGATGGTCGACGTCAGGGTCGAGGGCGCGACCGAGTTAGATAAGTCCAATGGAGTGGAATGGAATAAAACCACGACCAGTCAATCAGTGGGTCACTCTATCGTGTACAGTGTATTATTGATTCGGTGGTGAATTACACGCCTCGATAGAAGGGCATGTCAGTGGGGTTAAGGTCTTTTTTCTAACTGATACCGGTTCAGTGCTCGTTAGTCAGAGAAACAACTACAGTAACGGACTGTCACTCGCGTACCCCACGCCTCTGGATAGCCAAAATTCAAGAGATACATCGTCTGCGTGTGGCGCGACTAACGTTCCGAATAAGCCGTTTAGAGGCAAGCCACGATGCAGTAGCGGTGGTGGGGTTGTCATGTTACGCCTTTCTGGGCATCAATTTTATGACAAAAATGCCTGATGAATTTGGAAATCGGATATTAGACATGGAATGAGAACTAACTTAGTGTCGGCCGTCATCGAAAATAAACAACCCAACTGGACCAGATGTACGCTTAGCAAATGAGGTCCAACAGCCTACG
The DNA here is from genome assembly GCA_948099385.1 of Fasciola hepatica. Lineage (NCBI taxonomy): Eukaryota > Metazoa > Platyhelminthes > Trematoda > Plagiorchiida > Fasciolidae > Fasciola > Fasciola hepatica. Next base: position 2,329,274 of record CANUEZ040000156.1, read on the forward strand.
CAGGAACAAATGAATGAGTTTTTTAATGTGTCCGAAAGTGTCGCGAAGGCCGAATGAAAAAGACTCGTTTGTCCACTGAAATTTATTAGGGAGGCGTTCTCGTGGTTCAAGGCGGGATTAGGACGCACAAAGGCAGTTCAAGATACGGCACTAATCAAGCAACCATTGAGGGGAATCCTGGTCTACCACTGAAAATAAGTAAATAAAACAGTTACAGAGGTGTTGGAGAACAGGGTCATTTGCCCCTCCCACTCGTCCTGGGACTCGCCGGTAGTAATTTCTTAAAAGAAGCACAGAACCCTGAGACTGTGCGTGAATTATCGAGAACTCATTTCAGTCACCTAAAAGAATCGTTTCCCATCCCTCAAACTGAAAAAAAACTCTGGAGTCTGTTGCCGGAGCGAAGTATTCTTTGACTTTAGATCCAGTATCAGGGTACTAGCAGGTAGAAGACTGCCCAGAGGATCAAGAGAAGACAGCGTTTGTGATCCTATCTGAACTGTATGAGTTTTAGGCCATGCTGTTTGGTTTGGCCAATGCACCCGCTGCTTTCAACGCTTAATGCAAGAACTGCCCAGCTAGCTGGTGCCCTTGAGGTGTCTGGCTTATTTAGACGAGTCAGACATTTCCCGAAAATTCAGAAACATTACAGTGTGTCTTTCAAAAGCTCAAAAACAGTGGCCTTAATTTAAAGCCACGTAAATGTCATTTTATACGACCTCGAGTTCACTGGTTGGGTCACGTCAACAGTCATCAAGACATTCAAACGGATTCCGAAAGTGTAGGAAATTCACAAGAAGCCGGTACTGGAGAACTTGACCGAAATCCGGGGCTTTATAGGTTTAGTCTCGTAATACAGAAGGCACGTTCGAGATTTCGTTAAGACTGCAACCTCGCTCCATAAATTGGCAGAAAAACGAAACCACTTCGAATGGATTAAGGAGTTTGACAAGAGATTCAGCTCCTGACAAATGCACTTGCTCATTCGCCGATCTTAATTACCCAAAATTCCGAGGATACCGAACCATTATCCTCAACGCAGAAGCCAGTGAATTGTGAGTCGGCGCGGTGCTGTCTTAGAAGCAAGATGGAGAAGAACGAGTCATCGGGTATGGTAGCCGCTACTGAACAAGCCCGAGAGGAACTATTGTACCACACGAAAAGAAATGCTTGCATTAGTGTACCTCTTAACGTGCCTTCGGTATCGCTCCCTGGGTAGAGAGTTTGTTGTACGAACGAATCAACAGGCACCTGTGTGGCTGCAGACACATCGAGACCGGTGGCATGATGGTAGGATAAACTGTAAGAGTATAATTTTCAATGTTCTCGTCGACCGGGAATTCACCACCAGAATGCTAATGCATTATCTCGGAGGTTTTGTAGACAACATGGAGAATATCCAACGTGTACCCAAACACATGTGACGACCTTATTACTCCAGGCAGCACAGCCAACCAGATGGCAAAGACGTCAGGAAATGGACCCAGGTATGCAAATTATATACCAAAAGCTTGTGGCGTCCGATCCTAAACCAGACCGTGGTGAAATGGTCAGTCAAAGCTGAGGAACATTGTGCCCGTGGAACCTGTAGAAACATCTAGTGATAGAAGACAACAAAGCGTATTTTCATTATGAACACACGTTCACGAAACACAAAGCAGTGTCCCAGAGTGTTGTCTAAATGGTACTGGTGGAACTACATTGCAAGCTACGACATGTCGGACAAAAGAAAGTGTTGGCTGCAATTTGCCTCAGGTTTGAGCGGTCGCATTAGGTCAGAGATGTGGCGAATCTTAGTAACAACTGCGAACTATGTATGCATTTCAGGGTACCACAGACCACTAGCCGGGCACCCTTGTCATTCATAATGGCAGGATATTCAACTTAACGGTTGGGGACTGATATCATCGACTCTGCATCCGAATTCAACACAGGAAATCATTTCGTATTAGTTGCTATATATTGTTTCACGAAATGGATTGAAGCGAAACCCTTAGCACGAACCGACTCCTTCACCGTAGTGCAGACAATTTTAAACACGTGGATTGCACGTTAGGGTGTGCCTCTGTTCATCCATACGGACCAGGACTTTACCTTTGAAAAGTTTGTTAATGGCCGACTTGTGTCAGTCGCTGGGAATTAAAAACCACTCGCACGGCTCTAAACCACCCCCAAGGGAATGGACTCGTAAGGAAGACGAGCCGTAGTTTGAAACATTTGCTAAAAACGTTCATAGATAGGCGCAGCACTCGGCGCCGAGACAGTGTACTGCCCGCGTACAGGGTATCGGTGCAGACCTCGACAGGACAATTGCCGCATTTCATAGTTACTGAACGCGATGATGATGTCCCATCAACCTTCATGGTACCACGGCCTTCAAATGACATACACACATCAACGGAGTATGTGACGCAGTTGTGCCATCGCTTCGCTCGTACACACCTCAGGGCAGCACAAGGCCACCAAAAACAGTTTCACGACCGCCAAGCCCATGGAACGCCAGTGTAGCCGAGGGAAGAGGTTCGGGTCAAGTCCAAGACTAAGATTCCAGGGATACCCTCCAAGTTCTAACATGACTGGACAGGACCGTTCACTAAGGTCGAAAACTAAAGTCCACCACCTGCTGTGCAGCGCAGTCCGACAAAAACCACAAAACCTATGACCAGACTGTACACTACCACCGGTTAAAACCCGTTGTACACGATGATGAAGCCGCTAATAATAGCCCCCCGGGCATGTCCTCCGTCGCACAAAAAGCTTAAATATATACGGACTGCTTGGGACACTCCGTTCGAGAGAAGGAAGAGGTTGTGTTATGCTTTTCTAATTGTGCATAATCTTGATTTCTTTTCCCTTTTGTATTTCACGTGCCATTGTTAACGATGGAGGTGAACCAGCAAGTGCGTCATGCAGGCATCCGACGTCTCACTGATTCACTCTCAGAAACTTCTCCTGGACAGTTGGTCGGATTACTTTAGGGAAGTTCAGTTGGCCCACTTCTAAAGTGGATCTTTGTAATGAAAACCAGATAGTAGTAATTATTTACTTTCTCAGGTGCAGTTCATTAAAAATGCGATATGCTACTTCTGTGTGGGATTTTCTGCAACATCCGTCACTACAAACAGACAGAAACCAACATGAATTAGCCGATTGATTCCCATAAAATCGACAGGTAACACTGAGGCATTTGAGGACCAAAACACAGGCAGACGATGCGAACAGAGATGAATAATACACGTCCGTGCAAGCTGCAGTTAACTGCAATATCAACTGCTTAAAGGAGCGTTAAAAGCGGATCGCGCGTACGACGGTTACCTAATTCGGTATAAAACTATTCGTGAATGCTAGTGCAATGCAAACGAACGGTCACATAATTTGAAAGAGTCAAAATTAGAAGGGGAAAACACTGACCAGGTAGTTCACTTATCGGCAGATTGCGAAACCAGCGAGCATCCTCTCCGGTTAACTCGCAAGCTGTACTGTATGGTTGTTCGTCGTCGGTAGCCTTAACATCTGAATCATGAAGCCATTCCCAATGTGGGTCCTTCTTCGTCCCGATGGATGGCATACTGTTACGACTAGTGCCACCTGAAATACCAAGCAAAAACCACTGACCATCTGGTTTTGCCCGTTTGGTGGCCAAACGTGCCAACAGTCTTGTGGTCCCGAATCCGATTGAAGCGGTACAACCGCCGGTACTGTTGCGGACAAGGCCACGAAGGTGCGCGCCCAACACCAAGGGGTTGACTAGTTGATAGTTAAGATACCAATATCCGTCCAGAAACCGTAGTTTTTCAGGGCCCTGATATTCGGATGAACTAGGCAGCATCAGCAAATCTGTACAATCAGCGTACAGCTCATCACAACTCACAGCCTCGATAGCCAGGGTAAATCTGATGGACAGATGCAAACAAGAATGATAGAGAGAAATATACAAACCGAGAAGGGTCTTAATGCGTGCCTACAGTCTAAGATTTGCAGAAAACAGATGAAGATTTGGTCGATACAACTTAATCCGGGTTTGAAACTGGCTTGTTTCCCATCCACTCGTGCAATTTCCACGAGTAATGGATATCAGACAGGGGACAGATAACATCGTTGAGCGATATGAAGCCATTTCGACTGTGAACGAGGTAGAAAGTGTATCGAAGAGTTGACGAACCATGTGTTGTGGCTTTTAAAATGTTTTATGATCAAAAAACAGCGCTGTCGGCAGAGATTTCAATTCACTGACGTTTCCGTTACCACGAGTAATCTTTTTCAAGACAAGTTTCTCAACCAAGTGATGCTGAGGTAGTCGTCACGAGCCAACGGATGTTCCAGCCTGTATGTGTGTGCGTGAAGGTGCTTGTACGAGCATGTGCACTGTTTAGGCGTGCGGTGGCTGGAGAGGTTGGGCGTCAGTTTCACCCGTTCCCATTATCAGTGTCACTTACTGCATGATCATTTGCCGTCAAACTGAAAGTGTGATCATCTGGGCAGTTGTTTTTCAGTGACCTGTCCAGATGGTGTTCAGTTTTGAATTGGAATGGAGACAGCCTATCCAGGCCAGCAACTTTGTGTTTGTTTAGGCGGTTCATGTGGGGGATAGGTTTCGATAGTGGCTATCTAACAGCGTGAATCTTAGTGAACTGAACCAACGTCTGGTTGAAGACAGCATGCAGACGGATGGACAAAACTACCAGTTTCGCGGTTATTGACACTCATCAGGTATACGTATCCGTTACTTCTATGTTCACCCACCCTCATACTGGCTGAAATGTGAGTTTGTTAATCTGCTGAAGTCTTCAATACAATACAATACTTGTACACTCCGCAGACGCTTTGTTCACAATCGTCTAACATGTGGTTCAGGAGTGTAGGTGGATGCTCCCGGAGGTTGTTGTGATTCTTTAGCGGACTCCGACGATAAGCATCCACTCACACTCCTGACGCACAAATGAGATTATTGTGAATGAAGCATCTACGGAGTGTACAACTGTGAAGATGAGTGGACAGAGGGGTACCCATACCTGATGAGCGGTAAAAACAGTATGTGCCTTTGTCCATCTATCTACATATCACTTACAACCAATATTTCCATTAGAGACCGCAATGTCGTCGCTAAGCCCCAAAGAGCTATAGGTGAATCATAGTTCCAACTAATTAGTGGATTCTCCAATGAGGGGCATCCACTTACTTACACTCTCGATGCTCATATTAGGTGGTTGTGTAAAAGACCCAACATCTTCATCGTTCGATGTACTGTTTCAAAGTGTGGTTTATTCTGGGTTTAAGAAAAACCACGATAAAATTATACATCCCACCCGTGAAATCTAGTGACGCGTAAAATCCTGAAATCGTCGGCGACAGAGAACGAGACTGTCTGATGACACGGTACTGCTAAATGAATCACGGTAATATGTGAAATACACACACCCCGAATTGTGAGGTGTTAGGGTGTACTTGTATACACCATCAGGGCACGATCGATATGATTGTGCGTCCTTTGGTAAATAATTATCAAGAATAATCACTACATACGAAAAGGGGTGTTGAACAGCGTTCGGCCGTCTAAAGTGTACAAAACGGCGTCCGGCTAGGTCAAAAATGCCAGTGAACCTGGTTATCAGCATTCAAAACGGAATCTGCCCGAGGTTAGCACGTGATGCATGTGCAGAGGGCAGAGATAACAGTGGCACGGCGCTAAAGGGAACCAGTCAACCGAAAAAAGTTGAGGCGTACATAAAACAAATGGAAACGAGAACAGCGTTTGTGTGAATGGTCCCACTGAATAGTCCCACAGTCATGGTCACATTAAGAAGCTGGAGACCGAACAGTTGCTTCCCATAAATCCTATACGTGTTCATATGGGTGAGGTGAAGCTGGAATAGGTAAGCCACTGACCAAAACCGGAAACCATGGATCACAGACCAAACCCCGAAAATGCGCTATCCATTGTCGTTCGTGGCGGTGCGAGTGAAACTTTCACCAGTGGGTCTGTGGTCTGACAAGCAAGCTGCGCATGTGCGCATGGGTGTATCAAGTGGCTCAAAAAGGGAAGTAATCCGATGGAGGAAATCAGGATGCACACGAAGTGAACTGCGTCAGACAAAAAACTGTGTGTGTGTGTGTGTGTGTGTTGGGTTAGGTCAGTGTCACGCAAATGGTGTGCCGCGAGATATTTGAAATTGCTACCGTTTTTTGTGATTCCATAAAAATTTGTTCTGAACTGGAGGAAACTACAACAGATCAAGATAATTTCGAACTCGTGAATCAAAACGTTGAATCCAGAGGACTGGAATGGGAAAAAATGCTTCAGTATCTGCACCGATGGAACTCCTTCTATGCAAGGTCAAAGAAAAACATTCGTTCTGCATGCATTAGAACTCAATCCAAATATTAAGGCTGTGCGTTGCATGGTTCCCCGTGAAATTTTAGTTGCCAAGGCTCTCCCCAATCAGCTCTATAAGACGATGAACGAAGTCATAAAAGTCCTTAACTACATTAAATCAAATTCACTGCGCACCAGAATTTTGGCGTCATTATGCGAGACTACGGAATCCGACTACAAATGTCTGTTATTACATACCGACGTTTGATGGCCTTCCAAACGCAAAGTTCTGGCTCGCATTATATTTTTACAAATCGAAGGTATTTCATACTTTGCGACTGAATATACTCATGATTTTGAGTTCTCGTGTAAGGACGTTTGGTGGTTGCAAGTATCTTTTCTGAACGACATTTTTTTTCGTAAATTGAACTCTGAATTTGAGCCTCCAATGATCAAAGGAGAACATTATCATCATCACTGGAAAACCAAAGGCGTTCGAATGCAAGCTGCAGTTGTGGATTACTAAATCAGAAAACTCTAGTTCTGATTTCTCACCAGGAGTCAACTCGTCCCCTGACAAAATCAAAATTTCACGAGAAATTCAAGAGACGCTTCAAAATCTTGCACTGGCATTTTCAAAGTATTTTCCGTTACTGAATGTGAAACAAAATGAACGGGTATAATCCTTCCGTGGATTTTTACAACGGTCCTATGACAACGGCAGAAGATTGATTTGTCGAGCAAGAATTGTCATTCTTTGGACCTCACTTCGAAGCCAATATTCAGAACTAGGTAAAAGAGCAATCAAGTCCTTGTTGTCCTTCGGCTCTTCATACCTCTGCGAATTTGGATTTTCAGCTTGACGTTATTTTTCGAAATTGCCAAAATATTTAATCTCGTATGCCGTGGGGAAGGGTGTGCCGCGAGATTTTCCCCTACTTAGTATGCCGTCAGGCAAAAAAGCTTGCGTAACACTGGGTTAGGTAGACGACCAAGTGGTTCTGGGTCGGGATAAACAACGCAGTGTGTGAATGTTGATTATCGGGGGGATTGAAACGAATTTCAACGCGCGCCAAAATCCGAACCGTGAAGGGTATACGAAAAATCGCAAATCTGAAATCAGATTTACCAAATATTTTCATATTTGACGTTTGAATTTTTTTTTCTGTCATCATGCATAAATACGTGAGAAACAGCACAATGGTCCCTTGTAAAATGCTGCGAGAAGATGGTCAGTGGTAAACACTCGCCTGATTACCGTGCGCTCCCATACGTGCGTATCGGTTGACCAGTCCTGTGTCCACCCGCGGTATTTCTGGCTTTGATCAATGATCTGTGGTGCCTTGACGAACTGACACGTGTAATCAGGTTGAAGTCATCTCGCACAAGGTTCTTTGTCTGACCCACCTAGTACGATTTGGTGGCAATCTGCCTCCCGTATCTACCGTACGAAACAGGAATCACATTGATTACAGCCTTATTGATCCCACTGGTTTTCAAACTCAATCGGGTAGAGGCTTGGTTAGTCATTCGAAGTATGTCACGATCAGGGAACAGGAACCAATAGACACAGAGATCGAGTGGTGTGGGCGTCAGTGCTTTGAGTCTTAATCGAAAGCTTGGTTTTGGACTGAAAAACTTGTTTTCGATGCGTATGACTTTTCTCGCCACTATGTTTAATAACTTGTAGGCTAGCATTTATTGTGAATTTCGAACAGACGCATACGTATAGATACCCTGTGTCCATAGGTTATCTGGGAAAACTACTTGAGCATTCGCTATCCTTTTGCATGTTCCGAACAGCTCACAACGCCTTCGGAGAACTGCTCTCGTGAAAGAGCTGATACGCCTTGCGGACTGATCACCTGCTTTTTTCAGCACTACTAGGCCCGTTTCCCATGGTTAGCGGCGACGAAATCAGTGAAGAGGTTCAGGCACTGACGTGACCGATTTGATGATGTTTCGAGGGACCAACCAAAACAAGAGCATATAACTGTGAGGTGTATAGATGAAAAAGTCAAACCACCCACAGATAAATATGGTGTTCATTCTTGAGAACATCGCTTGGCTACCAGCACGTTGTCCAAATACACTCGGAGTGTTTAAAAAACCTTTAACACCTTATTAGTGTCACAGGTGATGATTACCGACTACATATCCCCGAGAGGTTATCTCTTCACCAACACACTTCACGGATGGGGTCAATAGCACTCAGTAGAACTAATCGCTCTAGGAACTGATGCAACGCGAGGGTTCCGCTTGCTAGCTGAGGTGATACAAATAAGAATAGAATCTAGGTAAGTTACCAAAGGGTAGATGGCAAGTTACTCAAACCTGTGAGCGAGCGTCCGCTGAAGCCATGGCATAAGATGGGATTCACATGCATTATGTCATGTGAACCAATGACTGGACTCAGATTATTTCGACAATGTAGTTGACGCAACCAGTTTTTCAGAGAAGATAGAGAAAACGTCAGAGATGGACGATTTCGAAGGCTGGTAATTTATTGCAGTTGGGGGTTTTGATACATACTACGCAGTCTCGGATAGTATAGCCGTGCAACTTTCGAGCTCTGGAAAAATCTTTCACATAAAATATCTGATCGCCTTCTGTATCAGTTTTATATTCCGCGATTGTAAGTATGAAACAGGTAAAAATGTTTCAGTTGGGTAATTTGCGTACCTTGACACAATTGTGTACAACGTTTCCGACACTGCCTTGTATGCCTCGAAATCGTAGGGGACTGTTTGAAGTTCGGGACAAAGCTTTTTGGCATGTCCCAAGAGCATACCATTCTTGCATCCAGCCTTGACGAAAGAAAACAGCATAAGAATCATTTCGAGGTTGGCAAAGAAGCATAATCAAAATAGTAACTGACGGCTGTTTCTGTTGATCCTTTGCGGTCGAAAAACGATTACCGGGTTCGATAACATATCTATGGGCACTAAATCAATACTTCTTTTGACCCATATATTCTTCTGTGCTACCTGATTATCGACTCATTTGTTTGTTGTATCTGAGTGCCGGTCTTTCATCTGGTCAGTCAATTAGTTGGTCAGCTAGACGGCATAGTAAAATAAAACCAATAAAATTTCAGATATAAGTTGCGCGAATGTCGATAATGCTGGTCAAACGGTCAAACCGCAATTTTCTGAGGTTAGACTCACTTCAACCAGTTTCATGGAGGCCGCCGAAATATTTTAATAAAGTGAGCGTGCAGAAGACGGTGGATGCACAGACTAATATGTTAGCAAATGGCAACAGTATTACCAATAGTGGTATTAGTGATAGTATAAAGTTGACAAATTATTGTTCCTATCAACCACTTAACTTCGTAATCAGGTGGGCTATCACATACATAAACACACACACACACACGTCCGAATGAGCATCTCAACTGTCGGGAGCGTCGCCTTATGAAAGGCTACAGCTATGGTGTATCTGCTCTGTCGTTGTCATTTATGGACAGGTTATGGACCTAGATGACTCGGCAATGCATAAATCGCATTAAAGAAACTGCGCCCCTGACTTAAAGATCACTCAATCTCCATCGAGTAAACGTCGTGCGTCCACTATAACTTTTCAAGAATGACATTAAATTCGAAAAGCATACCATATAAGGATATAATCTGTTTGCAATTAGCAAAACTCTTAATCGTCTTAGCAAGACCAGCCCCTATATCACAGTGAACAACTTGCGGTCAGGCTTACCTAACGCTCGCGTGGGAACCGGGCTGGGTTCAGATTGTATTGATCACTACTCTTAGACTAATTTAAGAACGAAGGCACACCTTCCGTAGGCCCACTATCTCCATTTTTCTTGATCTTAAAACGGCCTTCGACTAAGTTGATCGCATAGTTCTCTGGCACTGCCTCTTGCTGAAGGGTGTACCGGAGAAATTCATTCCCATCACAAATTCTCTTCACATGAACCGCCGAATTTCAGTTCGGGCTTACAGTGATCTTTCATCAGAATTCACCACAAAAATTGGTGTACGTCAGGGTTGCTCCCTCTTTTCTTTTCTCATTAACTTCGTGATTGATATAGTGCTAGAGACCGCGATTTTGTCATGTGAGGATAATGATATTAAACTTTTCCGGGTGGAAAAGTGTCAGATCTTGAATATGTGGACGACATTGTTCCTCTAAGTGGAGATCCAAGTATATTGCAAGCTTTCCTAGACAGTCTGGCGGAACGCACTGCAATGTTCGATATGCGTTTTGCACCTTCAAAGTGCAAGATGCTCTCGCAGGACTGGGTTGGTCCAACGCCAAACCTTCCAGTGTCTGGGGAGCCTATAGATCAGAGAGACAAGTTCTACCATCTGAGCAGCTGCATTTCACCTGGTGGGCGGATATCGGATAGGGTGTCTTTGCATATACAGAAGGCTCGCTTGGCATTTTCCAACCTGAGTTATCTGTGGCGTCCACTTGAGATCCGTTTATCTATCAAGGGTCGACTGTACGCTGCAGCAGTCAGGCCAGTGCCGATTTTTGTTCGGGGAAATGGCCACTGGGGGTGCAGGATAAATGAAAGTTGTCGGTATTTGAACACCGATGTCTTTGTATCTTTGATTGAATTTGGTGGGAATACCGTGTGAGCAATGCTGAGGTTCGGTGGAAAGTCTTAGGTTCAAGGATCAAATCATTAGATGGAACATTTAAGCTCACCAACCTAAGTTGCTTGGGACATTTGTTGCGCACCTCTCCTCGCAGGATTCCCCGGTTCACTATGTTTGCTGGGGCGGGTAACGGTTGGAAGATGAGCAAGCGTGGTCAGTCCATGACATGGAAGAAAGATATGAAAAACCCAACAAGTAGACTTGGCTGTGTAGGGATGTTAGACTTCCTGGACGGGGTTCACGAGACCCTCCCACTTTGATTGGATACATTGAAGGATATCGCTCAGTGTTACGACTGGTTGCGCTCTTCCATCCACAAACTTTCGCCATTTAATTGACACCGACACCTGCAGGACTCCTATTACTCATTTCATACTCTATTCTATTTCACTTCTTAATGAACTTGCCGCTACGAGAGAGCAACCAAAGAAACTGCAGCCAAGGCAGGCTAACAGTTGTCTGAACCAAACAGAGGCAGGTATTTTTTCACTGGCTTAAGAGATGCTATCCCCAAAAATTACTACTGGAGGGTAATCGTACCGTCGACTGGTTGACAGTTTCATGATTGTTCAGCCGAATGCGTTGTTCAATTTACTGAGATTTCACGCACTCGGTTGTCCTACATCTCACGGTTCTCATTGCGCGTTCTCAAATTAACTAATCCTAGCACTGCAACTGAAATCGCGCGAACAGAGATCACTTACAAATTGAGTGTGCCTTATGAAACACTTTTTCCTTCGGAATATATTGGTAATTTGCATATCCGTTGAGGGGTCGAATGTGAATATTTCTCAATAACATCTTTCCCATTTCCTTTACATTTACTACCCATGAACACGGCCAATTGGAAGCTGCTGAAAAAGAAGTGGCCAGGGCGATAGCATTCAAACCTGAGACCTGCAGGTTTGAGGTGCACCATGATTACCGTCTCACCACCGAAGGTCTATAAGCGTTCCTTGCACGTTACTTTAAAGGCTTTGGTTAACAAACACAGGTATCGCTCATCATTCTCCGAAGGAAACGACCAGAGGATTTTTCGGCTATCAATTCAAATATCCAGTGACGGGACGGCAATTACTTAACAAACCGCAATGTGTCCAAAAAGTGCAGACACTTTGCAGAAATCAAAGTTCACAACCTGTTATTTCGATGCTAGCGAAAAAAAACCAAAATGAATTTCAGTTAGGCATACATTTGCACAGGCTCGTACATCTTTACTTTCATGCGGATAGTTCCTGCGACTGGATGAGCCAGCGCCATGGATGTCCCGAATGGCACCTGTCCATAGGCAGTGTTCAGAGGAACTAATCTTAAAGGATCCTGGGAATTAGGTATTAAATGGCGTCCCCAGTGTCACTCGGATTTTTGTTCGAGGTAGCAATTCTAGCCCGTGCACAGCCAAGTACTACCTGTCGGGCAACTGAAAGTTAGTGTGTTGGGAATCGGTAACCGAACGACCGGTTCGTACGCCTTTTGAGTGACAGTTTGCCAGTCGACGATATCCAATGCGTCCTATTGAATCTTATCCCACTCAAGATAGGTGAGTAACAGGCAAGAGACAAAGGTCTTATTTAGTGACAGGGCACAGTCGCGCACGTCACGTTTCTATGAACTTCTGTGGCGAGTTCGCTGCCAGGCGAAAAACTCACACACACAGCCCCTAACAACGCTGCGTTGCTTTTGTCTGGCCACCCGCCCTAGGTCTGTCCGATACGGATGAGCGTTTAGTTTTCGAAATTAATATCCCCGACATAAAACGCTCCAACCTGATAAAAACCTTTTGTCATTTCGAAGAAAGAGCAAAAGCTAATTTTAACATTTAAAAAACTCATCATGATCAAATCGGGGCTTTTATGGGGCGAAGTGCTGAGTGAACACTTAAATTTCCGCGCTTCCGTTGCCGTAAATATAGAAAAACGAATGAGCACATCTACGGTAATAACATCGACATTCCCACTGGAGACAAACTGACGTATTACGTGGTAGCAAAGCAATCTTCCTAGACGAACTTAGAAAGTGCCAAACTGGAAGAATGTATTTTTTCAGTTCGATGAATTCTTTATTGTTCAGTGTCGTAAATAATATTCCAGAAACTTGGATGGTCGTGACCTAGTCCATCTCATTTCAACCGGCGTAATGAGTTTCACGACCTAAAGTTATTGAAATGAGTTTATTTTTGAATTATTATCATGGATATTGTCCTTATGAGCCCCAAGTCTGTTTATCGGGCACGAAAGTAACTCGAAATCGAAAAAGTCACGAAAAAATTCGAATCTCTTCGCAACCACAACAAGTGATCACCCTCATAAGGCGTACATTGCGGGCTTTTGATTGTCCAAAGAATTAGGCAGATAACTTGGCTTCAACCTTCTTCAAAATGAGGTGTAAAAACTGACACAGAAATACTCCTTCCGGATGTATTATTGCTCTCTAGCCATGCATTTTTGTTATCAAAACGCACGAAACACCATTACGCAAGTCTAGTGTGTTAGTTTTCTGTCTTACGCATTTTGTTATAACACCCTTTTTTAGATGAATATTGAATAAGACGCCTTTTTACACAAAGGTTCTGAGTAAAAGGTCTCACAGAAAAATCTACAAAATGCCTCATTATGATGTTATCACTCTCTTATTTACAAGTGTGCTGAAAGTTTTCTGTCATGAATGCACATCTCTGCATCATCGTGAAAACATACGAGACGTTTACCGAACCACGCTCATTTGACCGTGTTTCCAATGTCATATTTCCGAAAAAGGTCAACAGCTTTCTGCTCGTGAACCTATCATCAATCGTGAAATTGCTAATAAACCACCAGATGATACCGTTTTTTTCCAAATGTGCTTGTATTGCTTTTGCTTGCTTCTGTTAAGCAGGAACATAATCGGTACTTGCGCAAAGGGAATCGTTTCTGGCAGGAGCAGCATTCATACATCCGTGGTGAGAACCACATCCAATGGATTCTAATTTCATGACTTAACAAATTATTCATATTCGGCCGTTTATTCGATTTCGTCTATCATGCATCAGTCAAATAAACATGTTAACCACGGTCACGCGATTTTAATTTCCCACATAATATTACGCAGTTAACTTGAATACTATTCAGTCATCGAGAATTTTACATTTTCAACCTTTGTTTAGTAACATACGAAAGAGATTACGAACGTTAAGCTTATAACGAAGAACAAAATATATTATTCCTTTCGACAATACTCTTGCAGTGTGGACAATGATTCTGAAGACACCCTGAAGAGGTCGAATTTCGCAAACGGCTACTCTAAACGTTGTTAGTAGGCAATATAAAGCGAGCACCACAGTGTGAATAGATTTTTGATGGAGTGAGTCTCATCTGTCATTGGACACAAGCATAGTTTCCACAGTGCAACAGAGGTGATAGGTTGCATTTGGGGTCCTGGTAAAGAGACTAACACAACTATGGAGTGACTAACAAATAAAAGAAGACTGTGAAACGATAGTCGTAAAAGGTCTATCGAGAGAGATTTTTGACTGGCAAGCCATTGTTTTGGCTCTACGCATGTTTCATAGGTGGATGATGAATATATCGTTAGTCTCGCAAATAGTAGAAAATGAACACAGTGAATAGTGGGACGGGAGACCAGGCTGTGTAGCTCTTCAAGAATACCGACTAATCGTTCCTCGGTTCTGAAGAGCACCAATATATCGTTTTCCGATCCAGATCTACACTGTTTTCTGTAGGTGGCCGTTGTTGAACCCCCATTCAGCACCGTGGCCACACAGACACTCATGTGCAGATGATTCGGCCATGTAAGTTCTGGGTGGCGAATTACAACTAAGTGATGAAAGAAAGTAGATTGGTCCATGAGTTACTCACTGAAATATAAAAATATGCCTTTGAAAAAGTAGTAAACGTGCGATAGAATGATGCCCTGAAGAACGTCTCTCGTTGAAAGTAGGTGAGACTTTGTGACCACGACCATGTGTTAACTGTTCGCCGACTACCATCCACAGCTAATACATGCGGACATTTTTTTCGTTATACATCTGAAAGCATTATTACAGTCCCGACTACAAATACTAACGGCTTTACATTTCCCATGGAGTGGAAAACGAAATACTGTATGACGTAATGACATTCAATGGGACACTTAAATTACAATACCTAAGCTGACAGGGCCAACTGTTCTCATCTCAAAGGAGGTCCGACGCAGTGGGATTCCTTGAACAACAGTGTAGAGCATTAGATTGCATGATATATTCCGGAGCATTTCACTGCATCTTTACTAGTGCGTACTTCAGTCAAGGTGATTGATTTTAGTCTTTTAAATATCTTCCAGGCAGTTGGCATGTACTCGCGTCATGGATGAAGTTAAGTCAAGTCGTCAACAAAGGCTTTTATGCACTCGATGTAGGGTAGATTTTCAGCACGTACAGGGGAATCCAAAAAAGAGTGTAATGTCATATTGGGAGGTAACGCATTTAAATACTTGGAAGCAAAACGAAGCATCATAGGGAATTAGACCAATGACGAAAGTGAATAGTGAGGTCGTTGATTACATGGTCGCGATCTACGAGAAAGCGGACAAGGTAAGAGATGAGGCTGTTGTAATGTCCACGTTGATTGAAGAATTCCTCTTCTGCTCACATTCCTATACTCTATGACCAATTTTGGACTGCCTTCTCTAACCTAATTCATGCTGACACTGTTTTGCGGTCGACAATTATTCTACGCTTGGTGCACTTACTTTTTCTTTTTATGGTTGTGCTTTCTTACTGAGATTACTTTGAGGACAGCTGGTACGGTGGTGAGATGCACTGATTCAACACAGTTTTGTTCTATTACTCCTCGGTTTCACTTTCTCGCTCACGTCGACTGACCGTAGACGTTCAGCTCGTTTACGCTGATTTTTGGCTGCCACGCTCAGGAAATTGTTCTTTGGGCCTGATTAAGCGTGGAGAACTTGTTCTATTTGTTTGGACTTCAGGATAGGTATTTATTATTTACTCTTTTTGGCCAACTGTTCCTCTTTTTACAGAATTTTGTCCTATTTTTGACTACCTTTTTGGCTCGATAGTGACCGGGGCTCACTGTCAAAGGTATGATCGTGTTTGTACTTCTATTTTTACTCGCTAATAGTACCGTAGAATTTGCAGAGCAATCGTGTTCTTGATGTGGGTTCTGCATCGATTTGGGCTACGCGTTGCTTTGAGGCTCCAAGGTGCTATCCAGAACGAATGAAACTTATTAGTCGGTGAATTGATAATTGAATCGTTGGTCAGGCTTCACCCGGACCAGGACTTGAGCGTTTTGGTCGTTACAGCTGTTCTAAATGTTAACAGGCCTGAACGAAGTATTTCGAATTTCGAGCGGGTGGAAGAGAATGAGACGACTTTAGAGATTGTGGACTAAAAACAATGATTTGTGCTGGAAAGTAACCAATTTGTGAATTTGTCACAAGCATCAAAATGTTTGCTGATGATGGAGCCGGTGAGAATATTTCTATTATTGTTGCTACAACGGGAGGACAATTTAGGAGATTTGGTGGTGAGACCAAAATCTTTTCCTTGTAACCCGGGAAAAATAATAGGACAATAGTAAAGCCAAGGAGGGAGAATGCGAGAGGTTACAAGTTGAAGTACAAGATTTTAAGATACTCTAGGTTTTCGTAGAAAGCTTTTTAACTTTGGTGAAAGCTGTTTCAATGTGACCAGTTCAGCAAAGGTTGTGAGATAAAGTAACTCCTAGGTAACGGACGGAAGAAGCCTTAGGTAGATGTTGGTTATCAATGGAGAAATCTGGGGTGTTTTTAAAAACAGGTTGGTAGGGTGTTCCATATTGAAGATTGGAAGGAAAGTCAACGCATTTAAGGACGTTAAAAGAAAGAGAATGAGTGGTAGACCAGTAGCAAAGTTTATTTAGACTATTTCGAAGAAAATTTAAACTTTAATTTCCGTCATGCAGATATTCAAGTACAACATCATCGGCATATTTGCAGCCAATGAGATTAAGTGAAATGGGGGAGTTTACTAATATAAAGGTAGAAAAGAAATGGGGACAGAATGGTACCCTGAGAAACACCCGAATTGACTCGAAGACAAGAAGAGCATCAGCCACCACAAGAAGTAAAGTGTGTGCGATCATACAAATAATCACGAAGGGTGTTCAGAGTACGACCGTCAATCCCATTATCATGTAGAACATTCAGGAGAGTACCGAGATGAATGGAACCAAATGCATTCGCATACTCAAGAAACATTAGCGTCGCAGTACTGCCACCGTGATCAAGAGTAGAAGGAATAGAATTAACAATGTAGCCAACGGCGTCGAGGATTAACAGAGAGGGCTTGTATGCAAACTGTGTGGGTCAAGATAGTGAGCCTGGGGACTTAGTCGGTGGAGGAGTACATTCTCAAATACTTTCAGCAAAGCGGATGCGCAGGCTTTTGGACGATATTTGTTGGAACCTTTCTTGGGCACAAGTGTGATACGTACAGATCCCCAAAAATCGGGGATCACCCCAGAATCAATAAAACGACTAAACAGATCGGTCAAAGGGGATGAGTTCGAAATAACATACTTTTAAAAACATTGATGACAGGAACTCAGGCAACCATACTTACGGCACCTGACGTGTTATAGGACTCTAAAGACAGAGCTAGGTGTAACGGGGTTGGGTTCATGGGACCCAATAAATGAAAGGGGAAGTGAGGATGCGTCGGATTTACCGATGAACTGTTGGTTCAAATCTTCAACATTTTGCTTCAACTTGGGCCTGGTATAGCACAATTGTTTTAGAGCCTTCTATACGTCGTGGCATTTCTTGTTACCCAGGACTGTCGGTGTACAGATTAGTCAAATTTCGTACTTCAGTCTTGATGAGTGTGGACAGTTTTTTTATCAGATACCGGCCCAATTTGTATGCCCTTCGTTAGCTCTGCGGAGCTCCTTCAAGCGAAAGGAAGAGAACCTATCGGGCCGAACATCATGCTTCCATGCGGCAACACGAATCATAAAAAAAGTTAAGATAGTCGGTTGTGTTCACAGTATGAGGATGCATCGTGCAAAGGAAAAGTAGAAAAATCAGTGGGGCCAACAAATGTCCTGAGCTCACTGAGATTCTCAGGGGTGCAATCTCGTTTGCAGACAAAGCGCGATGAGTGCAGGAAGTTGGTCCAAGATTTGCTTCTACAATAAATTTTAGCGTCAAGAAGTAAAGTACAGTGATTGGAAGTGCGAAGGGGGGAATGTCTACAAAATGCGAACATATCTGGATAACTAATTAAAAGTGAATCCAAAAGGGCATCGAAGAGTGCTGGGAAGTGCACAAAATTAAAAAAAAACGCCCAAGGTGATTAAAAAGGATGTCAAGTCTAATGAAATCACCTGCTCTTATGCAAAAGAACTGATCAAAACTTGCAATAAGGCTATCAATCAACTGACTGGTATCATCAGCGGGAGTATCTGATACGGAATAAGAATTAACCAGGACAGAATGGCAAAAGGAACTTGGGATAGGTGGCTTACAACGAGCTGCAATGCAGTTGTTATTCATCGTGTTGAATTGGAAAGAGGCGAGAAGACTTGCACCACTTACGACCGATAAATGTGATTAATCTACCTCCTCGATTTCATGGGTTTGCAGGCCGATCGTCCCTGAAAACTTCAAACTGATCAATATGGACGACATCGTTATTAATTTTTTGTACAACCAACTTTCCTGGAGGAGAATAGCGCATGAAACCGTGAGCATATCAGTGCACGAACTGGCAACCACTGTTGTATCCATCGGCATCAAACGCAAATGATAATATTTCCCTAATTGAGGTATTAGACGTATCGGAATAATGTTTGACACTTTTCTCAAGATCATATATGGGAAAAAATTATAGAAAAATTTGAACACAGATAAATCTCAAGGAACACAAAAGATAATGAATCACGAAAAAAGCTTACCCTCCTGGCAGCATACGAACAGGATGCGATTTCAGACATTGAATTGACGGGGTTGCGCCTATGGGGCATGTTGAAGAGAGTGTTGGATGGGAAGATGTGACTATGACGATATTGTGAAGTGTAATTCGTTGTGTGCTTTGATAAGCGAGATGAGACTGAAACGAACAAACTCCATCGTGTTAAGTGAGATCAACCCCGGGAAAAAGATATTGTCCAAAGACAAACCGGAATAGGAGAATTTAGAGGAACTATCTTGATAGAACCAGTTTGTTGGTTCATTATTTGGAAAACCATTTCTCCCACGTAGGTAGCAAAAAGGAAACAGAGCGATTCATACTAGGTAACCGTGGAATTTGCTGGTTTACGATTTTTCGTCATTGCAGATCGCGTTCTTGATACGCGTTTTGCATGACTCGCCTTCATATTTCTCTGACAATCGTTGGTCACACGCAACTACGTTGTACCGTCTGCACCATGTAATGACTTTTGTATGCTAGATATACACATTTCACTCTAAGTTTATAACGCCATCCTTGTGAAAAAAGAGAGAAGAAATCCCTACAATTCCTGAATAGTTTGGCTATGTTTTACTACTTTGTTTCTCGCAAGAGTGAACATGCGTGTTAGGTAAGCGGTATTCGTGTGCAAACAGTTGTGACGCGATGCGCCGAAAGTGGAATCGGGAGGACTGGTGAAAACAGCATGGGAACATTCCAGCAAGTGAGTGATGTGAGGAGTAGCATAGGGGCGTCCAGCCGGTGAATGAGCGGCTCAAACAGATTGCAGAAGTACGACTGGTAAGTATGGTACGTTCATGTCAAGGTGTTCTAAAACGACGGGAAATCGGGGACACAAATTAGGCACGACCCAACGGTCTTTTCAACTATGGACTTTCTACACCCACCAGTCCAAATCAGAATGGGGGAAGTCCAATGGAAGTTAATGCCGATGGCGAGACACCATAGTATTCGACAGAATGCCTTCTGGATCGGAGATGGGAAAACGCACTCGTTTCAGAAAACATTTCCACAGATTATTTTACCATAAAGAGTACACCAAACGATGAGCATCCTGAGTAGATGTTCTCCCGTAACTGCTGAACGCATCAATTTTTCACGTGCTGCCACTATCTGAGGAAAAATGAGTCCACTCCACTTGATTATATCAAAATCTGTAGGTTCTGATTCAATTCACACAACTGAAATGGCACAAAATACACAACAAATGCAGTGAAGATGAACTGACAAGTCTGAGAACAGGAAGGCTTCTGAAGTTAAGCATAATCGATAAACGGTCAAAGTCGGTGTACGGTAGATGGCGTAATGAGATCAGTTAGTTTAACCGATGTAGAACTCCTTACCGGGACTGTGCATTGTTTATCTGTTTCTCGTCTAGTGTTTTAGACAGCAGTTGTTACGTAAGGCGTTGATAACTACTTTTATGGTCGCGAGAACAGCTCTGAAGACGATACTACTACACAACAACACCAACAGCAGAAATACTACCACCAATAAGCCAGAAGCAAAGCTGCTCTCTTATTAGTGTGATCATGATGTTAATGCAAGCGGACGGCACGAAATAAAGCTAAAAGTGGTTGACCAATAAAATCTCCCTCCGGAACCGACAAACTGTTCAGGAAACCAGAAAATCCTGATAAGAGACTAGACACGTTGAACCACGTGACTGAGATTCGAAGAAAGGGATAGAGAAACTGGACCAATGGACTTAGTTGTGTAGCAGCAATAGTTGTATCGGATGGGGTTTAACAGACACTTCTACAAAACAATCAGACATAACAAAAGATATGGTTGTGCATCGTGACCAGTGGCCTTCTTGTACCCAAACAACTTTCTTCATCTACCGGATATCAGTCTGCGTGATTCTTTTCTTGCTATTTGCATACTACTCTTCTCTTACGTTCTTGGTACGAGAACCGGTAAAACCGGACCAAGTGCATGGTTAGTGGTTGCCAAACTGAAAGTGAACTGATCAGCGTGCGATAAACCCAACTAATCGACGTTCCGAAACCCAAAATAAAAGGACCATTTCGTTCTCAACGACGAATTCGTACCTTCAAAAGACGCTAGAAGCTACAATGCACTCCAAGAGCCCAATTCTGCACCCTTCAAAGTGTAAAGTGCTGCTGCAAGACTGGGTCGGCTGTACATCAAATCTTGCATAGTTAGAAAAACTCACATACCCGAAGTTTCGCTTCCCCGGAGAATCGGTTTCACGTTGTTTGACATGAGTGACAGCAACCGGTTTGTCTAGAATAGAAAATAAAACACAGCAAGTGTTTACGGAAAAACCGACTTCTTGTGATCATTAAAGCTTTGAACTATGAGAATAAAATAATGTTCGGAGTGAAAAAAATGCTGTTACCCAGGAGAATGAGAATACTGGCACAATGCCTGGCTCCAGACACGGCGCCTAGTAATATTCAGAAGAATGAGACATTGGGAGATAATCGTAACGAACTGTCAACGATGACAATTTTATTGCTATTTCTGAAAGAACAAGACCTTAGGAATACCTATATGGACAACGTGGGTATTACTCGAGGAAATCCTGGTGGGTTATTTATTTCCCACTGCGCGCACATAAACTGCTTCGATTTTCGTAACGGTGAGACAGTGTTTTCTTCTCGTTTGATGATAACACACGGAATGATACATGTGTGGTTATCGGCGGTGACTGAAACATCGCCCTAACAATTGATTCCCACACTTATGTGATATCAAGCGTCACAGGAGATTGAGCTTAATGAAAAATGCCGTACGGAGTGTGAACTGATGTTGACCGCACAACTAAGCTTCATAATGGATGTCAAACTAAGTCCTATGATGAAACGAAGTATGTTTGGAAGCACAGAGAGGATGTCGAGTCGAACTGCGATTGCCTCCGACAGATTAGCACCACGGGTCTTTCGTATCCGTCTTCGCGGAAATGTGTGATGTGGTGACTGTGGTCGGTCTTACCTTGTCATTTTCGAAGTTACCTACTGAAACAAATTACAGTAGCCAATCGTTCGACATCAACGAAGAGTACCGATAGCGCCGTGAATCACACTGACGGTGACTTTCAGAAAAGATTAAACGAGTCTCATATATTCCAGTCACCATGAAAGTTTTTAATAAACGAAGATACGCTAGTTACTTGAATTTGGAGAGGTTAATTTTTCGAAGTTGGTGGCCATCTGCGAGAAGCGGTGAAATAACAGATCATCATGTGCCTACGTCCTTAGGATAAAATGTCAGTCATTGTCTCAATAACTTGCCATTTATCAACAAGACTTTGTTTTCCAGTCTTTCTTTTGCAAGTCAGTATTTGATTGGTTGAGCACTTGGTGAGATATGGCATTAGGTGTGTTGTTACTGTGTTCACTAATCGCCCAAAATCCATAACATGAAACATTTCAAGACAATGAAATCTTGTGGTTCCGTTGATGAACGAAGCAATAGTCCTAACACAACTGCAAATTTGTTGCTATTATAGTTCGAACACAATTTTACTCTTTTCTGAAGAGATTAATCCATGTAGCCAGTGTTTTGAGCTGTCCAGCTAAAGCTGAGGATAAATTTTATGTGCTTCCACACAAACTCGGTTTATTAGTTAATAACATATTAGCTAGATAGAA
The DNA here is from genome assembly GCA_948099385.1 of Fasciola hepatica. Classification (NCBI taxonomy): domain Eukaryota; kingdom Metazoa; phylum Platyhelminthes; class Trematoda; order Plagiorchiida; family Fasciolidae; genus Fasciola; species Fasciola hepatica. The sequence goes on from CANUEZ040000156.1 coordinate 2,351,780, forward strand.
AACTAAGTCACTACAACCAGTCGTTGCACCATAAACGAATTGACCCAAACGGTATCCGGTGCTGGTTCTTCTGAGTGGTTGGTGACAAGGCCTACCACTACTTGATGAGATTCGTTTTTCATCTTAACGATTCGTAGGCTTAAGTCTTGAACCCGATACTCAACAGTTGCTGCCTGCGCATCTCGTGGCACCGTGTTGGAGCTTCCTTGACAGGAGAGATAGGATGAGTGTTGGCCATAGTTGACAATCAGTCAAAATGCGGAATACGGAGGTTCACCCAGTTGATTATTCAAAATTATGATTTTGTGCCTGGTCTTAGTCTTTACTTTTTCCACGAGTCACGTTTTGGTGCCCAAGATCTTCCATTACTCCCCAGATTATTGACGCTCACGCAAAGTATCTTCGGCCGGCTCCGCAACTGCTTGACCGATCAGCTTAGACGACAAACAAACACACACACACACGCAATTCTTGGTCCGATCCAGTTAATTACGCGTGCATCCCGATCTTCTCCTGACTAGTTCCCAACTGGCCAATGAAACAGTTCCTTAGTCCGATAGTATGCGTACTTGAGTCTATATATATATATATATATATATATATATATATATATATATATATATATATATATATATATATATATATATATATATATATATATATATATATATATATATATATATATATATATATATATATATATATATATATATATATATATATATATATATATATATATATATATATATACCTGTCAGGTTTCAGACTGTGCCAAACAAAGTATGATCTGTTTGTGGGCGCAATACTGCCAGGTTGTCAAAGCCAAAACGGGTGGTTTTCTTAGGGATCCACAACCGGAGCCTTTAGCTATCCAAAGCTTACCGCGAAAGGCAGCGAGATGAAACGTGAGGTCCGTATCCCACTGGGAGCCGGTGGCTGACTACTCAGTTCATACGCCCTTCGGATGAGGCTGGACATCCTGGATGCCCAGTGCACCTCCTCGCCACAGATGTCGGTGAGCATACAGTTGTATGCCTCATACGCCACCCCCGGTTGGTTTGGAATCAGGGTTTAGCCATTTCCCCTAGACTGACTATCAGTCAGCCAACCTGGTGGACAGCGCCGGGCACTCGCTTTCGTACTCTCACTCTAGCGGGAACACCACCACCACGAGAAGATAGTGAGTTGGACTTCCTCAGCAGAGGCTGTGTTAGACGCACGGTCTTACAAAACGGCATTCGTTTAGCTCTTGACGTACCATAACTGACGGTGTCTTTGACCATTGTTGGCGATCCCCGCTGGACAACCACGCACGATCCTACTTATCCTCCGGTACGTCGATATTTCCCATTTCATTTTATGTATCTAAAGTACGCACCATCTGTTGAGTGTCCTTGTTCACATTTTGTGGACTAGACAATCTCACAATTTGAGGTAAGTATAACTGATCGAATTATTCATTTACTTTTCACCAGCTTCTCCAGAACGGTATTCGCCCTGTAGCGGAGATTGGATGTATAGATGGATAAGGTTTAGTTTCTCCGTCTCATAAGCTTTGAGAGTTTCACCAGGTTGCTTGGGTCAGAAGAACTAATTTGTACATTGTAACCGGATTCGAATAATTCCAAGTATACAGAATCGACTAATCTACAGTCAACGCTAAAAGAAACCATTCTAACCAAAAGCAACGCGAAATTATTCCCAAATATCTACTTACCATGACCGACCATGGAACGTCACATATAAAATAATCTTCGTACATTTTTTTACGTAGACCACTAATTTCAAAAATCAATGACGATCAAGTAGATTGTCAGTCAGTGTTACGAATTCGAATATTCCGGTCACAGTCTTACAAGCATTGAATGCGTTGTCTGATAGAACCGATGAGTGACAACTAATATAATTACCGATGTTGCTACTTTACCGTGGTGATCGGGTTTGCATGTCACGATGATCCCGACAGCTATGCCGATTGGATAGCAAAGCGCTCTCCGAGATCCACCCATATCCGACAGACCTAGGGCGTTAGGGATTGTTTTTTGCCTGGCAGCGAACTCGCCACATAAAAGCCACAGAATTTCATAGACAGAAACGTGACGTGCGCGAACGTGCCCTGTCACTAAATAAGACCTTTGTTTCTTGCCTGTTACTCACTTATCTTGAGTGGGGTGAGATTCAATAGGACGCATTGGATATCGTCGACTGGCAAACTGTCACTCAAAAGGCGTACGAACCGGTCGTTCGGTTACCGATTCCCAACACACAAACTTCCAGTTGCCCGACAGGTAGCACTTGGCTGTGCACGGGCTAGAGTTGCTACCTCGAACAAAAATCCGAGTGACACTGGGGACGCCATTTAATACCTAATTCCCAAGATCCTTTAAGATTAGTTCCTCTGAACACTGCCTATGGGCAGGTGCCATTCGGGACATCCATGGTGCCGGATCATCCACTCGCAGGAGCTAGCCACATAAAAAGTTAATACTGTTCGGTTCTTTATATATTTTAAACTGAGCGGTTGAGAGTGACGGCTCAGTGCAATGAAAAAAACACTTAACGTAAATTGATTCAGCCTTCTCGCATTCCGATCCCGCTTCGGCCGCGGGCTGATGGCGATACCAAATTAGCCAACATTTGAACGTTTGTCGGACTCACCTTTCAAATCAGGTCGATCTCGCAGACTGACGGAAACGAAGAAGCAATCCATGTCGATGTGAAACAAAATTCGGGGTAACGGTGGCGGTACTGGTGGGGTGGTGGAACTGATGGTCTGTGGGGACGACTTAGCCGAAAGACGAGCGGTTAGCCGCAACACAATCGGATTCTGAAATTCGTCCGCAGCCTGTTCATTGAGCTTTTGCATGATGGTTTGCTTCCACGTCTCCCCTAAGTCACATCGGTGTTCTGCGTTGTCTCGGAATTGATCGACCAGCTGATGTAACTCATTTGCCCACGAAGACAGATGATGAAGACGAGATCGTGCGTAGAACGTAGCCAACTGTTGATCTGTGCGCGAAGTTAACTCCGATGTCGCCGGGGCGTTTTGAATGGGAACCACGCGCGAATCAGGTGTTGTGGAGGAACCCGCCTAATTTCGAGAAAATACGTGTCAAAAATGTGGAATTGTATCATATCAGAACTAATTTCGGCCTGGTGGTACATACGACTTCTCAATCGTTGTCGGAAGGCTGAAGAAACGGTTCCGTAGAAAGGGGGAAACACCAACAATCTACACGACCGAGAGTCAATAACTCCCGTGTATATTGAGCAGAACGGCGATATGGAAAAATAGGCAAAACGACGGTATACACATGTCCGCATTTGCGCGTAAATACAGGGAAGGGAGTAATTACGATAAACAAAATAAATTATCATCTAAGTAGCCGAAAAACAAATCCCTCATACGTAGATAGGTGTCAATCCGCAAAGCTGACCTACGGTGGTGCAGTTCGTTGGTAATTCGTAACACTATTCGGTACGCTATAGAAATCAATACTGAACCTGCCGATATTGGAACACAACTGGTCTGTTATCGTGTTTTGTGCATTTAACAAAAATCGTCGGCAGTGTGAACACGATAGCCCGTTTTCACGAGAACAAACCTCAGATAGCGAATAAGAAACGTCAACGCTATTTACCATTAGGTCACTGCGCGGTATGCATCATTTTAACAGCGCCCGAGACAGCGCTACTTCCGTTAATGACTGTCCTGACAGAGTGTGATGATGAACCATCCTTTTGAAACGCGAAACGAGGGTTTATTCACTGAGTGGCGTCACACAAAATGGAAGTTTAGGAAGAATCCTGGACACTAAATCATCGCTCTAAGGCTTGTCCCTCAAAACCGCGTGAGGTATTCTACCATGGTCGACAAGCCCAGTTAACGCATACGCCTTCAGGATACAAAATGGGTACAAAAACTGATCTTGGTTTTGTCAAAAAAAGACCGCTCATCTACACAAGAAGCACCCAAATTGCTCTAGTTAGAGGTAGCCTGGATAACAGTTTAGTTGATACGGAAGGGCTAGCTTTCTCAGTGTACATTTGAGAAACAACCGAACAAACTTTTGGAATCAGCAGTGTCGTCTCAGGAAGCACAATTGAATTTCTTCGCTAAGATCTCGTCTCCGATGATCGCACGTAGGGACGTGCTATTTGCGACATCCATGAAGCCGACTCATTACTCTCGCAGGAGCTACTCACGTAAAAGTAAGAGGTATTATTTAAGGAGGGCATTAGAAGCTTGGGAATGTGTGTTCGGTGAAGAGGTCACGCATTGAGAGTATCGTAACGGATGCCTCAGACGAGAAGAGACATGCGAGATAACTTTTACTACTTAAGGCATGAGTTCGTTAAGCAGTTCGTATAGTCAGCGCGCATGGTACTACTGAAGATTTGACTAATGTGCCGACGATGGTGGTGGAATCGAAGGTTGCCGTCAACGCCCAGTACCCTAAGATGCCTATCATCAACAATATCAAGCAACAACCAAAACCACATTTTCAAATGCTGTGGCCACTCTATCCAAGTTAGAATGATCGTGACCATACAAAACTTTTGGTCAAGAAGGTAGGAAGCCCGTTAGGCACGTGTGATTTACGAATGGTTAATTTCATCACTATCGTTTGTGCCCTCAGGTTTCTGGGCTTACTCTTTTCGCTACATTCAAACTTCGATACGAAAAGCAATGGATAGCAGAATGCGGATACCCAGACAGGATTGAGACTGTGCAGATTCGGAGGATTAAGGTTAGTTAATCAGTCCACGAAGTGGGAAAAACTTATGAAAACCCGACCAGTGGACCTGGCTATGCAAAGTGCGTTAGATTTCATCGATAGGGTTCAAGAGACCCAACCACTTGTTGGTTAAAGACACTGAATGAAATAGCTATGCGCAGCGACCAATGGGACCTTCGCAGTTCAAACTCTGTGCTTCTAGGTAATTGTTTTTATGGTTCTCTTTTTACTTTTTAAATGCTTCTTATTGCCTCGATTTGTATGGGAAAGCCCAACAGACAATTAGTGGCTGGAACCGTCGCATCCAGTACATTGCTAATGGCGGATCAAACTGAAACGGATTCATTGAAGAATCTCACATCCAATGGACTCGACAGCTGTAAGTAGGTAGGCGATAGCAAAAGTGATAGCGCATGACACAGCAGTGGTAAAATGCCACCTTAACCTTGACAAAGTAAGCGCATAAAGATGCCGTATGAAGTTCGATTTCACTCGGGTGCTCTGTACAAGCGGCTGTCAACTTGACCGGTGATGGTCAAACAGTTACAATCGTGGACTGTGGACAGTGGACGACCCGGGTAGTCCGATCCCCGCCACCGCCGGTCATTTGCCCATTTGGCAACCTTTCTTGTTGACCGCGGACCTCTTCCTGAAGTGTTGTACAATGTTGTATAATAGACAAAAAAGGATGTAGAAAGAGTATTCACCAGTATTATTTATTAAAATAAATGTTGCAAATGCCGAAAATCCGTCCAGTCGGTTGAATACGGGCTACTACTTTCAGACATTCACAACAAATTTTCGAAATCCGTGCTCCAACATTCAGCACGCGCTTAAAACTAAATATATTATCTGTTCATACTTGTGTGCATATCGCAAATTTGTTCCCACGTATCTTGCTCGTCTCTTTGTTGATCCAAACTTATGGAACTACTTTCTCAGTTCGTACGTTTTTCTTAATTCCGCATTCCGGTTATAATCGTGGACTTTGGATAATAACGACTCGGGTGGTTTGATTCCCGCCACCGCCTGCCACTTTCCCATTTGGCAGCCTTTCATTGACAGTGACCCCCTTCCCGAATTGTAGTGCATTGTTGCATAACAAATTAAAAAGAGGCAACGGAGTATAGCATTTGTGAACAACATGACCACGAACCGCTAACGGTGCTGTTGGACTGTCAGGAATTTTATACTTCATAAATGATGAAACATTTGAATTTTAAAGCCCCAATCGGCAAACACTGATGTCGCTCATCGTCGTTTCAGAGGAATAGCCCAACGAATTCATTCTGCTGTCATTATTAACCTGCGGTAAACAACAACTAGTTGTTTTTAGTTTTTGCGTATGCCCGCCCATCGTTTAGCTTTTCGTGCTCTTTTTGCACGTGCTGGGAAAAACGGCGCGGCGGTCAGGTTATGACTTGACGCAGGAGCATGAAGAAATTAGCTTTAGCTCTGACTTCGGTTAGTGCTTCCCGCCCTCCTGGTTGGGGCTCGAAAGATGAGGATTGTCGTTGGTTAGATACGCTGAGAGATACACCTCGGAACTGATTCCAGTGGCACGAATGCTGTATGACCTGCCTGTTGACTTCCCGTTCCCAAAAAACAACTGAAAAGAGAACAACAAAATTTACAAAACGTATAGGGTGAAAATGCTAAAGAAAAATTTGCTCTTGTAATCTTTACGCTGACTCACCATCCCCCGTCCCTCAACTTTGTAATTTTTCTCTGTCGCTGTTGTGTTGGCAATATGCTTGTTTTCAAGCCGGTGTAATATATATATATATATATATATATATATATATATATATATATATATAATATATATATATATATATATATATATATATATATATATATATATATATATATTAGCTTAAATAAAAATTCGAACGTTCGCAGATGGCACTAGAATCACTGTATTCGACAGAACAACGAAACTCGAGGCTCTAACTTAGGATCGATCTGACCCCCCCCCACTACCGTCACTCCAAATTTGTTTTCCATTAACGTTTTTCGCCACACTTGCTCATTCGCTGAACCACACACCGGACATTGACCGAAAGTGACCGCTGACTGGTGAGTACATTGATTTTGTTTTATGACCCTTGACCCACATTCCCCATAGACATTTCGTTGGCTTGACTGCTTGAAACTCAAGCGATCCTGAATTTGCTCGCATTTGGCTGACTCTGATTCACGGAGCGGTTACCGCTGAGGTTTGTAAAGTTTTTGTGTCATATTCATGATTGTTTTATAAAGAACCGTATTGAGAACCACAATTGGAAGCTTGACGTTTTTTGGATTGTTACGCGTATCTCAACGACTGCTAGGAGTCGGTTACAATCACTGAACACACTGTGCAATTCGAGAAAACTATTCTTGAATAAAGCAATCAAGTACCAACCTTATCTGGCGAGGAAGCAACGACCTGTTTGGTTCTGGAGAATCGGGGATCTGAACCGGCCTGAAGTAGCTGTTTCAATGAAATCACACCCGCTGCAGATTTGCACGATCCGGCCGGTTGACCAGTAAGCAATGCAGCGGCAGCTGTCGGTTTTGGAGGTGAAAGACAAACGTCCAATCGCATTTGTTGCACGCGTCGAACGCGAGTGGGTACATGTGGAATGGTTGCACCATCATTTGAGGCATCTGAATGAGGATCAGTTGATCTGAAAGGATGACCAAACGAATGAACCTAGTGGGTTCGAACACCAATTGTGATAGTATGAGCATATGATGTATATCTAATAACGTGCTTCAGTCTGTAGTTTGTCACAGCTCTTTAGCCAATGACCAGATGAAGCACCGATGCGACGCCTGATAGATGGGCTAGGAAGTCAAACTTCGCTGAAGCATCAGATGGATAAACTGAAGTAGTGAATGACGGCAGGCAATGAAAGAATTCATGCTTAAGTATCACCTAAATTAGTGATAATCGATAGGAAGGATAAGGATCACGGGTAACGTCTCCAAGACTTTCGGAAAAACATTCGTTCAAATGAAATTTTAATACACCAGTCGAGATTTAGATCTTCATTTTTCGAATTCACAACTTAACTACACTATCTTTGAGCACTAGTGATGTTTGCAGCTCAGACTGGTGGTATCCATCAGCTTTCGACCACCGAGCCTGGTGTTTAGGTTGCAAAGGTTTTGTTACCAGTCGAACTGACGTCATCAAAACTTTACGTCCAAGAGCTTATAGAGAGGTCTCAGAAAACCGACGCAAGCTACTTCCAAGAGTAAAAAGCATGAAAAATATTCCAAGAGCGGGAAATCACTAGGGAGAATAATGAGAAAAAGCATATAAATATTAGGATGTGTGCATTTCCGCAGATCTTCCAGACAGATCCTCCGTTGACTTACATCTCAGTGGGAAACTGTTGAGCGGAAGCATCTGTTAGAACTCCAAGCATGGAACTGGGCTCGTTGGTCGAAATATCTGAATAAATAAATCACAAAAGGTGATGATATCGCATACACATATACCTACGGCGATAAAGTGATTGCGTCTCGAATGCACCAAACAAACCAACGCACAAACCATATAAAAATATACACGGTGCCCAAACTACAGTCAAAAAGGTGAAGGAGGAGGAGAACACAGGACCGTACGGGCTATACTTCAAAGAGTGCGCAGTTTTTCGGGTTAAATATACCGGCAACTGGGAATCAAACCACTAATCAAGTCGCGCGAGTTCCGCGGAGCCTGCAAACTGGCCGTGTTGTTCGTTATATCTCCGGACTAATTTTGCTACGTAGCCACTTTACCTGCACCAATCGTACATTAACCTTCGCTAGTTGATACAGAAAAGTTATTCCAATAAAGACATGCCTATCATTGTATTAAATCCGTATGATTTCATCGGATGTTTGAGCTATCCGAACTCTTCGCTGAAAAACAGCTTTGGAAAATCGGTAAAAAATTAGAGAATTCTTTGGAAAGCGAAACGAACATCGCCGTAAACGCCGGGTTGGTTGGAAAGTTGGACTAACGAGGCAAGATTTGTCAAGTGGGTGCTTACCAATCATCATAAGCTTCAATGTTCGATAACTGCTCGGGAATTCGCCTGATTTTGTCCATCACCAGAAGAATAATCAACCGGGTGTCATTTACCTCCAAGAAACATGGCTCCACCCTAATACTGACAATGAAACTATCACACCGAATGATTTTGGTTTCTCTCGCATCGACCGCCCGGCACCATACCGTAAACGTAAGGGAGGCGTCGTTACATTCATACATGAACGACAGTCTAATCGGACGAAAAGTATTTTTACGTATGGCACATTTCCCATCAGTGCCTATGTACTAGAGTGCAAATCTAAACACCTAAGTCATCACACGTCTATAATCCTCGTTGACACGTACATTCCCCCCACTTGTCCTCTCTCTTTGAGCTTGATGAATTTTCTGATGTTGTCTCCCCAAATCCACTGAACATTGTTGACTCTTTCTTATGTGTTGTCTAAGGCAATTTGAACAGGTTCAATGTGAGATCCCTTTTATCCCTTGGCCTGATCAGTATCATTACCTTCCCCACCAGACTTGACGCCAAGCTTGATCGTTGTCTTGTTAATACACCGGACTTGTTTCATATTGCTTGTCGTCCTCCACCTGGCTGTTCTGACTATGCGATTTTCAGGACTCCTCCAACGGTTTACTCTAAGAGTAGATGTGCACATTTCAATCAAAGCCGCAACCGTATTAAATATACGGTGGACAGTGTCACCCAGAAAACCTTACGTGACTCAGAGATATGGTTGACAGTACTGACCTAAGCGTGTTTTCTCACTCCGATCCCTCTTTGTTTTGCGAACCTTCAACTGAGTACCTTAACTTCTGCATTGTTGTTTGCTGCCTCATGGAGACATTGTACATTCGGCCCGACCGGTACTCTTCCGTTCATCGGAAAAGACTGCGTTGTATGATCGAGCGCGCCTTCAAGGCCAGAGACCATGGAATAGTGAGAGCCCTATGAAAATCCATCAAAACTTAGTTTCACAGACTGAACACTGTATGTTAAGTCGATAACAACCAGCAGCAATTGCAAGTAGACATGGAACGCGATCATACACCTAAACGGTGTTAATTCTCGTAAACAGTCACTCTTGGCAGACGTTGACGAATTCAGCCATCGCTTTGGTGCTACCTCATATCTACTAGGTACACAAAACCACGATGTTGACTTCCACCAGAACCCTGACAGGGAAAGCATCCTTTCGTTGGACGCATACAAGAAGATCAACCACTTAGACACAATGCAAACGGCCTAGACCCATTACAACCGATTCTGCTGAAGGAATGCGCACGCACACAATCCCCAAAATTTTCTCATCTCTGGACCGTGAATGGGTGTCTGAGGTGTCATTAGTCGGATCGACGGATCTGTGGTTAGTTTGTGGGTAGGGGGTGGGCCAAGGAAGCCTTAGCGCTTGCACGAACTGTTTTTGGACGCAGAACGGGGGATTGTAGAGACGAATGCATACCGCTTCCGCTGTGGCTAGAACACGGCACTTCACCAGTCTTGATTGCCCACTTCGGACTTTGTAGATTGGCCGGAATGCTTTGGTCACATTCACTGAATGGTTAGACTGAACGAGGTGTGCGAACACAGCGCTCGTAATTACTTTGATTGCTCCAGTGTTCAACCAAGCTGGGTAGTGTTCACGGACTCGTTCGGATAAGTGTCTGGTCGTACGGCCAATGTACGTTGTTCCATAGGAACAAGTAAAGGAGTACACACAGAAAGAGGCCATAGAATCTGACACCTTATCCTTTAATCGTAAATACACACACGGCTTTGATGTAAATACAATATGGAGCTTTGCTGCGTAAAATGTTTTGTCGACGGCTCCTGATAATCTGCGATGTATAATATCCGCTGGGATATCACCTTTGAACGACAGGCGGATGTATACTGACTTTTTGGGACAACTGTGGTTTTCGCTCTTTCTTCCACTTGTCGCATTGTCTTATCAATGAAACGATCCGGATATCCGTTTTTCAGGAACACATTGCGCACAGAATGCAGTTCGTTGTCCAGTGTGTCCTCAGTACAAATTTTGCGCGATCTATTAATCAGACAACGGATTAAGTTGCGCTTAAATTGGAGTGGCACGAAACTTTCGAAATGAATGTACTGCCCATTCCACGTTGCTTTCCTGTGCACTGATCGTTGAGCTGAGCCATCCCCTCGCCGGCTTAGGCGCACATCTAGGAAGGCTATTTCATTGTTTGCCTCTTTTTCCACCGTAAACTGGATATTAGGATGGGCTGTGTTGAATGTGTTTAACATAAAGTTTATGTCCGTGGTGTCGTCTGCCACACACATTATATCATCCACATAGCGTTTATAAAGCACACACTGCTTGATGGTGGACTGCAGTTGATTGTTCTCAATTTTCGTCATGAAAACATCGGCGAACAGTGGTCCCAAGGGTGACCCCATTGCTACTCCGTCTTTTTGACGATAGATTTCGTCATTGAATTTAAACTGCACGTTAAGCATGCAAACAAAGAGGATTTGCTTCAGTTCGTCCACCGGAAGGCCCACGTCGATGTTGTTTTCTTGAATATAGTCGCACAGATAGTTGATAGTTTCACTGATCGGTGCGCTAGTAAACCATGAAGTGACGTCAAATGTGAACATCTGTTTTTTTCTCAGGCTTATATTTCGGACATTATCCACGAAGTCGAGAGTGTCTCCATGTGCCCTGTGAGAATATTCGGACAATTAAAGCAAGATAAAGACCCAGGCGTACTTCGTGAACTTAACAGTTACATTAAGTTCCGTACGAAATTGGCAGTGGCATATACTCGAGTTCAGTTCGCTGACGATTGTATTATGAAATCAGAATATGCTAAACAATATTGGACAGTGTTGAGAAGGAATCTTACTAATATCACCCGTGTGTCGCTACGCCGCCATGCTCTTAATAAGCGAGATACTGTATCCAGATATTATTTTATCAAGACCCGATAAAGGCGCAGGCGTCGTGATTCTTGATAAATTGACCGACATAGAAAAGATGAAAGCAATCTTGAGCGACTCGTCCAAATCCACCCAAGCCTCCAACGAGAAGGTTAAAACGATCCAGATAGAAAAGTCTATCTCCAAGAGATTACGATCACTGAAGCAGAAATGGATCATAGATTCGACCACATTCGAACGGATACGACCAACCGGGACGATAATTCCCAGGCTGTACGGCTTACCAAAAGACCACAAGGAAGGCGTACCGTTAAGACCCATTTTAGACATGTGTAACTCTCCCTACCATGCAGTAGCCAGGTGGCTAACTGGCTTACTGGAGCCAATGAGAGCTACAATCGCGAAACATAGTTTACGAGACACTCTCGACTTCGTGGATAATGTCCGAAATATAAGCCTGAGAAAAAACAGATGTTCACATCTGACGTCACTTCATGGTTTACTAGCGCACCGATCAGTGAAACTATCAACTATCTGTGCGACTATATTCAAGAAAACAACATCGACGTGGGCCTTCCGGTGGACGAACTGAAGCAAATCCTCTTTGTTTGCATGCTTAACGTGCAGTTTAAATTCAATGACGAAATCTATCGTCAAAAAGACGGAGTAGCAATGGGGTCACCCTTGGGACCACTGTTCGCCGATGTTTTCATGACGAAAATTGAGAACAATCAACAGCAGTCCACCATCAGGCAGTGTGTGCTTTATAAACGCTATGTGGATGATATAATGTGTGTGGCAGACGACACAGCCCATCCTAATATCCAGTTTACGGTGGAAAAAGAGGCAAACAATGAAATAGCCTTCCTAGATGTGCGCCTAAGCCGGCGAGGGGATGGCTCAGCTCAACGATCAGTGCACAGGAAAGCAACGTGGAATGGGCAGTACATTCATTTCGAAAATTTCGTGCCACTCCAATTTAAGCGCAACTTAATCCGTTGTCTGATTAATAGATCGCGCAAAATTTGTACTGAGGACACACTGGACAACGAACTGCATTCTGTGCGCAATGTGTTCCTGAAAAACGGATATCCGGATCGTTTCATTGATAAGACAATGCGACAAGTGGAAGAAAGAACGAAAACCACAGTTGTCCCAAAAAGTCAGTATACATCCGCCTGTCGTTCAAAGGTGATATCCCAGCGGATATTATACATCGCAGATTATCAGGAGCCGTCGACAAAACATTTTACGCAGCAAAGCTCCATATTGTATTTACATCAAAGCCGTGTGTGTATTTACGATTAAAGGATAAGGTGTCAGATTCTATGGCCTCTTTCTGTGTGTACTCCTTTACTTGTTCCTATGGAACAACGTACATTGGCCGTACGACCAGACACTTATCCGAACGAGTCCGTGAACACTACCCAGCTTGGTTGAACACTGGAGCAATCAAAGTAATTACGAGCGCTGTGTTCGCACACCTCGTTCAGTCTAACCATTCAGTGAATGTGACCAAAGCATTCCGGCCAATCTACAAAGTCCGAAGTGGGCAATCAAGACTGGTGAAGTGCCGTGTTCTAGCCACAGCGGAAGCGGTATGCATTCGTCTCTACAATCCCCCGTTCTGCGTCCAAAAACAGTTCGTGCAAGCGCTAAGGCTTCCTTGGCCCACCCCCTACCCACAAACTAACCACAGATCCGTCGATCCGACTAATGACACCTCAGACACCCATTCACGGTCCAGAGACTGATCTAGGTCACTCATATGTTATTTGATCCGCTCTCCCCCACTTAATTTTGACTCATCGCCTTGTCTTGATTTCTGTTCTGTTCACCTAACACTGTTCATATAAAATGTGATGTAATGGCATGATTACGAATCACTGAAAATGAGCTTGTTCGCCACCTTGTGTTGTTCTCCATGTGCCCTGTGGGAATATTCGGACAATTTTCTGATCTCTTTGACCTATGCTCAAATCGTAATGTTATTCCCTATTTTTGGAAAGTGGCTTTTATCACCTCAGTACCAAAAAAGAGTACATCTAAACTATGTCCAATAGCTTGTGGATCTGTATCTCTTAAGTTGATTGAAAAGATTGTACTGAAAAGACTGTCTGCTTAGACCAATGCGTTGGACTCCAGGCAATTTGCATATAGCCATTCACGATCTATCGTCGATGCTCTGGCTTCTCATCCATTCTGTTTTATCTTCTGTTGATTGCAAAAGTCAAGTAGTTGGGATCTGTTTCTTTGGTTGAAGTGACCCATTTAATCGTGTTGATAGATCACAATTACTCCATGTACCTACAGTACCTCCAGCATAAATCTTTCGGCCAAATGGTTTTACCGTCGAAAACAATTACCACGATGCTGTGGCCAAATATCCTCCGTACTTCTTATTTCATAAGGCGTTTTCGAGAGTGCCATTTTATCACTGTTTCTATTTCCTACTAATATATCAACCATGCCCATTATTGACGATTGTCTCGCTATTGAATAGCCTGATTATGTGATTTCGGAAAGCCAGCACTCACCGCTTTGTCGCCTTTTTGGGAAGTGTAAGGAGCAGCCTTAGCATGATCCGTTTGCTATTATTAAAGGTATAGCATAGAGAAGGTAGATAAGAACCAGAAACAGAGGCTGGATATTTCATGTTTTAGGAATGTCTGTCGGTACGTATTCTAACAGACGTTTTTCATTTGTTCTCATCATTCAGTTGCTATTAATGGCGTTCTTATATTTGCAAACTTCCCTTATCGACTTCATACTACTATTATTAGGTCTCATATTACTCTTTCCATACTCGTGTTTTCTCTCAGTATTCCAAATTGAGGTTGCCGCTGAGATAGCAACCAAAGCCTCTGCACAAAGGGCATGGTTATTGGTTGTCTGAACTGAACTGAACCCACATCAATCAGAGAAAAACAAACTGACCATGTCGATCTCGTGTCATGTCTTTCACAGCTGTCGCCTTTCGCGTGCTTCTAGCCCCTGGGCCTTCAGCTCCGTTCTCTGCAGTCTTCATAAATAGTAAAACTACATCACTTTCAGGAACAATCAGATGTACATGTGCTTTATTATTCCACGAGTTATCTTTTCCCGTGCGCTTTTGTGAAAAAGTTGTTAACAGTTATCAAGCCGTCAAATCTGCATATACCGCATCATTCGGACACTGGGAGGAATGTGCTGCAGACCTGGCTGACAGGTCACCATTGAAGGTAGGATACAAACAGGGGGAAGAACAATTCTCTGAAGCACTTTCAAACTAGTCACCACAGCAACTGCACCGGCCAACAGGTGTATCCCACGAGTTACCACGGCCAACGAAAGTGAATTAGTACAAACAACCTAAATTGCTATGTAGTAAGCTATCGCGTATTACTACGCGGGAGGGATCCTAGGAGCCAAAGTGACCGCCTAAGTAGTTTGCCTTAGCAACGGATACGCTCCTGATCCGCAGACGGACAACTTGACAGACGAAAACATATATCTCCTGCAAATCCGGTGGTACTGTGAAACCAGTCAAGTTTGGAATATACCTTGAGATTCAGACTGCGACCAAATTGTGCGTTTCGAAATCTGATGACGTGATTACCTTTAGGTTTGATCGACGGAGGTGGCTCCGTGCCCATAGTGAAATTGGTAAATTACACGGGAGGTGCTGCTGTGCGCGGTTCGAACGTTTCACGACAGTGAATTATACCACCCGATCCCCCCCCCCCCCCGATGAGATATTCATAGATCAACTGATCGATAAGAGATGTCTTTGAATATTCCACATTCCAACAGCCAACTCCGAAAAAGAAATAAAATGACCCATATTCTGAATCAGCTTGTCACAGGAAGGTTAGTATAGAACAAAACCGGTGGTATGCTGACTCCAGATTCTTAACCCATCAGTTCGATTCCGTTGCAGATAAAAGAAATATGACTACCGCATGCTATTAACAGCAAACTCACTTTCGTCTAGGGGTACCTGAACGGGAACAATTTGTAAGCGCTGTTGTCCGACACCGCCAGATCGATTCGGATAAAGTTCATACTGCTGCCAGGGTAAAAGTTTTTTGGCTTCAATACTACATGGGGAGATGAGTAGAAAAGATTTTAATCACCGGGACCAAGTCACTTGCTTTTCTGTCACACAAAATGCATGGCACCAAAACCATAACAGTGCGTAAGGAAAAGTGGGAGAGAAAAATTTACGTAGGTATTCGAAAATAAACAGTAAACACCGGGTAGTTTCCGATAGACAACAGGAAAGTAAATTTCCTTATAGATGTAACTCTTCAGTTTCAGTTACATCGCGACTGGAATTAACACCCAGCTTTATTTTTTTTTCTCTCTCTCTTGCTTAGCAACTGTTCTGCTTGGTTAAATTTACGCATACTACGCGGACAACCGACCAATATCCCTCTCATGCATGGACATACACCTGTTTGGTACTAATCTTTTGTCACGCTTCAGTGCGGACAGCACTGACAAATCAATCTTTCGATGTATTGATTAACCTCACCTGTTTGCACACGAGAGCGCACATAGCTTATCACTTTTACTTGCTTGCTCATTCACTTGATTGCTTGCGTGCGGCTTACTCGCCGGCTGCAGTCGAATTGCAATTACATTCTTACAAAAAAATGGAGTGCAACAACGACGTGCTCTCCAGCTACTGATTATGACCATAACAGCAACTATTCATGCAACGGTGTGGAATGATTTAAATCATTATGAATGATGCTTCACAACGTCGGGTTTTTTTCGACAACTTCTGATATGACCGGAAAGTCAAAAGTCACCACCGTCTTCGACAGAACACCGACGATACTAGAGCGCAGGTAATGGTCTCCGTGCGTGAGTTTGAGTCCTACCAAGACCGATAATTTCGGATATCTGGATTATTATACAACTTTTGACTGTGTCCAACTGAAAGTGCGGAACCAACCGTGGTCAGCTGAACTAACAAACTAAAGGAAGTTAGACATATTGAAGACAAAATTCAGAAGTAAATATTGAAGTGTACTTTCAGATACCATCTTCAGACAATCCTAATGGATATGATACGAGAATAAAAATAAATGCTGAGTGCAAAAAGTACCTGTCCGTAATCCACGTGGCACGAACCACTTTCTGATCAGTCAAGCGATTGATTTTACTCGTAGGTAGTCTGTCTGCAATGGTGTGGGTAACGGTGGCGCGGCTGTAATATGCTTGATATCGGCCGCCATTTTGAGTGATTAGAGCGCGAAGTTTTGATGCAGGTGGTACTAAATTGTGGAAGGGAGTACACAAAACCACAAAACATCGGATAACGGAGACGGACTGAAACAGAAACAAATTAATTGGCCACGATTCACAGAATAACGATGAGGTAAGTCAACTTGTAAGTAGTAGTCGATTCTATCGTCAACCGGGGCAGTAGAACGGATTAACCGATGAAACCCTGTGTCGTTCACCGCAGTCAAACCGAAGGTAGGGCAACAGATTACCACAACGGAGATTGATTCAAAATATCAAAAACTCAGAGACATTTTAGTCCTTATTGGGCTGGAGAAACTGACCGGCCCACAGAAGAATATGTTGATGTTCAAGAGTGCTGCTGCGCGAGGCTCGTTCCACACGTGTTACAAGTAACGGATTGACACTCAGCAGGCGGTCTCTTGGGCACGTAGTTGAGGCTAACTCATCCTGTTACCAAAACTATAGATGCCCGTCCAGATACTACGATACATCGTTAGGCGGCCGGTGCCGCTCTCCTATTCCCCCAAGTCACCTTTTCCACGCCAGAACCTAACGTCCGCTCGACAAAAAGGGTGCGAAAGAACACATCAACCGCAGCAAACGACCTCCAGCGGTACCGAGGCCAAAACGCTGACTACCAATCCCATTATTTGCGGGGAGCCGCGGCGCCCAATTTTGTAAATGGATGAAAAAGGTAATTACCAAGCCGAGAGAGGACAACGGCGTTAATTACCAAAAATATGAAAATATGGAATTTTCTCGAAACGCAAGCAACTCTAACGAAAAATAACAACCGTAAGGGAATCAGCGTCTCGACATCGTAGGAGGGGGACTCGGCCGCCTCCAAAACCCATAAAGATATACGAAACTCTGCATCACGTGAGCCATTCGGACCACTTCTTTCGGATAGTATTCTAGCCAACGTGCCTTGAACACTACGTCCTGGAATTAGGCTTTTCTTTAACGGTAAGACCACGGTATTTTAAATCGTCCCATCAGCTCCAGCGGAACGTCTCTCCCGCCTCCGAACCATCTTGTTCATTAGAACAAAGCGCAATGAATACGTAGGACACTGGTCCATTTATCCAGTCCTCGCACTCAGCGTATTGGTCAGATTGGTGTGGACAACCAAGCCTTGAGGCTTAAACATCGCTGGCAGGATTCGTCGCTCGTTCTATCGATCTACGCTAGCAAACGACTGCCCTGGTACCCAAGATTCCGTTGTCTCAAGCCTATGGCTTGGTACCGCACCAGCGCTGACTGCCCACGTGACCTGGCTGTCTACCAACGATGACAATTCTGGGTTGATGTAACTGTCGGGATCCTGATGATGCATTTATTAAATTTCGGTCCAATGCGTTTTCTTCCTTTTTTTGCCCCGACATACAGAAGGTTTTCCTGCCGTCTCGTTGTCTTAAGATTTTTGGTGGTCTCTGCTGCTCATTTAGTAGCCACTCGGTTATCTAGCCATCACGACCTAGGGTACAGTAACCAAACTCTTCCGACACACTCATACCGCACAAAGTCACATCACCTGTGCGTTTTCGGTCCCAATTACGGAACTTAGTTGTCTTGTACGGTTCGCGTGAACGGCTGCGGGTGCCACGGCGATTTGATCACCATCACTTTTCCGAATGAGTGCTTCAATATCAGCAGAATCCCTGGTGGAGGTGATTGAGATAATCGACCTAAGCGAAACCAGAAAACACTGACGAAGACCACAAATAAACTGTCCACTGTGCACGGAACAGCGACGATTCAAGTTATTTCTTGCTATCCTGGAATTAAAGACCCATAAAGCCATCGCCAAACGGGATAGAGTCTTAAAAGAAGATTCGATAAATGCGAATTTTTCGATGAATTCGAAATAGAACTGTGCTCATTTGCAGAGGAAAAGCCTACAATCACTTCGAGTGGGATGGAAAAAATAGAACTGACACACTCGAATCTATCAATCAGTTTGACTTTTATCGAACATCTAGATGGTTGCGGTCACACCCTGAAGAAATTCTGCATTTATTCGACCGAGGGAAACAGGACTAGTGTCAAAGAGAGACGAGCTCAATACGTGATGTGATTACAGGAGTATGTCAACTCCGTCTTACGTTTTTACATTGGTGAGACCAATTACAATATACGGTGCTCGCGGACACGAAGGCGATCAATGAGGGACAAACCGTGCATCAGGACTCGGCTATCGAAGAAAGATACGTAGCTCAATATTGTTGCTTGCTGTTCTGCGATGGGTATGCCATACTATGAAGATCACTTTGAAATGAGCACTGGAATTTTCATCTTTCCGGAAAAGTATTCTTTCAAAGGATCAACTGAGCAACCAAACAATGATACCGTATTTCCGTTCGACAGTGCTCCAGTTCACTGACAGGCACGTGAAGCATTGCTGGCAACCAGACATGCTGTTCCGAATCTTCCCCACTGACTAGTCTTTAATCCGAGTGAACAGGTGGTTAGTGTTTAAAATAACTGTCAAATCACTTCGGCAAGAAAACGGGGAGCTAATTCACGACGTTTACGAAGATCAAGCCACCAAACAACATAAGTTCGGGATGTTGGTTCAGTTATGCAAACAAGTAAAGGATCGGATATCGCCCGTGTCAGATGCTGTACTCGATAGACACTGTGAAGGTGTGCTGACTCATAGTCGATAGTCAGCCATGTCGCGCCAGCAATCAACATGTCAGCGCCTACCCAGAATCCAGGTCAATGCTTGAGTCAGCGGGCTCGCAACTGACGTTAGCGAATCGATGACACGTGAACGGATTTCCGTCAAGTGATGGCTGGCTCCATCATCAATCAGAAAATTAGAAGACAGCCTACATGATGGAAGTATGAACCACTTGGTCTGTGCTGCACTGATTGGTGACAGTGACTGTTTCTTTCCATATAAGCGATGTGTTTTGTGCTAGTAAATTGAGACGATTCGAGGGCAGAAAACTCTTTTGACCCATTATTTGGGCAGTCCGAAACACATGGCGCAAACGACACAATGCATTATTTGTACCCCACATTAAAGTAAGCCATCTTGCGCGGGACCTTTCTATCGACCGTTCTGTTCACTGGAATATCATTTTGCACAGTTGTCCTACACGGGCTCCTTTTCAACGTTTTATGTTTTCGCGAGAAGAATTCGCAAACAAAGTATGAAATAAGTTCAATCGGACCATGAAAATGAAAAATGGGACAATGAAAAAGCACCATGCGGGACGGCAAATGGGTCTTAGACGATGTCCTGCTGGAAAATCCCAGATTCCTGTGATATTATTCAGCAATATACGTTCGTTATTGGGGGAAAACGATGATCTCGCAGAAATTGCAACAAAGGGTACAAAAACGATGAAGTTATCATGCTAGGAGAGTTATCGCTGCATAAAGATGTAGCGGATGAAATTGTACAATTGAATGGCTTTCACGTGTTACGAGTCGGTCGTGCCACGCGGCTTCAAAATCGCGGTGATGGAGTTATCACTTACGTGAAAACGAGATGGAGCAAGACAACCAAGTTGATTTACAAATACTCGACAGAAAAGATAGTTTTTCATGTTACCAAATCCATGCCACATTTTCTGAGCGGGTTTCGATCAATACTCATAGGTAACATTTACTTAACCCCAGATACACCGACAATTGAGCTCTGAGCGTTTTCTGATCTTCTGTCGACTTCAGTTATTTCGGATTTAAATGATTCTCTGTATACATCTGGTGGCGATTTCAACAGACTTGATACAACTTTCTTCATGACGGATTTAGTACGATTCTGAACCAGAAATCATGCTTGCCTAGATTTTGTTTTCACAAACAAAGTAGGGTTACTTTTGGTCCAACAACGAGCGCCAGAAAGCAGTATCAAAGACCCAAAGAACATGAGCGATACACTAACACAACGTTCCAAACAGTTGGTGTGATTCGGTGATCGTACTGATTTACAGGGGGACAGGTCATACTATGAGAATCACAGGGAGAATAAGTCTGGTTAGCATCGCATCCAAACTGTTCACTGGCATAATTCTCTATCACTTATCGAACGCTGGCGAAGTGTTCGCGCGAGAATCGAGCTGGCCTTAGACCTGGTCGAGGTTGTGTTGATTGCATCTTTACCCTTCGATAAATTTTAGAACAGGCACTATTTTTTGCCGTTCCATGACTCGCTGTGGTGGTACCCAGCATCTTTCCTTGAAAGGGTTTTGCCTCTGCGACGGTATGGTCTGACACATCGTTCGACAGACGGTTTAGTCTCACTGGTAGACAGTGCGTCAGCACCGGCCGTACCGAGCCCATTAAAACACGAACGACAGGACAGCCGATCGATGGCGTGAAAAGATGAGGGACGAATCCTTCCGACGGCGCTTAAGCCTCAAGGCGTGGTCGGACCAATGCATTGTGTGCAACGTGTGGGCACGTGACAGCAAC
Source organism: Fasciola hepatica (assembly GCA_948099385.1). Taxonomy (NCBI): domain Eukaryota; kingdom Metazoa; phylum Platyhelminthes; class Trematoda; order Plagiorchiida; family Fasciolidae; genus Fasciola; species Fasciola hepatica. The sequence continues at coordinate 2,373,123 of CANUEZ040000156.1, forward strand.
CTATTTATTCTTTGTTTTCCGCTAATAAAACTAGGTGATTCTGAAGCAGAACCGAGCCCTTATTTGCGTTAGTGGCATGGAATAAAACGACCTCCACCGTGATGGCGTTGGTCTTCTGGGAAGGTCAGGGTATGTGTTGATCACTATCCTCAGATCTTCCCTTCTTTGATAACAGGGTCCGCTTTTGGTCTCGCTGCGTTCATGTGAAGCGTTGTTACTATACGGGATGCAAGAACTTCGCGTACTTATATGAATTTTATTCATCAATTTTTAAAGATCACTGGGGCGAACTTCAGCTCATAAAATGCTTCAGGTTCTACGATGGGATGCACATTGTCTCCTGACACCATGAATTTTATTTTCCGCATGAGAATTATCTTGCAATTTTTAACTTTCAAGTCTACTTTTCGCTTGACAACCGTTTCTGCTCCATTCCACGTCCTCAGACTCCTGATGCAATTCTTGATGCTCGCATGATCAACTTAGGAGATTGGGATTATAGTCACCCTTTGTCCGTGCTGTCGCAGTCGAACACTGGTTTGTCAGTTGGATTTGCAAGAAACTGAATGCCATTTGAGGGCAAAACGGCCTTGCTTTCCGCAGTTGAAATACGTCTTTCCCTAAACTGGACAGTCTGACTTTCCTTTCTGTGGTGGCGTTCGTCTTTTAGGAAGGACAAACTGTGTGCAAAAGCCTCCGTGTCTGATAAGCGAAAGTTCCACTCGGAACCAAGTTTGGGTTCTCCTGCCTGTGCCCATTGTGTGCACTTTCCACTAATTCCGGGAGATCACCTTCAGTGTTTTACCAATATTGATCTACATTTGCCTCTGACCCAATTTCCAGGATCAAATGAACTGAACTCCAGCCCGACCCTTTTTCACTCTCGTGCATCAATTTGCGCGTCTAACCTATGTGTGGCATGTTTACTAGATCTTATTATCATGCCACCTATCTTCGACCCGTACCTGTGCTCGGTTCACATTTGGTCGTATCGTGCACCGAGGAACCCGGGTTCCTAACTTATACCATAACTTACGCAATTTTTCTTTCCAGTGCACTGACCCACTGGTTTCCGCACAGGCTTCGTCGGTGATGTTGTTTAAGCATCCTGGTCCCCACTCAAATGTTGGTTTTTGTTCACTCATGCTGTGTTGCGCCTTTACTGGTATGTCTCCACGTTCGTCTAACCTATGTGATTATTTGTCTGCTTCGTTGTGTTGCTAACCACTAAGCGCTGACATCCAAAGTATTTAATCGACTTTATTGCCGCTGCTTCCCCGATCATAACTGCTCACAGACTGTGATTCTCCACCTTCCTGTGCTCGTTCTCATATAACCGCTTGCTTCTTTGTTTGAGGTGTGATTTGCTCTTGATTAAGAGTGTTTGCACTTACTACTCATTGACGGTTTATTCGATGGGCCTTGAGCGTCCTAGACACTGTTGCTACATTGTCTCACGAACAGGTATGTGCGTTCCTGGCTTTGATTGATTCCCTATCCTTACAGATACACCTTCCGCAGGCCTACCGTTTTTTATGATCCAAAGACGGCCTTCGGCTCAGTCCACCACGTAGCTCTTTGGCGCTGGCTCTTGTTGGAAGGTCTATCAGAGAACTTCATTTCCACCATAAAATTTCTGTACACGAATAGCCGAGACCGAGTTCGAACCTACGGCAAGCTTTCAACCCACTAGAGCACGAAAAGTGGTGTGCATCAAGAATGCGGTCTCTCCGCTTTTCTCCTTAACTTTGTGATTGATAGGGTCCTAGAGACTACCCTTTTGTCATGTAAGAATAGTGGTATTGAACTTTACCATGGCAGGCCTTGAATATGCAGATAAAGTCGCTTTCCTAATTGAAGATTCAGGTAAGTTACAAGCTTTTCTGATCACTTTTATTAGCCGTGTGTCAATATCCGGTCTGCGTTTTGCACCTCAAAGTACAAGATGCTGTTTCTTGGTGGTTCAACACCAAACCTTTCGGGACATGGGGAGATTATAGACCAAACAGATAAGTTACACTAACTGGGCAGCTGCATTTCGCCCGGAGGTCGGATATTGGATGAAGAACGGTTGTGTTTACAGAATTCGCATTTGGCTTTTGACAACCTAAGTCATCTGTGGTGTCGAGGTGACAGCCGCTTGTTTATCAAGAGTCGGATGCACTCTGCAGGAGTCAGGCCACTTTTCTGTGGTTCATAAATTTGGCCACTGTGGGTGAGATACACAGGGAAATCGTCCACATTTGAATATTCACATCTTTTGTAGCATTGCTAGAATCTGGTGGGAATGCCGCATCAGCATTGTTGAGGTTAGACTTAGTGTATCAGAAGCACGAAAAAAAATCATTAGACGAAGCACTAAAGCTCACCAGGCTGGAATAGTTGGGACATGTGTCGCGCATGTCCTTGGATGGGATGCCTGAGCACCTAGTGTTCACTGAGATGGGTGGTGTTTGGAAGATTAGTGAGGGTGATCAGCCCATGACGTGGAAGAAGGGTATGAGGACGCTTAAGAGTGGCGTGTTAGGCTTCCTATATGATTAGGTAAATGGGGGGACATGCCTTGGTCCGTGGTCAGTGGCATTCATGTACTAACAAACTTTTTTTATCGACTTCATGGTGCCCCTTGCTGTACCCTTCGTAGTTTTTCATACTTTTTTTCTGATTATGTCCGACTGAGGCTCCCGCTGAGAAACAGAAGCCAAAACCACTGCACTCAGTGCATGGTTAATGGTCGTTTGAACTGAATTGTGCCATGAAGTGAATCCGTAAGTCAACCGGTTCACTCAGGATGGCTCACCACAAACCGACAGATTTGACTTTTTCAATTCTATGTGAATCTCATCATAGTACATAACAGAAACCAACAGAAAATAAAACATTTAGAAGAACTTGAGATACCTACCTGTATAACCGTTTACATAAATTGAAACCCCGCGAAATAAATTTGTGGAAGTTTCTCCTGAAAACTGATCCTCCAGTTTCGTCTTCTTGGCTCGCATATAACCACCCTGAAAGTAAAATGTTGGAAATTTGATTTATTTACTCAACTAGACTGTAAACCAAAAGAGCATATCATCATCAATCTCCTGATTTTATGATCAAAAGTGATAATCCCAACAAGAACGGTGACTAGTAGCTCAGTATCCACCGAAACATAGTAAATAACTTTTCAGAATACAACGCTTGACTTCAACATTGAATATCGAGTGTTTCAACAACATGCGGACAACACTGCGAATAAATCGATAATCAGGTGTTGATAGCTCGTGTATTTCCCACGAATTATGGTCATGTCCTTCAGCCGTACAGCAGAAGTAGCTTAATTACTATCGTTCACTAAACCCATGAAAAGCAAATGGATAACAGTCTGACTGACACCACAAATGAACAAATTTCGAAAAAACCAGAAGAATTCTCTAGATTTGTGAAGCCAATTTGCCAGATTTCAAACGTCAGCGCTAAGTGCACCTCCTCAAGTCACAAAAATTATCTACATCTGTTATTGCTTCTTCTATCAGAATGAGCAATTTTGTTGAACCAACTCCGTTTTGCGATAGAATTTTGCACTTTGAACGTGCAAAACACATCAATAACGTATTAAAAAACGACTATTCAAAGTGCCCCGGGATAATTTGCAACTCATTTATATCGGAGCAAAAAAATTCTTGCGTATTCTAGATCGAGCAGTTTTTATCCTGAACAAAGATCTATATCACTACTCTGACAAGGGAACAGGATCATTTACAGAGCCATTCAGATTACAAAATCGTAAAAGAAAAGCGATAAGGTACAACCATTAAAAACACCGCTTCTTTGGATGAGATCGGGTGAAACAAACATTTTTATAGATTTGACCATGGCCTCGGTATATGTAGATATTTACTGTGATAAGTTTCTCTGATTATAACCTCAACAGAATCCGACGTTAGACAATTGTGTTCGCCTGATTCGACAACAGTTCCTAAACAGGGAACAGAAAAGATGATGGATCTAAAGAATGTGCCTTTGGTCTTATTTCTGTTCAAACATCGACACAGCCTAAATCGGATTTGGGACTGATATGACTCCTAGGCTTGCATTTTTCCTGAGAGTCAGATAAGCAACCGAAATTAGTACCGTAGAACAGTGTTATTACCCAAGCCATAATTCCTTTGGTCTTCACAGGAGGATCTATTATCTATCTTTGATCCTACTGTCTTTTCACATTTCTAAATGATACTGAGATGTGCCAGCTTTGGTATCTGGGGTTGTCCTTCATCTTTCAAAAGGGCGGAGGAAGCAATTAGATCAGCATGTAAGTTTTGGAGCAAAAGTGCAAAAACTTACAAACTCATCCCACCCGTTATCGATGTTCTTTTTTCCGCGATGCATTCCACTGGGAATTGTGTAAAACTTTAAATAGTCGACCGGGTTATCTGAAACAGAAAGAGTATTAATTAGAACAAAATATTCGAGTTGCACGAACAAACTTTATGACTCCTGATAATTATTCACAGCTGGAATATTATTTGAATTGAATGGAGCGTGCATGGGCGGAGAGTCCATTTTTACAATCGCACGGTGATACCAAATGGCCCCAAGTATGGATTTTTGATATGAGTAGCATGGGGTTGTATCTGGATGACGACAAAATTTCCCGGAACTACACAACCGGTTTCGCGGTTGTTGCCGCACATCACGTGTGCGTACCCAGTACTCTTCGCCCAATCATCCTTATACTTGAGCACTCCATATGGATGGAAAGTCTATACTTAGGACCATGTGTCCTCGTTCTGAAGGTTAGCCATGCAAACCGAATTTAGAATCACTGTGTGATTCTAAAAATGGACTCCCCGTCCACGCACGTTCTATTCGATTCAAATGAGATTACAGCTGTAAACCAACTGTGGAGTGCTCAAGTGAAGGGATGATTCGGCGAAAGAGTACCGGCTACGCACGGGTGATGAGCGGCAACAACCGCGAAACCGGTCGTGTGCTTCCGGGAAGATTTTGTCCTGTCATCCAGATATAATGTCGTACTACTCATATCGAAAACCTAATGATTATTTCCTCAATTTTTCTGTCGTGATGAGCACGTTCCGAATTATAACGGCTTTTTTTTGTAGGAGCCCGATATCACGAATCACCGCAGATTTCGACCATCGATCGACGTGACAATGGGTTTTGTTTTACCGGTTATTGAATTGGTTGTAGTCTTCGACATATTTAAACGGGCGATTGTCACCTATTTAAATCAGAAATGAAGCACTACAGTCGGTGGTTCTTTCAAAATATTAGCGGGAAATTCAACTAGAACCAGAGAGATAGACTACACAAGACTGACGGTATAGAGTACGAGGTGAAAGGAGCAAGAACTATCGCGACCAAAGAAAACCAAGACCACTCACTGTCCAATATTATCTATCGGCATAAATCGGACACCGGAAGCACGGTGTCAACTGAAATGAGAAATATGTACCGAAGGATAGGCAAAATATGGGCCGATAGGCAAGGGGCAAAAATCCGGTGGCACTTTTCTCACGAACTAGCTTGTTGTATTACTCTCGACGAGTACTTCATAAAAACCTATCTGACCACTGTTTACTGGTTTTCAACAGGCAGGATTACATTATCTACCAATTATACACATTTTTGTTACATTTGCTCACTACTGCGGAGAAGTACAGACTCGTTCAAAACTCGTAATCAAGCGAAAAAATCGTGGCAACGAAAGGCATGAGTATATGTGTCAAGTGCAAGCCATATATGCGAGACAAACTGAGCATCTGATCTCGGACGTACAATGTATCGAAAATATAGCACGCTCTCTAATGGCGTACAATTGTGGCAGCTTCTAGGCCTAGAACATTGTTTACATCAGACCGGATCAATGTTCAGCCAACGAGAAAAAACTACGCCGTAAAGGGCCCAGTGCATTACCGTGGATAACTGCTAACCATGAACCCGAGACTTGAAATGAGGAACCATATAAAGTCCCAGTAATTCAGACGTGGTAACCGGGCCGGCGATATCTCCGAAGTAACCGGGGATGATGGCATTAGCATATCTTAACTTCGAGATGATAAACACCCATACCACTCAACTACTACCGCTTAAATGAGAGGATGCTAAATTGCCAAAGATAATAGATTGTGTTTACAGTCCATCAGCAAGAAGGTTATATATATATATATACAATACACCGGCGTTGGAACAAGCATGGTGCCAACTCAACAACAACGGAAGAAAATCACAGTCAGTCAACATAAAGATTCCAACAAGTAAAGGCTTTTTCATTATTTTCATCTTACACATTTTGTCTATTTTTCAGTTGTTTATGAAAAACGGGAAGTCAACAGACAGGCCATACAGCATTTGCGCCACTTTTAACGTCTCTAACCAACAGCAATACTTATCTCTCGAACCCCAACCGAAAACAAATCCGAAGCTAACTTCTCCATGCCCGTGCGCCAAGTCATAGCCTGACCACCGCGCCGTTTCTTCCAGCTCTGCCCTAGCACGTGTAAAAAGAGCACGAAGAGGTAAACGGTTGCAGGCATACACAAAACGTACCCGAGCCATTGAAAACGGTATATAGCGATTATCTCTGTCAGAGGGCGACTAGCAGCACCAAATACACAACAACGAACCTCGTAGTTGCTCATCCGACACGAGCAATGCTTCGGAGACACCGGTGGTCGAATACAACTCATTGATTTGTTCGGCATGCCCACCTACATACACTCTGACCGAGGATCCGCTTTCGTGTCATCAGAGATAACACAGTTTCTACGAGCTAAGGGGGTGGCAATCAGTCACACGACGGCATACGATCCTCGAGCTAATGACCAGGTGGAGCGTCTAAATGGAACCCTATGGAAGGCGATCTCTCTGGCTCTAAAAACAAGAAACCCCACAATTTCGCAATGGGAAGCAGTGCTTCCAGACTCACTCCACTCAATTCTCTCACTACTCCACACTGCCACAAACACCACTCAACATGAGCGACTGTTCTGTTATGTTTGACGCTCGACTAATGGGACTTCGGTACCTACGTGGTTGACAATACTTGGCCCCGTGTTACTGAAGCGCATGGATAGATCCTCGAAGTATGACCCCCTGGTGGAGGAAGTAGATCTGATCAGTTGTAATCTCCACTATGCCATTATGAAACTGCCAGATGGAAGAGCAGAAGACGTTTCTATTCACCGACTGGCTCCTTGAGGCGGTACGTCTCCGCCATCCACCAATGAATCCCCATTAAGAACACCACCCTGTGACCTACCACAGGATCAGTCAACAAGCCCCGGCGTTAGTGATAATCTTACAGTGCATGTTACTGATGATAAACAGACACACACGGCCCCAGAGATGACAATCTATCTGAAGTACTTAGTCGATAGCAGCTTACACGTGCATACTCCCTACGTAATCGAGAAGGCGCGAATGAACACTACAAAATGTTAGTTCCCCCTGGACCACTACAAGCCCCCCTCCTCACTCTCACAAAAAATTATGACGACCGATTCTTTTCTAGCCGGGGCGAATGTTGCATAAATTTTAGTACGTTTGCTCGGTTTGTTTTATAAAGCATTTCATGAGCAGTCCTCTTTTTACCTTTCAGCTGATGTACTCCCATTATTGGACGAGTAAAGCGTTCTTATTCTTACTCCGTCTTCTCAAACATACTAATTTTGCCGATCCGGTTGCAAGTCTGCGTTTCAAATCCCTTCTTGAACATGGGAACAACCAATGAGTCGATCCATATTAACGGAATACGCTCGTCGATCCAAATGTCACGGATCAAGGTGGTAAGTGACTTTATCAAAGCATTTCCATCCAGCTGTTGCGAGTCTATCTAGTGCACGTTGAGCATGTTCGGTGGATTCGAACAAGCAGACAACGTCCTCCGCGTAATCTAGGTCACATAGCTTTACACGACTTCCTAGTTCGACGCTCACATCCTGAAGATTTTGCAACGCACTCTCTATTGTTTCGTTCATGACGAAGTTGAACAGGAATGGAGACATGGGACATCCTTGTCGAACACGGCTGGTCGATTCGAACCGACTGGGATAGTTCGCCGTAAGCTCTAACGCAGCCAGAAGTATGAGAATACAATGATCTCAGTAGGTTCATGAACTTCTGGGGCATAACTTTTCGCTGAAGAGCACTGAAAGGCACTATTCGATCAACTGAATCAGAGGCGACTTTCAGGTCTAAGAAAATCATTATTGTCGATCAACGGTGCGTGTGACGCGTTTCAAGCAGTTGGCAAAGAGTGAAAATCTGGCTGATGCATTCTCGACCTGGGCGGAATCCAGTCTCCTGTTCGCGGATGTTCATCTACCGAGCTGGTGTCGGACGACGCAGCAAAATCGAGACAAATATTTCGGTGGCTATCACTAAGGCTAATCCCACGAGCGTTACTACAGTCATTGCGCATTCTTCTTGTATGAATTTTCGCACGCTTGCTCGTTTCGTTTTATAAAGCATTTCATGGACAGTCCTCCTTTTACCTTTCAGCTGATGTACTCCGTCTTCTCAAACACACTAATTTTGCCGATTCGGTTGCTAGTCTGCGTTTCAAATCCCTTCTTGAAGATGGGAACAACCAATGAGTCGATCTAATATTAACGGAATACGTTCCTCGATCCAAATGCCACGGTTCAAGGTGGTAAGTGACTTTGTCAAAGCATTTCCACTCAGTCTGAAAACAACTGGGGGAAGTTCGTCAGGACAGGCCGCTTTTCTACGCCCTAGTAATCGAATATGACTTCACTTCCAATTCCGATCGAAGCTCAAGTGGTATCACCCAAGGAATCGTTGTTGACGCGGGAGTAACTACACTAACACGCGGCCAGCTAAACTGCTTCTAGAAGTCTTCGGCCCAACGGTCAAGCCTGTGTTGTTTGCCGTGAATGGATTCTCCATTTCTATCCCAAATCGTTTCACTGACCGGGGTTCGCCGTCCACCGGTGTCACGAATAAGTTTGAACAGTCTTTGACTGTTACCTGAAGCAGCTGCTATTTCCATTGATACACCAATTTTCGCGACCCTTCTTAAGATTTTTCGTGACTTGCTTTTGTATATGTCATCGTATCTTATTGATCTCCTTACAGTTCGAGAGCTGACGCTTTTGCTCTATTATACTCAGCGACTCTTGCGAGATCCAGTGTCTTTGATGGACATCGGATCTAGGATCACAGGCAAAAACTGCTGCAACGTGCATCGCCTGTTTGATATGAGCCCAATGCTCATTTACATTACTGTTCGTCGTAGATGTTAGCTCATGTGCTTACTTCTGCTCATAACGGATGCGTACTTCTGGATCACACACGTTGCACGGCTAACCGCGTTTGCGACGATTACTATGGAGCTGGAGAGATAATCGTATTAAAAATAATGCATGGTCTGACTCTACGTACGTGGACCAGTAAGATCTACAGTTCCGAACAGAACTGCGCCACCGGTGGCTTACTGCGATATGATCAATCTGGCTTAGGGTACCTGTAGAGTTAGAGCGCCATGTCGCTGTGCGACGTCAGCTGTGTCGGAAATTGGTTCTAGACAAGAACAATCGATTGTTTGCACAAAACTGGAGAAGCCTATCCCCATTATCTGTACGCTCAGCAGGTAAAGCACATCAGTGGAGACAGGAAAGATATCTTCATCATCATGATCATCACCCTGATCGCTAACGGCGGAGAAGACTTTCGCTCAGGTCGTGGCTTCATAAACTGTATTGGACCTCTCAATCTCCACCAAAGCTGGTGATACTAGGGTTGACGTTGTAGGGGCTAATTCGTATGTCCGCCCAGTACCCGGTCGGGAACTTAACGCAAGCCGAGTGCAGTAGTTGATATGTCCAGTTGTGCCCCTACAGCCCAGCTGGAGCACGCTTCCGCCATCGTCAACGAATCCGGACGATTAAATTCACCTTCGGAAAACATAAGTGGACAATGTAACAAGGGGCAATCTCGTAAACGCAAGGCGTTCCCAGATAGGGCTCAGTGTTTTCTGCTGGTCAACCTGTCGGAAGCCTCCGTTTCTGAGTCTCAAGGCAGACTGGACCATGATCTTTTATTACTGCTGTCCTTATTTCCACGGATTTTCACGAGCGGAGAAGTGGTAGCTAAAAACGTTCCAGTGACTGAAGCCTCCCATCTTGGAGAGCAGCAGACGCCCGATGATCAACCACGACTCCTCAAGGTAATCCTGAGTACCGTTGATGCAGCCCAGGCGGTTCTGCATCGTACCCGCAAACTAAAAGGTGAACTGGTGCGTATTCTAGGTGACCCCTCTCCAGAGCAGTCGCAGCAGTTAACATTAGCTGCCATGCAACTACAGGAACGTCGGTCTTGGGATGAAACCAACCTCGTTATTCCGGATTTTCGGGTCCGAAAGTTGCGTCCGAGACATAGTTAGACGCCCCTGGTTCTACGAACAACGCCTGTGTGTCCATCGGATCAGTCCACAGTATTTTTCACGTGTTCATCCAATGACACGACACAGGTCCGGGCGGATCACCATACTTCCCTCCAACATTCGTTGCCTGTTGAACAAACGAGATGAACTGGAGTCATTGGGGACACCAAATCCCCCCACAGTCGCTCCCCTAACCAAAACGTAGCTGTACGGTGACGTTTCGGATTCTGAGGTGTCACTGCCAGGACTATCAATTTTCCGGGTGGATAGAAGCGATGCAAGACAAAATAGCGGTGTTGCCCTTTATATTCAGTCTGATATACCTGCCTACCAGCTACGCGGTTTTGCTGATCCAGAGAGGTTCCGGGAAATCTTGTGGTACATGGTTCGGCTAACAACTAGTGGCTATGTAGCAATGGGACTTGTGTACAGGTCGCCCGGCGTAGACTCTACGGTTATTTTCGACGAAATCCGGCGGTGGGGCTATGACAGGCACTGCATTATCCTTGGGAATTTTGGTTTGCCAAATATTGATTGAGATGAGGGTTGTCACGGTCCGTCCGCAGATTCATTCACAAGTACTTTACACACGGTCATTGAGGACTTGACTCTGTACCAGCACGTACGAAAGTCGACACGGTTCCATGACCCTCAGTCATCCATCTTGGATCTTATGATTTCTCCGAGACAATCTGACGTCGAATAAATTAGATACCTTACGCCAACTGGTTCCAGCTACCATCCCGTCCTTTCAGTTCATTGGAGGTGTGGTGTATCTCATTTTCGTTAACCACATATGGGACGCAACATTTGGCGCTCTGGTGAAAGGCCCGAGGTGGGGCGCCTTAAGTCAACTCTACTTCGGTCTGGGCACCCGGGTAGAATTCAGCCTATATACTTAGGTGAAATCTCTACATTCTTGTCTTTGCATGGCACCACACCTCTGCACATTGTACCGGGTGATCGGCGAATACATATATATATATATATATATATATATATATATATAGGAGGTATAAAATTTGATGAAACGCAAGCAGCACCATCACCAGCGGTCTGGACTGCCGCAGATCCTGTTAGTGTAGAATCCTCCTGGTCCATAATACAGGAAGAGATCATTAAACTGATACGTACGTTTGAGTCTCCCGTTAGTTTTTGAAGGCATAGATAGGGTACTCCGTGGTTTGACTGTGAGCTACGAAGTGCCCCTCGCAGTAGGAACCGTGCACAGCAACGTTATCGGGATAAGGGAGACGGGTAAAAGCGGTAAAAGGCCATCCGAGATATGCGTTCATCCACGAAAAGGCAAAAGAGAAATTGTTTTGAAACCATGCTTGCTACAGACCCCGTTACTACACCCAAACGGCTTTATGCACATTTGAGACGTAGAACCCGCGTTAACACGATTATACCAACCTTAGTGGAACAAGAAACACTTGCTGAGACAGACGTTCAGAAATCAGAGGCCCTTGTGCGTCTCTACTCATCTGTGTACGCGGCGGAGTCAACCCCATCGCCGTCACTGCCACATACGGATATTACCACCATGCTGCGGCCCTTTTATCCAAATAAAGTTACCAAGGAACTGCAGAAGTCAAAAGTCCATCGGTCGCCCGGACCAACTGGTATTCATCCGGCAGTCTTGTGTGCGCCGACCAACAAACTCGCATCATCTTTGGCCGATCTTTTCAATCTATCGCTACTCACGGAAACTTAGTCTATCGAACGAAAGACCGCGATTATTTATCTACTGTAGAAAGTGGGTTCACGGAAGGTACCCACCAACTATCGCCCGGTGAGCCTAACCTGCATTTTGGAAAGGTGTTGGAACGGCTAGTGTTGGCGCGAATCCGGGAGCACCTTGAGTCATGCATGTATCTGTGCTCCGCCCAGCATGGCTTCCGTCCAAAGAGGTCGAGTACCTCAAACCTGCTTTTGGTAAGAGAACGGTGGAAAAAGGCTATGGAGGGCGGCTACAACACGGATGTGGTCTTCGCTGATTTCAGCAAGACCTTTGACAAGGTACATCACGACCAACCGTTGGAAAAACTCAGAACAACTGGTCTTGACTCGATTGCAGATCGTACATCCTGGTCAGCGTGTTCGACGTTAAAGTCGACCATATTTCTTGTTTGGAAGCCAAGAATGTCGGTGATAACGCCCGAATTCGTTGGGGCGGGTTGTTTCACATTGGAGCGTACTTATTGACGAAGACACCTGACATGAGTGCAAGATTGGACAAGCGGACGGAAACCAAGAGATCACCGTTACGTAAGGAATAATTGAAACGGGTTCTCACCTGCAGTGCTGAACTGCATGACCTGTTTTTTTGAGGTACTATGAAAGAGTAGAAGTTTAGTTCTTGGACGGCGCAGCCTTAAGGGATCGATTTTCAGCAGATCACAATGTGCCACGCAATTAGGGGGAAGAAAAACCCGGGAGCTAATTCGTGGAGGTTCGATGTACATTCTCAAACGCTATTCTATCTCTCTGTCGCATGTCCGAACAAATGAATGAGCCGTATTCAGGAGGCGTCTGAAGTGGGACTATAAAATGCTTAGTTTCCTTCCCGGTGACATGAAGGTTTGAAGTATCAGCGCGATCGTGCGGCGTGTTTTATCCACTTGGAAGGTTGAGAGTTCTGAAAAGCCAGACGTACACGAATGGAGTAGACCCAGGTCGCGTACCTGAGAGTTATCGGGTACAAATTGGTCGTATATTCTAAATATTCCAGTGGGGACATGGCACTCATGCATAAGGATACGACTTTTTTCGGCGGAGAATCTCATCTTTCAATCATCTTCCCAGGAACTGAGATAAAGCAAATCCTTTGTATTGTCATCTATGGTAGACGCTAACCCCGCGGGCTCAAAAGTGTACACATTTTGATATCATCTGCGAGAAGGGAGGGAACTCTCTGTTGGAAATTGTTAAATATATCCTTTACTTACATCAAGAAAAGTAGTGGGCCGAGCGCACTACCTCGTATCACACCACTAGTCATGGGGTGGGGTTTGGACGAAGTTTCGCCTATACTTACTATCTGATATCGGGTTGAGAAGTAAGGTAAAAAGCCGAGCGAGCACGAGGTCTAAAATTTCATGTTTGATCTTCTGTGGTAACCTGGAGTGGGCTACTGGGTCAGACGCTTTGCCACGTCCAAAGCGATCACGATCGCCAATTGGTCAACATTGATAGCCTCTGTGACCAGGCTGAGGAAATCTGTCATGCAAGTCGCACATGACCTGTTTTTTTAGAAAGCCGTGCTGACCAGCGTTCATTAGATTATGGTTAAGAAGATGGTTTATTATCCTTTCATTAATCACTCTCTCCACGATTCAGGACACTATCGGGGTGTGGTTCACCTGTTGATAGTTAACTGGATCTAGAAGGGATCCCTTTTCGGTCATAGGTATGTTGGTGGAAGTCTTCCATTGGGAATGGGAAACACTGCATCTTAGTGACGAATTGGATATGTTTGTCAACAACATTGGAATTTCCATGCCACCTCGGCTGAAAATGGCTGGCGGTTGAGCCTCCGGACCCGGTCTGTAGGATGGTTAGCTTTTGCTACCAGGGCTGAAACCTCGTCGGAGTGAAGCACCTCCTTTTAGGTTACCGATGTCACAAAATCAGAGAAGTGATGGATGTAGCGTCTTCCGTCTTCGAAGAGGAGGAAAAGTAAGTGATGAAAGCCTCCGCAATCCATGGAGGGTCACTCAAGTAAGTGCTGTCACAGTTCAAATACGGGATGGCTAGCTTAGGTTCATTGTTTCTGGCCTTCGTCACCCTGGCCAGTGTTTCCATCTTGTATAGTGGCTAAAGCCATCTGGTTTCCGTTTTTTTTCTCAGAAGAATCTAAAAGCAGTTTCATCGTAAGTGGTAACAGCAATGTTTGGGGAAACAACGAGAAATCCCTCGTTTTAGTGAAACTTCGTTGGAGTTTGGCTAGGTTACCGGTAAAACGATCCAGAGAGTTTGACTGCTTGCTTGTTATGGGCCCTGAGGCTGCAGTGATTTTGTCGAGGCAGTAATTAAAACTGGAACAAAAATGAGCAGCCGCAACCTCTGGGTCATTATATAAAAAGTACTCGTCCCAGTTTTGAGAACGGATAAAGGAGGGCAGAGTATTCCAGCAGACCCTGCGGTATTGCTCATTGGTGATCGGAAGGTGTATTTCCGCCGCCAGGGTGCCGTAAAAAGAAGAATACTATCTTATGGTCACTATCGATGAAGCGACTTAAGATTTGGATGCCCAAATTCTTGATACCAACAGCGAAGATTAGGCCTGATGCACTTTCCCCTAGATTGGGGGGGGCTAAAACATGTTGTGCTCATTTACCAACGAGGATAAACGAAAGTAAGTCATGAGGTTTTGGATGAGAGGTCAAGTTTCCAGCAGATTTGAGGCACACTAAAATCGCCAGGTCAGTAGAAGAGGGGTGGACCGCCACCAGGGTCCACCTTCTCAGCTTGGCCGACGAATTCGCCCCACTTAGACGCGTCAGAAGACTGAGAAAACCACCGCGGTGGATCTGGCCGCGAAGGCGCAACTGGAGAAGCGCAATGGTTGCCTTCGTTATCGGTCAGCAGGTGGACTTCAGAGTTCGCCGCAGTGTATGGTGGCCCGCGAGGATATTATCAGGGTGCAGCAAGAATGTCGGGCGGGACCATAAGAAGCCCTGGCGCTTAGAATAAAGGCATGTCCTTAAGCTTACTACACCCGTACCTAGTCTAAGGCCCTAGCAAGAGTCGCCGCGGAATGTGTGGTTAAAGGAAACATAGTGCTTACCAGAAAGTGCAGGCCCTAAGTAGTTTCTTCGAACGTGCGCATAAATAAGATACCGGGAGACAGAACGAGACCACCGTATCCAATCAGGCGATCACCATGGATGGAGTCGTCCTCAATAATAGTGAAGGTGAGCTGGGGCTGAACGAGCTCAAAGGCAGCAAGGCTGCCGGACTAGGTGTTGATCCAGCCATTCTAAAAGCCCTAGCCAGTGCATCGGCTGAACCGCTGACACAGCTGTTTAGTGTAATCCTAGGCACCGGGGAGCTACCGGCTGCCTGGAGATTGGCGCGAGTTGTCATCATTCACGAAGGAGGCAAAAGGCAGGTGGCCTCCAACTGCCGTCCCGTAAGCTTACCACCAGTTCCACTCCAAGAACTAAAGGGAAGGGTTGGGGACAGAATAACCGAACGCCTACGGAATCACCAGGTGAGTGCCAACCAGCAACTCGAGTCTGGTAGTTGAAGATCCTGGCTGACTAACCTGTTATTATTTTTCGATGAGATGACCCGTAGATTAAACCCGGGGGACGAGTAAAGGTATGCTACTTGGACTTTCAAAAGGCTTGATCTGGTGACCACACTAGACTGCCCCAGAGTTGCTATTCGCAGATGACATGAAGCTAATGGGATAACCTACCTCAATGCAACTGCGAGCGGACTTAAACAGGATTAGTGCGTGGGCTTGTTAGTGCCATCACGACGAGACTGCACCTTGACGTGGTGTGATGGCTTGCGCGCCTCTATGACCCAAAGAGCTATACAGGATGGCTTCCTTAAGCCGGAGATGCAATCATACCTGACAGGTCAATGGGTAGAGGTCAGACGAAGTCCAGTCTCCTGGTCCTCCAGGTTGGGGGTTGATTTGAGCTAGCAACTCAGTCGGAAAAACCAGTGGAAGAATAATTGATCCAAGCAAATGGGCTTCCACTAAGCCATCCCGCTGCCTTGCGGATAGGTTCTTGTCAGAACTAAAGGCTTTGGATGAGGACCCTAATCGTTCTCCTGCTTTGTGGCTGGACACCCTAGCAGTACCCGTCCAACATCTCCCATGAACTGCACGACTACAAAGAATTCCATACTGCATCGGTCGTCGCGCAGGCTAATCAGGACCGCGCTGCCCATTGCATCGAGCGGGGTGGGTAGTGATAAGTGTGCTACTGCTCAGAGTTCCCTCTCTGTTATTCAACCTTTGTCTTCTGTCCCTAACCATCCCTCTTTGCCCCATCTATCCACCCATAATTCTCCCATTGATAACACGGTCGATACTCGCAACGATTCACTGTCAAATAGTGTCGGGAATAATCCTCTGTCTGGTAACTCACATTTTCTCAAGCCCCGTCAGCCTCTGAATCTCGGCTCCTTCAACGTGCGTACACTCATGCAGGCCGGTCAGCAGGCGTGCCTAGCCCTCACAATGAACTCTCTGAAGATTGATGTTTGCTGCTTAAGCGAAACGCGTATCCAGGATTCGAGCAATGTAATTCAGCTAACTGCTCCTGGTATCTCATCGAGGTATATTCTGCGCACCTCAGGAGACGAAGCAGCTAGAGCTGTGGGTCAACGTGGTGTAGGAATTGTCTTGACTGACAAGGCTGAGGCTGCCCTATTAGACTGGATTCCTGTTAACAGTCGTTTATGTGCTGTGAGACTCCAAGGGTCAGTCGGCGTTCGAAAGGATAGTTGTGTTAAACGCAATTTGTTCGTGATCTCGGCGTACGCCCCAACGGACTGCAGCTCAGACTTGCAGAAAGATGAGTTCTATGATGCCCTCGCCACTCTCGTTCGCAGCAGTAAAGGTTCCGACATTGTAGTGCTAGATGGTGACTTCAATGCACAAGTTGGCAAACTCAGTGTGTCAGAAGCCTGTTTAGGTGGGCGTTGTGCTTTACCCGCTGAGCGTACAGATAACGGGGATAGGCTTCTCCAATTTTGTGCAGACAATCGATTGTTCTTGTCTAGCACAAATTTCCGACACAGCTCGCGTCGCACAGCGACATGGCGCTCTAACTCTACAGGTACTTTTAGTCAAATTGACCATATCGCCGTAAGCTACCGGTGGCGCAGTTCTGTTCAGAACTATAGATCTTACTGGTCCACGTACGTAGAGTCGGACCATGCCTTAGTTTTAATGCGATTATCTCTCCAGCTCCATGGCCATCGTCGCAAACCGCAAACCCGATTAGCCGTGCAACGTTTGTGTGATCCAGACGTTTGCACCCGTTATGAGCAGAAGTTAGCACATGAGCTAGGATCCACGGAGAACAGTAATGTAGATGAGCATTGGTCTCATATCAAACAGGCGATGCACGTTGCAGCAGGTTTTGCCTGTGGTCCTGGATCCGTTGTCCATCAAAGACACTGGATCTCGCAAGAGTCGCTGAGTATAATGGAGCAAAAGCGTCAGCTTTCGAACCGTAAGGAGATGAATAAGATGCGGAGAAAGCTGCAAAGACAAGTTACGCGAAGCCTTAAGAAGGATCGCGAAAATTGGTGGGTCAATGTAGCCGAAGAAATGGAAGTGGCAGCTGCTTCAGGTAACAGTCAAAGACTGTTCAAACTTATTCGTGACACCAGTGGACGGCGAACTCAGGTCAGTGAAGCGATTTGCAATAGGAATGGAGAACCCATCCATGGCAAACAGCAAAGGCTTGACCGATGGGCCGAGTACTTCAAGGAACAGTTTGGCTGGCCGCACGCTAGTGTAGTTACTCCCGTGTCAACAACTGTAACTCCTTGGGTGGTATCACTTGAGCCCCCATCAGAAGTAGAAGTAGAGTCATGTATTCGATTACTAAGGTGGGGGAAAGCGGCAGGTCCCGACGAACTTCCTCCAGTTCTTTTCAAACTGGGTGGTGAGGCATTGATAAAATCACTAACCGCCTTGCTCCGTGACATTTGGAACGCGGAGCGTATTCCGTTAATATGGAGCGAGTCATTGATTGTTCCCATCTTCAAGAAGGGAATACGCAATGACTGCAGTAATCATCGCGGGATTAGCTTAATCCCGATAGTCACCAAAGTATTAGCTTCGATTTTGCTGCACCGTCTTACACCGGCTCGTGAGAGGAATGTCCGCGAACAGCAGGCTGGATTCCGCCCAGGTCGAGGATGCATCGACCAGATTTTTACTCTTCGCCGACTTCTTGAAACGCGTCACACGCACCGCCGACCAACAATAATGATTTTCTTAGACCTGAAAGGCGCCTTCGATTCAGTTGATCGAACATCGCTTTTCAGTACTCTTCATCGAAAAGGTATGCCCCAGAAGTTCGTGAACCTAATGAGATCATTGTATTCTCATACTTCTGGCCGCGTAAGAATTTACGGTGAACTATCCGGTCGGTTCGAAACGACCAGTGGTGTTCGGCAGGGATGCCCTTTGTCTCCATTCCTTTTTAACTTCGTCATGGACGAAATGATGGAAAGTGCTTTGCAAAATCTTCAGGATGTAGGCGTCGAACTAGGAGATAGTGAAAAGCTATGTGACCTGGATTACGCAGACGACGTTGTCTGCTTGTTCGAATCCACGGAACATGCTCAGCGTGCACTAGATAATCTCGCAAGAGCTGTAGCTCCATTCGGCATGCGTTTTGCACCTTCAAAGTGCAAGATGATGTTACAAGACTGGACGTCAACGATTCCGAGCTTGATGCTCGACGGGGAGGTGCTGGCAGTTGTCGATCACTTCACCTACCTCGGTAGCTGCGTGACGACGGATGGGAGCACAGTAGTAGAGGTGAGTACGCGGATATCCAAAGCTCGAGCGGCGTACGCTGGACTGAAGCACTTGTGGCGCCGATCCGATATTTCACTGAAGTTGAAAGGTCGTGTATACTGTGCCACTGTGCGTTCAGTTTTGTTGTATGGTTGCGAAACTTGGAGTCTGCGTGCAGAAGATATTCGTCGTCTTGAGGTTTTCGACCATCGATGTTTACGTAGTATCGCTAGGATTGGGTGGAATAGCCGAGTAAGCAACGATGAGGTAAGAAAGCGAGTATTGGGTACTAATTCAGAGAACGTTTTGTCACAGCGTATCCAGCTTAGTAGACTTCGTTGGTTGGGACACGTGTTACGTATGGCAAACACACGTCTACCGTACCGTGTCCTATTCTCCGCCCCTCCTAGGGAGTGGAAGAGACCACGTGGAGGTCAACAGATGACGTGGCAGCGAGGAATGAGAAAATGTACAGCAGACTTAGGAAAAGTAGGTGCTTCACGTCTTCGTGGTTGGGGTCCAAAAGATCCGTCCACCAGTTGGCTGGAGACACTGAAGGATATGGCTGCGAACCGCGAACAGTGGAGATCGTGTTGTCACTTTCTATCGAATCAGAATGTTTGATCGGTGTACGTTTGTACAGTCAGACTGTGTATTCCGTGTGTTGGCTACTAGGGCATTCTTTTCTTTTCCCACCCATATAGGTCCACTCCCTGTCCATCTTGTATATTCATACTTTTTAATTCAACGTGCAACATGGTGAGAAAGGCAGTGGTCAGTGGGGCTTGCCCTACTGTTTAACGCTGTACGATGATGATGATTGTTAGTGCGAGTTACCGCTGAATGCAGCCAAATGCAAACACTTGTTGTCAGACAGGGGAAGCAGCGAAGACAGATACGCAGGGCTGTCCATTCCAGCAAGGATTGAGTCTGCTGCAGTGGTAAGAGACCTAGTTATGCAGTTACAAGTGTGGGCACAGAGCCCAGTAAAGGACAAAAATGTATTGGGAGACGTTCAAAATGGGCCCACTGGAATAATGAGTGGGAAGCAATGGAATTCATGCAGGGAAAGACCAAAAGCTTTGAATCCATTCTACCTTGAACGTCTTGAGCTGAGGGGAGTCACTCACCATCGGGATTGATGCACCTTCCTCAACAGAATACACTGACAGAATGCTTGGCTAATGTCTCAGTCTTTCCACCATCTGTTGCAACCATTTCGTCGTTGTCCATCAGCGCCGGGATACCTACCTTCGCTCTGGTACGGCGCTTTAAGTATGCAAACAGGCGCTTTGGTGCTCGCACTGCATCAACCGCAAAGGCCTCCTCGAACGCCGACCGCTTTATCCGTTTTTGTTCGGTACACTGGTTACGAATCCTGCGATAGAGATCATTACCCTCACCTGTAGATCGGAACAGCTGCCAGGCCCGATTTCGTCGTTTGAGTAGGCGTCTGAGCTCCAGATCAAACCACGGCGGGGCCTTCACCCGGGGTCTACGTCGGTTGAGGAGGGAGTAGGTATTCATAAGGTACAAGATACCGTCACGATTAAACGCCCAAGACGTGACTGGATTGCTTCCGGGTTGATTCCTGAACATGCTGGTGTAATGCCAGTTCTTGGACCGTTGTCAGTAACTCCCGAGGGGAAGGATCTGCCCCGGCGGCTGTTCTGCCTGATATCCAATTAATATGCGGGGCACTGAAGTTGCCCAGGATGAGGCAGTGGCCGTCGCACGCCCATCTCCTCAATAAACTCATCATATTTGGAGGGGTGACCGCAGGTGTCTAATAGATGACTCCAACTGTCCTAAAGCCTCCGGTGGTAAGTTTGACGCGGCACCAAATAGCTTCACCGAATCCTTGTGGATCAGCAAACACCTCTAACTGTGCTGTTGGAATGTCTGGTCAGACGAACAATGCTACGCCTCCACCCGCTCCGATAGAGTTTCTATCGACTCGGAATAGGGCGTAACCAGGGAGGAGTATAGGACACTGTTACTCAGCCACGTCTCCGTCAATGCTATCATAGTAGGTGAGCTGGACAGCAGTACGTGTTTCAGGTCGTCTCTCCTGTTTAGCAGACCACGGACATTAGATAGCAGGATGACGGCGCTGTCTCGGCCTAGGTACCACCTCCGTCTGTTCACGGCGTCCTAGCTTGGGGGGAATCACAGGGGCACTAGTGTAGCGGTTGCCATCTTCGTTCATACTTTTACCACGTTTATTGTTTAACTGAACGCTGACTGCCAAGCGCGGTTGCCATTTGACCGTTGCTCTTGCGCACGCTCTCACGCACACTCCTAAAATATACGCTAACCACTATCTCTCCCAATCGCCTTCTCGTTCTCACGGGGCGCGGAGAATACCGTTCTGGTTAACATATTCGTACAGTGCCGAGCATTAGAGTAACGTGCAGGTGGTCCACGCAGTACAAAGGACCGAAGCACGCGTTTACTAGGGAAACCGCGAAGTAAGGTCTAATCAACCTTACGATTGGTGAGCCCGACGTGATCCCCAGGTCACGTGAGTTTCCTTGTTTTCTACCGTTCAAGGTCCCGTCTGCGTACGTTTTTGTGTGTTTTATTGTTTCCCTATCTGTTGATTTTTTTGTTGTTGGTCGGTTTACCAAATAATTTTTTTCTGTCCATTCGTATTTTTGGTGTCTAGTTCGTCGTGATCGTTGGTTTCTTTTCCCGTCTGTATTCGATAAAGCAATCGCTATGTCTACTGAACGGAAACCCTGCTCAGACCCCACCGTTGGGGCGATCACGCTGCACATACCGGCATTCACACCTGCTGATTCAGAACTCTGGTTCACGCTGGTCGAGTTGGAATTCGAAAACTGCCGTATAACCAGTGACGCCAGCTGTTTCAAGTGGGTAGCAGGCCGCCTCCCGCCGGAGGTCACAATGCAAGTAAGGGACGTAATAATCTCTTCCCGAAGCTATGAGGCCTTAAAGGAGGCCGTCATTGCCCGCACGACCCCCACGCAGGACCAACGTATGCAACAACTTCAAAACGTTGAGCTTGGAAGTAGGAAGCCCTCCGAACTGCTGCGTGAGATGCAGCGCTTGAGAGGACCGACGGTAGGCGAGGACCCGCTCTTAAGGGAACTTTGGCTGCAGCGTTTGCCGCACAACATCCCAGTTTTACTAAGTGCCACGCGCAAGTGTTCACTGGAGGAAACTGCAGCAATAGCTGATGACATTATTTCACGATACAACCCCGCTGTAGCCGGAGTAACCAGGTCCTCCGTCACAACGGTGCCTGCCTTGCCAACATCTAACGACCTCGCGTCAGTTTTGTCTAGAATTGACGCGAGCCTTCAACGCCTAGCAGTAAGAAGTGGGTCACAGGAGCGGCACCGTGCACGCTCACCTAGGCGCCATAGTCCGTCATTGCGACGACGTTTTGGCTCTTCAAAAGAAGGGTATTGTAAATACCACAGTCGTTTTGGCGAGGGAGCCAAATGATGCGAACGAGGGTGTACGTTTCCCTGTGGTCATCAGGGAAACTAAACCCCCGGCCCGTGGTGGCGACCCACGAAGCCGGGTATCAGACCAACAGTCGCCTTTTGAAAGTAAGGGACATCATTTCAAATAACCTATTCCTTGTAGATACCGGTGCCGAAGTGAGCGACCTCCCCCGAGCGAAAGACGACAATAGCACACCGCAGGCCCAAACACTACGCGCTGCCAATGGCACGGCCATCTCAGCGTTTGGCCAGCGGTCGCTCACCTTAAACTTAGGTTTAAAGCGTAATTTTCGTTGGGTATTCATCATCGCCGACGTCCCCTACCCAATTCTAGGCATTGACTTCCTGCAACACTTTGACTTGCTAGTTGATGCACGGCGCCGCAGAGTGGTGGATCGTCAGACCACTCTCGCTGTTGCGGGTTGTAATTCGCGAGTGAATCACGTCACGCCTTTTTACGTCCAGCCACCGGCACACGAACCTTATAGCGAACTCATCGCCGCCTACCCAGCCATGTTTCGGCAGGCCGGGCCTCTCCAAGCAGTGACCACCAGTGTCACTCACCTTAGCGATACTAAGGGACCCCCAGTGTTTAGTAGGCCGCGTCGGTTAGCACCAGACAAGCTTCGTGTTGCACAGGCTGAATTCGAACATATGCTAGAACTGGGTATAATACGCCCTTCCAGTAGCCCTTGGGCTTCCCCTCTTCATATGGTCCCTAAGTCTAGTGGCGACTGGCGACCCTGTGGTGATTACAGAGCGCTTAAAAAAGTCACCGTCCCTGACCGATACCCGATTCCCCATATACAGGACCTTACTTCGTCTTTATCAGGTTGCTCCGTCTTCAGCCGTATCGATTTAGTTCGTGCGTACAACCAGATCCCGGTAGCAGAGACCGATATCCCTAAAACTGCCCTCACTACGCCTTTCGGGCTGTTCGAGTTTCTGAGAATGCCGTTTGGACTCAGCAATGCAGCCCAGACCTTTCAACGGTTCATGCACGAGGCAACTCGTGGTTTGGAAAATGTCCACGTATACCTGGATGATATTTTGGTGGCGAGTTCTTCAGAGCAAGAGCACGCTACACACTTACGAGCACTTTTCGAACGCCTTAGCCAGCACGGCGTTACGATCAATATCGCGAAATGCGAATTAGGCCGGGCTGATATCACCTTCATAGGACATTCTATTTCATCCTCGGGTATCCGCCCTCTGTCAGATAAAGTTTCCGCTATTCGCGACTACCCTGAACCCCAGTTGCGTCAGTTTGCCGGCCTGGTGAATTTCTACCGCCGATTTATTCCTTACTGTGCGGAAATGATGCAACCCCTCACCGAGCTGTTAAGCGGAGGTAAGCGGAAGTTCGTGTTTCCCGACACGGCACAAGCCGCATTCGCCTTGGTCAAAGATGCTGTCGCCAACACAGCACTCCTTACACACCCCGACCCTTTGGCTCCTATTTCGGTAGTGACGGATGCCTCGGACACAGCGGTTGGAGCAGTTCTGCAACAGTTCGTAGATGACTCTTGGCAACCTTTAGCATTCTTCTCCAAGCGCCTACAACCCGCGGAATCAAGGTACAGCACGTTCGGTAGAGAGTTATTAGCTATCTACTTTGGAATCCGCCATTTTCGACATGCACTCGAAGGCCGTTCGTTCACGGTGTTTACAGACCACAAGCCTTTGGTTTACGCACTAAAGTCAGCTTCGGATCGATACTCACCACGCGAGATTCGCCACTCAGACTTTGTCTCACAGTTTACTGTGGACATACGACACGTCTCTGGGGTACTTAATCCCGTCGCGGACGCCTTACCGCGCGTATATCAACTAAGTCTGTCACAGACGCCTAACATCAACTTGGACGCAATGGCACAGGCCCAAACTATGGACCCTGACATCGAACAACTTCGACAAAACGGTTCTTTGAGTTTAACCACAGTGCCTATCCCAGCTTCCCAGAATACCATCGTGTGCGATGTGTCGCAAGGTCGCCCTAGGCCAGTAGTTCCTGCTGCCCACCGTTATCCTACTTTCCTGACACTCCATAATCTGGCTCATCCGGGTGTGACTGCCTCGGTGAAACTGATAACTGAGCGTTTTGTTTGGCACAATGTCAAACGAGATGTCCGTCAATGGGCTCGTGCTTGTCTGCAGTGTCAACGTGTTAAGACCCATAGGCACACTAAGGCGGCGTTAGCCAGGTTCTCAGAACCTGAAACACGTTTTCATCATGTGCACGTCGACCTCGTAGGAACACTTCCACCTTCGCTTGGGTACGTTTACATACTCACATGCGTGGATCGTTTTACTCGCTGGCTGCAGGCCATCCCTATCCGTCGCCCCACGTCGGAAGAGGCCGCGAAAGCTTTTCTGACCGATTGGGTTAGTCATTTCGGTTGCCCGGCAATAGTGACCACCGATCGCGGTCCACACTTTGACGGCGCTTTCGGCAGCCTACTCGCTACGCCCGGTTGCCAACACGTTAAGACGACAGCTTACCACCCTCAGGCCAATGGTATGGTTGAGCGTTTCCACCGGCAATTAAAAGCCGCCCTTCGAGCAAACGGTAACCCCCTTTTGAGTGAAACACTACCATTAGCACTATTTAGCCTGCGTAGTATCGTTAAGGAGGAGTTACACACAACACCGGCCGTACTAGTATATGGCTGTACACTTCGTCTGCCTGGGGAGTTGGTAGCCCCCTCACCAACCGTGACTTTCGACTACGGTGACTATGCTCAGCGCCTTACGCAGCACATGCGAGTGCTCAAGGCCAGTCCGCCGCGTGAACAACAGTCTACAAGTTATGTCCCAACTGCGTTCGATCACCATTACAAGCGCCATACACTGGCCCGTTTCGGGTGATAAAACGTAGGGCAAAAACATTTGTCATAGATATCAGCGGACGACACGACATCGTATCTATCGACCGTCTCAAGCCTGCCGTCATGGAGTGCAAGCCACTCGGCCAATTTACACCTACTCAAGCCGCTCAGTCACCTGCATCGAGCAAGTTACCGCTCGAACCACCCCCAATTACGTCTAGTGAGGACTCGGCAGCTAGTCCATCAGATTCTCCAACCGTACCCGCAACGCGAAGTAGCCGTCGCGGTCGCCAACTACGAAATCCCGTCCGCTTTGCCGATTTCGTGACGATTTTTACAACCGACTGTTAGCAATAAGTTGGGAAGTTCGCCATGGATTTACCAAACAACAGACCCGTGAAATTACAATCGGTAGTTATGATTTCATTTTCTTCTGGTCTCCTAGCGACTACAACAACACCGAACATCGTTTGTGTGTTGTTATTACGGTCCAACATCCGCCGGCGCCCTCAGGCGATATTTTGTTCCAGTTTACCTTGCCCTCTCTCAGACGGATCTACAGTCACATTGGCTTCATCCGTAGCCTCGCTGACTCCCGTGCACGTTCAAGGAGCCAACCGCTCACTGGACAACGGGACGATTGGTCAGCCTGGCACTGGAGACGGCAACTGGACGCCTTTTTGGATGGACCTGACGAGGCATTTTCCGGCTCGCATTCGTACGAGACCCGTGGGCGCCAAAACACAGTTGGACCTACGCACATCGGACCTCGAGAGTGCAGGCACCGGTAAACTCATCAGCAGTCATTCGACGTCACCAACAATATAACGGACAAGCTATGAGGAGTTCCTGGACAACCAATAATTCCGGCTTACCATCACGATCGACGCCCAACTCCATCGGACTTCTAGGAGGAGGCCCCTGTAGCGGTTGCCATCTTCGTTCATACTTTTACCACGTTTATTGTTTAACTGAACGCTGACTGCCAAGCGCGGTTGCCATTTGACCGTTGCCCTTGCGCACGCTCTCACGCACATTCCTAAAATATACGCTAATCACTATCTCTCCCAATCGCCTTCTCGTTCTCACGGGGCGCGGAGAATACTGTTCTGGTTAACATATTCGTACAGTGCCGAGCATTAGAGTAACGTGCAGGTGGTCCACGCAGTACAAAGGACCGAAGCACGCGTTTACTAGGGAAACCGCGAAGCAAGGTCTAATCAACCTTACACTAGCGTCAGCGGCCTCCACCTGAAATGAGGGCGCCGTCCCTGCACCCGAAAATACCTATCACGTCCGTTTCTCCTTGTTCTATACGTTCACGCCGTTCAATTAGCGCATTTCTATATTTCTCACGGTTTTTAGGGTCCAGGTTTCGGTGCAACCGCACTTGCTCGGCCTTTAGCCCGTAGAATCTTCTTAACACAGAAGTCGCGGCTTCCTCAGAGTCTAGCACTACTTTCAGTGGACGGGGGCATTCAGCGTCACTGGCTTTGCCATTTCAGACGGCTGATTTTACCCGCAACTTCTCCACAGTCTCCTCCTTCCCGAGAACAAAGAGTTTTGTTAGCACACTCCGGAGACTCGCGATATCGTGGTCCAGACGTGCTTGCATCGTGGTCTCCTTTGCCTCAGGCAAGTTCACTATTAGGAAACA